>JANXHW010000004.1:140200000-140812500 GCA_026170595.1 Plestiodon gilberti rubricaudatus | reverse complement strand
TTTGGTGTGGTTGCAGCGGGGGGGGGGATAGGATTGGGCTCCATGATACCTAACTAGTTAAAAATGGAAGCCTATCAGGAGAGTATCATTTTGCACTCAGATCCATTGCTTTGATTGGCAGGCCCATCATTGCTCTAGGCCAGTTGGCCTCAAACAGTCAGTGAGATGCCACAAGGGAAAGCGATGGGGATATGAAGAATAAATGGCAAGTCATACGTACAGTGCATATATCCTCTCTATTTATATAATCTCTCTAATTTTATATAGCTCAAAATATTTCCTGCAGTGCAAGACCACCTTCATTTCAAAGAAAATATTTGTTGTACCTTAATTAATGTAAGGTTATTCAAACATTTTATTTTTAACAAGCTTTCTTCTACCAACTTCAGCTTTTCTAGAGCAATTAACAAATTACTCACTCATCGCATGTTGTTGCTATGTAGTCTGCCTCCCAGGTTTTGAAAAAAAAAAGATACACATATTTCTTGCAAATAGAGATGCCCTGCTTATTTCCCTGCAGTGGTGTGTGAGAATACAAATGTGGAAGAGAAAATTATGGGAGATGAAGAAGACTGGGAACATCTGGGTGAAGAATGGACAGGAGAATTCTCACATTATTTCCAAATTAATGTATCTTATCATATCCTATTGGAAACTAGCTCTGGGGGACAAACTGTCAATCATGCTATGTAGGATGTTTTTGTTTTTTTTACTAGGTTCAAATATCATCGTCTTTGACAGGCTATAAATTATATGAAAAAAAGTCTTAATGGTTACATCTCTGGTGTAAACTCTCTCCACTTTTCTACTTATTAATTACTTATTAACTGCCTGAATTACTTAGTTTTGTTAACTGTGACATCTTTAAAAGTGCCTATATTTATGTTTGCTTCATAAATAGCCATAAAAATGTGTTACTGACTTACTTTTTTTTCATTTATGATTTTTCAAATAATATTTGTAAAATAGTTTAACTGAGGCATTTTGTTAACTTGATAGAATTAGTAGGTATTAGCGTACCACAACCGTATAAATGTAAAGGCAATATTTCTGTCAAGTGCCCCTTTTTCTCTGAGATTAGCAAATTTAATTTTAAATTCTCTCTTCACAAGCAGTGCACTGGCTGAAGGCAAGCTGTAGAACCAACGACAAAGGTTATTAAATTTTTGAAATTATATTTTAAGGATGTTTAATAACTGTGAAGAAAATACTTTTTATGACCATGGAAACTGGCAAAGATTAAACAATGAGACACAGGTTATATTAAAAAAAAACAGTGAAAACTACTTTTCTTATCACCTCTACTAGGTTGAGTCTGAAATAGAGTTGACTGAGAACTGCAGTTCTGAAAATGTAAGGTTGGATTCTCTGACTATGGGCCACCCCTAACTGGGAAGTGTCTTGCTTCAGGTGGCAGATTTCAGAGCAGTAAACTGGCAATTCTTTCATTTATTTCATTTTATTTTTTATGTCCCAGGGGAAAAACCATTAGCATGCTCTCCCTCAGGCACCAACACATCTTAGACAGCCTCTGTCCTATGCACCTTATACATAGTAGTTGTTTAAATATTGGCTGGTCTCAGACCTGGGTCAGAGGAAACAGTGCTCCTGGGTGACGGTGCAATCCTCCATAACTCCACGGTGACAGAACAAGCGTTCCGTCGCTGGAAGGAGTCGTGAACATGCCGTAAAGCACGTTTGCGACTACTAATGAGCAGGGAAGGCCGGCGCAAAGCTCTCCCCTGCTCTGACAACAGAATACCCCAGTGGCCACCAGAGGACCCAAGTAAGGATCCAGCAGGCGAAGGGGCGATTCGCCGGGCAGGGGAGGGGGCCCATTGGCCTAGCCGGCCTGGGAGGGGGCGGGGGATGTCCTCAGCCATATCCTGACCCCTGCCGGGCAGCTGGGCCATTACACGGCCTCCTCCTACTTCCGCCAGCAATTTTGCTGGTGGAAATCCGAGGAGGCTGACCGGATCGGCCACCATTTACACTCTGGGAAGGGGATGAGTGTTCCCTTCCCCGAGTAGACCTCTGCCGCGGTGGTAGCCTGGCCGCCAGGGAACAGGATCCGGCGGGCAGCTGTGAGCTGCAGGCCGGATCCTTATATAGGATTGCACTGTGAGAAAGAGAAGAAGAGGAAGAAGGAGGAGGAGGAGGAGGAGGAGGGATGTGCCACATCATCCTTAGAGCCTCCACTGCCTCCAGATTCCCACCCACCCGCTTCTTCAAACACACAGTCTGAACACAACATGCTGGGAGCAGAAGAGCACTCCACTCCCATCATGCTCCCTAGTCTATATCCTTGAAGAAGCAGCAGAGCAGGAAGCAAGAGGCAGGGGAAGCCTGAGATGAGGAAAGTGTGTGTGTGTGTGTGTGTGTGTGTGTGTGTGTGTGTGTGTGTGTGTGTGTGTGTGTGTGTGTGTGTGTGTGTGTGTGTGTGTGTGTGTGTGTGTGTGTGTGTGTATTCTGCTACCACTTCCTTCTTGCTTTCCCAAGTTCGAAGGAGTCCGTTTATGGCATCAGCACTGGAAGAATAGGTGTGCACGCAAGAAGAGAAGAAGCAGGGTGGGTGGTGGGCAAGAGGGGAATTGGCAAATGCAGGGTGCAGGGCACTTCACGGATGGGCCAAACTGGTTGGTCTAAAAGGTCGTGTGCTTGCTTTGTACTAAGACTTGATCTAATAAAAAAAGAGTCAGCACAGAAGCATGAAGCTGAAAATCAGAAGGCTTTTCGACTCCTAGCAATGTCAGTTGACCTTCTACTCTGGCTTTAGTGCCACTCTACTCCCCCACTTTCTTGTTCCCATTCCTGCCCTCTGCCTCTTCAAAAAGCATAGACAGTGAAAAAGGAGAAGACAAGCAGTAGAAGTGGTGGGGGCAACTGATGCTTGTGGGTAAACACAGGGGCACCAGCGGAGGTAGGGTGAGAAAACAGTGAAGGTAGCCAATGGGCATGTGGCACTGCCCTGTGCCAACCTGCCAACAGAGGCAGCCTTGCCACTCCACCTCATTAGTGGACTGGCCGTATTGCTCCTTTTCCATTCCAGTATCCAATGCAAATGCATGCCATTTGCCTGCTGTATCTAGGCAATTAAAAAAATTCTCAAAGTTCAGTTCATTACACCTACAAAAACAAAATCAAAGCATGCATTTTAAGAAAGCAGTACAGGGGGGAAATTTCCACCTAACCATAGCCTTGAGTACAGCAAGCAGTGGCATAGTTTGAAAATATTCTAACTGCCCAATTCTATTCCCTGCCACCAGTGCCAATGTAGCCATGCCAAAAAAAGCATGCATTCTAGAACAGCATTCTATTGGGGGGGGGGGGGTTTTATACAGACTACAGGAGCTAAGTGAAACCATTTTTCATTGTAGGCCTGGTAGGCTGCCTGATTGCCAATGGGTCTCCTTGGACATACACCACCTATTTTGGTGATGAATGTCCAAGGAGAGAAAAGGGGCAGGGAGGTTTTAAAAAGAGGGGATAAGATCTGGCATGTGCCATTGCCACAAGATCCACTCCTTCCTTCCTTCCTTCCTTCCTTCCTTCCTTCCTTCCTTCCTTCCTTCCTTCCTCTCCCCACCCAGAAGCACCCCTGACCCTCCCCACTCATTGCCTACCCCTACTGCTTTACTGGTGCCAGGAGATCCAAGGAGGCCAATGTCACATGGCCAGCACCACTCACCATTTCTGGCAGTGGCCCAGTCGCACGCTGTAGAGCAGTGGTGGCTTAACTATGGCTCCTGAGCCACATGCAGCTCTTTGACATATAATGTGCAGCTCTCGGAAATATGTTGGCTGAGCTCCTTTTTGCATCACAATTAATATAAAAGCTAAATAAGAATTTTTCAAACTTTATAATTATTTACCAGGTATAAACTGAAAGTGCACTGGATTAAAAGTTTAATATTCATGGTGAGTAAATATATTTAAAAATTTTAATGCTTCTTAAATATTGCAGCTCTCAAACATCTGAGGTTTATCGCATGTGGCTCTTACATTAAGCACGTTTGGCTACGCCTGCTATAGAGTGTCATGTTTTGCGACACCGTAAGTTTGGCTGCGTTGTCGGAACATGAGTTCTGGCTGGCAGTGCAGCCCAATGATAAGATTGGGCTGTAAGTTCAAATTCTATTTGTATGGGATATCCATTACCTTTCAAAGATGAATAAGCATAAAAGTAAACTGACATTACTATGAGCAGTTTGCAGCCCAACATCAAGGAGAATCTCTCCATGCATATTTGTGTTTATTGGCCTTAGTGTTATGTTGGCCAATTAGCAAACAGTGAGGCACACCTAAGAAACATAATGCCACATGGCTGTCTTAAAGGTTAAATGAAAGTCCCATGCTGGCTTTCCAGATCTGTTGCTTATAGCGCTGGAAAGTAAGGAATGGAGCAGCTGAATAAGGAGATGGCGTCAGCTCTGTAGCAGCTGCAATTGGGATAACCCAAGAGGATAATTCATGTGCTGAAACAAGAGCAGATGTCAATAAAGACAGCTTGTCTGGTTGTTCAGTAGCATGTGTCAATGGGACAGACTTGTCAGACAGCCTGTGTTGTGAAGTCCTGTTATCTGTCTTAATCATTTGTATGGGGGAGGTGACACTTAGCTGCAGGCAATGAGAAAAATGGGAAAAGGGAGTAAGGACTGCTCAGAACAAAGTCATTTGTCATATTTCACTCTTCCAGTTCTCTCGCACAGCCAATATTAGCCCCTGGCCGATTCCAACTCTATTGCTGCATATAGTCCATAATTCAATCACTGCCATAGGTATTCTGTAAACATTTATGTTGGTAAGTGCCAGCTGGGTGTGAGCAATCATTGCAAAACTCTCAGACCAAACTCTCGCCCTCTGCCAGGTGCCATCTTGCTACCTATTTATAAAAATTGGCAAATGTTCCTGAAACTGATTTTGGACTCATGAAAGTACTGTTTGCTCCAGTGTGTGTTCCATAAGGTACCATGGTCGCTGCACTAGCTTCACAGAATAACCTTCCAAAGTTTGAATAAATGTTTTCCAGGGATTAAAGTACAATATCTAGGTGTGAAGAGAATGTACTGAGAATCGCCGTTAACGTAGGAAGTCTGGTGAGGGGAAATACCTAATATCAGATGCAGTTGAATGGAAGAAAGTACCCAACAATGTTAGAGCTCATTTAGAGCCTTTGCAAACTAAAACCCAATCCTATAGAAATTCACTACTTTTAGTATCACTTTAGCCTAAGTGTGTTTTATACTCTTTTTGTGAAGATGTTATAAAGATAGAAAACTCAGAAGTTTGGGAGAACATGAAAACTATTTACTGCCCACGATACTGGTGTTGCAGAAGTCTAAGCAACAGGAATTTGCTTAGGGAGGCTGGTGCAGAAGCGTACGTGAAATCGCCCCTTCCCCTCACCAGTCGGAGCCATTCCCAGCAGGTGCTCCTGCACGGGCAGCCGTCACCTGCTGGGAATGGCTCCGACCAGCGAGGGGAGGGGCGATTTCGCGTACGCTTCCGTACCAGCCTCGGAACGCCACTGACAGACAGGATCATGGAGTTTTGAAAGGTCAGCAAGGACCAGAGCCAGCAGGGGCAATCTGGACCCCTTACCTCCATTATGTATACTGTGCCTATTTAGAACATCTGTCCAGGACTAGGAATCAGGCTTAAGAAAGAATTTGGACCAATGTTGCTAGGCAGGCACCTGACCCTTGTAGCCTATTCCTCCATCCTTTGGCCTCTACAAATTCTTACCTAATGCACCTAAGCACAGTTTCAGAAGTTGAAGTGGCTGAAGGAAAACTTTTGAAGGCAACACAATAAAAGATAACCTTCAAGTACAACTGAAGCGTGAAAAAATACATCCCTAAGAGGGCATGTTTTAAAATGTGAAGAGTGTGTGAAAACAAGTTTTCTGATAAGAGAAGTGGCTGCAGCCTTCTATCATTATTTATGCTTTGTGCATTGATAGCTCTGTGCTGTCCCACATCTGTGTTTTCCTCTTCATGAGGGACCTACTTGTGTTTTGGGAAACCTCTCGAGCTGTTCCCCGCAGGACTTGAGATATAGAGCAGTGATTTGCAAGGCCAGTACTACAGCACTGCTTGAAACCCAGGCCCTTGCTGGCCCAGGTTACATTAGCAACTTGGGTTTGACCATGTCATTACTTTCCCCAGATGATAGGTGTGACTTGGTTTCTGCAATAGACTTGCATTCGGAATCAGCCAACTGCCAATGGTGCTTATTCCTTTGGTGGAAAATACAAGCTGGTGTTACAGGCAATGTTTTGCTTTGGAGACAGTCAAAAACAGAACATTTATGGCCTGATTTAAACTAAAAGAAGGATTTTTGAGTTCTCGGTCACTGTAGAAGTAGGAACCATGGATAGCCATTCTGATCTAGGTCAATTGTTCATATCTTCAAGAGCCAAATGTGGTCAGATTTGAACTATTTGGCTAAGGCCTCAATCCTGTACATGATTACAGGGAAGTAATCCTCATTGAGTACAGCAAGTCCTCACTTAAAGTAATTTTGTTATAAGTCATTTCATTTTAAAGTTGTTGAGAGAAAAAAAAAAGATTCCTGGCCAGGGGGCCCACTGTCTGTGTAGAGTTTAAATGTTCTCCTCATGTCTGTGTGGGTTTTCTCTGGCCTGGAAAACTCACATTTATTTCAATGTTTAATATTAGAAATGTTTTGGGTCTTTAATTGATTAATCCAATTCATTAGCAGTTAATTAGCAGGGGATACTTCAGAAAATTGGACAGTAATAGGGGGTACCCGGGCCTCTAAAGGTTAAGAACCCTTGCTGTACAGTAAGCCATTGCTGAGAACCATGCATGGGATTGCACTGTAAAACTGGCACTCAGAGGTTTACTTGGAAATAAGTTTCGGAAACGAAAAGAAAATTAAGATACAGTAGGGTCAGTCTAGTCATGACGCTGATTGAAGTAGTGGGGCTGAAGGAAGAACCAGCAGGTTGCTTCCAGGAGCCATCGAAACAGGATGACTCTGCTCTGCGTCTGCCAACTTGCTTATCCCCAGAACTCCTTCTTGCCTGCCCACTTCCTCCTCCATCTTAACTTCTACCTCCTCCTGCACATGCTCCATTCAGCCTGTTTTTTTTTTTTTACCATGTGCAGGCAGGTGGGACAAGCAGGAAGAGGAGGCAGACATAAAGGTAAAAAGGAGAAGGAGGGGGGTCCTCCAGGATCACTCTGCTGCACCCCTTTCCACCGCTCTTTCCACCTTTCTCTTTGCAAGCCCAGTTACTTTCTTACAGCGCATTCCTACCCAGCTCCTCCACTGGTGCAGCAGTGGTGCAGCCCATGGTGGAGGGTGAACAGGAGGTTTTGGGAGGGAAAGCGGATTTAAATACCCTTTAAAGGGGGAAGTAAAGGGGATTTAAATCC
Organism: Plestiodon gilberti rubricaudatus; assembly: GCA_026170595.1. Taxonomy (NCBI): domain Eukaryota; kingdom Metazoa; phylum Chordata; class Lepidosauria; order Squamata; family Scincidae; genus Plestiodon; species Plestiodon gilberti. The sequence continues at coordinate 140,805,097 of JANXHW010000004.1, read as the reverse complement.
CCTTTCCCTCCCAAAGCCTCCCATTCTCCCTCCACCACTGCTGTACCAGTAGAGGAGCTGGGTAGGATTGCGCTGTTAAACAGTCAGGCAGGGGAGGAGAGGGAGGAGACAGCGGTGACAGGGGAATTACAGGGGGTTGTGTGCTGGCAGGGGTAGCAGATCTGCACCGATTCAGGCAGCTGATTCAATTGACCTGCTCTTGATCTAAGATCTTCATAGAAGGCTACAGTTCCAGTTATTTGATTAGCAAGTGATCATTTTTGATTAGTTATTTCATTAGCAAATCTCATTTCTACTTGGCATTATTTCGTATCTAAGACTGCAGTCCTATAGACACTTGGATTCGTTTCATTGAACACAGTGGGACAAGCACGCACGCATGCATGCGCACAGCATCTGGAAGCATGCCTAAACAACCTAGCCATGTGGATTGAGACTGGGATACATTTCTGGGATCTGTGTGTGCGTGTGTGTGTGCGCGCGCGCACGCGTGTGTGTGTTCACCCTCTCCTGGTGAAGAGCACTGGAATGCATAATAAGAAAAACAGAAAAAAACTTACACTATAATTTATATTGTATAGTGAAGGCGGGCAGACTATTCCATGAAGTTTTCATTGAAGTAATCACTTCGGAAATCAGTCAAATTTCTTCCCACTTGAAAATGTCATACCATTGCTCAAAAAGCTCAACCACACAACTTTATTGTCTCTTGTCTGAATCAGCATTGACTTAATTTTTTATTCATTAAAAATATATGTATTTTGTAACTTCGTAGGTTTTCACGGCCCGTATCATCTCATTGTAAATTCTATATGTATTTTCTCTCCCCCCCCCCCCACATTTCCTTCTCCATCTTTTGTAGAAGACAAATTCAAGTCCCAACACATATAGCCTTCCTTTGTCTGGCTAGCCTTGCTTCTCCAACCTGTCTTGTTTACTGCCACTCAAAAACATTGGCACAAAAATATCAGTGGAAAGGGAGGACTATTTTTGAGGCACATGAAGATGTCAAGGTATACGAGGCACATGAAGAGGCATATGAAAGAAACAGGAGTTTCAATTATCACTCGTGTGCAGTGGATGTGGGAATACAATATGGAAACCCCTATACAGGCATGAAGTGGACTGAATGGCCTCAGACACGATTTCAGCTATCAAAATAATTTATGATAGGTTTGTTTTATGGACAGCTATGTCAAACTATAGAGCCATCAATGCATGCATTGTTCTGAAGCCTGTTTCATTCCAAGTTCATCTCATTGATTCCTTAGGCTTTAAAACTGTTCCGCCTTTCCTTGGACATAATACCTTTCACGTGAATAGCCGTATTTATTTATTTATATATTCAGGGACATATAGTCCTCCTTACAGTTCATTCATTCATTTGTGTTTGTGTGTATGTGTGTGTGTGTTTCTGAGAAACAATAATAAAAACAGTAGTAACCGTCAATTCACAATTGTCCAAAGAAATAAACTAACCAGTACCATCCGAGTACAATGCCAGTGTATCTAAAGACTGTATGCCAACATTTTTTTTTAAAGTCTTAATAGCATATGCTTAAATTGGCCAAGGACATGGACTTCATGATCCTCAGTCACAGTAAACATCACATCCCCGCTTTTTAATTCTCTTTGATGGCTTTGATCCAACTTGTCCCTCCAAGTTATTATCTCCCTAGAAATGCTGCAAGAAGGCTTTCTACTCAGGAAGTTCACCTTCTGTTTGTCCCTCCATCTTATATGAGAGCAGTGGGTGCCCCAGCTTTCCCTATTGCTGTGCCATCTGGTCTCAGTGCTTTAGTCCCGATAAGCCTTGGAGAACAATTCTTCACCTTTGTTGAAATTACATCCGAAAACAAAGCCCTTTCTTGGCATGCTTTATTGTGGATGCATGTGCGTAGGGGCAGAAGAAAGATATTTTACCCATGAGAAAATGATAAATTAGGCCAGGGGTTCTCCCCCCCTTCCCAGCCATGTACCACCTCCAGCATCACTCCCCTGCTGCATACCACTGGAAGTGACTGGTGATGACATCGTTGCCAGTTACTTCCGGGTTTTCAGGGCCCAGAAAATGCAGGTAGGAGGCTCTGGGCTGGTGGGAGGACCCTTATCAGTGTTCCTGAGAGATTCAGTCAAAGGCAGGAGCCTCTTGGGAGTGAAAACGCGCCACTGAAAGTGCCCCGACAGAGCGAGGTTCTGGTGGTCCGGCGGTCTGAGTACCACCAGCAGTCAGCCAAAGTACCACTGGTGGTACTAGTACCACTGGTTGAGAACCCCTGACTTAGGCATCAATGACTACTTTCTGCAGCTTCCCTGTCACACTTAAGCATTAGGTGTCCAAATGTGGAATATTTTGTAAATTTGAACTATTTTAGATAGTGTGAACACCTAACACCTTTTCCACATATCATCAGACTTGAACTTCACTAGACTTGCCCACGCCACAGGTGTGTGCATGTGGGGGGGGGGGCTTGCTTGTTTCCAGCTTACCAGCTGAGGCAGCACTTCACTGAACCTCAACAGCAGGCTATACCTGTATGCTGCCCTACTTGAAGGAAGGATGGGGTACAAATACGATGAATAAAGAATCCTTCCATGTAAGTAATGAACAGTTCAGCTGGTGATTATTTAAGGAGAAACTCAGATCCATTCAGCAGCTGATCTCTTGTGTAATCCAACGAAGCACCCCATTCTCAACATTGCGAAAGTAAGGGAGACAAAATAGGAGTACTGGAACCTGTACAAGAACTTTTATGTTGTTATAAATCTATAGAAATGTCCCCACTACTAATTTAAAATCACTCTCTTTAAAAACCAATACAATTAATAATACATGAATTCCAGTTCAGCTATAAAATTCTCCTGTGTTTATCCCATCTCCCTAGTGGTAGCTAAAAGCTGCTGACTAAATATGAGGGATAACAGGAACTGGAAGTTAAATCACTAGATGCTGAAAACTCAATAGTTGAAAAGGCAAATTAAAACTGCTTGACGTTTTGGCAACTCCACAAGGCAGTGTCGAATGGGGCTTCACATCCAGTAGTTAGAAACTGTATCAGTGAACCAGGAAATCTGAGTCCCTTTTTTATGACTCAAACTTGTGTGGCTATATACATCAAGAATAGCAATTACATGATTCTGTAATTCTGTAAAGGAGTCTGTAAAGGAGTCCCCTGCGCGTTGCCTTCGCCCCACTGAATGGCTCCAAAGGCGACGGGGTGGGGCCGCCTCGTGCCAGTGAGTAACGGAGGTCAGGGCAATGCGGAACTTAGCGTTCTGCCCCACCTCCAGCGACGCTACTGCAGAGCACTATTAGCAGCCACACTGATGACTGCCATCTTTCTTTACCTATGATGTAATGGTAGGTACATCCTTGCTGTTGCATTACTGGACACACCAGTGGTGCCAAGGCCACTAAAGAAAGATGGTGGCTGCCAGCACAGCTTTGCCTCTCAAAGGGGGTCCCACAAAAGCACTTGCCAAAGGTAAACCTGTTGCCAAAACTAGCATTGAAACTATAACCCTTTTCTACAAACAACTTCACAATTACTTCTTGACTTCTTACCCATGCAGTTTCACTCCTAGCCTATTGTTTCAAAGACAAATATAGTGATCAGTTGGACCTTGAGTCAAAACCTTTCCATATATGTCACCCTCTGCCATTTCTTTTCTCTATGGCAGTGGCCACTATTGCATCTTTCCCAAGACAGAAACGACAAAAATAAGGAGAAAACATTAAGGGCTCAGTCCAGCCTAACTCAGCACAAGTCAGGCACAATTGAGGCACAATTGCGGCGTAACTGTGGCCTAAAATAGGGCTGAGTTAGGCTGCAACTATGCCTGAGTTAGGCAGGAGGCAAGAGCAGTGGGCCAGGATCAAGGCAAAACTTACCGCAGAGGCAGGCAGGCCCCTGTGGGGAGGTGTCCGTCTTGTGGAAGCGAAGAGCCCCCTCCTGAGCTCGTCTGTGTGCACCTACCGCAGCTGCTGCAGCGTTCACAGCAGATGGGCAGCCACAGGTGGGCCTGCAGGCACTGGGCGTGCAACAGTCAGCTGAAGGGCAGAGGTTGTGCCAGTGCCAGCCGCACCAGGGCACCATGTGCATTAGCCACCTGCCGCAGGGGGGAGTGCCACTGCCCTCCCTCCTGCAGAAGGGGTAGCCACCCCCAAGCCACGTTGAGGCTGCACGTGGGAGTCATGGGGGGGCGGGGGTGAGAAGGGAAGGAGGGGGTGGGAACGGCACGCACAAGGGGGGTCTCATGAAGTCTGGAACCGCCTCTGCCAGGACATGCCTGTGCGCTGCCTGAAGCCCTGGGCCTCCAGGGCCGTGGCAATGCCCACAAAGAAGGCATCCCGGCATGCCTTCTGCTCCGTGCCCCGGCCAAGACCGAGAGATGCCTTGGGCTTGTCTGCTGCGAGCGGGAAGGGCTCACGCAGCTCATCACGCCCCCAGATGGGGCGACATCGGCGCCTCGCAGCAGGCGCTCTGGCAGGGTGGGGGGTGCCAGCTTCCATCATCAGGGAGTGGGAGGGGAGGCAGGCACACAGACAAGGCTGGTGGGAGAGGGATACAGGGAGAGGGGTCTGCAGAGACCAATAGGGACACAGGGGTCACTTCGCAGATGAAGGCAATGCAGGAATGGGCGCCTCTCATGCAGACGGACCGAGGGCGGAAACGGACGCCGTTGACAGGCGGACCGAGGGCGGAAACGGACGCCATTGACGGGCGGAAACGGATGCCATTGACGGGCGGACCGAGGGCGGGTGAGAGTCCCGGTTGCCGAAAGGGCTCTTCACGGACGTGGCGGACGTGAGCAGATCCAGTATGGGCGCCGTGTCGCCTGTCACTGTTTGCCTGCCTGAGAGGCCCCCCAACTCCCCCCTCCCCTCTGCCAGACCCCTTGAGGGTCTGGCAGCCCCCCTGCTGTGGTCTCCCTGGGAAGGCAGTGGCAGTCCCTGGATGGGAGTCATGCAGGGGCTTGTGTGCTGGGTGCTGTCTCTGGGTGGGGGGGCAATGCTTGTGTTACATTGGGGACATGTTGTTCAAGGGGCCTTTGCCCAAGGGGCATCTTTATTGTTCTGGAACATTGGCAGAGATGGCCAGGCGAGGCTGCCAGGGGTAGGCACAGCAGCCACTCAGAACGTAGCAGCAGCAGCAGCAGCAGCAGCAGGCGTGCCCCATGGACCTGGAGATGCAGGCTCTTCCCCTGTGGAACCACAGTCTGCTCCAAAGAAAGGGGAGGGACAGCAAGTAGGCAGCCAGGGAGGTGGAGCAGCAGCAGCAGCTGAGGAGGGTTGCAGGGCAGGCTCCCAGACCTCTGGCAGCATCTAGGCAGACAACCGTGGGGCAACCAGACTGCAGGCCCAGGGGTGCTCCCTGGAAGGTAGGTGGTAGTGGACATTCCTGGGGAGACAAAAAACGGGGGTGTTCCATGGCAGCTGCTGTGTGGTAGCAATCGCCATTGAAGGAATGCCAGTGTGCCGGTTGCAAAGGCCTGCAGGGAGAGAAATCAAACACAGCTGAGAGGTGTGAGACACATAGCATGGTCTGCGCTCCTTCCCTGGGTGTAAGGTGAGCATGATCCTGTAAGGGAAAAGGGTCAAAGAGAGAGACAACAACACAACGTGTGGGTCACAACCATGGCAAACCTAGCAATACTGACCTGTCAGTAGACCCTGTGGAGAAAAGGGGGGGGGGGAACAGCTGGTGCCTACATAAAGCTAACAGTTCCACACTTGTGGCATTGTGTGCTCACATTAATACAGGCAGCAATCAGACACAACAGTGGTCAAGTGGCATGTATCCTATATATCATAGCAGGCAAAGCAGGCAGCTATGAGACAAGACATTGGTAAAGAGGCATATCATGGCAGGCATTGCAGGCAGCTATGAGACAAGACATTGGTAAAGAGGCATTTCAGAGAAGGCATTGCAGGCAGCTATGAGACAAGACATTGATAAAGAGGCATGTATCCTACCTATATTTCTATATGCAAAGGGGCAGAAGTCAGAACTCATGTCAGCACGTTCCCTGCTCTTACCTGCACTTACCTGCTGGTGTTGTTGCCTGTGGGGGGGGGGAGAGAGGGGCTGGGAGAAAGACATGGGTTAGCAAACACTGGCATGGAGGCAGCTGCCCAGGCACAGCTGTAAACAGTTTGGCCACAGCCTGAACAGCCCTCTCTGCCCTAGAGGGGGGCAGAGAGGTGAGAGGAGAGGAGAAGAGAGAAGTGGGGTGTTTGTGAATTTTGCCCTCCACTGACAAAGTCCCACTTTGTGGCTGCTGGGGGACAGGACCCCATGCCACGTGCTCAGAGAGAGAGAGAGACTGGAGGCCTGAGGCTGGGCTTTTGTGGGAAAGTGGCTGGGTGGGGCTGGGTGCTGATAGGGTAACTATTTGTGTCCGTGTCCAGAGTTATGCAACAACTATTCCGTCCTAACTCAGGCATAACTCAGGAGTAGGGTGTTAGAACTTTTCAGGAGAGGGCTGGAGTGGGTAAGGTAAAATGGCTTCTATGGGTCTCCTCAAATTTAAGTCCACCTTTTTTGTCGACCCAAATTTTGTGCCGGAGTTGTGCTCGAGGGGGCGTGTCGGGGGCTCTCCAGTGTCTGGAATCCGACCCAAATTCGTAACCGCCCCCGTGACGCCCCCGTGACGCCCATGGAATGCCCACTCTTAGGCCGCAGTTGTGCCGGAATTGTGCCGGCGCCCGTACTGCGCATGCGCGCGGCGTCCGTCGTAGATTCGTCCTACGTCTGGCACAATTGCAGCACAAATTCGGCCTCTCCGGCACAATTCAGGCAGAACTCGAGCCTAAAGCGCTTAGTTACAAATACATCTAAGAAGGAAGTACATCTAAGAAGTACATCTAAGAAGGAAGTACAATTACATGTAACCATGAAGGAGGATCTAACATTTAATCATTCAGTGTACAGGAAACCCACCAACACAGGCAGATATTTGAACTATGGCTCAAATCATCATCCTGCACAAAAAGGATCAGTTATAAACTATTTAGCCTATAGAGCAATTAAAATTTGTGACAAAGACTCAATAAGTAAAGAAAAAAAGATACTTTTTGAGACTTTAAGAGCCAACGGATACCCGGGGGCACAAATCAATAAAGGATGGTCTACACAATACGACAAAATCCAGAGGAAGAGAGAAGGGAGGAATAAGATGGAGATAAATACTGAGGATAAAAATAATACAATAAAAGACAACAAAGAGGAGAAAATTTGGACATGTTTGCCCTTCATTAAAGGAACAACTGATAAAATCGCCAGAGTTCTTAGACAGGGGAATATAAAAACAATTTTCAAGCCAACCAGGAAAATTGAAGAAATGTTAAATAATCCAAAGGACAAGAGACCTCCACTTTCAAACCCAGGAATTTATTGTATTCCATGTGATACCTGTGGGAGAGAGTACATTGGACTTACACAGCGTTCTATCGGCACCAGATTGAAAGAGCACGAGAGATCGGTGAGATTACAGCATCCACATCTCTCGGCACTGGCTGAACATGCGCTGACCACAGGTCATTCCATTCAATTTAAGGACACATGTTCCTTGAAAACAGAATACAAACTAAACATTTTAAAGAATTTGGAGGCTCTAGAAATAAGTAGAAGAATGCCTAATGCCCTTCTGAATAGACAACAGGATTTAAGTTTTGCCAATCGCATATGGCTCCCCATAATTCGTGGGCAAACAAAACATGGATATGCTACCAACAACAACATAACTACCCAAGGCGATATTTGACTCCAATGTGTTAGTATTATGCTGAAAAGCTGATGATCACTTTAAAGTATCTGTAGACCACCTTTCTGCCTGAGTCTTTGCAGAAACACCTGCCTCCGTGAAGATCGGATCTTGAAGCGGTTTCCGCATTGACAAGCAGGATTTCCCGCGCTTTTTTGAAAATAAAAAGAACTGAGCAAGCCACTGTTCTTCAACATCTATCAATTCATTTGGAAATACCCCAGAAGATGTGTCTAGGTCTGACACGAAACGTTGGGTCCTCAAGCTCCGGATTTTGATTTTAAATAATTTCTGTGTACCTGGGTTTCTGAGCTGTTAAAGTTCATACCGGGTATTTTCGATATTGTTTTTATCAGCTGGATCGCTATTCTTTGGTTTTAACTATGACTGGATCACCCGTATTACCTCTTTCTCTAAACAACTGTATTCCTGATTGTATCCTTTGCAGTCTGGCCTCTCTCTCGGCCGATGCAGCTGGCAGCTCTTTATCTCTCCTCACAGAGGCTTTCACAGCTTTTCGTCAGCGGCGTTTCTCAAACTGGCTGTTCACCGATCTTCAGGCTTCGGAGGCGGCAACTCTACCAACTGAGCCAGACGTCCTGATAGAGGTTTGCTTTTCATTTTAATATGCACAGTGTTAATTGAAGATACAAGCATTTCTGGAATGTTCTTAATGTTGTCAAATGGAAAACATACAAATGGAGACAGGATAAATCAGCTGGAAAGTCACACACTGCACCAGGCAGTTCCAGACACAGAGTTCTATTGACTATTATTCTGCCAGCCTAGGTTGTAATATTGTGTTTGTATTCTCCTCAAGTATGCTTCGCTTTCTATACTTTTTTACTACATTAACTACATTAGCGTTTGACCTTATGTGATTTCACCTTTTAGAAAAGGGTATTTCATTGGGCAGGTTCTGGGTTATTGCTTCCTTATTGACATTCCTTTCCTGTTGTAGAGTACTCATAAAGGTTCAGATATTATTTCACAGGTATTCATTGGAGCTCCGAATGAGTATGGGAGATAAATATGCATATTTGACTTTCACCGTGAGTTTCAAAAACATGGAAGTTCCTATATATACTATTGGGCCCTCTTACTTTTATTGTATTTCATTCCTACTTTCTGCTTGAATTATTTTTCTATCTGGGACATGATTTGCAGTTAGTGCAACTCAATATCAATACAATGACTATTATGTTATGCAGGCTAATCTTTTCTTACACAAAACTAATGCACCTAAGGGATCGTGTAACTTTATATTCCAGTGATATAATATGATTGAAAAATATTTGTTATATTTACACAAGCCCCCTGATAAGAATTAGTTATGACTAAAAAGGCTTATGTCACTGCTATTGCTACCAGAAAGTGATCCTAATAGCTGCATTATGGCAATAAACATTGTAGAGGACACACTTTAAACCAAAGTAGTTTTCATGTTATCTTTTTCAGTGGTGGGGGTGGGGGTGGTGGATGGGCACAAAATTTTAAATGCATTTCAAATACAAACATGAAGAAAACATCTTAGGAGCATTGGTGAAATGTAGTAGTGAGCAGCCCAATCCTCACTAAATCCTTGCACGACAATGCAGCATTGCTGCACGGCTTCCGCTGTATCCTGCAGGGGATTGTTGGCCACTGGAGGCCTCCTTTGGGTAAGGGAACATTAGTTCCTTTGCCCAAGAGTAACCACCAGCAGCTGCCATGGGTCAACTTGAACCTGCACCAGCTTGATTGCTTGCACACGTCTGTGAAAGTCTGTGAAAGCTAATCAGGCCATGAAGGGGGTCAGGATTTGGCATGTGCCACTGCCAAACGTGCCCCCTCCCAGGCTCAACCTACCTTCCCCCACCACATCACCAGGCACGTCGCTAGACCGTGGCGGGGGTGGCGAGCCACCACGGGGTGACTTGCGCCACCCCGCTCCGTGCGTCACCTCCGAGGCCTGGTGAATGCCTCGGAGTGCGTCCACCCCAGCCGGCGGTCCGGGGCCTTCTGACCAGGCCCATTGCGCCAAAGCGTCATTTATTAGCTTTTTCACACATGCGTACAACGTTTCTGAGGGCAAGAGGGCCCTCAGCACGAAAAAGCTAAAAAATCACGTATTGACGCATTGGGGCCTGTCAGAAGGCCCCGGACCGCTGGCCGGGGTGGACGCTCTCCGAGGCATTCTCCAGGCCTCGTAGGGTGACGGGGGGTTGTACGGGGCGGGGGGTGACGCGCGCCCACCTGCACATGGGTGACACGCGCGTAGTGACGCTTCCATCACCGCCCCATCCTGCCCACCCTTCACCCTGTTCAACCCCCTACCTACCTACCTCTAACCCTCTGCGCCGGCTTACCTGCACTGGCAGGCATTTGTCTTCACATGGACCTTGCTGCTTGCGGTGTCAGCCAGGTTCCGCGCACTGGCCTATTCATGTTTGCGCTAGCCGTAAAGACGTTTACGCTGGCGGAACGCACGTTCTGCCAGTGTAAAGGCCTGTTAGTATTGGGCCATAAGGCTGCAATCCTATGCATAGTTTTCTGGCAGTAAACCCCTTTGGACACAATGGGGCTGACGTTTGAGTAGACATGTATAGGCTTGTGCTGTACGAGATTGAGCTGCAAATTAGGACTTCCCCGATTTGAATTTTTCCTCTGCCATGAACTCAGTAGGTAGCCTTAGGCAAGCTACTCCCTCTCAGCCTTGGCTCTCAAACTGCCATAAATGTGAAAAAAAAATGTGAAGTGCACACATAAATAATTACACATTATATAACATAATGAACCTTTGAGGGGAAGTTGTACTTGGTCACCAAATAAATAGCACATTTCCCCAGTAATTGGAATTTGGCTTGCAAATTTTTGGTTCCAAAATCTTTTTTGATTGTTTTCTTGTTACAGGTTGATCAGAAATGATTTCTATGTAATTTCCATGGTTTTCATGATTGTTTTCCCCTCCATACATCCATGTTCTTAAAATAAAGGGAGGGAAACCACTTAAAAATGGCTACAAGTAAATTACATTATGATGATGTGAACTGCGAGAAAGATTTGGGAAGCATTGCCAGGTGCTTGTTGTAAGACTCATATTTGAGCATTTGCAAAATAAAAACATAAGCATATATGTCATGTAAGAATTTGGGGGGTGGAAAGAGGTGATAGAAACTGTAAATTTTGGAAGAGATAAATGCTGTAATATGTTCCAATTGAAAACAATTATTGGATGGATTTCTCATCTCTAGTTTGAAGATTGTCTTCTCTTCCTTCCTGCACCCTGATGTTTGGCGAGGTGAGCTATTCACATAACTCCATTATGTCCCGTTTTAACCTCATTACAGCAGATATTGACCATTAGAGGAGGTACTCTCCTGGCTGATATGCAGTACATTGTTTTATGGACTGTAAGTGAGGAAGGAAATTGTTGAAAGCTTTAGACTAAAGCAAAGTAAACCAATTGTTCTTCATCTATCAGTATGCTGCATGGTATCTGCAACATATTGATTTCTGAAACATAACTGCACAAGTGAAATTCTGATCTTTTAATCAGAACAGTCCTACAAGCACACACTGTCGGAACTCGGCAACAAAGCATCACAAAAAATGGCACAGAACCAGGACAAGATGGCTAGGGAAGACAAGTTCCTTCTCCCCACTGACTTAAAATTAACAGTCTCCATGCTTACATTGTCAAGTTTAGAATGACCTCAAATTATTCAGAATTGTATACACTCTACAGACTGTGACCAAACAGCAAATAACAGCGCAATCCCACCTAAGTATCCGGCGGGCAGTCCATGCTGCGTGCCAGATCCTATCCCTGTTCCGGGAGCAGCCCAGAAGTCTACTTGGGGGAAGGGGACGTTCATCCTCTTTCCCTGGTGTAACGTGGGGCCTCTTCGGATTTACGCCAGCTATTTAGCTGGCGCAAGACTGAAGAGGCCATATAATGGCCGTGCGAGCCCAGGAACAGGTCAGGGATATGGCGGCCACCATCCCTGCCCCCCTGAGCCGACTCAGCCAATGGCCCCCCTCCCTCGCCACCCTGACTGGCCCCGCACCTGCCAGCGCTGCATTTACCTTCTCCAGTGGTCACGGGGATGATCCAATGGTGGACTTTACTCGAAAGTCGTCGTGAACATGCTTTATGGCACGTTTGCAATGGCTTGGAACAAAAGGATTTAATTTTAGGCGGGATTGCACCCTAAATCTTGGGTGGTAGTGGATAGCTTATTAATGAAAACATCAACTCAGGCTGAAATCCTATACACACTTTCCTGGGAGTAAATCCCATTGAATGCAATGGCATTTATTTCTGAGTAGACATGAACAGTCTTGTGCTGTCAGTTTAGTTTTCACACAGTAAAAAATCAAATTCCCAGTAGTGGGATTATTAGGACCATGACTGAAAGTAAAATGGCCAGTGTCACAATGTCTTTCTAGAAATTTATGGCATAGCTAAATCTGGAAAACTCAAAATCGCAGTAGCCTGGGACATCAGAAAATATTCTATCATTTTTGTGTACTTTGTCGCCTCATGAAGGGTTCTGGATAACTCAAAAGCTTGCTACTCACAACTATGTCTCATTTCAGTTGGCCTCAAATCAGAACTACTGCATACCTAGGCTTACCATTCATCCTGAAAAACCTGGGTCTGTCCGGTTTCCAAGCTCCGGTCCCGGGTCAGTCCCAGGCTTTCTGGGGTCTGCCACTGCTTGTAAAACTCACCATTTTTTCCAGTAGTACCGCCTCATGTGCCCTCATGAGATTTGGGCGCAGCCATCTTGGATCTCGCAAGATTTTGTGAGATCCAAGATGGTGCCACTGATAAAAGGTAAGTTTTGCAAGCGGTAGCAGTGGCTCTTGAGGTGGCAGGAGTCGTGGCCAGCCCAGATGCAGCCGGCCAGGCTCCAGAGGACCAGAGGGGGTGGCAGCAATGGCAGCGGCAAGGCCGACGGCGGTGACAATGGCGGCGGCAATGGTGGCACGACAGGAAAGTGGCAGCAGCGGCAAAATTGCCATTTTCATGGCCACAGAGGCGCAACTAGCCCTCCTGGCGCCCGGAGGAAGGGGCGGGGCCTAATTGACGTGACGCACCCAGCGCGGTGCTGAACACGTCCCCCGCAGGTTTCCTACCCATTTTGGAGCTGTTCGGGCTCCAGGGAGGGCGGGGGGCCAAAAACGCGACGGTAAGTGCGACCCAACCCGCGGCGGCAAGTGCGCCCCCGCCTGCGCCCGCAAGTGGAGCAGCTGCTCCCCGCACTCCGCCCTGCTCCTGCTTCTGGCCAAAAATGAATAAATAACTAAATAAAAATCAGGGCAATTGTATTGTATTGTATTGTGGGTGCAAAGTGCCCACTCGCCCCCTGAAGGGTGGCTGAAAATTTTATTTATTTATTTATTTGTGGCCATGAAAATGGCAATTTTGCCGTAAATGGCTATAATTAATTAATTAAATATTCGGGGGGGGGGTGTCCCAGTTTGGAAACAGGAAAATATGGTAAGCCTATGCATACCCATATCAAAAAGAATATCACAGAGAGTGAAAAAGAGCCATAAAAGACAGCCACAATTTTAAAGAGGTTTAGAACTGTTACTGAAAGGTTACAGCGTTTTTGGACAATTGACAGCACAATCCGACTTAACTTTTGTGCCGGTTTAATCAGCGGCGCAGCGAGAACAGGAGGCCCCAGAACGGAAAAGGGATTCAAATCCCCTTTGAATTCTTCTTTTGGAGGGGATTTGAATCCCTTTTCCATTCTGGGGCCTCCCGTTCTCGCTGCGCCGCTGGTTAAACCGGCACAAAAGTTAAGTCGGATTGTGCTGTAATTTAAAAAGGAAAGACCACTAGCAGGAATGAATCGGAAACAGATTTATCAAATTATGTATGATACGGATAATGTGGATAGAGAAAAAATGTTTCTCCCACTCTCATAATGTGAAAATACAAAGTCACACAATGAAATGATTGGCAGTGAATTTCTGACAGAGAAAAGGATGTACTACTTTCACACAACATGTAATGAGCTCGTGGCATCTGCTGCCACAAGATGTAGTCTTGGCCATTGGTTAGATGGCTGTAAAACGGAATTAGCAGATGTATTAGTGAAAAGTCACTGGAGAAGCTAAAGCTATGGAGAAGCTATGTTTAGAGGCAGTTTACCTGTGAATACCAGTTTTAAGAGACAAACAACAGGATATTGCTGTTGACTCCATGAGCAGCTTGTTGGCTTATCAAAGCCTCTGGATGCCATCGTGAGAAACAGGATGCTGAGGGCTGGACTGTACTTTTGGGGAAAGAATGCTTGGTCTGATCCAGTAGGCCTCATCTTATTTTCTGAACAGGAAGTAATAATTGGCGAGAGGCAGGCAGGGAGGAGGTTCAGAAAAAGGGAGAATGCAGCAGCAAAGGAAATGTTTCTGCGGCTGAAAACTCAAGACTGTGTTCACTATGCGCTATGCAGGCAATGTGTGGAGCAACACAGGCTCTTTTCGTATTGGTAGTGAGGAGAAACGTGCTAAATCTCTCAGTTTTGCTGAGAATGAAAGAAAAATAAAAAGGACCAGATAAAAAGAGACAAGTTGCAATGACGTTTATTTATTTTTTAATCAAACTGTCTTCAGAACTGAAAAATTGACTTTCATCTTACCCATAATTGCCATAAATACAAGATTGTAATTGCTCTGCCCTACTTACACAGCATTAATGTTGAGAGTATGGTTTAAAAGTCATTTTAACACAGGACCAGCTAAGCTTAAGCACATTATGGGGAATCCTATGGATAATGGTTGTGCCAAGGCCTGGTGGTAGCCTGTTTCTGAATGTGGTGTCAGCTGTGTGTGTGTGTGGGGGGGGAACAGACCTTCCTTCTCAAGAGTTTGCTGGAGCCTGTGTTCATCTGATTGGGACCACACTGGTAGCATTGCATTCTTCTCAGCCTGCCCTTCAAAATGGACCAAGGCCTGGTCACCTACTCATGAGTAAACATGCAGTGCTGCTCTGTTTCAATTTCCATAGGGCTAAATATATTTTCCTTGTCAGCTATCAACTTCTCAGTTTCAGTTTCATGACCTACCAAAAATCAGGTCAGCACCCACATGGTGGGTCCCGACCCACAGTTTGAGAAATGCTGCTCTATGCAATCTATGCTATGTCGCAAAGCGGTAGGTGTGTAAGCTGCTTTAGGTTCAATTTTTCTTCCTTCTAAAAATGCATTGTGGAAAGGCCTGAGAACGACTATGAATAAGGCTACTGGCTTCATATCCTGCCACTTACGGGAGCTCCATTTATTTCCATTTACAAACATGCTGCTACATAACAATGTGTTTGGCCGTGATCTCTTGCAAGATTAATTTAGGCCCAATGTAATTCCATCTAATCTTTCTTCATCTTGTCTCAACATTTCTCATGTGGCCTTTATCACAATTGTATGTGAGCATTCCCGGGCTGCTGGCTCCTGCTTTGACAGAAATATCACCCTTGTTTTTACATTCCTTAGCTTTCCACTAAGAAACCTTCATATCTGCCAAAGAGAGCAACTTAGTAGCTCTAATGACACTAATTATTTCTCAGTAGAAGCTTATTTCTGGTGAAGATAGAGTCTGGATAGACAGCAGCATTCGGATAATGAGGCGGCCACCTTTGGAAGGAGGGTTTTCAGCAGCATTACATTAGACGTCTCCCCCTACAGAGTTTCTGGAAATTATGCATGTGGGTTTTTTGCATGCCATTGCCACACTCAGAGTGGGCACTGGGGCTGTAAAGGCGATAACCAATCAAGCCAAATAATACAAATCTAGATAAGCCAAACAGGCTGGTAATGAAGAAAGATTATTAGGGGAAAGAGGCAAGAA
This sequence comes from Plestiodon gilberti rubricaudatus, assembly GCA_026170595.1. NCBI lineage: Eukaryota > Metazoa > Chordata > Lepidosauria > Squamata > Scincidae > Plestiodon > Plestiodon gilberti. Next base: position 140,789,488 of record JANXHW010000004.1, on the reverse strand, counting down.
ACTCTGAAGTGGAACTGCACTCGAAACAAAATTGGAACTGAGACAATGACCTCCAGATCGCACAACAAAGGTTTTTCTAGCTGATGTTTGAGAAGCCAAGGTTGTGTGGGTTGCAACACAATAGCACAACCTTCATTTCTGTTCTGTAGACAAGGAAAGAGATGGCTGTTTCATCATCCTTTGTGAAAGTTACATGTCGTTGTGGCGCTGAGGATCTGAGAACAGAAGAGAAGGAATGAAGACCCTGCTTTTGATAAAAATGGAATAAAGGATGCCTCAGAATTTATTCTTTACAACAGATTGAACCGTAAGAAAGGATATTGTTGAATGTGTATACTGATGCACAACATATCCAATCCTACTATAAATGTGATGCACTGTAATTGAGAGACTTTTTAGGCATTTCTGAAGAGATCTCTGTGCTTGGAGACAGTCTGTGATAATCTGGCTATGCACTTATTTATACATTTAGGTTGCAATCTTGTACACACTTATTTGGGAGTAACAGCCCGGTCCAGCCCAAGGCAACTGCGGTACAATTCAGGCACAATTGCAGCCCAAGTGCTTTAGGCCCGAGTTGTGCCTGAATTGTGCCTGAGTTGGGCTGCAATTGTGACTGAATTGGGTTCAGGCACAATTCAGGCACAACTGCACAATTCAGGCACAATTGCAGCCTAAAAGTGGGCGTGTCGGGGGCGTGTCGGGGGTGTGACGGGGGCGGTTACAAAATTTGGTCCGGTTCCAGACGCTGGAGAGCCCCTGACACGCCCCCTCGAGCCCAACTCAGGCCCAAAATTTGGGCCTGCAAAAAGGGTGGACCCAAATGTGAGGAGACCCATAGGAGCCATTTTACCTTACCCACACCAGCCCTCTCCTGAAAAGTTCTAACACCCTGGGCCCGAGTTGGGCCTGAGTTAGGACCGAACAGTTGTGGCCTAACTCTGGACACGGACCCAAATAGTTACCCTATCAGCACCCAGCCCCACCCAGCCTCTTTCCCACAAAAGCCCAGCCCCAGCCCTCCACTCACTCTCTCTCTCTTTCTCTCTCTGAGCACGTGGCGTGGGGTTCTGTCCCCCAGCAGTCACAAAGTGGGACTTTGAAAACTTTTCTAACACCCCTCTTCTCTTCACCTCTCTCCTCTCTGCCCCCCTCTAGGGCAGAGAGGGCTGTTCTGCCTGTGGCCAAACTGTTTACTCCTGTGCCTGGGCAGCTCTCTCCATGCAAGTGTTTGCTAACCCATGTCTTTCTCCCAGCCCCTCTCCCCCCCCCCACAGGCAACAACACCAGCAGGTAAGTGCAGGTAAGAGCAGGGTTTGTGCTGACATGTGGTCTGACTTCTGCCTCTTAGCATAGAGAAATATAGGTAGGATGCATGCCTCTATACCAATGTCATGTCTCATAGCTGCCTGCATAGCCTGCCATGATATGCCTCTTTACCAATGTCTTGTCTCATGTCTGCCTGCAATGCCTGCCATGATATGCCTGTTTACCAATGTCTGCCTGCAATGCCTGCCATGATATGCCTCTTTACCAATGTCATGTCTCATAGCTGCCTGCAATGCCTGCCATGATATGCCTCTTTACCAATGTCATGTCTCATAGCTGCCTGCAATGCCTGCCATGATATGCCTCTTTACCAATGTCATGTCTCATAGCTGCCTGCATAGCCTGCCATGATATGCCTCTTTACCAATGTCTTGTCTCATAGCTGCCTGCAATGCCTGTCATGAAATGTCTCTGTACCAATGTCTTGTCTCATAGCTGCCTGTATTAATGTGAGCACACAATGCCATGGATGTGGAACTGTAACCCATATGTAGACACCAGCTGTTCCCCCCCCCCTCTTTTCTCCACAGGGTCTACTGACAGGTCAGTATTGCTAGGATTGCCATGGTTGTGACCCCCAAGTTGTGTTGTTGTCTCTCTCTTTGACCCCTTTCCCTTACAGGATCATGCTCACCTTACACCCAGGGAAGCAGCGCAGACCAGGCTCTGTGTCTCACACCACTCGGCTGTGTGTGATTACTCTCCCTGCAGGCCTTTGCAACCGGCACACTGGCATTCCTTCAATGGTGATTGCCACCACACAGCAGCTGCCATGGAACACCCCCAAGTTGTTCGTCCCCCCAGGAATGCCCACTACCACCAACCGTCTGGGGAGCACCCCTGGGCCCGCAGTCTGGTTGCCCCATGGTCGTCTGCCTCGATGCTGCCAGAGGTCTGGGAGCCTGCCCTGCAACCCTCCTCAGCTGCTGCTGCTGCTGCTACATTCTGAGTGGCTGCTGTGCCTACCCCTGGCAGCCTCGCCTGGCCATCCCTGCCAATGTTCCAGAACAATAAAGATGCCCCTTGGGCAAAGGCCCCTTGAACACCATGACCCCAATGTTACACAAGCACTGCCCCACACACAGAGAGACAGCGCCCAGCACACAAGGCCCTGCATGAATCCCAGCCAGGGCCTGCCGCAGCCAGCCCAGAGAGAACACAGCAGGGGCGCTGCCAGACCCTCAGGGCTCAGAGGGGAGGGGGGAGTTGGGGGGCCTCTCAGGCAGGCAAACAGTGACAGGCGACATGGCGCATGTCCGCCACGTCCGTGAAGAGCCCTTTCAGCAACCGGGGCTCTCACCCACCCTCGGTCCGCCCGTCAACGGCGTCCGTGTCCGCCCGTCAACGGTGTCCGTTTCCGCCCTCAGTCCGCCCGTCAACGGCGTCCGTTTCCGCCCTCGGTCCGTCTGCATGAGAGGCGCCCGTTCCTGCATTGCCTCCATTTGCGAAGTGACCCCTGTGTCCCTATTGGTCTCTGCAGACCCCTCTCCCTGTATCCCTCTCCCACCAGTCTTGTTGTCTGTCTGTTTCTGACCCACCCGTGTCCCTCCCCAGCACCCCCTGTCCGCCTGCCTGTGTGCCTGCCTCCCCTCCCACTCCCTGATGATGGACGCTGGCACCCCCCACCCCGCCAGAGCGCCTGCCGCAAGGCACCTACGTTGCCCCATCTGGGGAGTGATGAGCTGCGTGAGCCCTTCCCGCTCACAGCAGACAAGCCCAAGGCATCTCTCGGTCTTGGCCGGGGCACGGAGCAGAAGGCATACCGGGATGCCTTCTTTGTGGGCATAGCCACGGCCCTGGTGGCCCAGGGCTTCAGGCAGCGCACGGGCATGTCATGGCGGAGGCGGTTCCAGACCTCATGAGACCCCCCTTGTGCGTGCCGTTCCCACCCCCTCCTTCCCTTCTCTCCCCCGCTCACCCCCCCATGACTCCCACGTGCAGCCTCATCGTGGCTTGGGGGTGGCATCGCAGTCTGCAGGAGGGAGGGCAGTGGCACTCCCCCCTGCGGCAGGTGGCTAATGCCCAGGGTGCCCTGGGGCAGCTGGCACTGGCACAACCTCTGCCCTTCCGCTGACTGTCGCACGCCCAGTGCCTGCAGGCCCACCTGTGGCTGCCCATCTGCTGCGACCGCTGCAGCAGCTGTGGTAGGTGCACGCAGACGGGCTGAGGAGGGGGCTCTTCGCTTCCACAAGACTGACAGCTCCCCACAGGGGCCTGCCTGCCTCTGCGGTAAGTTTTGCCTCGATCCTGGCCCACTGCTCTTGCCTCCTGCCTAACTCAGGCACAGTTGCAGCCTAACTCGGTCCTATTTTGGGCCCCAATTGTGCCACAACTGGGCCTCAACTGTGCCTGAGTTGGGCTGGACTGAGCCCTAAGTCACACTGAACTCAGTAGGACTTACTTCTGAGTAGACATGCATAGGTTTGGGCTGTTAAATAAGCAGGGATGTGGATCAAGTCTCTGACTCCAAGTCTCGAGTCAAGGCCCAAATCTTTGCCCCCAAGTCCCGAGTCCTTGGTTGCAAGTTGCAAGTCCCTATCTATTTAATGGGGAAAATGGGTTTAAACCTGAATAAAATTGGATTTGTCGTAAAAGGCTCCAAGTCTCAAGTCAGGTTTTTTGAGTCTTTTACAATCACCAAGTCAATTCCGAGTCAAGTTATTGATGTGACTTGAGTCCAACTCAAGTCCGAGTCAATAGACTCAAGTCTACATTACTGTAAATAAGTAGCCACGCAAGTGCATTCTTGCTAAACAATAACCTCCATCCTGAACCTGAGGAATTGAACATGTAAAGAGGCACAAGGAACTGGACATGGTAGAAAAATAGTCTTAGGGCCCAATCCTATCCAACTTTCCAGTGCCGAAGCAGCCGCAATGCAAAGGGAACAAACGGTCCCCTAAACAATGATAAAATAACTCTATTCAGGAATTCACAAGTTATCTCAACACAGTTTCTGCAAACGTTGGCTAGTCTTGGTAGGTTTCTAAATGATGTTTAAACTTAAAACAAGTATGCAAACATTTTAGGTTAAATGTTGTAGAGCAAAAAGCTATACTGAACATCTCCTTCAACATGAAAAGGAAGTTTGGGAAGAATCTCAACCTCATGTTTTAACTAGGTTAATAGGATTTGGATTCTGTTGGTGTACCACTCATCTTGCTGCCTGACAGTCTCCTTGCCTGGGCCTTCTCTGTGGCAGTGAAGGAGGCATTTTTCTTTGCCACCATTAGGTCTGCTGAGAGCCATCTAGCTGAGTTTGTTCCAGGATGTCTGAAGTTTGCTCCACCTGGCTCCCTGGAGGAAGGAGAAGGACAGCTCAGCTGCTCATTATGACCAGTTTGCTTGGCACTTTGTAGGTTAAATTGCTTGCATCCATCATGACTTGTACTCTACATCAGGGGTTCTCAATCTTTGGAGGCCCGGGTACCCCCTATCTTGGTCCAATTTTCTGAAGTACCCCTGCTAATTAATTGCTAATTAATTGGATTAATAAATCAATTAATTAGCTTCGTTAAATAAAAAGTAGTAAAACAATTTTAAATGTGAAAAAAATGTCTTAACTGTGTGTGTGCGTGTGTGTGTGTGTGTGTGAGAGAGAGTGAGAGAGAGAGAGAGAGAGAGAGAGTCAGACGGGGGGATTGCATTTAAGTTCTAATTAACAAGTAATTAACTACTGATTGATGCTGATAAGGGGCAGGCTCTGGCGTACCCCCTGCCATTGGTCCATGTACCCCTAGGGTTACACGTACCACAGGTTGAGAACCCCTGCTTTACATTGATGGTGTCTGTCAATGTCCCCACAACATTTGTTGGTTCTGTTATTTTGGATTATTTTCAGCCTGAATAACCCAAGGCTGTGGACATGATCCTTTGGAGCGTGAAGGCCTCCTACCTGTCTGCTTGACCTTTGCCTGGCTTGGCTTATTCGATTTGCCGGGGGGGAGAGGGGCTGGCTGAGTGGTCATATCTGAGGGAAAGGGCATTGCTGGCAATGCTGGTTGTGGTTCACCCCCTCCTGAAGAGAACCTCCCTGGATCCCACTGTATTAGATAATTACCAGCCTGTCTTGAAATTCCTGTTTCTAGGCAAGATGATCAAGTGGGTCATAATGCCTCTGCTCCAGTGGGTCCTGGATGAAGTAGATTGTCTGGACCCCTTTAAATCCAGCTTCTGAACAGGTTTAGGATGGAGGTGATCTTGGTCACCTTGGTGGATGATCTGTGCTGGGGATTGGACAGGAGGAATGTATCCCTATTGGTCCTGCTGAACCTCTCAGCAGTGTTTGACACCATCAGTCATGGTGTCCCTCTGGGTTGGTTGACTGTATTTGGGCTTGGAGACTCTGCCTTGAAGTGGTTCTGGTTCTTTCTGGTCCACAGATCCCAAGAGGTGTTGTTGGGGGATGCTTGATCAGCACCCCGCTGATCCTGCAACTGCATTGGCTGCTGGTTTTTGACCTGTGGGGTGTCAGTCTCACATGCTGTTTAACATCTGCATACAACTACTGGGGGTTATCCAGAGTTTTGGGGTTGGGTGTCTCCAATATGCAAATGACAGCCAGTTCTATATTTCTATGTTATCACAGAAAGTGTGTCAAAAGTCTGCAGTGCTGCATGTTGGCAGTCGGGGACTGGATGAGTGTTGACAAACTGAAATTAAGTAATGGAGGTAGTCCTGGTTTGGATAGCTATGACTCAGGTGTTGGATTGTTGACCTGTCCTGAATGGGGTTGCATTCCTTCTGCAAAGCAGGTTTATAGCTTGCCGGTCCTTCTAGATTCTCTTCTGCTCCTAGATCGCCAGGTGACAGTGGTGGCCAAGGGATTGCCCAGCTGAGGCTGGTGTGCCAACTGCATGCATGTGTGAGTCAGTCAGACCTGACCACAGTGGTTCATGCCTTGGTGACATCAAGACTTGACTGCTGAGATATGCTATATGTAGAACTGCCCTTGAAGGCTGTCTAGAAACTGTAATTTAGTACAGAACGTGGTGGTCCATGCAGTGTTGGGAGCTCAGTGATTTGACTCAATCCGACAGCTGATCCTGCAACTGCATTGGCTGCTGGTTCATTGCTGCTGGTTCATTCCTGGGCATCATTCAAAGTGCTAGTTTTGATGTTTCAAGCTCTTCATGGCTTGGAACCAGGGGTATTTGAGGAACTATCTTTGCATATAAGCTGGCTCATCTCCTGGGGTCTTGGGGGGGACGGGACTGGGTGTCACTTATGGCAGAGGCTAGATTGACAGAATTATTAGATTGTACCAACTACCAGAAGTAACAGAAGTACAAGCTGGGTTTCTAAGAGGCAGAGGAACTAGAGATCAAATTGCCAACATGCGCTGGATCATGGAGAAAGCACGAGAGTTCCAAAAAAACACCTACTTCTGCTTCATTGACTACGCAAAAGCCTTTGATTGTGTGGATCACAACAAACTGTGGCAAATTCTTAAAGAGATGGGGGTACCAGACCACCTTACCTGTCTCCTGAGAAACCTGTATGCGGGTCAAGAAGCAACAGTTCGGACCGGCCATGGAACAACCGACTGGTTCAAAATTGGGAAGAGAGTACGGCAAGGCTGTATATTGTCTCCCTGCTTATTTAACTTATATGCAGAGTATATTATGAGAAATGCAGGGCTGAATGAATCGCAAGCCGGAATCAAGATTGCCGGGAGAAATATCAACAACCTCAGATATGCAGACGATACCACCCTAATGGCAGAAAGTGAAGAAGAACTAAAGAGCCTCTTGATGAGAGTGAAAGAGGAGAGTGCAAAAGTTGGCTTGAAACTCAACATTAATAAAACTAAGATCATGGCATCTGGTCCCATCAATTCCTGTTAAATAGAAGGGGCAGAAATGGAAGCAGTAACAGATTTTACTTTTCTGGGGTTCCAAGATCACTGCAGATGGAGACAGAAGCCATGAAATTAAAAGACGCTTACTCCTTGGAAGGAAAGCTATGGCAAACTTAGACAGCATAATAAAAAGCAGAGATATCACCATGCCAACAAAAGTTCGCATAGTCAGGGCGATGGTGTTCCCAGTAGCAATGTATGGTTGCGAGAGTTGGACCATAAGGAAGGCTGAGCGCTGAAAAATAGATGCTTTCGAACTGTGGTGCTGGAGAAGACTCCTGAGAGTCCCTTGGACTGCTAGGCGATCAAATCAGTCAATCCTAAATGAAATCAACCCTGACTGTTCCCTGGAAGGACAGGTACTGAGGCTGAAGCTCAAATATTTTGGCCACCTAATGCGAAGAGAGGACTCTCTGGAGAAGACTCTGATGCTAGGAAAGACTGAAGGCAAAAGGAGAAGGGGAAGGCAAAAGATGAGATGGTTAGACAGCATCACCGATGCAACGAACATGAAAATGAGCGAACTCAGGAAGATAGTGGAGGACAGGAAGGCCTGGGGGGATGTGGTTCATGGGATCACGAAGAGTCGGACACGACTTAACGACTGAACAACAACAACAACAACAACAACAACAAAGATTGACAGCATCAACGGGCTCCTCTGATAGCACTGATACTATAGAACTCTCTGCCAATCAAATTGAGATCAGTCCCAGTTGGCCTGCTGGTGAGGTTAAAAACATTTTTTATTTAGGTTAGCCTTCCCACTTAGTTTCTGTTGCTCTTCCTGTTCTCCTGTTTGATTAATAGTCTGCTCTTGCATTTTTGTGGGGTTTTAAATGTTTTATTTATTACATTTTATTATATTTTATGCACTTTTTAATGCTGAATTTATTGTAATTTAATGCTGTTTTTATGGTATTTTAATCTATGATTGTAAGCCTTCCAGGGCACCCTTTTGTTCAGGAGGAAGAGCGGGATATAAATCTTCTAAATAAATAAAAGATTCTACTGCAGGCTTGGGACACACAGGGGAAATACCAGCTTCCAAATCTTCATGTTTTATCAAGGCAAGCCAACAGTTAGATATTAATAGTGCAGATGCAAGTTCTGCCACAATTAATAAAAAAAATGGTAAGTTAAAAAAGGTAGATGTGACAACACATCTTTTACTTTTCAAATTTTGGTGGAACAAGTGAGGCATAATGAAATATAACTCTGAAGCCAAATTGAGACCCACTGGTACCCTTGCCATGATGCAGTGGGGATATCCGCAGTGGGACTATTGCCTTGAGGTAGTGGGAATATTCACAGCTACGTATCTATATACCTATCCTTCAGCTCATGACAGATCTATTTTTATAGATACAGAAAGAAAGAAAAAATCCCAAAGTGTTAGAGAAGAGGATAGAAAGACAAATTTGGGAAATAATGTAGAGAGTAACTGAGATAATCATAGAGGAACCCAGAGTCATCCTTGCCATGCACTACAAATGTCTTTTTTGCTTGCTTGGTATTGAGGTCAACTTTCAAGATGACCTTGTGTGTCTTTGTTCTCCAGGCAGAGGTGAATGTGTTCTGATAGATGCTTGAAACAATTACAGTGAGTTGGGGGAATTCTAGCAAAGCATGGGGGAAAGCAGTTCATGCCTTAAGGGCCCCATCTCCAATAGAGATAGGAAGGAGAAATAAACTTGAAAATATGGAATGGGGACAGCAAAAGAATGGGGGAAGAAAATGCAATCACAAAGGCAAGTATCACGTATTTTGTGATGTTCTTTTTAACCTTTTGTCCAAACTGAATTACTGGCTTTTTGCTGTTATTGTTTCCATAATATGAGTTAAGCCCCATATTGTCTACTTCGATGAATTAAGAAAATGCATCATTCACAGCACAATCCTATCCAACTTACACCACCGGTGTAACCAGCAGGGGAGGGCAGGGCGGGAGGCTTTGGAGGAGAGATTAAAATCCCCTTTGAATCCCCCTTTGGAGGGGATTTGAATCGCCTTTCCATTCTGGGACCTCCCGTTCTCGCTGCACCACTGGTTACACCGGTGGTGTAAGTTGGATAGGATTGCGCTGTTATTCTCCTTGGAGTTCCCAATTACCTGGTTTCATTTCCAAAGTGGAACTGATACATTGAAACCTTCCATGGTTTCAGTTGACGTTTGCAAATGATGTTCAGAGCACAGACATGTGTGGTATGTATGTAAAACTTTCAGTTCCTTATATTCATGTGTGTGTTTTCCATCTCTTTGTTGTTGTTGTTCAGTCGTTAAGTCGTGTCCGACCCTTCGTGTTTTCCATCTCTACATTACGTATAAACTCAATGTGCCCTTGGGGTGTTTTTACTACCCCATAGGCATATCTCATGTCAAACTGTGAAATCCTGTGATCCTGCAATTTCAGCTTTTTAGGACATTGTCACCAACACCCTGATCCATACCCAAAATGAAGCTAGATATCATGTACTGTTTATTTTCCGTGACTTAAAATAAGCTGACCCACATCTTGTGTATGATTGACTTACATGGATTCAAGTATACATGCTCAGCCCGCCCCTAGAGAAAAACAATAGTTTAAATAGTGCACTCCTCCCGCCATTCCTCGTACCCTGCATATGCCCTGGCGTGAGCCTGAAAGAGGAGAATGAAGCTGCTGTTCCCTCAGTCTCCACATGTGCTTTCAGATCTTAAAGAGACAGTACATATTTGTTGGCTTTAAGGGAGCTTTGACTCTATGCGATGTTTGCTTTTTGCTCTGACTCCTTGCGTAAAATGCAGGCCAACTGTATACTTGATTTTCACCACAGTGACACTGACAATTTCCCATGGGGTGAAAAAAATAGCTCCAGCTATTTTTCTAATGGAGCAGGGAACGGGGTTGTTTTTTTGTTGTTCATTCAAATTGACCCTGAGAGATGCTAATAGTTTAACAATTCTACCATCAGTGATTAACCACAGTTACTCTACTTTCAGAAGATATAATCTACATACCTGAGCCGCAGGCCTTTGCAAAGACAAGTGCTCTAAGAACCTTTGAAGAGGCCAAATCCATTTTTTAGCTCTGCAAGCCAGCAGAGTCTTGCAAATAGATATAATCTATATTACATAGAAGGGCACAGTGCCTGCAATAAAGCCATTGTCCAAAGCAAACAAGGGCTTCTTCAAACAGGGTTGCTCTGTGCAGTCATATCGGGCCAAATCTAGTCAAAGACTTGTGCATGATGTGGGGAAAAAATTGTACATGCAGGAGGTGGCCAACTGAAGTGGTCACTTCAGGCAGCAGATTGGTGTGGGGTGGCCACCACTGCCTGCCTGCTGGACTCCACTACTGCTCCTTCCACTCCCTGGATTGGAAAAAGGAGGAGGGGGACAGACAGGACGAGGAAATGTGGAGGGTAGGAGAGTGCCTAGCTAGAACATTGGAGAGTGGAAGGATTAGATGGGTACTGGATGATGATGGGATCATGGGTATGATCAGACTGGAACATCAATGGGTAATGGGGAGGAAGCATTTGGCATGCCACCTCAGGCATCAGGTGGTCTTGGGCCAGTCCTGACCCTACTGAATTGGACCACCCAAGCCTGACAGCCTTTGAGGTCAGCTTTGCAATTCCAGGATGGTGTGAGAGCCAGGATGGTGTAGTGGTTTGGGAGTCAGACTTAGACCTGGAAGATCCAGGTTCAAATCCCCGCTCAGCCACGAAGCTTCCTGGGTGACCTTGGGCCAGTCACTATCTCTCAGCCCCACCTACCTCACAGGGTTGTTGTGAGGACAAAAAGGAGGGGAGGAAATATGTACACCACTCTGAGCTCCTTGGAGGAAGGGCAGTATAAAAATGTGAAAAATAAATAAAATAACCCAAGGGGTTACCAGCCAGCACCCCCAAGTCAGAGAGCCTCTTGAAATTGGTTTTGGTTCCCTTTCTGACATGAGTCTTGCATACCTCAGGGTACACATCAATCCCTATTCCTACTCCTATCCTGCATTATACCCACGAGTTGTGACTGACTTGGTTAAACATATCACAACTTGGAACAGTCTGAAGTGGGTGAAAAATGTCTTCACCAACAGCCAATCCGCAGAAGGGCAAAACGTTGGTACCCAGTTCTGCAAAGGCAACCAGTTAGCCTCAGACTATTTTGATGGGCAGGTGGGAGAGAATCATCAAAAGGTTCCAGAAGGAGGAAGTACCGAGGAAGGCAAGTCATGCAAACACAGCCATTTGAAACCAACTCCTATAGGTCCAACACCCAATAGGAAGTTCTCGCCTTGCCTCTTGAAAGAGGGGATGGGGCAAAGACTTGCATCATGGCAATGAATGGGCTATATTCTCAGCACCATCGCACCAGAATGTCCTTTCTCATACATTATCCCCAATTCTCTCCTACAGCAGTCTGGTAAGCAACAATTCCACCGATGAGATCTCCTGGCACCATTTGACATCACTGACTTGGTTACTAGGATCCAGAGGTGAAACTAGACTGGAGCGGAGGCAAGTAGTTCTGCAAGACTCTGTTACACCGGAGTCAGCGGCCCCTGCGCTTTGCTGTTGGAGCCATTCCGGCAGCGACAGGGGAGTGTCCTGCATGTTGCCATTGCCACCAGAATGGCTCCAACAGCCAGGGGGAGGGGCCGTTGACTCCGGTGTAACGGAGTCTTGCAGAACTACTTGCCTCCGCTCCAGTCTAGCTATGCCACTGCTGGGATCCGTCATTGCACCACAAGACTGAAACGGTGAAACAAAAATGAAAGTGGCTCAAAGACCAAGGAGGCAACCTTTTCCTCCTCTCTTTGGATGGCTCATTTTCTGGTGGGGCCACCTATGAACTGGTAATCTGTAAGCCATGACAACAGAAACAAGTGTTTACTAGAAACTCTCAGAGAATTTGGAGAAGTGAAAAACTCTCAGAATAGGTCACAAAAAAGGTCAAAGTGACACCAGGAAATAAGAGACAGAGGAGCAGAGCGATAAATTAAAGAGAGAGAAATTACAAAGCAAATGAGAATACTGACGTACTAAAAGGCTTCACACTCCAGGGGGTAGGAGACATGGAAAAGTATTAAAACAAAATATATCTAGAAAAGAAAATGTGGAATGCAGAGACAGAAAATCAATTTGGTCAGATATAGTTCCTCTTGTCAGTCACAGGCAGGAAGTGCTGCTTCCAAAAAAAGCCAATTTGGACAGCAAGAAGAGATAGGGGAGCTGAATGCACCTGACCAAAGATAAGGAAACTTGCAAAACTGAAAATAAAAAAGGCCACAAGGAAAGGAATGAGGAAAGACTAGTTGCAGATGTTGCTGTGTCACTGCCAGATTTGCAAGTCCAATAGTTATACATTTACTTTAAAAATATCAGAGCCATAGTAGATTGTGACCAGTGCTCAAATTATAGGGGAAAGGTCAGGGGCCCAATCCTATGCATGTCTACTCAGAAGTAAGCTCTATTATAGTCAGTGGGGCTTACTCCCAGGTAAGTGTGGATAAGATTGCAGCCTATGTCAAATTAAGACTTTTGTAGATTTCTCAGATGAAATTTGTTACATCCGTCTTATAGGGTATGGAAAAAGCAGCAGTGACCCCAAAAGCAGCTTTGTGCCTGATACACCAACATTTCTATGCCATAGAAATGGGCAGCCCAGTCCTATCCTATGCTCTGCTTAGCAATTCAGCTATGCTGCTGGCAGTGCTGGATCCTGAGCAGAGGAGGCAGGGTTGGAAGTCTCTTTGGGGTAAGGGAACATTTGTTCAAATCAAGGCTCTCCATGTCAGGAGAATCAGGCCTGAGAGGGGGTAGGATACGGCGTAAGCCGCTGCCACCGATCCTCCCCCCCAAGGCCTGATCTGCCCTCCCCTGCCCTGAAACGCCCCCAGAACGCCCTCTTCCTGCCCCTGCGCAGCTCAGCCGTAGCTTACCTGGGTCGGGATCTGGCATGCGAAGGCCAGCACAGGCCTGGGGCCAGAGTAGCTGCCTTACAGCATCTTTTTCGACAATCCTGGGCTGGCGTAGAGGTCCTATGCTGGCCTAGTGGCTGAATAGGATGTGTCATTATTTTGCTATTTACGTAGCACAAATTTATCTGGATATATTTTAGCATGTAAACAGAACTAGCAAGAGTGCTCAAGAAAGCACTTCCTCCCAGTTTCCAATGTACAAGAATAAGGCAGTGGTGACAAGGGCACTGGGGAGATTATCTGCCAAGATGGGCTGCAAAAGCTTGGTTTGGCAGAGAGCAACATTGTCCTTCCGGCCTAAGCCCAAGGCTTGGCCACCTTACTTTTACTTCAAGGCCAAAGCCAGGTGTTGCATTGGAAGCTCCCCCCCCTCATCTCAAAAGCACCACAAGAATAGGCTTACCATGCATGACTGGACAAAAAATGGCAGCGACGCACCCCCAGATTACCCGGGGCGGGAATGGCTCAGCCATCGCTGGCTGGACGAAAATGGCGGCAGCCATAGCCACAGTAAGGGCGGCAGTTTTTATAACAAAAAGGGGGGGAATAAATAAATAAAAATCGGGGTGGGGGTCCCGGATTGGGTCATCAAAAATATGGTAACCCTACACAAGAAGGAGGAGATAGTGCTTAAACATGGCACGTCAAACAGACATTTGTCTTTCAACCCCACTCTTTTTTTTATCCCACGTTTACTTCAGAAGCTCTTTACATTAATTTGATCCTACTGAATACAGCACATCTCAGTGATACTACAGCAGTGTCGTTGCTGTGTGGATTTCTCTCTCCTGCTAAACTGTTCTGTAGAAACTGAGTAACCAACTTCAGATTTCCTTGAACATCTGAGAGGTCAAGTATAAGTGAGTAGAGCACATCTCATTGTAAGCTCATTTACTAGTCACTCTCTTACACTCTGCCTAATGCTAGACCCAAGAACAACCTTTAATGCTAAGGAATATGATGGCAATGGAACATAAATTTCATTTCATTTCCACATCATAAGCTAGCAACTCAACCTTGACATTGCATCCGGTTCTTCTAGGCTGTCACGCTCCTCTCTCTCTCTCTCTCTCTCTCTCTCTCTCTCTCTCTCTCTCTCTCTCTCTCTCTCTCTCTGTATGTGTGTGTATTCTATGTTCTAGTTATATGGAAAATTTGAAGCTAACTGAAGCACCACTTAACATGCTATAGTGGCACACAGGTTTTCACACACGCCCAAATGCCCATGAATTCTTTCATAGATGCTAATTGCCAAATATTTTAATTGTCATACCAAGCCAATGCACCAAGAATTCAGAATTAGCTCACTATAGCTATGTCATTAATGTGTCGTCTTATATTAGACAGCAAGAAGCAATCTCTCTCTCTCTCTCTCTCTCTCTCTCTCTCTCTCTCTCTCTCTCTCTCTCCTTGAGAACTGGGAGAGAGCTTGTTATTTTGCGCTCACTGTTATCCACTTATTTCAGCACTTTTTGTTTGATGCTATGATCCCACAGTTCATGCAGCAGTCATTGTTGCAAGAGAAGAGAATCATTTTCAGACAACTGCATTCATTATAAGGCAGTGTGCTGGCATTTTATCTTTATAGTAACAAGTGCAAGAGATCTGGCAAGAGACTGAAGAATGTATTATTATTATTATTATTATTATTATTATTATTATTATTAAATATAAAATGTGAGAAAAAGCCAATGCCCCAACAAGCCTACAGTCAAACCAGCATGCAATATGGATGTGAATTGCTACTGTGCTGGGCCCCTGGGTACGTGTGCAGTGACTCCATGAATTGAGGACCTGACCTGTTACGAAAAAGCCGCACTTACGATTTAATTTGGTAGCATTCAGTGGCAAGCCTAACATTATGCCTTTGAATAAGTTAGGACATAATCCAATCCTACTTATGCCACCACTGTAACCAGCAGCGCAGCGAGAACGGGAGGCCCCAGAACAGAAAGGGGATTCAAATCCCCTCCAAAAGGAGAATTCAAAGGGGATTTGAATCCCCTTTCCGTTCTGGGGCCTCCCATTTTTGCTGCGCCGCTGGTTACAACGGTGGCGTAAGTAGGATTGGTTTGCGCCCTGTATGTCCTCACCTTGTGAATAAATAAATACATTCCTTACCTTACGTGCCATTTGTTTGTTTTCAA
Organism: Plestiodon gilberti rubricaudatus; assembly: GCA_026170595.1. Taxonomy (NCBI): domain Eukaryota; kingdom Metazoa; phylum Chordata; class Lepidosauria; order Squamata; family Scincidae; genus Plestiodon; species Plestiodon gilberti. The sequence goes on along the minus strand of JANXHW010000004.1, from coordinate 140,774,187 downwards.
GGGTGGTGGATTACCACATATCATGAGTCCTTCCCCTAAAATAAGATGAAGGTATGTGAGAAGTTACTGGCCAATATCTTTAATCCTATTCAAATGGTTCTGAGATTATTCCAATAAAAACAGTGGAAAATAAAATCATCTGAAATTGGGGGAAGGTAGTAGTTTAGGTTGGAATATTTCAGAGGTTACCACAAGCAGGGCTGCAAAGGGAAATGTAACAATGGGAAATTGTTATAATCATAACAAGAGAGGATAAATGTAGGCCTGAAACCTACAGACATTCATTTCAATTCATGGAACATATCTTCAGGTGAGCATAACGTCCACCAGGTATGACCTTTAAATTGTTTGACTACCCAGAACTGAGTCTCTCAGCTTTAAAAAGTTGGCCACCCCTGGGCTATTCCAGGGAGCCATCTACCATACTGTATAGTATTTTCCTTATGAAGTGTTGCATTCCTGCCAACATTGGAAGTGGCTCAGGATCCTGATCTGTCTAGTGAGGCAGGGGAACTGTTCATCAGGACAAAGAGTAGAGAATAATACTTGTGCAAAATTGTAAGTCACGATTTCTGAAACAGTAGGCGAGCTGTTCAGGTAGCCAGAACTACAGCAAGAAAATAGGAATTAAGCAGAAGAGATGTTCCATCAGCAAAAGCCATGTAGCTATTGAAGGATTTTATAGGTGGCCTAACACCAACGATCTGTGTATACTGGGGTCCACCTAGAAAGCCCTGTTAAAAGGGGGGAAAGCCCCCAAAGTGCCATTTTACCTTTTAAAAGCCAAACTGCTGTGTTTCCAAGCGTCCGTAGAGCTTCTGCAGCCTTAGCGACCCACTTCTGGTTGCACAAAGGCTCTTCCCCCCCTCCCAGTCTTGTCCCAGAATGCATCTAATTTTTTTCTTTTAACAGGGTTTTCTAAGCAGACCCCGGTATATGCGGATCTTCACTATCTACGCGGGTGTGTGTGTCCGGAACGGATCCCCCACGGATAGCGAGGTCCGACTGTACTCATGATGACTACACGCTACCTTTTCAAAGGCAGGATGCCACTAAGTGCTAGTTACAGGGGAGCAATGATGGAAGAGGGATAGGCCTTCATCTCCTGTTTGTGGGCTTCCTAGAGGCATGTGGTTGGCTGTGGTGGAAAACAGGATACTGGATTCAGGGCTGACTGAGCCATGAGGCTGAATAAAATGTTTGCTTCAAGCAGTGGGCTGGGAGAGGCAACAAGCTGGTGGGGGTACCTTGCAGCCTATACCTGCCAACCACCTCCACCAGCCCACTGGTACCTCCTGGGGGGTACCTCTCCACATACTGCTCAGCTGTGTCACCCAGTCACTGTTCCCAAAAGCAAAGAGGGGAAGTGAAAGTGGGCCACCCCAGGCAGCACCCAAACTTCAACTGGGTCTGGCTGGACTGGATAGGCCTTGGATCCAGCAGGACTCTTCTTAAAGTTATGGTCTTATGTTCCTACCAGAAAGTAATTGTAGCAACGGCCATAATACAGTATGGAAGACACATGACAAATACTCCTGGCAAAAACTAATTTTCCCCTAGATAAAGGCTGCATGAAAATAATGTACTCACAAGTGGGTGAAAAAAGCGAGCAAAATAAGTCAAAGCCCTTTAAAAGCAGAACAAGGCCATCACAGGTATTTCTTATGTTCATGATCCTTTCAACTGTACATCCAATTAACCTTTATTTACCGAGGGAATGATGACATTCTAATTTGATTGGCAGCGCTGGCACTGGCGCCAGTGAGTGGAGTTCAGAAACTCTGCTGGAAAACCATGGTTTATTAATACATCATTAAGCACTTTAAATGGATTCCAGTGGTGTATGTCCAAGGAAGGAGATAATTCAGCATTTGTTAGTTACTGACAGACTACAGAATTGAAAGTTATAGCGCAAAGCCTTAATATGTTAAAGTTCCTAATGTGCCACCAATTGAATTACAGTGTCATTTAGTAGCCTGTATGTCATCTGCCTCTTTACCAGTAAGAACTATAAATGTTAATGATGCCACTGTTTTATACGGCCCTGAGAACACTGTACTACAGTAATACAATCTAGACACATTTGAACGCAGATACAATGGCAATTCAATTTATTTGTGATGTGTTTATGATGAGCATTGAGTCCATTAAACCTCCTTTTGTGGAATGACATCATTTAGGGTAGTAAGAACATAATTTCCATTACGAATCTCTTAATGAGCATATAGTCATCTCAAACAAGTATAGCCACCTTAGTTCAACAACTTGTATCCAGAGCTATCTCTATATCTACTCAGATTTTAAGTAGCACATGAGATGCCTGCACATCGCATGACATCAAACATGGTGCTGCATGATTTCCAGCGTACAAAAAATATGATGAGTTTTTCTGTCCAGATTTCTGATAATTAAGAGCTCAGATTTTTTTTTTCTTGGAAAATCTACAGAGCTTCATTCACTGAAGATCCTTTTTTCTCTAGCCTCTGGATTTCTGCCCAAGGCTCACTTAGTCTAAAAAGTGCATAGCACTGTCTAGCTCTTTTGAAGCATGGCCATTACACATTAGTAATAGCTAATAACTTACAGGATTCTGATGTCCTGTGTAATACAATGTGCTGGACGTACTGCATGTATTGGCAATGATATTGTTTATTACAGCTCATCCGTTGAAGCAGGAATTCCAAATGAATGGTAGATCTGATCTCCAAACTTTTTGTCATTTTCCAGGAACTCACATTGTACAGCAAGTCCTCACTTAAAAAACCATTTCTACCCAAGGGTGTATATACGCAACAGGAGTTAAATGCGCACACCTCTCGGCCAGGAAGAAATGGGTTTTAAAGTTGTCGATAGGTTTTTGAAAACTGCAACTTTAAGCGAAACAACTTATAACGAAACCAATTTTACCCTCGGCTAATTGATATACAGTACATAAACAAGAGTCTACGCCGGCATATTTCTGGTCACAAAAACATCACCAGACTTCTAAATAAAAACCCAAAACACTTCTAATATTAAACATTGAGATAAATGTGAGCTTTTGGGGCCAGAGAAAACTCACACAGACAGTGGCCAAATAGATTTTTTTTTTTTTTTAGAGTTCAAAACAATCATTCTGCCGGGAAAACTCGGTCGTAAAATACACTTCATTATTAAAATTTTGATGGTAAAACTTTACATTTCGCTCCCAATATTGAAAGCATCCTCAGAAGTCTTCAGCTACACCCTTCAACCAGCTATAAAAGCCTTCTCCTCCCAAATGTTTGCATTACAGTTAATTCTCTCACAACTGATCTTCATTACCAATTTCCAGGCTCTTGCCTGCAACAGTTCCACTCAAAACTTACAAATTGCACAGGTCCTGCATTCATTAGTCTTCTTCCTAGCTTAAAGTAACCTCAACTACTCCCCTTAATAGTCGTGCTGCTTGTATTCCTTTTGATAGCCCTGCAATTAACTGCCACTGAAACCCACACACTCCTTCAACCCCCTCCTCACCATGCTGGTTGGAATAATGTTATTGGTTCATGTCTTTCTAAAACTAAGCAGAATGAGAAAGAACACCTCCCCTGAAACTATGCCCCCCCCTGTCCTAGGGTGACACACGCGGTATGACACCACTGATCTAGATTTTTTTCTCAACAACTTTAAAACGATTTATAACGAAACGACTTTAAGTGAGGACTTGCGGTATTCCACAGATGATCTGCATGTCTCTTAGCTCAAACACATTTAATTGGTTACAAGCAGTGGCATCGCTGGAGGTGGGGCGGAACGCTAAGTTCCGCACCGTGCTGACCTCCGTTACTCACTGGCACGAGGCGGCCCCATCCCCTCACCTTCGGAGACATTCAGTGGGGCAAAGGCAATGCGCAGGAGACTCCCTGCGCGTTGCCTTCGCCCCACTGAATGGCTCCAAAGGCGAGAGGGCGGGGGCACCTCATGCCGGTGAGTAACGGAGGTCAGCGCGGTGTGGAACTTAGCGTTCCATCCCACCTCTAGCGGCGCCACTGGTTACAAGGACATTGGTCATTTCCTTTTCATGGGTGGAAAAAATAACTTCTTTTTTCCAGAGTCAAGTGCTTGATATTTAAATCTCCTGTACCTTTACATCTTCCAGTACATGGGGGAAATGAGCAGGGTAGTCAGAGTGTGTACTCCTTCCCATCTCCACACAACATTGGGCAAGGGAAGCAGAAGCTTACTGGTTTCTTTCTAGCTCTAACACTGCAGAAAACACAATGTCCAAACGATGCTTGAACAGAAAGCCAGTCTCGAATTGTGTCCTGAAATCGGAGATATTGTCAAGTTTTGTTCGTAATCACTGTATTATTCTCCTTCAAGAGTCTAGGATAAGACCCTCTTCCATCCAGAATCTTCTGATCATGCTTTTCAGAGTGAGTCGTGTTTTCAGGCACCGTCCTTAGAAAACGTACCGCCTATTTAAAAGGCAGCTGTTAGCACTTTCTGAAAAATCAGTCGCTTTTAACAGTTCTCACACTCAGCACTCAATATCCAATCCAAAGCCAGTCACTTTTGAAAAATCCTAGCTTTCGCAGCTGACCTAAATACAACTCTTATCTGGATAATGCATAAAAGACATATGTTTGAACTGGAGAAAGTGCACTGAATTGCTTTTCAAGGGCATGCTGCGGTTTACAATTAGTAGCAAAGTACATCTGTCTGTATGAAGTGATTTATTTTTCAGTTTTTATATGCTTCAATAAGTCCACACTCTAACTATCCACTTTGCCATTACTGTCTCCCACCCTTTTAAAGAGAATGCATTTTAAAACACTTTCTGGGATGTGCTTGTACTGGAAGTAAAAGCAAAACTTTGAGGGGGTTCAAATCACTTAAAGACAGATTTTGATTAGATGATTTTGACATTCTCTTTCCATAGAATGCTGGACATCATCCTACTTGCTAGAACAGGGGGGTAATAGAAAAATAGACAAAGATGTTAAATGGAATCACACAAGACCAGTAGAAGCCTCCTGGATACTACTATAGGGATGTACAAGTTACCTTAGAGGTATCTTATAACTCTATACTGTTGGATCAGGCCAAATCAAGCATGACGTTCTTTTTCACCTGGTACCATTTATGCTGCCATTTTGGTGGGATATGAACTACTGCTGCTTTTGTGTAGTTTGTCCTCAAGTTGAGAAGAGCAGGGGCCATACAATAAAAAGGTTGTACCACAACGATTATCTCGTTTTCTATGTTTTGCTGTGAATGTTTGACCATATGAGAGTGTCATGTTAAGGTGATATTCCCTTGCAAGTAGTAAGGCAGAATGGAGAATTCCTTCACAATTCAATTCCTTCACACTCTACCAAACAAGTCCTATGCAATGCAGGAGGATGAAAGTGGTTGCACTTTGGTCCAAGCTTCCGTCAATGTTCCTTACCAGAATCCCAGCAGAAATGGCAGTGGATCTTTTGGGTCTTCTAGCAGTAATTTAACCCTGAACAACTGCTGGTCATCTATGAATACAGTGGAAGGAATGCAAAAATTGCAGGGCAAATTCATTCACTATTTGCAATAATTGTTCTGGTACTGTATGAATAATATAGTGGTTAACATGGCACAATCAGGTGAGGAAAAAGTTCTCAGCAAAATATAGGGAAGGAGAAAATACAGAAATCTCTAGGGGCTCAATCCTATCTAACTTTCCAGCACCGATGCAGCTGCAATGTAGCCCTGGGGTAAGGGAACAAACATTCCCTTACCTTGAGGAGGCCTCCATGACTCCACCCCCCCCCACCGCAGGATGCAGCACATGACCCACTGGCATGGCTGCATCGGTGCTGGAAAGTTGGATAGGACTGGGCACGCACAGCACAATCCTATACTAACTTTGGCCGGAGGAACGAACGTTCCACCAATGAAAGACGTTGCGAAAGTGCCATAAAGCATTTTTGCGATGACTCGAGAGCAGGGAAGGCCGGCGCAAGACCGGCCTGCTCTGCTCCGCCGCCCGGACCGTCTCCCACACGCCACTAGACCCCGGTAAGGATCCAGCAGACGGGATGGCTGATAGGCCCAGCCGATCAGGGAGGGGTTGGGGATCGGCCTCGGCCTAATCCTGACCCCTTCCGATCGGCTGAGCCGTTACACGGCCTCCACCAACTTCTGCCAGCAAAATAGCTGGCAGAAATCCGAGGAGGCCGATTGGCCCCAGCTGCAGTTACACTCGGGGAAGGGGACGAGCGTCCCCTTCCCCGAGTAGACTTTCCACCATGGGGAGCCTGCTGCAGGCTGCCTGTGGTGGAGCTCAGGATCCGGTGGGCAGCCTCGGCCGCCCGGCGGATCTTTACAAGAAGATTGGGCTGCCCGACATGTAAACTCAAGCCCAAGCCATTGAAAGCTTTGTAGCTCACTCAGAAGCAGCATGTATAATGCCCCAAAGGCAGTTTTTTTTACAAAATGCTGATTCTGTGAAGGCCATCCACCACATTCTCTACCAACAACAGTCTCCATACAAACTACTATCAGGACAGCTTCAGACAGAATGCATTACAGCGGCCCAGCCTGAAGGTTATGAAAGCCTGAATGATGGGCATGGGGCCTGAATCGAGGTGATTGTATTCCTCGTCTTTTATTTTGCTCAGCTCAAATGGTAACTCCATGAAGGCTACTTATCAGCTACAGGCACTTCTTGCTCAAACAAACTGGGGAGTGAATTTGAAAAGAAAGAAGACAAGTGGAGCAGTAACCCTGGCAAAAAGATACAGCTTTTAAGCTGCCATAGACTCCGGAGTCAGTGAATCATTTGACAAGGAATGATATACATTGGCAAAGAGAGCGGAATGGAAACTACAGTATCACAGAGTGCAGGCATAGATCAGCAAGAACAGTGCAGGCGATGTCATCTCTCTCCTAGTTGCACCTCTCTTCCTCCTCTGTGGTGCCAAAGTCTACAGATAAAATGCCTTTTATGGAGCCGCATCTGCATTCACGGACAGGAGAAAATCTCTCCTGAAGCTGCACAAGCCAGCCGAGCAACACCTGCAATGACAATGCTATATCAAAGAAGACGGAACAGGCCAAGAACATGAGTTTTGTCACAAAATAAAGAATGAACAAGTGGCTGCAAGGAATCTCCCAAAGCTGGAAGCTGCTTTGGATGAAGAAATGGTGAGGTGTGTTCACTTGATGCACCTGCTCAATCCAGAACGGGGAATACAATGACTGAAGGTACTTTGGGGGGGGGGGGTGCTATCAATCATGGCTGCGTTGTTGGTTTTCAGGAAAACAGAACATTTAATAAAAAAAATATGTATACCATTGTAATCTTGCCATTGAATGAACCAGCAGGAAACAGCTTCCTAAGAGATGGGTGGAAACGAAACTCTATACCACATGCATCCTTCTTCACTGGCAAATCAGCAAATGCACAACTACAAGTTATCCTGCTTACTAAACATAATTGTATTGTCCTCCAGGAAGGAATGTCCTCCAGGAAGCTGTGGACTCTAGTGCAGGGGTTCTCAACCCTTTCCTGGCCGAGTACCACCTCCGGCACCACTCTCCTGCTGCGTACCACCAGAAATGACTGGTAATGACATCATCACCACTGAAGGTGCCATGTCAGAGAGGGGTTCCGGTGTTCCAGTGGTCTGAGTACCACAAGCAGTTGACCAAAGTACCACTGGTGGTACTAGTACCACCGGTTGAGAACCCCTGGTCCAGTGATTTTGGAAGATGTCCCATCTAACATTAGAATGTATTTCCTGTGAGTGGTGTACCTCCATGAAAACATGGTGATCACAGTAATGAAAGTAGTTACTGACACACCAATAAACAGGCTAGCTCTCCAATTGGTACCAGTGAGACCTGGAAACTAGGTGGCACTTGGGGGAGTTGGTGATGCCAAAAATAGCAAGATGTGAGCAAGCATGCTACCCACCCTCCCAAGTCGGCTTGGAGATGGTGGGGGTGCAAGTAAGTGCTTACCTCCCCTTCCACCCTCCTGCTGCACCAGCCCTTTGAAAAGGGAAAGAGCAGCAAGCTGGATCCGAGGGCAACAGTGGAGGTAGAAGAAGCTACCACTCAGACCACTGCCACTGTGGAGGTGATTGCGAGAGTGAACCATGCTGCCCTCTCCCTCAAGTCAAGTGGAGACAGTGTAGGGTGAATAAGCATAGCATGCCAAAAATAAACATCTGGGAGAAAACAACAGGGCCAAAGCAAGTTGGGCCCAGATGCTACAGGCTTGGGTGGCACCTGGCCTAGTGACAGGACTGAACGTTACTGAAAATATATTAACAGCAGAATCCTCTGCATGCGTACGCAGAGGTAAGGCTAATTGAATTCAATGGGACTTATGCCCAGGAAAGTGTGTATAGGACTGCAGCCAAAATTCAGTGAGTCAAAGGTTATTCTATCACATATTTTAGATAAGCAAGCTCTTCATGATTGTCCATGTCTTTTATGTACCAGTGTAATTCCTAACACAACCAGGGCCCAATATCAGCTGTGGACTCTAGCAACTACACAGCACAAATGCCTTAAAGGCTTGTAAGAATATGCACTGGTCAACAGGTTCCTGGATAATGCTTGAAAAAGGAAATTTGAGAGTGATGACCTATTAATTATAGTACCTTTGCCTACAAAGGCAGATTTGTTTCATTTACCTTCCTTTATAGGTCCTCTTTTTCCTACTTGCAGATTATGCATAATTCACTTCTGCAATAAAATCTACCATTTTTTATTACAATGCCCCATTTTTTTTAATATGGTGCTGACAGTTCCGCTTAGTCTGTCTTCACTGGGTAATGAATTAGGGAGTATAATCCCAACGTACTTCATATCATTGTCCTCGTTCCTTCTCGATCCTTTTACAAAGACTCATCTCCTATTAGTCACATTTCCTGCTCTAACACAGCCTTCCCAAATGCACTGATTTGCTCTTTGTCTTTTCATATTTTTTGTCATTCATTAGTGGTATGTCCAGATTTGTCTTTTGACTCTTGTATTCTTCTTCTATTCTTCATATTTAATGAGGCGCAAAGACTTCTGCAATAAAGAGTCATCAAAGCTGTCATTTATCGATGTTACTTTGTTCTATGTTAGTAATAAATGTCCAGCTTCTTTCTGTATCTGCTGATAGTCCTCCTTTTTACTTAGGATCATTTTCCCCTGCTATCCAGCATCATCTACCTAACAGTCCAATCCTATCTGGGATGGGCTGTCTTTCGCAGCCATTTACGGCAGCAGAACAGAGTTCTGCTATCGTAAAATGGATGCCGATGGAGCGCACAATGCTCCGTTGGAGGCCATTTTGTGAGTGCTGCCGCAAGAGGTAGCAGTGCTCCCTCTCCGTCGGCGTACCTCCCTGGACCTGCTGGAGCAGGTAACGTAGCACCAGGGGCGGGTGAAACTGGGCGGGGAGGGTGGAGGAATTGGAGAGGTGGGGACGCTTCAGGAGGGGGTGGATTCTGTGGCGATGGTGCACACCTGATCCTATCCCCTCTTTTTCAAGACTCCCTGCCCCCTTTCTCTCCTCAGACTTGTGACAACTAAAGAGCTGGTGCAGGTCCAAGGAGACCCATTGCGGAGCGGGAGGCTTATGGAGGGGTAAGGGGACTTAAATCTACTTTCCCTTCTGAAGCCTCCTGATCTGCCTGCCTCCCCATCCTGCTGGATACAGTGTGCACATTTTTGGCAGGGCTGTACCAGCTGGGGGGGGAAGGGGAATAGGATTGGGCATTTAGTTTCCATTTTTTCCTGATTGTCATATTTCTGAGCAAGCTGGAAAGTGGAGGCTACAAGTTAGGCATGAAGGGAAATTACAGAACATTTGTAAATATTTTCAAGTATTTCAATATATGTAAATGAAATGCTAGCTTTCTCAAATCACACTCCTAATGCAAACGTGTTGGGACAGAACAGTCTGATAGATTTTGGCCCCAATCCAGCGAATATTAGTAGTGACTAGATCTCATTTGGACACAATCTCATTGTGACTACCTTGCTACATGTAGTCATGACTAACTTTAACTGGATTGGGACCATGATATATACAGTTTGGGTCTAATATTTTATTTTTCCTCTTAACCTATGACAGTAGTTTACTCCTAATTTCCATACCAGTTAATTACAAGAGATAGGGAATTACATCCATTGCGTGTGGGCATGTGTCTGAGTGGAGCCGAGCGCATCTTCTTATCACACACTTGGGTCTTGAGTTAATTTCCTATTCCCAAAGTTCTCACTGCCTTTCCTGCATTAATTATAATTATGTCAATTTGTTATATGTACTCTATAATTAAAATAACTACTTGCCTTTTATTTTTAGCACAGCTAAATGAGGAACCAAGTAGCTTTTACACAAGTATTCAAATTACAAGTGCACTATTGATGGTTTTTAAAAAAAAAAAATAGTAAAGCAAAATTAAATCAAGATTATTATATATTGGAAAATGACCCAAATTTAGAAGATGTTTGATGGTTGCCAAAGTTGATTGTAGTATTATGCCTGACTGCAGAGCAGTAGCGTCACTAGGACGCGCGTCACCCTGGGGCAGGGTGGCGCGCGTCACCCTAGTGACGGTGGGGGGGGCGACCCGGCTGCCTTCCCCCCCCTGCGTCGCCCCCTGCGTCGCCTTCCGGACGCTCCGAGGCTGGCCCGGGAGCTGGACTCGGAGCGTCCAGGCTGGCCGGCGCTCCAGGGCCTTCTGAAAGAAGGCCCATTGCGCAGCGCAAATCTGGGTATTTTTTCAATTTTCGCGCATGCGCAGAGACTGTTTTGAGGGCATCTTGCTCTCAAAACGGTCTGCGCATGCGCGAAAATTGAAAAAATAGGCCCTGGAGCGCCGGCGGGCTCGGACGCTCCGAGGCCGGCTCCCGGGCCGGCCTCGGAGCATCCGGAGGGCGACGCGTGTCACGGAGGTGACGCGCGGGGGGATGCGCACGTCACCCCGTGACGCGCGTCACCCCCTGGTGGCCCGCCCCCCCGCCACGCTCCAGCGACGCCAGTGCTGCAGAGTTATAGTAAAGCTGTAGCTGTACTCTCCATCTCTGATATACAATTGGAAAATCAAAGTATCCTTAGGGTTGTATGTACCAGGGATGTGGATCCACAGCGCAATCCTAACCAACTTTCCAGCACCGGTGTAGCCATGCCAACAGGGCGCACACTGCATTTTGCAGTGCAGGGACAGTCATGGCAGCCTCTTCAAGGTGAGGGAACATTTGTTCCCTTACCTTGGGGCTGCATTGCAACTGCACTGGTGCTGGAAAGTTGGTTAGGATTGCGCTGTCTCTGACTCCAAGCCTCGATTCAAGTCCCAAGTCTCTGGGTCCAAGTCTCAAGTCAAGTCCCAAGTCTTTGCCCCCAAGTTCCAAGTCTTTGATTGCGAGTTGCGAGTCCCTATCTATCTAATGGGGGAAATGGGTTTAAATTTTGGGAGGACTGGGAAAACTGACTGAGCAAAATATGTTACGCTACCTTCTCACAGTCACCGACACTGAGTTTTTATCCAAGGTTGTTGCTTTTCTAAAGTTGATGGCTGACCGACGGACGCGCATCTCTTAGCAACTTGGTACAGGGGAAATGAGGAGATGGTTCTGGGTTTTATACTGTGTGATGTGCTGGGTTCAGTATTTGATGTTCTTTTATGTGTATGTGTATCAATTATGCCAATAAAGGTTATGAAATGAAACAAAATTTTTGAAAGTGAGCATTTGAGCACAAAAGCCCATCATATGTTACAAGAAACCTGCGATGTGGAATGATGTGGTGTGATCCCCATAGGGAAATGAAGGTGAAGATTTTGGCAGTGTGGGTGGAATAGTAACTTTCAGAGAATTAAAAAAAATCCCAAACACATATTTTGTTCTCTTACTATTAACTGTAGACATGCATCCTTTTCTCTCCAGTGCTCTGCAAGTCTCTCAATCTTTTCTGCTCAGTTTAGTCCTGGCAGATCTGTGGCTCAATTTAAATCAGTATATCCTGCAAAAATTCAGGTGTTGTTTTGATTTTTAATCATCTGTGCCTGAAAAGGAGATAATATCCAGCACCACCCCTTTGGCAGCTGCATTGATGACCACATCAATGTTGTACTAGTTTGGCTCTTCATCAATGGTGGGCCAATTTTATTTGATTCACAGCGCAATCCTGAGCAAGTTGCGGTGGCCGTCCTAAATGGCCAGCTGCTGCATACGGACTCACCTTGGGGGAAGGGGACATTCGTGGTCCATGTTGATTCTTATCCAGGGAAGGGCCTGGCTGGAAGTCTGCTCAGGGTCAGCGGGCATTTGCATTTGACAGGGGTAAACCCCCAGTCGCTGGAATGGGCTACTCAGGCTCCGCCGGTTCTTTAACCAGTGGAGAATCCAGCAGTCCCATGTTTGCTGTAAGGGCCTGGGATGGGGGATAGGATACGGTGTCTGACAAGGCTGTTGGTCCCACCCCCCACCCCTAGGCCCAATCTGCCCACCCTTCCCCTGGCCCTGCACCGCTCAGAGCAGGACTTACCTGCTCCATGGTGCTGGGTCCTCCGCTGTTCAGCGGGCAGCACAGACCCAGCACTGGCTCTCCACACTGATAGCATTGTGCCGTAAGTCATTGATCTAGTTTTGTTCTTAGAACATTTTTTTTCTAGAGATGGTCAAGCAAAAATGCAATATCAGTGTACTGATATATTTTTTCTAATCTCAAGAAAGAACCTAAGAATTTCCTAAAATATTAATTTTGTTAATGAACATTGTACCAGGTAAATGTGCTCAACTGAGACAAATTAAAATTTCAAGGACAAACTAGGTTGACTTTGCAGAGGTTTTTTGTTTTGAATTTGATCACACTAATTATTGTAATAATTAAAAATGTTATGCTAAAGTGGGCTGCAATCAGCTTATTTGCCATGCTTATGTTTCCTGCCAGACTACACAGTTTCTACAGTTTTATTACTGTTGTGAATTCAGGGCAAACTTTTCAAAGGCGGCCAATGAACTTGGATGCCATTATATTGTGCTGCACTTTTATGTCTACCTCACCTGAAGTCCTGCAAAGCACTCTGTTGTTCATTGGTGACCTTGGATTAAACCAATGGAGTCAACTTAGATTTGTTCTATGTCTATGTCTCTATTCATCAATTTTGTTGTTATCAGGCTATTATCACAGAAATCGTTCTTCCAGGTTTCTTAATATAATTTTCATAGTACTTCAAATCGCAAATCCATATAATTTATGACCCTCAAAAGCAAAGACAGGCCATCAGGTTAACAGCCCAATCCTATGTCAGCCTCCACTGGCGGTACTGGATTCTGCACTGTCGCAAACATTTCATAAAGCAGGTTGCTACACTGTGGAGGCCGGTCAGTTCCGCCAGTGTGGAAGCCAGTGCCAGTAGGCCTCCGTCGGGAAAGGACTTGCGCCTGCCAGAGGCAGGTGAGTTCTGCACCAGCTGGCGGGGAGGTGAAGGAGGGTAGCGGGGAGATGCGAAGGAGGTGTTTCGGGGCAGGGAGAGGGTAGGGAGTAGGGTGGATCAGGCCCAGGAGGGGGGCAGGCTATCCCCCATTCCGGGCTTGAAAGCCCAACATGGGGCTGCTCAGAGCTGCGCTGGTCATTTTGCTGGTGCACCTCCGAGTAGCCCCACAAGGGCTGCTGGGGCTCAACACTGGGGAAGGGGATGATAATCCCCTTCCCTTGAGGAGACCTCCATCTCCACGCTGGATTGAGTTGAGCCTGCCCCAGCACCACTGCATCCAAGTGCAGCACTTCTAATAGGATTGGGCTGTAAAATGCCATCTTAGCATGTCAAAAAATCTGTGTATGTCCATGCCTATAGATGACATGAGGAATACTGACAAACTTCTCTAAATATATTGTAGATCAGGGGTGGCCAACCTTTCAACATGAATGCTCCTGGCCCTTTAATTGTTGTATAGGTGAGGGCATTTCAGCAGGTGCAGCTGCCAAGATTCTGTCTCCTACACAAAAGAATGCAGAGGCCCTAATGGTGGAAGGTTGGCCACGTTGGCTGTAGAGCTACATACCTTTTTACTAGCAATTTCCTATTGTCCTTTTTTCTTTTCTAAACTAGCATAACTTCCACCACACTACCTATCCACCTAAATACCTATCTTCCTTCCTTCCTTAGATAGCAAGATTGTATATTGGATTATATATTGTATAGTTTGCAAGTATCAGAGTCACAGCCCAATCCTAAGTAAACCCCCCTGCCAATGCAGCTGAACCAATGGAGTGTGTGCGCTGCATCCTGTGGAGGGTTGTAGTCGCAGAGGCCTTCTTGAGGTAAGGGAACATTTGTTCCTTTACCTTGGGGCAATACTCTGCTGCCCCAATGGGTCTCCTTGGATCTGCGCCAGCAAAATGACTGGTGCAAGCAGTAACGTAGGAATAGGGGGGTATCAAGAGGGGTGCACAAGCCACCGTGTGGTGCACATGCACCGTAAAATGTGCGTTCTTGGCGGTTTTGAGCATGGCGGGGGAAAAGAAGTTGCCCCCCTGCCCACCCAGGCGCCTAGTAGACATTTTCTGTCAAAAACAGTGTGTGTGGGGGTTGTGTTTTTTTGCCGGAAAACCCGCCAGAGGGATGGGGCATGTGACGTCACTGGGGGTGTCATGTGGGTTGTCAGATACCTTTTGACTAAGGAAAATGGTGTAGGTGCATCGCCGCATGGTGATTTAGGTTGGATTGGACTGTGACATAGGAAGAACCTTTCAGATATACACTACTTTTGTTTGCTTTTCTTTCTGTTTTTTTTGCAGTGTTTGCAGCATTGTTCCATGACAGACCATGATAAGTTTGTCCGTTTCTTAATCATCTCTAACCTAGATTACTGCAATGTTTGTGGCTTTGCTGAGCAAGCTGATAAGCAAGCTTGTACTTGTACAAAAAACTCAGCTGTGAAGATAGGATCGTTCTACTGTGCACGATACGCTATCTCACCAGTCCTGGTGTCCTTTCTTTGTAAGACAGTGTAGAAAAAAAGAAGAAGAACGGATGGGGTTTCTTTTCTCTATTGAATATTTGTCAACATGTTTATTAAAAAATGATTAGTGTAGTCTTAATTAGCCAAAATTCTTCAGAATGTGAAGAGTTAGTGATTAATTTCACATTTTTTTAAATCTAAGTTTGGATTCCAAGCCCAAGTGTTTTGAGTCTCCTTTGTTTAAAATGATATTAATGGTGCAACCCTGCATAACAAGGTGTCACCAGTGTGCCAAAAAGCACATTTGTGGCTCCTCATGCGTACGCGCTGCCGGCATGGAGGCCGGCACCGCTCACACCACCAGCATCCCGGATTTGCGCCAGCCGCCGGTGAATCCCACTCTGGTTGGCACAGGAGCGGGGGGGGGGGAGAGCGGGCAGGACCAGCGAGGGAGGAGGCCATTGGGTGGCCCAGGCTGGGAGGGGACCATTGGGTGGCCCAGGCTGGGAGGGGGCAGGGATATTAATGCTGAGGTGTGCAGATGTGCCCCGTCGCAGCTCGGGCTGGCCTTACACTACCTCCCTGATTGTGCGCCAGCTAAAGAGCTGGCACGCATCCGTAGAGGCCCATTGTGGCCCATGCCACTTACACTGGGGGAACATGACGAACGTCCCCTTCCCCCGACGTGAGCCCATGCCTGCCGGTGCATGCGTCAATGCGCTTAGGATGCAGTGGCCTGCTCTTTACACCGGCCGCCACATATTAGGCAAGACTGGGCTGTAAGAGTGTCAAATAAGAATTGTTCTTTTCCTAATATTCTTAAGACTGTTAGGACTTGAATTGGTGATCTTATTGGTGTTAGGTGGAGATACTGCCTCTGTACTGCCTCCTAACCCTGGGCAAGGCAAAGAACTACAGGGACTAGACACACAGGCAGTCCAATCCTATCTAAATTCCAACGCGGTGATGCAGTGGCGCTGGCGCAGCTACTGCTGTATCCCATTGGGGATGTTTGGCTGCTGAAGGTCTCCTTGAGGTAAGGGAACATTTGTCTCCATGTCCTGGGGTAAGCCACAGCTACTATGGGTCAACTCGGACCTGCAGCAGTTCAAATGCTGGCACAAGCCCACGTTGACCCAGGAAAACGGATCAGGCCCAGGAAGGAGGTTGGGATTTGGTGTGCACCTCCTCCTCACCCAGGTCATTGCTCTGTTCCAGCCTCCCCTCCCCTGTTCCACCCACCCCATTCACCCCTCTCCCTCCCCCCCTGTGCATGTTTACCTGATCCAGCAGATCTTTGTGGGCCTGCCGACGCAAAGGAGGCCGCTCCAGCCTCCCCACCAGCGAGCCTGAAGCATGCATTGGCAGAGGTTGCTTTGCGTCTTCTGTAAAGCAACCTCTGCCAGCACAATGCTAGTTACGCCAACAGGAGGGGGGGGGGATAAGATTGGGTCATAGCTAAAGTCGCTTCTTTGCACCAGTAGGTCAGAGTGGGTGATTTGATGCTTTCAGTCCTCTACAAAAACTTGTGGATCAGCCTCACTTGCCGACCCGAGAAACTAGGAGGACTACTCTTGCTTTCTCCTTTTGCCCAACTGCATAGTGTGTGGGTCTGTCAAGAATTACTCTTGATCAGAGCTGCTGAAGCTCTGTTAGTCCATCCTTTAAGCCCAACCCTCACCATCTTTATTAGGCAATTCTGTCCCACTTATTTCAGTGGGAATTAGCTTTGGGTATGTATGCTTAGAACCACAGCTTTAACTGAGTTGTGAATATTTCTTCTGTGCACACACTTTGGCAACATTCTGCCCTTCGTACACATTGTTTCTTCACAAAGGCATGTGTGTGGTTAAGCAGTGTATTTTTATAAGTGCAGTACATCATGGATGTGAACTTTTCACCGTGAAAATGATGGCAGGTCTCTTTTAATGTCAAGTGATGGGTAGTTCTCATCATTCCAATGAGCTCTTTGATCAAGGGTCAGGTTTCCGTAGGTTTAGCTAACTAACTAAATAAATAAATAATATATACAGAAGTTTCTTAATTAACAAGCACTTTTGAAAACTCCTTTTCTGGAATTTCCTTTCACTAGTTGCTCCAATTCAACCTTTCTCTCAAACCCTGAGACAATATTACATGAATATTAGAGTTAATTTATGTTCTTCCAGCCCAGGGATGCGGCATTAGAGTGATAAAACTTGTAAATAATAATAAAGGAAAGATGGATAATTGTATTCTAATGCATATGCTATAAATCACGTATACATTGACACACTTAATTGTCACACTCCCATCAACAATTCCTTCCTGTGTGTTGCCTTATCCAGGTAGTCGATGAAGATGACAGAGAAGAAAATGCTTGGTGATAAATGTAGCTATTATAAACTGATGAGTTTAGAAGCAACCTGGCTTATAATAGTCCTGATTATGGACAAATTCCAGTGTCTCAATACCTGGTTTTGCCACAGAAAAGCTGAGCAGATGTCAGATTCATTCCTCACACACATCATTAGAGGAACTCATTACAGGTGCTCATTATAGGTATATGTCAGGTAAATAGCTACACCCAGCCTTCGAGTAATAACATAGTCTCAAGTTCTGCAGATGCAGCTGAGATCATATATTCTGACCTCTTTTGTAAATACAGTCTTATAGAATTCACTGTGAATGTTATACTAAAAATTCATTTGTATTTGCCCAGAGCATAAGAACATAAGAAGAGCCCTGCTGGTTCAGGCCAAAGGCCATCTAGTCCAGCTTCCTGTATCTCACAGTGGCCCCACCAGATGCCTCAAGGAGCACACAAGATAGCAAGATACCTGTTTCCTGTTTCCACTCCCTTGCATCTAGCATTTAGAGATAGATGAGATGCAAGTGACAGGACTCACCTTGCAGACTATTGCCCCTCTGCCAACTGGGGAGGGGATATTTTGCTCCATCCCACCCTGCATGAGGTAAGATGGGCTATTCAAGACTCCTGATTGGGTGCCTGAGTCAGCTGGGGGTGGCGCTTGTCAGCTGTTACATGCCAGCTGCTTTATTCTGGCATTGTGCATCTGGGAGAACGTTTGACCCACACCCAGCTGTTAGAATAGTCTGGGGATAGCAGGTTGCCTTATGAGGGCTAGGTAGCATTTTTTTATTCTTCACCTGGTTGGCCATTGGTGAGGAATGTTTTGCCCATGGGCGTCGACAGGGGGAAGCGTGGGGGGGCCACCGGGGGGTGTCGCGCTCATAGGGGTGACGCGCGACCCCCCCACTTACAGTTTAGTGGTGGAGCTGGGCCCCCCGCCCCCCCGTGTCCGTTTGGCTCCAAAATGAGACGAAAACGGAGCGGGGAGGGTACTCTGCTCCTGCACGTGACGTCACGCGTGGGGGCGGAGCCTCTCCCTTAAAGGCGACACGCACCCCCGCTCTGGGGTGTCGCGCGTCCTAGCGACGCGACTGGTTTTGCCTACCCCAGATTTTTCTGTTAGCCAGACTGCCATAGGCAACAAGTATAAATGCAGGACAGGTAGTAGGAACAGGGAGTGATGTGTACCTGAGTTAAACAAGAGTCATAGAACCAGAACTTATCTCTGGCTTGGATAGGTGGTGCAATGTGGCTTCCTCTACCCCATTTCCATCGGACTGACACTGAAAAGTTGGGATCGTCAGTAGATAATCTCAGGTTGGACTTAAAGCATTCATGCTTGAAAGAGGAATAGACAGACGAGGTGTGCTGTCTCCTCCAAGATAGGTGCCTGCACTAAAGGGGGGAGTGTTGAGGAGAGATAGAACTTGCTGCAGGATATTAGACACAGCATTGATTAACACTGAATTAATAAACATGGCCCAGTTTCATTCCAAACCTTGTCTCTTGTCATTTGTGAAGGGTACCCAGGCAAGAAGGTTTTCTACCGACATCTTCTACAAGGTGTTCATATATTTAATGGAGCAAAGCCATCTCCAGGAGCACTTTGTGCTATGGAACTAGTGGTTCCAGATGGGGATGTGCATGCATGAGCATTTTATGGGGGATTAGATGAGCATTGCACTGTGTCTTTTTCTCAGCTACACACATGGACCTCCTTGGTGAACCAGGAAAATGATTTCTAAAAGTGAAAACAAAAACTAACCATTTTGAGCCAAACCCTTGCTCCATCTAGTTGTTTTGTCTACACTGACTGCCAGTGGCTCTCCAGGGTTTCAGACAGGGGTCATTCCCATTCCTATTTGGAGATGGTTAGGATTGTATCTGGAACCTTCTCTGTGTACAGCATATTCTCTGCGCCGGTGCAATGATTCTTTCCTTGAAACTGGGCCTGGCTACTATTCTGACCGCGCAATCCTGTGCACCTACCCTCGAGGTACACCCGGGCTGCCACAAGGCAGCCCAGGACGTGGTTAGGATACCACGGCAGGCCCTTTAGGCCGACTGGGTATCATTACACAGGATTGGGCTGCCCATGTGTGTCATTTTAAATTCCCATACATTGTTTTTTCCCAACCTTTTGACACTGCACTGAATAACGTTTTAGCTCTTATTTTTCTCCAAATGTACTCCAATAATCATGACAATTCTGCCAGTTCTTTTAAGTAAGATAAAACAGACTGAACTGCTTAAATCTTTCACTATATGGCAAGTTTCCGAGGCCATTGCTTCTCTCTACACCCTTTTGAATTCCTCTACATCATCCTTATGTGTGGACACCAGAACCAGATGCCTTAACAATCTCAACACTGTTAAATATTTTCCTTGGAGATATGATATAAATCAGTGATTTATACCATGATTACCCAGAACACAATGTAACGCGATACTGTGATCATTCACAATTCATAACCCTGTGACTCAGGCTTTATAATGTGAGAATAATTGATAAAAATATCAGCAGAAAGGAATGTTTAACCAGGAAACTTATAGCAAAATTATAGTTCACTGACTGAGGCCCAAACCAAACATGCACTTATTCCATGGAACAATACATCTGTGAATCACATCAATGGGATTTCAGACCACACATTCACTGCAATCCAAGGCTTTCTCATGTCACTGTCCTCCCACGCTGCCAATCATCCCTTCGGCAGACTTCCTGGGTCTGCAGAAATCCCAGCAGCACTTGCCCACTGAAAGGGGGAAGGAGCCTCCCTCTTTGCCCTTCTCAGGACACGATACTTCCCGGTTTGGGAAGTACTGTATTAGTACTATATTGTGATTCTGTGCCCCAACTCCCCCCCCCCATGTTTTATGTGCTTCTGTTCTTCAGCCAAAGAAGCTCTCTTGAAGGGAAATAGTTTTGAAAAAGTGGGCTACCCTCCCTGCTTCAGTCAAGTGCAATTCATTAGTGCCCAGTGGAGGCAGGTCAAGCATGCCTCTGCTTCACCCATTACATTACAACTTCTGGGGGCCATAATAAGAGCAAAGACAGGGGACTGCTCATCAGGGAACATAGCCCAACGAAGTACAGTGTCACGAAAGCAGCACCTTACACACACACACACACACACACACACACACACACACACACACACACACTCTTTTGGCCTGGAAAAAGGGCATGTCTATTCTGCATATCGGGAGTGCGTGTGGTGGTGTCTGTGATGGTATGCCTTTCTCGGGGGAGCACGCTGCCAGCACACACACCCAATCTAAAACACTGCAGTAGCAGGTCTAGATCTGGAAACTTTTCATTCCCATCTTTTCACCAGTTCAGTCTTTACCCCTTGTCTTACCCAGTCTTACAGCCCGATCTTGCGTAAAGCTACGCGGCTGGCACCGAAGCCAGCGCCTCTCTACTCACCCCAGATTCGGAGATTCCAGTCAGCCTCTCTGCGCTCTGGATGTGGCGGTGCTTACTCACCAAGTGCCACAAACATGCTTTACGGCACATTTGTGACACCCTAGACTGATGGAGCGGTGCTACATCAGTCTAAATTGTCATTTTTCTAAATGAACGCTGACCATTCAGAGAGAAGACATGGTGGTGGTATATCCCAGAAGGGGCCCAGGTCTCCTCATTCATTCTGCCTCTCCTCACTACAATCTCAAGAGTAATACTGTATATACATTCTCCCTAAAGGTTCCACTTCTTAACCACATAAAATATTATTGCATCAATTTAACAGATTCTGAATTTTGTCACAAACAGAAGATCTTTTCCTATTTCATCTCAGAGGTCAAAGAAATAAAGCATAGTAAACATGTCCTCTTTAATTAACCATGATCCAATACATAGTAAGAAATTCCTCCTGGTGCATGTACATGTGTGTGCATAGGGGTGAGTGTATGTGTGCATATCCGCAGAGAGAGAGAGAGAGAGAGAGAGAGAGAGAGAGAGAGAGAGAGAGAGAGAGCGAGAGAGCGCAATAACGACCAGTCTGAACTGTTAAACGTATGGTCATAATAGATTTTTGAGCTCAGGTGTCATCTCTCCCATATCTTCACACCACAAAATACATCCATGATTCAGACAACACAGGAGTAAAAGTTAATTCTACTTGATGAAGTATTCATGTAGACTGATGCATAAGCACAATTTATGCATACCTCAACACTACCCATATGTTATCTCCACAATAGCCATAGACAGCAATGTGCTGTAATAACAAAGCAATAAGTCTGGTAGAGATAAGCAGCTTGGGTGTTTTGAACATTAATAGTTTAGGCATTTCATCAGAATGTAGGGTCTGTTCCACTGTAAGCAGTCACTGAGGAATCTAACAAATACAAATCAGCAGGGCTTTTCTTTTTCTTCTTTTTTAAAGGATAATCTATAGCCCTATTCTGACAAGGTATGTTTGGCAAGGGTGGAACACGTGCAGAGGGTGTTCATTGGTGGAACATTGCCCTACTCCTGACCTCCATGCAGTCATCATAACTTCTGAGCAGAGCCTCTTGGAAATATGTACATTGCTGTTATTAGGAGACCCTGTGGCTTGGGGAGATAGGTGTTATCCTGACCACCTCTCCCTGTCCTAGTTTTGCCAATGTATGATCACCATGAATGTGTTCTCTAAAACTGGCCATTGTTGTAGTGCTCTAGGCCCTAGTGCATGTGTCTTATTGCTGTGTGTGTTTTAAAAGAGATCCTGGCATTTTGTGTGTTTTTGTGCAATGTATGTAAATTAGCTAATTATGCTAATTAGCTGGGGGTATTTAAATTTTTTTGACCTTCATTGGGGGTACCCGGGCCTCCGAAGGTTGAGAACCCCTGTCCTAGTCTTTTGGGCCTTACCTAGGTGAAAGGTGGGTTGAGGAAAGGTACCCACCTTTTCTCTGAAGTTGATGCAAGTTCCTCTGAACTTTCAACTTTCTCTGAAGTTGAAGTTCCTTTCCTCGTGGCACCGAATCTACAGAGGTTTTGGTGTTAAATGTTATCCTCCAGGTGTGCCACAAGGCTTCAGTCGAATACCAGAAACTGTTTCATAAAAATCTAGCAAAAACTTTTTCTATATTGGGAAATTTTATTATTCCCAACTCAGCAATTTCATTCATTCTACATTTAAGTCAAGTACCATATGTTAACAGGAAAGAATGTATCCAGAAAGTCACTTCGCATATCATGAAAATTAGCAGGTGCATGTTTGTACACCCTATGTACCCAAGGTATTTCCTGTCAGCGCAATCCAAAGGGGGATTCAAAGGGGATTTGAATCCCCTTTCCGTTCTGGGGCCTCCCGTTCTCACTGCACCATTTGTTACACCGGTGGTATAAGTTGGATAGGATTGCGCTGTGTAACAGGAAAGAATCCTGCTCATCTTTTTTTTTCCTTCAGATTTTTAATCCATGGCCAAAAGTAGAATGCTGGGCCCTTACACTGATATGTTTGTAGACACATTTCACATACAACACTGCCAAAGGAAGGAAAATATTGGCTGGGAAAAGTGTAAGGAAATACTGCTTTGCAACTGTGAGCCTTTACTATTTTTTTTCTTTTTACTGGTAAGCACTAAAGAATATTCATAGACATCTCCTCCTTCCATGTTACAAAGGTATTTTAAATATTACAATTCTTGGAATCAGTTGGCGCCGCAGTGCTGTAATTAATCTTTTCCATAGCAAAATCAAGAGCTGACTCAAGTTCTTTCTAGGAGAAAGATTTTGAATGTTACCCTCTGAGAGCTCTCAGCTGGCCTGTTTCTTTTGTGTATTGTATATGTCTGTCTACAGAGAAAATGTCTAATATTATGCCGATGGTATTAATACAAATGAGCTATTTAAAATGTGAATAGCTTTAGTAAAAAGGATATTAAGCATGGTTCATCTGTATATGTCTAGGAATTCTTTCTTTCTTTCTTTCTTTCTTTCTTTCTTTCTTTCTTTCTTTCTTTCTTTCTTTCTTTCTTTCTTTCTTTCTTTCTTTCTTTCTTTCTGGAATGAATAATTTTTTTTCTGGCATGATGGGCATGTTAGTTGAAAGAATTAATGGTTTTGTTTGGTTAAACTTCCTCTTTGAGAAGATGGTACCCAGAGATGTCCTTTTCATGAGATCAAGCCATGGTGTCTGTATTTTTAACAATGTGTACACTTGCTCAGGAGGAGGCAAAAGAATCCGTCATCACAGAAGTGAATCCATTATCTCGAAGGGAAGAAACATCTGTTGGAGTGTGGAGGAGTTCATTTATTTTTAAAGGAACTTTCCAGGCTCAAAAGTCATTTACGAATTGACTGCAGAGGAGCACAGACTGCCAGGGTAAAGAGAGAATGGATGTAAATGAAGAGCTACATTAATGTGTAACCAGAACCCAGTGAGAGGGGAAAAAAATGACTTTCAGACAAGAGGGTTTGAGATTAATAGTTCAGTGCCTGCTCCTAATTGGGCCCCGGGATCGGTGGACCTTTTTCAGTAATATTAACTATAGTGTATTGAAGTGTAGAAATGATAAGATAATGATAAACACATGTGTAAGAGTTTTCAATTGAAATGGCTGCCTTTGCAGCATATCGGATCTCCATTTTTATAATCAGCAAGCCTCCTGTCCTTTCCTGCAGGGCTCTGTTTTCCTGGTAGGTGTTGCATTTACTATCATCTTTTGAAATTACAATCCTGTTGTATTTGTCTCTCAAACAACTAGAAGAAAAAAATCACACAGTTTTGCAAATTTGACATGAAATTGATTAAGCAGAGTAAGTAACATGGTGCGTTAGGATATTAGAAATATATTAGAAAGAAAATTAAAGCATTAGAGGATTATGACTTATCTCCATGACTCGAAGTTTGCTATAATTCAATTAAAATTAACAGTTTCACACTGATTAGGATAGTGTTATTCATCTTTTTCATGCCATTGTTTTTCTGCGTGGAATGGTATAGATTGGGTAATGAGGTTAGATCTTTCATATGCATGTTGACGAAGATGACATTTTGGTGTGTCGGCGCAACAGCTGTTGTTTAAAATTGCCCACCCAAAGCATATGAACCTGCTCTTAATGCAAAAATCCCCTGGACCTTAATACAACATGATTACGTTTTAATACATTCCCTGCTACATTTTAAACAAGGTCTTCCTCCAGCAGTCATTTATCTTAGTGGACTAGTAATGGGACACTAAATTCTTTTAGTATTCTCACCCATCATTTTTTTTCATGTGAAACTTGGGAGAAATTGATTGTGTTTTATTGTTGATGAATTGTTTGCCATCACGTTTTGTTATTGTTGGGTACTGATATTTTATTTTATGGAAAATGTGATCTACATGACATGAGTACCTTTTTATAACGTAGAGCAAAATGCTGAATCCCAGTTTTGAGGATTTGGAGAACAGCTGTAGGTTTGAGTCTTCTTCAGAATTTAAAAACACCAGTTATATGATATGTGTTGTGAATATGATTACCAGCCATGTGCAGAGGTATCAGGTTATAAGGACTACAACTGGGAACCCTCAGCATGTTGGAGAGGTGACGGCATGTGAGCAATGATATACAAAAACAGTGGGTGTGTGAAGGTGTTGGCTTCTACCAGTAGGGGGATTTTGTTGTTTGTTTGGGGGTTTCTGGGTTGCTGTCTCTTACTTTGTTTAGGTATCTCTCTTTGACTTCTTTCTCATGTCTTTTTGCTTTCTATCTCTGTGTAACAATGACTGAAGGTCTTATTTCAGAGAGTTCTTATTCCAAGAGCTGGGGCCCATGTGGAACTGCAACTTGGGACCCACTTCCAAAAGCCCAGCTAATCATGGGTGGAGTCCCATGGTAATGGGTAGAGACTTACACCCAGCTGGGCTTTCTATACAAAACACAATGGCAGTAGCATCAGTGGCGTCACTAGGGCACGCGCGTCACCCTAATGACCCCCCCACATACAGCCCCTGAGTGAAACCTTGGAGCGGCCAGTAGGCTGCGCCACGATTTGGGGGGGGTGGCCCGACAGGACGCTGCCCCGGGTGCCCCCCGACTTTGCCCCCCAACCCCAGGCCGGCCGCCTCCGTTCGCCTGAATGACCTTTTTTTTGTTTTGCTGCTGCCAGAGTCACCACACTGGATGCCCAGAGGGAATGCTCTCCTCCACGCCGGCTTTAACTGTGCCTTGGATTTTCGCGCATGTGCAGAACGGTCGCTAAGGGCAAAAGAGCTCCCTTTTGCCATCATCGACCATTCTGCGCATGCGCGAAATTGCAAAGAGCTGGCCCTGGGCCATTTTTGAAGAGGCCAAGCCGCCGGCCGAAGACAACATGCAAGAAGGACTGCTCCGGCGGCCCGGCAGCGATGGTGACGCGCGTCACCCTTGACGCGTGTCACCCCCTGGCGGCCCGGCCCGCCCGCCACGCTACAGTAACATGGCTGAGTAGCATCACTATTGCAACCCACTTGAACTTGGGTTGCAGCCCATTTCTGGGTTGTGACCCATGTGTTGAAAGCCTCTACTATATGTTATTACATTATTTTACATATTAAATATAAAGTCCTTGCTTCTGTTTTGGCAGAAATCCTGACTCGGATTTCCTACTTCTCTGCATTCTAAACCCAACAGAATAAATGAATTAATTAGTATAGAATTAGCATACTATATTAATTCATATAATATACTATATTTAATTAGTGCAGAATAAATAAGGTAAAGGATCCCCTCGCTTGAAAGCTAGTCATTACCGACTCCAAGGGCGGTGCTCATCTCCGTTTCAAAGCCGAAGAGCCAGCGCTGTCCAAAGACACTTCCGTGATCATGTAGCCAGCATGACTCAGTGCCGAGGCGCACGGAATGCTGTTACCTTTCCAACAAGGCGGTACCTATTAATCTACACATGCAATTTCTTGCTTTCGAGCTGCTAGGTTGGCAGGAGCTGGGGCCGAAGACGGTAGCTCACACAGTCACATGGCACTCGGGTCTCGAATTGCTGTTCTGCCTACCTTCCGGTCTGCAATTCAGCGTCTTAACCATATTAGTGTATATAGAGAGGGGGAGGCAGGGGAGACTAGCTCAGTTAGTTTTGCAAACTATTCAGCAGTTTTGGTTTTCATTTACAATTTCCTGCATAAGTATAGAATTTTGGAGGCAAGGCTCACTAACCACCATGCCCTGTGAACAAACAGCTCAGTTCATATGAAGTCTTGAGTGTGCTCCAGGGGACCCTGAAGTTCCTCAGAAGCTATCAGAGGTTCTTCACTGCGAAAGTCAGTAAACCTTCACTGAACATATACACTATATGATAATATGAAGCTGTCATCTAGTGAGTCAGAACATTGGTTCTTCAAGGACAATACTGTCTCCGCTGACTGGCAGCAACTTTCTGGGGTCTGAGCTTTGGGTCCTCCCTTAAAAGTCATCTTGCTCAAAAGATTACAGGAAGTCCTCACTTAACGTCGCAGATAGATTCCTTAAAACTTTGACGTTAAATGAAAGCAATGTATAATAAAACAAATGCTTACTGGCGGCCCAGTGATGCTCCGGGCCTCTGGCGGGCTGCGGAAGCCATTTCTGCGACTGATTCTCACTTCCTAGGCTTTCTTCTCGCCTCAGAATGCCTTGCAAAGCATCCGGGATGAGAATAAGACCAGGAAGTGGGTTGCAACCCGGAAGCAGCTGCAGCTTCAGCGACAATGTTAAAGTGAAACGACGGATACCGAAATGATGGTAAGGGCTACCTGTACTTCAGGAAAGCCTGAAGTTCATGTGAGTCAGTGGTGAGTCCCAATAGGCCAGCCCAATTCCTTCCATGAATAAATAGTTTCTCCTAGCAAATGCCCCAGATTTCTTTACAATGCACAAGTTCCGCAACCATCCTCAATGGAGGGGGCATATGGCCCCCTGGGTCATATGGAATGTCAGAATGTTCAAATTTTCTTGGAGATCAATAATAAATGATTTTATGTTTTATCTGTTCATGTTGCATCCTTGTTTAACGGGGGGCCCTGGAATCTGAGAAGAGCTTCTAAGAGGCCATAGCCAAATCTTCTCCAACAAATCTGTGTGTGATTCTTGTTTCATGTGTAAATGGTTCCCTGAAAGTCAAACATTTGAAAGCCACAGTTCTAGAATGCAGTCCACTGGTGCGTCTGTTGTTTTCCCAAGTAAGAAGCAGCTTGTCCTGTAAAATATACAAAAATAACATTATCTATGCTGAGATAGCTTTGTGTTTTGACAGTTCAATGATTTTAAGAGGGAGAGCGTATATGTGTATCTTTTGTTCTTCTGCCCTGCAAGCTGGTAAATCAAAAGGCAGTTGTCTCAGAAACATGTTGCCCTAGCTATTACCCAGCAGTATGCATTAATGTACCACTGGGAATTTATAGGAAAAATAGATTTAATAAGCATTTGGGGCCATCTGAGTGAGGTTGCTACCTGACATAAGTATACATTAGCAGCAGAGATTTTAGCATTTCTTGCCCTGCTGATAGAATGCGAATATATAAAACAAGATCCATTATTTTAGTCATCCCTGGAATCATTCACAGCCATAGTTTTATATACATACAAGATGCAGGTTGGAGCTAATTAGAAAACAACACACTGAAACATGACAAACAATTCACAACTGCTAGAGGCCTGTAATTTGTCACTTACTTTTGCAATGTGTGCTAGTATTGTGGTTTCCACACTGTTGGCAACCACGTTTCCAATGTTATGACTGGAGTCAGGAATGGAGTCCCAACAACTTGGTGTGTTCACTGTATCTGGGACTGACAGGAGCATGCATCTTCTACGGTGCTTGATAAGGGTGTCTTGTCCTCTTCAGGGTAGGATATTCCAGCATCAGTAGGAAAAGGACAGGATGGAGCACTGGAATCGCTGTCCCTCTGGGCATACAGTGCGGTGACTCTGGCATCTCCCACTGTGCATAGGCCTAGACGTAATTGGCTGTGACAAGATGTCATCACGTCACCATCAATTCCTTTCGGCTTGGCAGCCACTCCTACATAATCTGCTCAGCTCCGAGTCAAATCACTGACTTGGAGTGGCAGAAAGCAGCGGAGACTGGGCGGCGCAGCAGGGTACTGCAGCAGGCTTCTCTGCCATGCCACCCCTTAAATGTACATCACCTGGTGCAGGCTGCACACACACACACACACACACACACACACACACACACCTGTACTGGTGCCAGTGAGCACTGGCCGGAGTCCAATGGAGGTGGTGCCTTTTCTTGACATGATTGAAATGGTCTAGGACAGAGGTTCTCAACCTGTGGCACGCGTACCCCTAGGGGTACGCAGACCGCAGGTTGGGGGTACGCGGGATGCTCCCCGTTATCAACTGCTGCGATCAGCAGCTGATAACGGACAGCGGAAAAATGGGGGGAAAGTGTTTTTTTCCAGCCTGCGGGGCAGTCGAGAGGGTCCTCCGACTTGCGGTGCGAGCCGGAGGACCCACTCGGCTGCGCTGCAGGCCAGAAAAACAGGGAAATTGTCCCCCGACACTCTCCCTACCTTTCTTCACAGCCGCCATGTTGAATCTCCCAAAATCTTGCAAGATCCAAGATCGCGGCTCCTAAATCTCACGCCACAATCTTGGATCTCGCGAGATTTCAGGAGATCCAACATGGCGGCTGTGAGGAAAGGTAGGGAGAGATACGAAGGTCAATTTACCTGTTTCTCCAACCTGCGGCGCAGCTGAGCGGGTTCTCCGGCTCGCACTGCAAGCGGGAGGGAAAGGCTACAGCCTTGCCAATTCAGGGTACGCGGACCCCCAAAGGTTGAGAAACCCTGGTCTAGGGTGGAGGGAAAAAGGGAGGATGTCACTAGGGAAAGAGGGGGGGGCAAGGGAAGAACAGAATGGCTTTCCCATTCTTCTTGTTATAGGACAGCGCTATAAGCTACAGGTAGGTAGAATTCGTCATCAGGCTCACTGTTGCTCTGAGTCACAGGAATGGCACAGGTGTTTAATGGCACAGGAAATCTAAGGGGATAAATCCCCTTTCCCCTCCATAAGCCTCCCATTCAGCAAATAGGTCTGCTCGGACCTACGCCAGCCAAATTGCTGGTGCAAGTCTGAGGAGAAAAAGGGAAACTGCTACCAGATGGGATAGGATCTGACGTGTGCCATCACCACTGGATCCATCTCCTCCCGCAACCTCCTTGCCCCCATTCCTCTCCCTCCCCACCCCCATTCTGCCCTCCCCACCCCTGCCACCTCTCCTGCTGGTTTACCTGCTCCAACAGGTGGCCAGCAATCACCCAACGTGCACAGGAAGACTCTGGTCTTCCTACTGGTGCTTGGGCAGTGTGCTGGGTAGTGCACTGCCAGAGCGTGCTTTATGGCTGCTTTGCAACAGCCAGCACTGGCAGAACACGTATTCCACCTGCGGGGAGTCCAATAAGTTTGGGCTGTAAAACATTGTGATGGTCTGTGCTGTAATAGCTGTAAAGGAGATATGCTTGTCTGCTGTTTTCTGGAAACTAAGAATAGTAAGTAAGAAATTCTCCATAATTATTGGAGATTTGCACTGACCAGTATGAATCCTGGCCCAGTTATTCTCCATTCCATCCAACCCCAGTCATTTAAATTCTTCACATACAGTATTTTCAGCCTGGAGAAGTTATCACAGACACTGTTTGAAAGATAGATAGATTAGATAGATAAATAATTGTTCATTTACTTTGAGTAGACCTTTCCAACTCCCCCCCCCTTCAGATGCAAACACGTGCTCTGTTGGTGTGGCTACATTGGGGGGGGGGATTTAGGTAGGATTGGGCTGTAAGTTATACCAAAAAGTCTACATTGCAAAGTAACAGATTTATTAAAAGATGTATGTTGTCTGTGATGCACTCAAACAGTAAGTTCCAAGATAATGTTCACCCATATGCCTTTTCTGCATGGTTGCAGATTAATCATATTATCATAAGAAACTTGTTCATTCGTGTGATCATTAGATTTTCTGCTTTGGTATATTGATTAAAAAAATGGTTGCAAAGAAGAAAATTTTGTCCATCAAGGACCATTTTTACGTTGTTCTGTATGAGCCATTTCTTAACAAATCTATCTGACATTTGGCCAATTTGCAGCACTCAAAATGTTGATACTCTATACTGAATTTCAGTCAGTTGATACAAATCAACTTTATTTTGCAAACACAAACATCTCAATCCTAACCAACTTTCCAGGGCCGATGCAGCTGCATTGCACCCCAAGGTAAGGGAACAAACATTCCCTTATCTTGAGGAGGCAGAGGCGTCGCTTCGGTAGGGGCCCTACCGTAAATTGTGCCCCGTCCTAGTTCCGTTTACCAAGCCGGCAGGAGGAGACCCTGCCCCCTCACTGTCGGAGCCATTCCTGTGCGGAGAAAGCAGCAGGCAAGAGACTCCCTGCCCGTTGCTTTCTCCGCACGGGAATGGCTCTGACAGTGAGGGGCGGGGTAGCCTCCTGCCGGCTTGGTAAACGGAACTAGGATGGGGCGCAACGTACGGTAGGGCCCCTACCGAAGCGACGCCTCTGTGAGGAGGCCTCCGTGATTGCTCCCCCCACTGCAGGATGCAGTGTGCACCCCATTGGCACGGCTGCATCCTCACTGGAAAGTTAGTTAGGAGCAGGCTGTTAGAGTTTGTAATGGGGGAGGGGTGCAGTGTGACCGCTCTGCCTTAATGATACAAGCAGTACCATGCTCGTAATCAGAAAAAAGTGCTTCTCTTAACCTGGAGTAACTCCAAGGTCAGCGATCCAAATCTGGGATTGAAAAGCAGACTTCCAGATCAGAAGAAATGGGCCTTTTAGAAAGACCTGAGCCCCAGCACCAGTTTTTCAAAGACATTATGTACTGTCCACCTTCTGCTAAGGCCCCCATGTACAGATTCAACAAACAAAAAAGAGTGTATCCACATTCCCTTCTTGGTTCTGTTATATTCAAAATCCCTCAGACATTTGCACATTTGATATTCAAATTCCAAGCCACAACAGGACACAACCTCCCTTGAATATGGTTCACCAGAAAGAAGAATTAGCGAAGTCATAAGAGAATCATGAATAGACTTAATACCTCCTTGTTTCTTACATGGATATTATGGCCTCCTCTTTGTCTTCTTAGTAACTCTACAGTGCCAAACCATAACACTAAAATCCCCATCAGCACACACAAACACAGACATGCACAGAAAGGATGAGATGTCTAAACATTATACATTTGCAAGATGGGTCAGCCCTAGACAAGGAAAACAAGGAGTTGTGTGTCAGAAGTCTTCTTGGGGTTGTTATTAGTTCCGTGGAGAGTAGAAGAGGAAGAAGGGGCAATGGCCATTCATTTTGTATGAGTAGGGATGTGGAAGTTTGCATGCTCTGCTACAGTAAATCATGCATTCTCCAGCCCCCTTCAACAGCAGGAAAAGGGAGGGGGGACTGGTAGTACGTGGCTTCCTGTGTGGCCAGAGTCTACAGATTAGAGGGTCCCAACACAATTATGCACAGCTATCTCATAGGATATTGTCAATCAGTAATCACACAACAAGCAATCATCTATTTCTAACCTCTAATAACAAATTCAGTCCAACTAAAGCTAATGACTTTAGGGCTGCACTTGCTTGGAAATCAGTCCTATTAATACTCTGCAGTACTTACTTTGGAGTGATCATGCATAGAATTAAGCAGAGCATGCCCTTGATTACATTGGGAGATGTTTTAAGCATGTGCTTAACTCTCATATAGAAACCAATTGGACCTGAAAGCACTTGACCTGGCTGGATTGTGCATTTGATTTCAATGAATCAGCCTCACGAGCAAATGTATTAAGATCCTGGCCGCTGATAGTAACCTGAAATGACCTAGGCATTACTGGAGAATAATAGTGTCATTGGTTTTGTTCTCTTCAGAATGCATTAAGAAACTTTGGCTTTGTGATGCCTGCAGGGGAGATATGGAACAGAATGGTTTGACTGATGGAATGACTCAAACATCAACTGCGGAATTTGTTTTAAAGCTAACTTTAAAGTAACTTGAATACAAAAGCTGTTTACACCTTGAACAATCTCCTTTTTCACTTCTTTTGCTTTTCACAAATATCTGATCTCAGTATTTTAATTTCCTCTGGGCTGACTTTGAGGAAGAAATTTAGCTGAAACAGATGGTTGTCAGCAAACCAATGCCTGCAAAACACAATTGAGAATTAGCGTACGAAAACTCAAACTTGGCACCATCTAGCTTCTCTTGATATAATTGTCAAAAGAAATCTGGACTGGATTCTTTTTTTTGGATACAGTCTTTTCAATATTTGAATAATTGACACTGTAAATATACAAAACAAAATTTGTTCATGGTGTGTAAGAAACCTTGTACGCATCCTTGAAAGGCTGTTGTTTAGAATGGGCAGAAGTGATCTTTCAAAAATGTCAGCTCTCAGATTCCTCCCTTGTCCAGCTAGGTCAGTTGCCCATATGAGAGTTTCGCTGTTCAACATGAATCATCCCAATAACACAGTTTTAAGTGAGGAACCCACCAT
Organism: Plestiodon gilberti rubricaudatus; assembly: GCA_026170595.1. Classification (NCBI taxonomy): domain Eukaryota; kingdom Metazoa; phylum Chordata; class Lepidosauria; order Squamata; family Scincidae; genus Plestiodon; species Plestiodon gilberti. Next base: position 140,741,439 of record JANXHW010000004.1, on the reverse strand, counting down.
TCTTTTTCAACTAGACCAGCATGTCTCTCTACCCACACAGTTCTCTTCCCCTAATTTCTTTTCCAGTATTGAATGTAGGAATACCAACAAAAGATGTTCCTTTACAGTCTGGGCCTAAGAAACTAATGTATAGGATAGCAACGCAATCTCACAACCATTTTTTCATCTGATAATGCCAGTGTGGGCCTACTTCCACTGGAACAACATCCTTTGAGATACAACCAAGCCACAATGGTGACGTGGAGGAGGCCGAGCCTTGTTGGGGAAGCAGTAGTGGTAGGGTTACCATATTTTCCTGGGTGGCTGACATTTTTTTATTTATTTATTTATTTATTTATTTATTTATTTATTTATTTGTGGCCATGGAAATGGCCATTTTGCCGCCGCTGCCACTTGCCTGCCCCGACGCTGCCGCTGTCACCATTGCCGCCACCACCTCTGTTGCCATTGCCGCCACTGTCACCATTGCCGCCCGCCATTGCTGCCACCATTGCCGCCACCACCGGAATTCTGGAGCCTGGCCGGTTGCATCCAGGCCGGCCAGGACTCCAACTGCCCCCTCAAGCTGCCGCCGCTGCTTGTGGGAAAAGTCAGAAATATTTGAATATTTTTGTTTTGGGAAGTGTTTAAAAATCATTTATGCTATTTCAATCATAATACAGGCTCTTTGAAACTCGCCTCCACTGTACAGCTCTTCAACCCCTCCCCTGCCAATTCTTCCCACTTATTTTGATTTGAGTCTGGCTGTCTCACCTCGTCTCTTTCTTTTCCTGCCAGCACTCAGCAGCCATATTTAGAGCTGGTTTTGTAGAGCTGAAAGGGAAGGTAAGAGAATCGCTTCGTAAGGGCAGGTGGGGTGAGAATCAAGGGGCACATTGAGATGGGTTGTAGACATGAATTTTTTTGACTGTTTTGAAAAACTGAACAGTGTTTAAATTTTTTTTTAAAATGCACTTGTTGAGTACTGTACATCTTTTGTCTGAGGGTGACCCAACATTTCAAACAGTCACACTTTTCAGTAAAGGGTGGAGAGTTGCTTTGAAGTTAAGAGCAGGTTGAGCAAGTCAGCATGCAATCACAGCAAGTGGGGCTAGAGGAGAAAGTTTCAATCCCTTTCCTTCCAAGACAACAATCAGAATGTGATCATGTCCTCCTGTTATGGTTTCCTCCACTGCCAAGCCACTTACGCCAAGTAGCCTCCTCTACCCAGCCAGCTCTGAAGGAGGAGGTGGAGATGAAGGTTGAGGCAGCACTGCTAAGGGGGCAGGCTGAAGCACATGCTGACACATTCCTTCCAAGAAACTGGGGAGGTTGGAAAATTTGGGTATGTTTCAGGTGCCAATTTGGTTTGGTTGTATAACGAGGATTGCATTGTGTACAGTTTTGCAGTTCTTTCCCTCACACGTTCCCTCCTTTTGCTAGCCTCATGGGCTAGTGTTTGTTTGTTTCTTTGTTTAAATAATTTATACCCCGCCTTTCTCCTGATAGGGCAACCAAGGCGGCCTACAGAATTAAAAACAATGTTAAAACAATTCAATACAATATAAAATATATGAAGCAAAACAATTAAAACCAGACAAACACCTATGGGTCACCTTAAGTTTACATTGATTAAAAAAGCCAGCCCACCATGTCAGCAATCGAACACCAAGCTAAAGAAAAATTACTTGACGCCCTGCCGAAAGGTCTCCAAAGAGGGAGCTGTTCTTAATTCCAAGGGGAGGGAATTCCACAATGTGCCACCACTGAGAAGGCCCTATTTCTTGCCACCATCCCTCTCACCTCTGTCAATGGCTGCACGGTTAACAGGCCCCCTCTCCCAATGACCTGAGAGGATGGGTTGGATTATAGGAAAGGAGACGGTTCCTTAGTACTAATGTGTTCATATATTAAACTAGTATCTAGAGTAGATGCAAGGGGAATGTTCAGATTAACTGGATAAGATAGTGGGAAATCATGCTGAATGGAGAAGTGGGACATGTATGATCCCTTTCCTCACTCTACAAAGAGGGGCCGGTTCAGAAAGCATGGTCTGTGGGTCACTTGGTGTGGATATTCTTCAAGATCACCGTAAGTTGCCACATACACCTTGAAGCCCTGTGCTCTACTCACTGTCATAATGACTAATACAGAGTTGTTGTTTTTCTAGGATCACTTAAGCAAGCATAAGATGATTTTGTTCATGACAAATCCACCCTTCGTCAGGGGAAGCCTTGAATGAGCAGAGCGGAGTTGGTCAGGTGGGTGGGGTTTGGAGCCCTGCTGCACTTTTGGGAGGAGCAACTACTGCCTCAGATTCATTTTAGCTACAATTGCTCTAGTTCTTACAACAAGCTCTAATTATTTAAGCAGAGGCCAGACCCAGCCCAAGCTGAAATAGTGCCTCAAATGGGACCTGATGGCACCCAAACTAACCCCCCTTTTTCTTTACTTTTGTTTCTGTTGCACTCCACCCAGCACTGTGCCTCCTCTTATTCTCCTCCACTACACACCTCTTCTTGGGAGTGCCCAGGATCCTCCCCACCTGGCCAGGTTAGAAGTGGGAGGCAGCAGAGGAGGAAAGGAAATGGAGGGAGGTGGATGTCGTGGCGGCAGACATCTTCCTGATCGCTCTCCTGGAAGGAGCATCATCAGGAATAGGAAGGCGCCGAACTGCAGCTACCTCCTCCTCCAGTTCTGCTGCTATAATCATTGGCAGTGGTTCTGAAGAAGAGGGTAAGCCACCCCTGTTCTCTCTTAGCTCACTCTCTTTGGAAAGCAAGTGAGAAGACGGGCAGTGGCCTGGTGGAGCAGTTGTGCAGTTGGCAGGCCAAGAGATGCAGCAGAAAGAAGGCACAGGATGCAGGGCACCCCCTCAATTGGCTGTCTCCCCGCAATTGGCTGTCCCCCCTGCCTGCCACTCAAGGCAGCTGCTTCACCACACCTCATAGGTGGGCCTGTTTTGATGGAGGCTGTCATATCACGAGTCAAATAGCCAATTTTCTCTAATAATCTTAGATGGGTTTATGCACCTACTGGCCCCCACCAAGGCTGCAGCCTCCCCTGCCTCCATCATTCAATACAGTAGGGTTAGGATACTGTGCCACAAGACTTTGTTTGGTTCCAGCACTATTACAGCTCTAGGAATGTGTTTTTCCCCCCTGTTGTCTTCAAAAGTCCTTGGTAACTTCATAGAGAATTAAGAATGACTAGGCACAGTTTTCATAATGACATCTCCAGAAGAACTGGGGGGGCGGAGGAGGCTGGAATCAGCATTAGAATTGATTTCATATTTGCTCTCATGATATACTACTAACTGCATCAGTGTATTTCATTGAATGTAGCACAATAATACACAGAAGTCTATAAAATTAATGTGTCATAAATATCGAGTAGTATTTAAGTTATTGAGAGGCTTAAAAGGAGCATTAAAGATAAACCTTTATAGTCTCTGTATATCCCCAAGCATAAAACTGGAAGGGAGTGAATATGATCTGACTATAACAATTACTGCACAGCACTCCTGCAAGACAGGAGGGGAGGAACACGGAAGTGTCCCTCCTCTTCAGTTATTTAATATAATTAATTTACATGCATTTCTCTCTGTTTCAGATTACGTTGATGCTCTGGCTGCACTGCTCAGGCCAACATTAATTAGGATTTCAATGCAATTATAATTTAGTTTTTGAGTGATCTTGAATTTGCAGCTCCATGAAAAGTGCTATTATGAACCATGCAATATTTAAACCAATTCGGGATCAATGAACAATGTGCTTGTCCAAAATTGCGATAATTGGGAAAAGCTTTGTACTCCTTCAGAACCGGCATTTCTTTGTAGCATCAAGAATGTCAACAGAAAGTAACTTTTTCCTCAATCAGATTTTTGCACCATGTTCGAAATCTAATAGCATGCTTAATGCTTTCCTCCTTTCACTGACACTCTGGACCAGGAGCAGAAGACATGAAGTGCATGCAGGGTTTTAAAATGACATTCTTTCTTCTGCAAAGGGACAAGTTCAGTTGTCAGAGTATCTCTCAATGCATACAGGGATCAGGGTTTTCTTCAGCTTGCATGCCTAGAAATTCTGAGCTGACTGGTGAAGAATCAGTAGTGTGGGAATCATCCTTTCCACATGTTTCCTGGGCGAGAAGACACTTTTATAGTATGAATAAATAAGGTAATCTCCCCTCTTTGCTGATGCACCACTTCATGTCTGTCATCATCTCAGAAGAATTCGATCTGCTCACCAGATGTGACATTCTGTATAAATAAAATTTGCCCTTTCCATTACAGAAGCCTACATCCCGGCTCCTGCCTTTCCGTTCAGCACCTAAGGGTGTATTTGACATATATCTCCGCGTTTCATTCGGTAGGATGAATTGTTTATTGGTTGATGGGGGGAGGAGGAAGAAACCCTTTGTAGAAGGAAGTTCGATGACCATTTCAAAGATGTCCAGGACATGTCTTTGATGCTTACAATACCATTATTGTGAAGTAAATAAGTAGAAGTGCAGTCCCTAATTGTTAGCAATGTCAGTCTACCCGACAGCTTTCATAATTGGATACTCATGAGAAAACTAAAACCTTGCATTGCCCCCTTTGCTTGATTACTAGACAAAGAGCCATTCATCATCTTTTGACTGTTGGTATATGATGGGGTGGAGGCAATCCATCAATATCCTTACTCTTCAGTACTGCAGGCACTTGACACTCTGCATTCTTTAGCAAGATGATAAAACTTGCCAGGGCATTTGAGTGGTTCTGCTGTACATTGTGTCTGGAGATGTTACGTTCTCGGGGATCATAATTGCTTTTCTGTATGGTGTGACGTTAAAAAAAATACTTAGATTTATAATGATATTGTGGATATGGGTCATTGCTCTCTCTCTCTCTCTCTCTCTCTCTCTCTCTCTCTCTCTCTCTCTCTCTCTCTCTCTCTCTCTCTCTCTCTCTCTCTCCAGTGCTATAATATTGAAGATCATCAGGGCTATTCCTTTTCTTCTAATATCTTTTGGTACATTTCAATATCAGCAGGTGCCTCGCTGTGACTGACTAGGCCTGTGCCGCAAAAAATCTTAGCAAGACAGGTCTACTAGTCTCTGTGGAGTTCAAAGCCCTGTGATATCTTTTACCTGTCACCGTCTGTCCATAATTTAGATTTCTCAAGCTACAGTATGTGGAAACTGCTTACTTATATTTGAGGTTTTTATCTCCTCACACTTTGAAAGAATGAGCTTGGCTTCAGGACATATCAATCACATGGTGTTATGTAACCGTTTTCTGGCATATTTAAGAAAATGACACAGTGATTGTCAGGGTGAGGGATTTCTTTTAATTGTCATTTTTTTAAAAAAAAATAGGAAATATATATTTTCTCATAGAATATAATATTTTGCAGGGAGACCTGTACAACTCATGACCCACCAACTCTGCATTGTGGCTGACAGGGAGCAACTTGAGAATCCCCCTCAGTTTGAAGCAGAACAGTTTGGTATTTATGAGTTGTGGCCAAATAACCCTTGGAAAAGAGCTTGCCTTTTTCCTGAGTTTTGTCTTCTGGCTAATAACTTATGCTAATGCACCTACATATTACCATATCGATTTTTCAAATAACTGCCCCTCAAACAGATTTCTTTTTTCTTTTTGGTCAAAGTCTTGCATACCAAGTAAGGCTCATATAGAACTCTGCAAATGCCACCTGGGAACATAGGAAGTGCCATATTCTGGATCAGATCGTTGGTCTATTTGGGTCAGTATCATCTCACTCATTAGAGGGCCATGGTGGCTTAGTGGTTAGGACACTGAACAGCAGTCCGGAAGGTCGGTAGGACAGCAGTTCAAGACCCAAGTGCCGCATGACGGAGTTAGCTCCCGTCTCCTGTCCAAACTCCTGCCAACCTAGCAGTTCGAAAGCAAGAAATTGCAAGTAGATAAATAGGTACCGCTACGGCGGGAAGGTAACAGCGTTCCATTAATCATGCCGGCCTCATGACCACAGAAGCATCTTCGGACAGCGCTGGCTCTACAGCAATGAGCACTGCACCCTAGAGTCGGGAACAACTGGCTTTTGAGCAGGGGATACCTTCACCTATCATCTCAGTGACTGACAGAAGCTCTCCAGGGTTTCAGACAGGGGTCTTTTCCAGCCCCACCTAGTGAAGCCAGGGGTTGAACCTGGGACTTTCCACATGCCAAGTAGGTGCTCTATCACTGATCTACAATTCTTTCCCTGCTAAAGTATCATCCCTTATGGGCCACTGAACTCATGTTTTTAAGGCTTCAGAGAACTATTTCCTACCTGTGCTACACAGTTTGACATAGTTCAGGAGGGCTTCATAGTTTGGTAGCAAAGGAGCAAGTCTAGTCTTGTCTGACCAAACTCAGGAAAACCCCTAATCCAAATAAACTGAAGCTTAGGCAGTCTCCCTTTATAAATTGTTTGTAAGCCCTCCTCCTAGCCCATGCTATTAGTAACAGCCTGATCTCAGCTCTAACTAACTAGAGGCATGTGGATTGGGGGAGGGCTTACACAGAGAAAATACAAGGGATTCTGCCTAAACTTCAGTTCATTCAAGCACAAGTTGTCTGGTATTGATTGCTACCCAGGAGGACTAGCCCATTCATGATGTGAATGATGTGGCTTGCATCCATCGGTGGATTGTGGGAGTGGCAAACTGCAGACTTCCACCTTGAGTCTGACACTTCCTCTCTTCAGTCTGTCACTGATGGAACTTGTCCAAATGCTTCCCGCTCTCTAAAAGCAAACAAGAAGCAGACTGGAAGGCAGAAATCTGGTCCCCTGCCCCATTACCTAGCTCCTTCCTCATGTGGTCCCTTAAAAAAAACAGGAAGGGTGTGGCACACAGAAGAGGAAGTGTGTCTCAGCACATTTCATATTTTCTGATTTGCTTAAAGGAGCAAGGTGAGGGGTAGGGGGCCTGATTGCTACCTTCTGCATTCTTTGGGGGGGGGGGCAGCAGCAGTAGCCATGTTTGGCCGCCACCACCATGCTTAGAGAAAAGGGGCAGGAGAGGATCACATAGCATTGCATGGCACTGTCCCGTGTTGCACCACTGGATCAGTCTCTCTTGCCCCACCCTTCCTAGTCAGGTAGACTAGGAGGAAGAGGTGGTGGCAGCAGCAGTGGGGGTGGTGACCTTTGTGTACCTCAGGTGTGATTTGCTCTCAGACTGGACCTGTTGCCACATTTTTACTTGGAGGATCCTGTTCTTTCTCTCTTTGGCACAGAAGCCAGAGCTGAGCACACAGTAAGAAATATCAGTTGGCGCACCTCTCCAAGGCTGTATCATTGCAGAATACACGCAATTTCAATCAAAAGCTCCTTGCCTGTCATAGTTTTTAGCTTAGTTTTCTCCCTGATTTCCATGTGCAAGCGGTTATTTACATATCGAAACAGTGAGCCACGCAATTCCTCACTTGTGTAACCCTTGTGTATCTGATAACATTTCTCAGCTTATTGTCTAGTTCTCAAAAATCCATAATCTCCTTGTGCAGCACTAGCGCCAGAATGCAGTCTGGCTAATCAGCTGAAGGGCCACTGTTTTGGAGCAAGTATCATGTAGCAATGTGCAAGTGGAATTATGACCACCATTCAATTAAAGTACCAATATAACGTGATAGCAGTAATGAACCATATTATAAAGAAATGGGTGAACGAAACACAGACTCAGCTTAGTCCCAGTTCACTGATCTATGGAATTACTGTCATATGACTCTTCCTAGTACTTATTGATAATCCTAATTCAGTGGTTTATCCACTGCATCACACTGGTTATTGAAAAAGAACACTTATTTATTGCAATGATGGATGGTGGCGTGCTTTTACACGCCACCGTGTTTAGCCCTGCCCCTCCCTATCATGAGCAGGCAGAGGCTTTGGGTTTGCCTATTGGGCAACCGAGCATGTGGGCGGGCTCGGGTTTTGGGAGACTCTGTGGTTTTTGCAGTCTCTCAGTCACACCGTGGCTAGCGTCTGCCCTCCCACCCAACCCTATTTTCAGTCTGAGATTAGCCTGAGATCAGTCTGAGATTCAGTCTGAGATTTTCAGGGTTGGGTAGGAATTTTTGCTGTCAGCATGATTGCCAGGCAGTTGGCAGTTTTTTCTTCTACCCCTGACTGTTCGTGGTGATTGTGGGGCAACTGTTAATTAGGCTTTCCCCTTTAATTTTTGGTCACTTGGCAGGTGTCACACAAGATGAATAGGCAAGTTGGGTCGATCTGGTGTCACTCTGAGGTCGGCAAGGTCAGGGGGTGAGCCAGGACTGCTCTGATGATGCTTCACCAGCTCGATGAGACTGGCTGGCTCGCCCCCTGGATGGATTTTGCAATGGTAATGTCCGGCTTGGCCTGTGTGCCCAATGAGGTCTAGCTGCCTTGACCCCTTATGGAGTTGGCCGTGATAGGCTGGCTCAGTCTATGACCAAGTCACGCCTTGAGTCAGATGGTACACCCATTCGTTTACATGGGGAAAAACAGTTTACCACTGTTTTCCTCGCCAATAGTGCCTGCATGACTGGGGTAGTGTTAGTGCCCTGCTGCAGTTTTCTTGTAATTAAATTCAAGAAAATGGCCCAAACATCCAAGACTATGTGAGTGGTTATTGGGGGGGGGGGTTGCATGGGTAATTGTTCTTACGCTTATTTATAGTAGAGCTCAGCACTGGCAGGCGCGTTGCTTTCGCTTCCCTGAAAGGCTCCGAAGGTGAGGGGGTGGGGCTGCTTCGTTGCTCCGTGTAAGGGAGGCTCCAATTTCAGCAGAACTTACAGCTCCGCCCCCCCTGTAGTGATGCCAGTGGCGCTCAGGAATGCTGCCAGATGGCCCTAGTGAAGGAGGAACTTCCAAGTATTCCCAACTGTCCAATGAGAGAAGCCATGTTAGTCAGATGTCCTTGGAAAGAATAATGGGAAGGGATATGCTGTAACCCAAATACCTCTCGGGGAACTAGATGACCATAAAACTGGTCTGGACAAATGCATGAACAGCCAAAACTTTAGTAGCGTATTAGACAGCGCAGGCTGGTAGCTCCCTCATCACCTGTCATATATTGACAGGTCATACATCACCTGTCAACAGGCATGTGGATGCGAGCGAACCCATAGATATTATATATCTGGATTTTCAGAAGGCATTTGACACAGTCCCTCATGAAAGGCTCCTGAGAAAACTCCACAGTCAGGGAATAAGAGGGCAGGTCCTCTTGTGGATTAGGAACTGGTTGAAGACCAGGAAACAGCGAGTGGGAGTCAATGGGCAATTTTCACAATGGCGAGAGGTGAAAAGCGGTGTGCCCCAAGGATCGGTCTTGGGACCGGTGCTTTTCAACTTATTCATAAATGACCTGGAGTTGGGGATAGGCAGTGAGGTGGCCAAGTTTGCAGATGACACTAAACTTTTCCGGGTGGTGAAGACCAGCAGGGATTGTGAAGAGCTCCAGAAGGATCTTTCCAAACTGGGAGAATGGGCAGCAAAATGGCAGATGCGCTTCAATATAAGTAAGTGCAAAGTGATGCACATTGGGGCAAGAAACCAAAATTTCACATATACGCTAATGGGTTCTGAGTTGTCTGTGACGGATCAAGAGAGAGATCTTGGGGTGTTGGTGGACAGGTCGATGAAAGTGTCGACCCAGTGTGTGGCGGCTGTGAAGAAGGCCAATTCCATGCTCGGGATCATTAAAAAAGGGATTGAGAATAAAACGGCCAATATCATTCTAACTTTGTACAAATCGATGGTAAGGCCACATCTGGAGTATTGTGTCCAGTTCTGGTCACCACACCTCAAAAAGGATATAGTTGAATTGGAAAAGGTGCAGAAAAGAGCGACCAGAATGATTCGTGGGCTGGAGCACCTCCCTTATGAGGAAAGGCTACAGCGTCTGGGGCTTTTCAGCCTAGAAAAAAGGCGCCTGAGGGGGGACATGATTGAGACGTATAAAATTATGCATGGGATGGAGAGAGTGGATAGAGGGAAATTCTTCTCCCTCTCGCACAACACCAGATCCAGGGGACATGCACTAAAATTGAGTGGAGGGAGAGTTAGAACAGACAAAAGAAAATATTTCTTTACCCAGCATGTAATTCATCTGTGGAACTCCTTGCCACAGGATGTGGTGATGGCACCTGGCCTAGATGCCTTTAAAAGGGGTTTGGACAGATTCATGGAGGAAAAGACCATCACAGGTTACAACCCATAAGCAACCTCCTAGTTTTAGAAGTGGGTTTTCTCTGTGCCAGTTGCAAGGGAGTGTCAACGGGAAACAGGTTATCTTGTCTTGTGTGCTCCCTGAGGCATCTGGTGGGGCCACTGTGTGATACAGGAAGCTGGACTAGATGGGTTTTTGGCCTGATCCAGCAGGGCTCTTCTTACGTTCTTATATTCTGTATGCAGGAATCATCTGTATTTGTCTTACTAAATGTACATCGATGACATGATTCAGCTAACTATTGCCTGTGCTCATAGGATTTACTCTAATCGAAATTGAGAGTTACGGCCCAATCCTGCTTAAGATGTGACGGCCAGCCACAATGGCCGGCCGCTGCATCCTAGTCAGGATGCGGCCCACGTCGGCACAGCCGGGGCTCATCTAGATGTTTTAAACCTTTATGAGAATGTAAAGAAACAGGTGCAGGTGAAAATGCAGTTTACAATATTTTTTAAAAAATATAAAATGATTAATTACCAGCGATCCTAACAAATCTTTAAAAAACAAGTCTATTTGTTCAGGCTAAGAAGTGGAGTTACGTTTGACCTTTGTTGAACAAAATATCACACATGTTTTTCAACCTTAACATTCAAGGCAATCCCGTATCTGTAGAAAGGGCACGATGGACTCTTAGAAAGCAGACCATTGCCAGCATAGAAGGGATGAGACAAGGAACTTGGATGATAATGGGTCACAACGTTATTCAGCAACGTTATGTCGCTAGCCCCACCACGCCCCTGCTAGTTGGGGCCACGAACATGCCCCCCCCCAGTGGGAACGACACCGGGAAAACATCGGTAGGAGCCCGGGCGGGTGGGCAAAACTTCACGGCACAACAAGTCGCACGATTTGCCACCGCTGCAGCGTGCTTGTCACCCTCCTGTGTGCCACCTACCCCCCCAGCCCTATTGTTTCCTCCGCTACTGACTTTATTGAACATCCAAGATATACTGCAAGTGGTATTAACTATCCTACGAACCCACTCCCCCTTTAGTGCAGGCTCCTGCCTTGGAGGAGACAACTTGGCTCTGCAGTCATACTTTCTCCCTATTGGGAAGCAGGCTCCAAACTGCAGGTTGTCTCATGGCAATCCCAGCTTATCACTGCCAACCTCTATAAAGAGTCAGTAAAGCTCAGAGTTGCATCACCCATGCATTTCACAGTGAACATTCAAGGTGTTCCCATATCTGTAGAAAGGGCATGACAGACTCCTACAAAGCAGACCAGTCCAGCAGGAAAAGTGACATTGCAGGACCGCAGACCATTCCTCTTTCTTATCCTTGAGACAGCGACTGAATCTTGGTGACTTAACACACAGCTTACGAAAGTCACACACGCTGCACTTTCTACTCATGCTGAGAAGGCAAAAATAAATGGTTGCTGTTCAAAAAAGTCACTGCAAGGAAAAGTGGAGTAGCGAGTCTTCATGCCCTTGTCTGTTTTCAGTCGTGCAGCTCTTACAGTTTGGCAGGGAGGGAAACCTTATACAGTAATTTCTTTGAATTGTTTCTGCAGAATCCTTCCTAAAAAACATTAAGGAAGATAATCAAAGTTATCAAGGAAGGGGAAAATATTAGTTCAAAAGGCCAGTTTTTGTCTGGCCCCAATTCCCAAAGTGATGGTTTTGATTGTTAAAGCCCTGCATGGCCTGGATGACCATTTCTGTCTATTTGAGCCTACCTAGGCTTTAGGATCTGTCTCTCAAGCTCTGCTTTCTGGCCCAACGTTAAGACAAGTTGGGTTGGCAGGAACCAGAGGCAGGGCCTTTTCTGTGGTGTCACCAGAACTATGGAACTCTCACCTCAGGGAGATTTGACAGACTGGGCTGTTTTTAAGCAAGCTGCCAAGATATTTCTGTTTCCCTGGCTTTTCACTGAATTGGATTTTAATCTTATTTCCTGCTTCTGTCTTTTGATATGTTTTATTGTTTTGTGCTGCACTGTATTGATTGTTATTGTTCTACTGTGCTTTATCTATTTCAGAATTGTAAGCCCCTTGTGAGACTTTGGTCTGAAAGTAAAAATAAGAATCAACAAGTGGAATATAGTGCCGTGTGTGTATCTATATCTCCATGTTTTTAAGACCACTAACTTGCTGTCCTGATAATGTTCAAACACACCCCAATCCTATGCTTCCCCTCTCCGTCAATACAGGTGCGCCAAAATGGCTCACACTGTATCCTGCAGGGGGGCAATCCTGGAGGTCTCTTCTGAGTAAGGGAACATTCATTCCATTACTCAGAGTAAGTCTCCATGGTGCACAGGGGTCTACACGGACCTGCACTAGACCTGGGCTGCAGGATTAGGTCTGGAAGAGAGTTTGGATTTGGCAGCCACTGCGGCCGCCAATCCCGCCTCCTTCCCAGACCTGATCCACTCTCCTCCTACCCCATCGCTGCCCTGTTCCGCCCTCCCCCACCCTCGTTCTGCCATCCCACCCCATCTTGCTTCCCCAGCCAACTTACCATCGTTGGCAGTCGTTTGTTGCTGCGAGCAGGGCCACTTCAGCCTCATCGCCAGTAGGTAGCTCATAGCTGTGCACACTGCCAGCAGGCCATTCACGAAAGTCATCTGTCGGAGTGCTTGTTCTGGGGGCAGGGAGGGGGGTGTCAGAATTGGGCTCTTACTAGTGAAAGAAAAGGACAGAATGTGTTTTGTATTAAATCACCAATTCAGAAATCATAAATGACTTTATCAAAATATACTTCAGTATGCGCACAGCTTTTTATTAAAACTGAATCATGGATATGTCAGCAAACTATCAGAATATGCTGTGATGCATGGTTTGGACATGGAATGAGAATGAATGCACTTGTCTTCATTAATTTTTGTGTTGAGATTGTCAACTGGGGCAATTGCATATCACAGAGCAAACCACAAGGCGGTTTGGGTCTACATGATACGAGACCAAAGCAAATTCTTTTGCTCTTAAGAAGTAAAACCAATGAATGTTACAGTCCCACTTATGGCTTTTATGTGTGTAAAATCTCAACTATAGCATGGCATTGATGTCTCCCCCCTCCATATTTAGTCACGGGGGGGTAGGTTAGAAAAAAATTATTATGTGCTAACTGAAATGCACTGAATGTACAAATAAGCTTACATGCTTATATGTTATTTTCTTGGCCATTCAAGTGGAATGTGCTTACATGATAAAAAGGCTAGACCAGGGGTTCTCAACCTGTAGTACGGGTACCCCTAGGGGTACGCAGACCTCTTGCTGGGGGTACGCCAAGCTCTGCCCCTTATCTGCCCCATCAGCAGCTAATTAAGTGTTAATTAACATGGATTTTAAATTGTAATTATTTTCGGAGCCCTTCTGTCTCTCTGATTTTGGTTTTGGGCTTATTTTTGTACTTTGGAAAATGTACTTTGGTGGGGTGGCAGAGGGAGGAGCTGATTTGGGGAAGTGTGACTTGGAGAAAAAAAGAGATCCTTGCGTGCGTGCATGCGTGCGTGCGTGTGTGAGAGAGAGAGTGTTAAATAAGACATTTTTCACATTTAAAATTGTTTTAGTACTTTTTTATTTAATTATTAATTACCTAATTAATTAATTGATTAATCCAATTAATTAGCAGTCAATTAGTAGGGGGTACTTCAGAAAATGGATAACAGGAATCATGCGATCATCATCCCTGAGACTGCAACCCGAAACATAGTTCACAGGAATCAAGCCCCACTAATAGAGTGAGCTTCTTCTGAGCAACCATCTATAGGATTATGCTGTACAACGAAGAATAGGTGAAACAGAAAAGTACTTGACCAACCTGTATGAGTAGAAGTAGATTCTTAAACATTAGTGGATTTCCAGATGAGCTACTACTTCCCTGTGTCTTTGGGCATGTTTACTCAGTTACCCTATGAATCTAATTCCTTCATTTCCTTTGAACTCATTCTTGTTTACAACATCAATGGGCTAATCCAAAACTAAAGCAAGCTGAATACAAGCAAAAGCTATCTTACGTAATTAGAGGATTTGGGCTCACCTGTTCCGATTCATCTCCGATCAACAGAAAATACATACACACATACGACAGCAGAAATTGAGTGCCTGGAGGTGGGTGGAATTCTTAATTCAATACTGTCACCAAGGTGGAGAGTCAATCTGAGTAGTTGGAGTACCTGAAGGCTGCAGTCCTAAGCACACTTAATAAAAGCAAGTTGCTCTGAACTCAATGGGACATACTTCAGGGGAAAAAAAATGACATACTGTACCTGTGATTGGCTGGCATGATTCCTTGTCCATATAATAAGAGCCCTGAATCAATAATTATTTGAATACCTTGGTGTCCTAATCTTGCAGACAAACTATTTGTTGTGGCTTGTTGCCCTAGTTTCTCAGGACTTTCTTTCCAACAGATCCTTGGGGAAGTGATTACAGCAGGTAACTTTCATTTAATTTTTCACCCTTTAGAAAACACCTGAAAAGCGCGAAAAAAGCCAAGCCAGCAGTAAGCCATTAAAAACTGCTCAGTTGGACACTGTGGTGGTTGCCACTGGTTTAGGTCATAAAAAAAAATATGACAAGTTCGTGGAGGAGAAGTGTAATTATCAGTCATGATAGCTCAATGGAGTCCCGTGAACAGGTAGTATATCTCTGAATATTGGATGCTGAGGTCAAACAATGAGGAAAGGATGTCACCTTTGGACCTGCTTGTGATGCTCAAAGGCATTCACTGACTGCTTCCAGAAGGGAAATGCTGTGGGTGGGGGATTGACATGGGGAATTGAGGGTCAGTATGTTAATGTGAGTAGATCAATAGGTACCGCTTGCGGGAAGGTAAACAGCGCTCCGTGTTCCAGCTGCATGCTACGCGCTGCAGCAAGGAGAGTCATGCCGGCCACATGACCACAGAGGCGTCTTTGGACAATGCTGGCTCTTTGGCTTTGAAATGGGGATGAGCACCACACCCTAGAGTCGGACATGACTGGACTTAATTGTCAGGGGTCACCTTTACCTTTACCTTTACTAGCATGAATACATTACTTTTTTCCTTATATCAGCCTTTACAAGGAATTATACTATTGCTCATAGGTGGCAGGTCTTGGGTTGGTATTACTCTTCCCAATCTGGAAAGATTTCCCTCCTATGAGTAGCAGGGGGCCAAAGCCCAAGGGTCTGGAGCTGCAGCATTGTGGGCCATTCAACATAGAAAGTGAAGAAACAAAGGGGAAGGGGGGGGGTCGTGGTGAGGTCTCAGAGTCTGGGGGAGGCGAGGGGGTTAGTAAGCCACCCGATCCCTCCTCCTTCCTCCCAGTTGCCGAGGTCCGATTCCCCGGGCTCTGTTCCATGATCTGCTCTGGTCATGGCTAGGCATGGGTCCTCTGCTCACCAGGGCTTACTGTGGATCTCATCATTGGCTGATGGTGGTCTTTTGAGCTCTGCTCCTTGCTGCAGTTGTTCATCCTGCCTTGACAAACCCTGCCCACCTTCCCCTATCCCCAGGCATGCTGCTGTGCCTGATGTGGCAGCCACTTCCATTTTGACCAGAGGTGTTGTGGGTGGAGCTAGCCCGCTTTTTGTCAACCCGTCCACTGCCACCACCTGACATGCCTCGTGGCGTCCCAAGATGCCATGATCACCCCCCATGCAGGCAGCGTCATCCGACCCCAGATACCCATTTATTAAGATTTATCTCATGTGTCATTTGCCTGGTCCCACCACTGTTGGAGATGAAGTGGGGAGTAACTAGAGACAGATACTTTTTGGTGGCGATATTCCAGTTTGGCAATTCTGTGCCCAGGCAGATTCATCATCTTTTTTGATGCCAGATGAAAACCACTTTCTTATTCGATTAATTTTGGATATGTTGATTTGAACTTTTCTTTCTATTGGTTATGTTTGCTGTCTTCTTAATTCATTGTTTTAGTTTTAGTTTTTAAAGAGTGCTACCACTGCTGCTAAAGTAAGCACCAGCAAGGATTTCGGAAAAGCTACTTTGATGATCCTGGTAGCAGCTTGGTGCACATATATTTGCCATATTTGTGACTTATGTGTCATATTTACGACTTCAGGATTTGTTCTGGGTCCCTTTATAGCTCCACACTCCAATGTTCTAGCTGACCATCCCATGGTGCTGGTCCTTTATGTGTGCGCACATACGCACGCGCGCGCGCACACACACACACACACCTTTTAATTTTTATTATGGAATTTTATGGATTTTACTTTTTGTTGAAAAGTGATATATAATAATAATAATAATAATAATAATAATAATAAATGAATTGTAAGTCACCTTTGCCCCAATCCTACCCATGTGATATGCTGGCAGATCCCGAGGTCCGCCAGCGTACCTTGTGGTCCACCATCATGATAGCCTCTCCATCAGTCTGCAGAGCACTACCGCTGGTGCAAAGGCCAGAAGGCCATGTGCTGGCAGTGGTGACCTGCAGACTGGCCATTGGCGCAATCATGGAGGTGGATCAGGGAGGGGACTGGGCCGGGCTGGGGGTAGATCGGGAGCAGGGTGGCGTAGAACTCAGTGGCAGCAGTGGACGCCAATTCCTGTACGCCCTGTCCCAGCCCTGACATGCCCCCTTAGGTCTGACAGATCTACGCCAGCAAAAGAGCTGGCATAGATCAGAGTAGGACCATGGAACGACCTGAGAGGTAAATAAAGAAAACTATCCCAGTTGGCCTGGTGCCCTGCTGGCACTCAGGTTGTAGCGGATGCTGTGTCAGCAGCACTGCACCATGCAGTCTGGCCAAGGATAGGAGATTGGGACACTTGTGTGATTCTTGAAGGAGCAAGATGGTGTGTGTGTGTGTGTGTGTGTGTGTGTGTGTGTGTGTGTGTGTGTGTGTGTGCGCGCGCGCGCGCATGCATATGTGTGTTTGTGTGTGTGTAAACAAATTCTTAAAATAAAAATAAATTTAAAAAGCCAGAGATAGAGAAAGATTCCTGAGAAAAAGTGCATACGAATAGAACTGGGCTGCATTTTATTGAAGCCTTGCTTTTTTCAAGCAACAGATGTTAAGGTTTTTGTTATCTGCAATCAAAAATATCTGATATGAGGGACCCAGCCCTCCCCATGCCTACATGTTGTTTTCTGAAGTGCTATCCACAAAGATAGTACTCTATAAGTAAAAGTTATAATAATGTTATTATCTGCTCTATGCACTGAAATGGTGTTAATGAAAAAGGCAGTTGAAGTGGTTTTAATTGGGAGGTTCTTGATTAACCCTGCCGTGGTAATGAATGCAAATTCCAGCAATGTCTAAAAATTATGCCCTTACTTTGTAGGTCTGCATCCTATAATCAACAGCATGTGAAGTGCTGATTTATAAAAAGTTAGAATAATTTAATTGGTAATTCAATCCAACCTCAATTTATTACTTTACAAAAGATCATTTGAGGTTAAAATGTGTATTACATACAAGACTCTTCTCTGGCACTCAAAAAGATGGCCTGAATGGCAATTTTGTAACAAAAAAAATCATATCAATACAACATTTAATTCTTGTGAAGATTAGGATAAACTTCAGAATAAATTTCTGATTCTCTATTGCCTTGCATAACTTAAAGCAAAACTTCCTCTTAACATTATCATTGCAAACACTATCAAAAAGGGGTCATCAAATTATCCACATTTATCCTTGAAAATATAGACAATAACTTGGTCACACTTTGTGATGTAATACTGTCCTAACTTCCCCTAGAGTAGACCTACTTTACCTGTAAGACTGCAGCCAAGTCAGTGGATCAAAGTAAGTCCACCCTGGTGAGTCATCTGCAAAAACAGTTATTACAGATCAATCACTCCACTGTGATCTCCTCCAATATATCAGGTGGGGGGGGGGGCTGAGAAACCTGGAGACCACACCAGGACTGTGTCCTCTGATACATTTTGATCTGTACCACTGGCCACACCTTCAAGTATGTATCCCAAGCTTGTAGCAACAAGTTGATTAGGCCAAACTGAAACGACCCCTCTATCATGCAAGGTACATATGAACAGATGCCATTGCCTTATGCCAATCAGACCATTGGCCTGTCTCACTCAGTGTCATCTACACTGACTGGCAGTGGTTTTTCAGGATTTCAGGACAGTGGTCTTTCCAAGGCTTACCTGGAGATACCAGGGACATAACCTGGGATCATCTGTATATAAAGTAGGTGCTTTACAACTGCGCTACAGCCCCTTCCCAGGGAAGGAGCTATAGCGCAAGCATAAGAGTCTCAGCTGGCCTATGTCCAACAGTCCCCAAGAAATTTTGACAATAGTGTGTGAGGGTCCAATCCTATCCTCCACCCCTCTCCAACATAGCCATGCCAAAAAGGCACATGCTGAATCCAGAGGGGGAGGGGCAGCCCGAGGGCAAAGGAGAGGTAAGTATAAAATATTTATACTTACCTGTAAGCCCAGGGGCCGCCTATGAGTCTCCTTGGACATATGCCACCTCTTTTGGTGGTGTATGTCCTCAGAGACAAAAGGGGTGGGGAGCTCCACAACAGAGGAGATATAATCTGGTGCATGCCATTGCCACCAAATCCACCCCTTTCCACCACCTCTACACCCCTTGTTCCTCCCCTGCCCAGTCAGCCCCTCCCCACCCACCCTGCAATTACCTGGTCTGGCGGGTGTGGCTGGGTCTGGTGGCAGAGCCACGGTGCTGCCGCCTCTTTGGGCAGCCATTTTACAGCAGCACAGAGGTGCTTGTCTTTTTTTGGGAAGCACCCCACTCTGGGGACCCCAAATGATTCAACCCAACTTCTCCTTCTAGGAGCAAGTTTGTTCCCTTTTAAATGCCTGCTTCGACTGAAAAACACCTCTTCCCTCTCAAATAGCCACAAAGCTGTGTGTAAAAACGAAAGCTGAACTCCTCTGGACAATTAACCAAAATTTATTGCCTTACAGCAACCCTTATCTCCCTAACACCATAAATTATCCCAAAGCAGAAACCCTTCTGCTAAACTGAAACAGTCTATCTCCCAAAATCAAAGCAATCCCTTTGTGACTCAGTCCACAGAAAGAGACAGCCCCTGCTGTCTTCCTTCTTCCAACAAGTCACTCTCAAACCCGGGCTCTTTCAGCTGGTGTCCGGTCCAGGCAGGCAGCAGGCTGGCTTCTTCCTTTCCCTGTCGGCTCAGCATCCTCCAGCTGGCCGTCGTCCTTCCAGAAGTCCAACGTGCAGTCCTCCTCCTGGTCCTAGGCAGCAGCGTCCTGTCATCGCTCAGAAATCTGGCAGCATATCCCCACGATGAGCTGGCGAGGCTTCTTCCTGCTCCTACTGCTGCTGCTTTTATACTCAAAGCCCTCATTAGTCCATCATGGATCACAGCTGGGGGCTGCAATCCAAAGTCCTAAAGCCCTAATTATTGGCAACACCTGGGGGGCACACCCTGCGTGGGGGTGTGCCTCCACCCACGCAGTCCTGGGTGTTGACCCCTTGCTGCCCAGGCCTGTCAAAGTCCTGTCAAAAGTCCAAGTCTTCATCTGTTAACTCCTTGCTGCCCGGATCTGTCAACAAGGGTCCACTGCTGACACCACACTTGGCTCCTGCCAGTCTTCTGGATCCTTCCACTACAGTGCTACACCCCCAGTGGGGGGCGTTGACACTACATCACCCCATGTGATGCCACAAGCCCTGCCCCCTGGGGCGTGATGTCACTTTCACTGCACCACCGCTGAAATTCGGCAGTGGCACGAAAGCAATCCCTGGCATTTTTTTGGCCGCTTTTAGGCCGTTTGCAGCCCAGGAGGGCGGGCGGGCCAATCCTCCCGCTGCAAGCGGTCGAGAAAATGGCAGGGATGGTGCTTTCACAATGCGGCGCTGCCGAATTGCCACCAAATTTGGCAGTGACACCCCTGCCGTCCGGGGACCCCCACCCCCTAATGATGCCTCTGCAGCAGCAGACGTAATAGGCTCCAGTGCGGTAGCCCAATCCTGCATAGCAGTGTCTCTCAAAGTTCTCCCCGCGAGGCAGGGAGAACTGTGAGTACTTGTAGGGGCGAGGCATGAAAATCAGAAGTGGTCTAAAATCACCGTTTTCCAGCGATCCAAAGATCAGGGAGGCATACAGAGGGTCGCACAGGCCTCCCCGCAACCCCCCCAAGTCCCAGTAAGAGTCAAAATGCCGTTTTCAGGCACTTTTTCGGCAGCGGCAGCAAACCCCAGGTTCGCTGCCGCTATGCTGTCCCTACCCCATAAGGGGGCAGGGGGCAGTTTTTGTTCTCAATGGTGAGTCGTGACCCACCACTTTGAGAACCACTGCTGTATAGGATTGGGCTGCCTATGTACTAAGATAGACTTACCATATGTCCCGGAATGGGTTCCCTCCCGGATTTTGGGCTCTGGTCCTGGTATCCCGGGAGGTATGGCGCCATCCTGGAATGCTGCCGCTTCCATTTTCCTCCTGGGCTGCACAAGCGGACCCAGAGCCCTTCAGAACAAATGGCTACCAGGCCGAGCCGTGCACCTAAAAGCCCTTCATTCTGAAGGGCTCCCGGGCCACTTGTTCGCATGAGTGCGGCTTTGCGAGCCGCACACATGCGCATAAGCAGCCTGGAAGCCCTTCAGAACAAAGAGCTTTTAGGACGAGCTGTGTGCATGTGCATGGCTCGGCCTGGAAGCCCTTTGCTCTGAATGGCTCCCCGGCAGCTTGTACACAGCTATCCAGAACGAAAATGGCGGCAGCAACGATGACAGCAGCAGCAGCAGCAGTCTGCAGAAAAAGCAGTGGCAGCGGACACAGTAAGGGGGCAAATAAAAAATATAAAAAAAACCATTTAAAGGAAAAAACAGAAAATTCAAAACAAATGGCGCCCCCAAAAAATCGGGGGGGCAGATTGGGTCAGCAAAAACATTTTACAATATAACTCTAAGCAAACAAAGCAGTAGTTCTTCTGCTTCACTCTTTAAATGCTCATATTTTTGTAACAGTTATGATATGAAACATTAAGCTGGTGATGCAGAATTTGAGTATTGAGACTCATTGATATACAACTCCAAGCTCATCGCTTTCACCGTGAGTTCTCAAGTCTGACCTGGAGTTCCAGGACTTTGCATTCAAATGCTGTGTTTTCAAGGTTTTCACAAAGCCTTCATGCTGCAGGGAATGTGTGAGGATAATTTCTCATGCAGGGAGTTCTTTGATATATTTGTGCCAATATCAGTAGGAAGAGCTTTCTTTCTCCTTTTCTTTCATGCTTCCATTTAGCCTGAATGCACCGGTTTTGAGCACTCCGATTCAGCTTCCTGTATCTGCAGGATACATGTACCTGTATCTGTTTGAACCACAGATGCAAGGGACTCATGGCCCAATCTTAACCAGGAGTTGCACCAGCAGACCACTAGTTACGCCAGCGTGTGCTGTTGCAGAAGCATGGTAAAGCGCTCCTTTGCAACTGCACAGGGCCTTGTCACGCCGGCGGGAAGGCCGGAGTCTTACTGCTGGCGCCGGAGGCCACACGGATGCCCACCGGAGCAAGTTATTCTACACAGGGGACAAAACAGAGTAGGGGTAGGGGCATTGGCGTCACTACATGGGGGGTGGAGCTGTAAGTTCTTCCGTAATTGGAGGCTCCGTTACACGGAAGAAGGAAGCGCCCCGCCCCCGCGCCTTCAGACCCAGTCAAAGCGGTGAAAACAACGTGCATTCACCGCTTTCACTGGATCTGAAGGCGCGGGGGCGGGGCGCTTCGTTCTTCCGTGTAACAGAGCCTCCGATCACGGAAGAACTTACAGCTCCACCCCCCCTGTAGTGACGCTAGAGGGTGGGGTAGGGTGAGTAGGGGGCAGAGTGGGGCAGGCGGCAACAGAGGGGGTGAATTGGGCCCAGGGGTGGGATCGGCGATGCCAGTGCAAACTTATCCTATCCTCCTTCCCAGGCCTGATCCTCTGACATGGATCAACACGGACTTGCATCAATGATATTGCTGGCGCAGGTCCAAGTTGACCCATTGCCACTGTTGGGACAAATATCCCCTTACCCCAAGGAGACTTCCAGCATGCTAAATTCCCCCCCCCATGGGATGCAGCGTAGCCTGCGCTGGAGCCACTGTGCTGCCACGCAGGAATTTAGTTGGGATTGGGCTGTTAGATAAATAGTGAATAAGATCCAGACTATCAATTATAAGACATATAAAGAACTGCCGAAACATCCTAAAGTGTCATTCTTCTGAGTCTTACCTAGCACATGATCAAGTAGTCAAACTAAAATTTGGGAGGCATGGGGAGTGACACATTCTCTTCTCAAAAACATCTGTTATGTTTGTACATAATCCTAGGAGCTGCTGCAGCTTTTCTATTATAGTCGGACCTCTTTATCCTCTGAGCTTCTGTTCCCGGAACCCCGGTGGATAAAAAAATCAGTGTTATATGAAAACCAGAGTGGGGAGTGGTGCCACATTACCTTTTTTCCCCAGCATCTTCTGCGCTTCCCCCCTCCTGAGTTTGTTTAAACCAGTGGTGGCCAACCTTTCAACATGAATGCTGGCCCTTTAAATGGTTGCATAATGGGAGGGCATTTCAGCAGGTGCAGCTGCTTTAGCAGCACCATCAGCACTTGCAGCTACCAAGATTATGTCTTCAAACAACTCTTAAGAACACAGTAGCCCTAATGGTGGAAGGTTGGCCACCCCTGGTTTAAACTGACTAAAAAAAAAAGAAAAAAAACGCTACCGGAAGCAACCTGTAGATGGCACCAGAGACTCCTGGTTGCATTTTTTTTCTTTTTTCAGCAGTTTAAACAGGCCAGGAAGTGACTGGCATGCTCCCGACAATGCTGAAAAAAGAGGTAATGTGTTGTGGTCAGACTCCCTCTTCCACAGTTTTGCCACTCGTGTTGCGTCAAATCCGTGGATAGAAAAACCGTAGATAAAAAGGTCGAACTGTACTGACTTGCTTTAAATATCAACAGTTTCAGAAACAATTTCTGGTTTGGAATCTCATTATCAAGAGGACTATTAAAGCCCTTGGGGTTCAAACTAGAAGTGACCCTAAACATGTCATTAGTCCTTCCATGCTTTGTTCTTTTAAATTAAAATTGTATGCAGAGGGCAATGGACCAAGCCAAAGCTATGGCAGGAACCAGGGACACTTTAGTAGCTTACCCCCGCTGTGGTTCTGATACCGATTGCACCTCCCGTGACATTTTTAATTGGACTAAGGAGTCCATTGGCTTTCAGTATAAGCTTGTATCAATTAAAAATAGTGCATGTGAGGGCCACGATCAGAACTGGAACCATCATGGGCTTGAGTACTAAAGCCTTCCTCCCCCACCACCAGCCAAGTTCACTCTCCCCCCACACGCAATTTAATTTAGAAGAACAAACATGGAAGGACTAACAAACATGGATCGAACTCCGCGTTTGCTTTTTAACACTAATGTAGAGGTGGAGGAGGTTTTCAGGGGGAAATTGCCTGGGGGGAGGAGGGGTGTTTAATCATTTTCCCATTCACCAATTTTCTCCCCCAATTGTTCCCTAATTTTTATGCAAATGTCCCCCCTTTTATGATTCTCTCTCCCCTCCCAAACTTTAAGAAGTAGCTCAGCGGGTGGAAAAACCACCATGTGGGCCATTTGTAGGATGGAATTAGTGGGCTGGAGAGGGTACTTAACCCACCAGTCAATGCTTCCCTTCCAATGCAACGAAGGCTGGAACGATTTTAGTAGGCTGGAACTGATATTTAGTAGGCTCTAGAAGGCTGGAACTGATATTTCAAAGAATTGAAATTCAAAGCCAATTTCATGGTTCTTCCCAAGGAACAGCGCCCTAAAGTGTCATTCTTCTGAGTCTTCCCTAGCACATGATCAAATAGTTAAACCAAAATTTGGGAGGCATGGGGAGTGACACATTGTCTTCTCAAAAGCATCTGTTATGTTTGTTCAAGGGAAGCCAAATGAGTTTCCATATGACAAGAGACATTTCTCAGAATTTTTTAACACAACTTAGGAACAATCCTCTTGGCAGCATTTGCAGAGGTAAATGGGTGGATGCAGGACCGACGATGAAGCATCCAGTAGAATAAAAGTTTCCGAGATCTAAAGCCATGTTCCTGATTTATTAAAATATACAACTATAAAACTTCCAACGTTTAGGCAGTTGTTTCTAACTGCCTTCCTCAGAGATCAAAGAACCTCGAGAGAGTTTGTAGAAATAGCTGTGTGCACTTCTAAGCAGCTGTTCAATATCAACTGATTGAGGCCCTCCTGCTTGTGGGCACAATCTTGACTAAGGATCCAGCCAGTGGCGCAGGGCCGCCCGCTGGATCTTGTGCACGGGCTGCCCATCAACCAACGGGCCGGAGGTCTACTCGGGGAAGGGGACACTTGTCCCCTTCCCCGAGTGTAAACCCGGACCGCCCCTATCAGCCTCCTCGGTTTCCACCAGCTAAATAGCTGGTGGAAGTAGAGGAGGCTGTGTAACAGCGTAGCCGGCCCAGCAGGGATGCGGATATGGCCAACGCCATCCTCCACCCCCTCCCGGGCTGGCTAAGCCAATGGTCCCCCTCCCTTGCCAGGCCGGACCACCCATGTGGCTGGCAACGGAGCGCTTACCTTTTACCACCACCTGCATGGAGATCCGGCACTGGAGTGAGGGAGGCCGGGCTTGCGCCAGCCTCCCTTACCCCCGAGGCATCGCGAACATGCTTTACGGCACATTCGTGATGTCTTCCGGTGGCAGAACACTCATTCCGTCACCTGTCTTTATTTCCAGGATTGCGCTGTTTGTGTGCTTCCTTTCCATGCGAATTTAAAGGGGACTTGCTGTTCTTATATGCCTTGACACTGGTCAAGCAAGTCCCCTTTAAATTCGATGGGACCACTGAGCTTCACACCTTCAATAGCCTTAAGTTCAGGGACATTTGGATTGCACCAGTGTTTGTCCTGCTATCACATCCTATATTGTCTACATTGACTGACAAGGACTTTCCAGATTTTGAAACGGAGGAGATTTCCCAGCCCTACTTGGAGATGGCAGGAATTGAACCTGGGACTTTCTACGTACAAAGATTGTGCTCTACCCATTCCGATAGCCTTCTAATAACCTGAAAAATACCTTCATGGCAGATATGTCAGCTGTAATGTTTGCCCTTTTTCCTGACTTTGTATTAAAATAGCACTTGGCAGCATAAAACGCATAGTAAAATGAAAAAAAAAGACATTCAACTTTCTCCTGATCAATATTTTTACTGTAACAAAAAAAAAAAAATCTTTAAAGCCATGCAATCAATTTAAAGAACTAAATCCAGTCTCCTTTAATTTGATGGGAGAGACAAATTCTTTCCCTTCATTGCAAGTATTCATTCTCTTAGTTCCAATAAAAATAAATCAGTTTCCAAGTTCCACTAATGACATAAATGCTTTTCTTTTTGAAACAAGAACACTCTGACTGTTCAAGTCTTGCTCTTCAGAAAGGCAATTTCTTGATCCAACCTTTCAAGCTGGAGACATTACGTAGTTTCAATCTGCTTGCATCTTCTCCAGTTTTCTTAAAATATTTTGGAGAAATATATTTAATGAGTAAAAATTTAAAATTAACAGGGGTTTAATGACTGTGTTGGTCAGTTCTTAAATTTTTAGTAAAACATTTTTTTAAAGTAAATCACTAAGACAATATATTTAATGAGGTCTCCATCATATCACTTCTTCTCTATCAAGGGATGGATGCTGCTAGGAAATGCATGGTAGACAGAAATAATTAAAACCTAAGTAATGGAAAACATCGACATCTTAGGGATTTTTATAGGTTTCATTAATTACTGTGATATTTACTATCTGCAATGTAATATGTGACGCAAATCCTCCACAATAATTAGTTCCACCTAATATATTTGGGCCCCAATCCAAACATTATTTCGTCTCAGTGTCACTTGGCTGTCTGTAAAATAGCAATTCTTTCATTTCCAGAGCTCTTGTAAAGTAGGGATAAATGATATAAAGTCAAACACAGGTAAAACACCTGGCACTTTAATAATATAGCCAACATTTGGCAAAAAGGGATGATTCCCTTGAACTGATGTGATGGGGTCTCAGGAAAATCTTTTGTTGTACCCTTATGCATTACCGAATTTGGATAGCAGAAGTCCAGGCAGAGGATTTACCTTGTGGGTATAAAATAAGAACAAAGAATGGCACTTGTGGAGAAATAAAAGATATGCTACGAACTGTCTGAATAGAAGCCATTTCCCTTACATGAATCCAAGTCCTCTCATTACTTGAGCTTGGTTGTGCCCTACATGGAGAGATAAAATAGATTACTTCAGTAAGAATTCTTGCCAGGAAAGAAAGAAAAAAACAGCACTTTGGCTCCTGCCCTTTGGCAGCTGTTCTGTTTTCTTTTGCATTCACAGCTGGGGGATCCATATCCACCTGTTGAGCTTAATAAAAGAGCCCCAGGATGCAACAGGACACATGCAGCTGTGAGTACGAAAGATCAGAATACAGCTAAATGTGTCGAAATAAAGAATTCTCTAAGCTGATGTCAACACTGATTTACATGCGTTCTCCTGACTCAATATTTGCATACGTTTTTTGTTTGGCAGTTTATTATTAGTTGTATTATTTGTGTGATGGCAAACTCTACTGAGCATGGTTTGGAATTGGGCTCAGCGAACGGAGCTCTTTCCCCTCCCTAAACAATCAGAAAAGAGGTTGTTGCTTTTCCAAGTCCAGTGGGGAATTTGGACTCCATCGCAGTCCTGATGATGATGTCATTGGCAGTTTGAAGAGAGCCAAACACCTTCCCAACAGAAAAGGAGACATTTTCTCTAACTAGTCACCAAAAACATGAAGCTATAAGTGTCAAGGGGGAGAAGTGTCTAAAATACTTTTATGATATAAACACATTATTCCAACAACAAATATAATAAACACAGCACATTTTAAGGAATGAAGAACAAATATAGTCCAGAATATCTTCCTGACATACACACATGACACGTTTCATAGAGTTGTGCCCCCAAACATCAAAACAAAAAAGAAGGAGTTGACTCCTCAAGTCATAACTTGAGAAATGACTGCCCAATTCTAACTCCCACCATTGGTGCCGAAGCAGCTATTGGACACCAAGGAGCATTAGGCACCATGGATCAGTTAACGAGGGGGCGCGATTACGTGGTTCAGTGAAAAGTGTGATCATCCTGGCCTCTGGATCTGTGGCCCCTTGAACAGTCAGGTTACTGGTCTGGCCCTTTTGCTCTCCAGGCAGCACCTAGGACCAAATAGATGTGTTTAGATGTGTGTCTCCTGCATGCTTTGAATTCAAGGAAGTTATCCAGAATAAAATATTGACCATGTAACAACAGGTGAGGAAAGCCTTCATCATTTTACACTGTTGCACTTTGTTGCTGCAGGAATTTTTCTCCCCAACCCAACTCACATCTAGGATGAGAGACAACCTGAGAGAAAAGTGTTGTGGCAGTGCAGGGGAAGGGAGGGTGTCCGCTGGGGCTGTGTGCAACACATCTTGGCATGAAAATGGTGGGGAAAGGCGGTCTAGGCATCTATATGCCTAGATACAAGGCAGAGATATAAAGCAGAAGGCCCTTTTTGCTGAAGCAACCCACCAACCTCAGCTAGACTGCTGCGGACTCGGAGAATAAAATAGAAGCAGAGGCAGTAAAAGGCTTCAAAGGGAAAAATGCTTTACTCACAGTTCACAAGCATGAATAGCTTTGTCGGCTGTACAGGCCCTAAACTTTGGAACAAGGAATCGTAGAAGTATTCCCTTTGTATTGGTGTGTGAGACCTCGTGGCATGGTGGACTCCATGTGGCTGGTCAGAGCTGATGGGGAGAGAGAAAGAGAAAGAAAGAAAGAAAGAAAGAAAGAAAGAAAGAAAGAAAGAAAGAAAGAAAGAAAGAAAGAAGAAGAAGAAGAAGAAGAAGAAGAAGAAGAAGAAGAAGAAGAACAACAACAACCACAACCACAACCACAACCACAACCACAACCACAACCACAACCACAACCACAACAACAGCCAGCCAGCCAGACACACCTCCATAGGTCAAAGAGGGACAAAGCAAGAGTCTGGGACAGGTACCCTCTGAATTATCTGGTGAGTATTGTGAACCCTGGTGTCCTTTAGGCAGCATTGCCTATTTTCCAACAATAAGCACATTATATTTTAGATGTGAACAGAGCAGACACATGCATAAACAAATGTTTCGCTGGCTAGATTCAATTCTAACCCATCAAACCTCCTTTGGGGTAGGTTTGTGGGTATGGTAGAAGGACATAGGATTTGTCCACATGATGGTCACTTGGTGGAAACTTTAGCACACATGGTCCTTAAATGTAAACTGTATGATGATCTCCATCAACAATATTTAGATCAATTTTGCATTTCCACCTGGAAAACAGAGATGGAGGTCATACGTTTCTTATTATATGGGAAAGACCAGGAGCTCACCAAGATAGTAGCTAAATATCTTTATTTGGTTTTCTGCTTTATTTTGGTTTACAGACTTCTACCCTTACTAACGACCTTGAGATGTAAAAAATAGACTGTTTTTCTTTTCTTTTCTTTTCTTTTCTTTTTTCTCTTTTAGCCAGTAGTTTGTGTCACTGGAATGATGATGACTGTGTATTGGTATATTTAACTTGTATGTTTGTTTGTGATGCCAATAAAGGTTTGATTGATTGATTGATAAACAAATATGCCATCCTAACAAGTCTAGCTTTACCATTATCAACCAAAATTAGGCTTACCAGATCACCAACCGGGACTGAGTGCTAGACCTTTAGGAGAAGGAATGTGGGCAGGTGTAGCTTGTTAAACCTTAGAGCACAATCCTAGGCATGTCTACTCAGAAGCAAGCCCCACTGAACACAACGGGGCTTGCTTCTGAGTAGACATGCCTAGGATTGTGCTCTAAGGTTTAACAAGCTACACCTGCCCACATTCCTTCTCCTAAAGGTCTAGCACTCTGTCCTGGTTGGAGATCTGGTAAGCTTAACCAAAATGAAGGCACAACTGCAGTCCTTGTTTGGGACATCAATAGATGAAATGCAAAGGGATGGCTGGTGCGACTAACTTAATCGGCATTTCTGCAGTGCAAATAGTACCCAGTAACCAGGGATGCTGCCTGTCTGCAGATTCTATCCCACTGGTCACCCTTCATTAAAAGAGCAGACAATGTGGGTTTTTTCTCCTCCTGAAAGGCCTCAGAATGATGTTACAGAGCAGGTCAAGCCTCACTAACAAGCTAATACAGATGACTTCACCTAGCTTAGCACAGGAAAGGAGTCTCTGTCAGTCAGAGAGTGTAGTTTTAAAGGACCACGATTTAAAGAAAATCTCCTCCTGGGAAGAGGTCAAGGAAAAAGATGTTCCAAATTTGATTCTGGGGCACACATAAAATGTCTCTGGCTGCAGCACTTTGAAGTAAAGCATTGAGATGACAGTGGTGATAAGTTTTACTCCGCAGCCTGAATTGCAGATTCTTTTTAATACAGTTACCAGTGCAACAATGTACAGTATACATCAAATGGCAGGAAGATAAAAATTAAAGTATAAAAATCAAGTAGGCTTACCAGATCTCCAACCGGGATAGAGTGCTAGACCTTTAGGAGAAGGAATGTGGGCAAGTGTAGCTTGTTAAACCCTTAGAGCACATTCCTAGGCATGTCTACTCAGAAGCAAGCCCCACTGAACACAATGGGGTTTGCTTCTGAATACACATGCCTAGGATTGTGCTCTAAGGTTTAACAAGCTACACCCACCCACATTCCTTCTCTCCTAATGGTCTAGCACTCTATCCTGGTTGGAGATCTGGTAAGCCTATAAAAATGTACCTGAAAGTTTTGTGCAGTAATTCTCCCTGTCCAAATTGCTCCTTGGGTTTTGGAGTTCCAGTTTACACACCCTTTCCAAATCGGAACTGATACATTTGGAATCCTCTGTTGTTCCATGCATACATGTAGAGTTTGCTGCTGCTTTTCCTCTTCATAGTTCATTCACATATCTCCCCCCAACTATGTTACTGATATGCATGTGCACATTGATAAAGCAGTCTTGACCAGTGGCGTCGCTTCGGTTGGGGCGGGGCTGTAAGTAACGCTCCATCGTAGTCTCTTTACCGAGCGAGCAGGAGGCAGCCCCGCCCCCTCACTGTCGGAGCCAGTCCCCTGCGGAGAAAGCAGCAGGCAGGGTCTCTTGCCTGCTGCTTTCTCCGCACAGGAAAGGCTCCGACAGTGAGGGGGTGGGGTTGCCTCCTGCTCGCTCGGTAAAGAGACTACGACGGAGCGTTACTTACAGCCCCGCCCCAACCAAAGCGACGCCAGTGGTCTTGACCTGCAGTGCTTTTCCAATGCACATATGCATATTGATAATACACTGTGAAAAAACCAAACTTGATGTGATTGATACATTGGTAGGTAGGGATTCTTCAAGGATAGGGTTTTACCAATATAGGTAAAGGTAAAGATGACCCCTGACAATTAAGTCCAGTCGTGTCCGACTCTAGGGTGTGGTGCTCATCCCCATTTCAAAGCCGAAGAGCCAGCGTTGTCCGAAGACGCCTCTGTGGTCATGTGGCCGGCATGACTCTCCTTGCCGCAGCACATAGCATGCAGCTGGAACACGGAGCGCTGTTTACCTTCCCGCAAGTGATACCTATTTATCTACTCGCATTAACATGCTTTGGAACTGCTAGGTTGGCAGGAGCTAGCCAAGCAACGAGAGCTCACCCCGTCGCGGATTCGAACTGCCGACCTTTCGATCGACAGCTCATGGAGCACAACACTAAAACACTACCAAAAAGAATCTTTGATGAAGTCACACATGTGATCACATCAAGGTTGCTTTTGTGTAGTGTTTTATCTGTTTTAGTAATGTGGATGGGGCAGAGATACATATGAACTGATGACTGTGAAGCAGTGCCTGCCCTATTTCCAAAAATAATTTTGAAAATTATCTGGCTGATTTTGGAATTCCAAAGAAGTGGACAGAATGCTCATCCCATTACAAAGAAAAGACCATACAAAAAGGGTAATGGCTCGTTTTTGTTCCACAGGCTTGCCTTTGTGCAGAAACTCCTAGAGAACATTCACTTGTCGTCTAGAAATGTGTTTTCCTTCCACTAAAAATGTTCAAATGTTTTGCCTTGTCGATCAATCAATCAATCAATCAATCGTTTTGCCTTGTCAGGTCTCTGATATTCACCTTGAATTTCACTTGGAGTGAAATGTTGGTGCCGATTCTACTTTGAAGGAACAGTGTGGCTGAGTCATCTACGCCGTGGGGCACAATGAAGACTTCATGAAGGTTGTCAGTGGCTGAAATCCCAAATGTTCACTGAAATATGTGGATGTCACGAATGATAGTGCGGGGTCAGGGTTAAGCTGTATTTCCCAGAGGTGCTTGTAATTTACCATGTCTACTAATGGTTAGACTTTAGAGTGTATTTTGAAAAACCTTATTGAGACTTAACCTTATCATTCAGTTCATTAGCCATAAAAAGAACTATATTTAAAAAAAACCTAGTGGTGACTTAATTGCCTTATGATTGACTGAGCAGTTCATATTATCTGTTTGAAAATCTATCCTTCTGTCTTATCATGTCCATATCAGAAAAAGAAAGGTGCTATTTGTTGTGTACTGTACCTTTAAGAGCCAGGCCAGAAACTGATTTCAAGACCCAACAGTTTTCTGTTTTGCTGCCAAAAACAAACAAAAAAACCCCCACACCCTTAGTAGTTATTATGTGGTTGGGTCTGCTCTCTTCAGGGCCTGAGAAGAGAGCAGGACTGGAATTAACACACCTCAGTTTAATGTAACTAATGCAGTTGCTTGTTTTTGATTAGGTAATAAATAGTTCTTGTTGAATTCTGACATGCAGGATCTCTTTCATTAGCAAATATATTACTATTTATGTTAATAATGCAATAAAAAAGCAAAAAATTGGTTCCAGCAGTATAAATAGCAGCATTTATAGATATTTGTTTTAGGCAAGAGATCTATGCACACTCTGATGCAAGAACAGCTCTCCTGCCTATACTGTACAGGCCCTTCCATTCATTTTGGTTGAGAAAGTCAACCATGCCTGCAAGGGAATGCAGATGGCAATCAGATCCCTCTCTATCCAAATCTCTTTCTTTCATACCTGTACAAGTTGTGACCCACCAAGCCAAACACAGTCTGCCAACCATAACCTACCACTGCCAGTGACTCACTAAACCTGTTTTTGCCGCCTTCCTCAAGACTGCAAAACGAGAGACCTTGTCAAGCACCAGCCAAGCAATCATCTTGCATTTGGCTTGGTGGGTCACAAATTGAACAACTTTGGCCCATACTCACTGATGAAAGTCCAATTATATATCTAAAATGCACCACCAACTCAATAGGGCCTCCGTTTGTAACATATAACACACACAATGACTGCGAGTAATGTAAGTTACGAAGAGATCACACAGTATTTGTTTGTGGCCAGTGAGCCAATGGCAAGATTTGATAGGTCTCTTGCTGTGCTAAATTCCACAGCTATCAGTTTGAAAAGTTCAGATTGTCAATTAAGGTGTATATAGGTGGTGCATGGGTAATGAACCACCTGCTGGGGCAGGATTACTTGTGCAGACACGGCTGACTTGTGCATAAATAAGTGGTTTCTCAAAGCAGAGATAATACATCCATGACGGAGAAAGACAACCTGAAGTGTTGCTGCCCAACACTACTCTAGCTGCATGACAACCCTCGTGCAGCAACAGACCCTTGAAAAGTGTTCATGAAATGGATGTACAGTAAATGAGGAGGAAGAATTTGTGAAAAGTTTAAAAAAACCCTCTGCAGAAATTTTCAAACAGAGGAGGTGTGCTTTATCAGGTAAATTAATTTATCATTTACAACCATGACTGTGCAATCCTATGCATGTCTACTCAGAAGTAAGTCCTATTCAACTTAGTGGGGCTTACTCCTATGTAAATGTATAGGATCGCAGCCTTAACCTTTAGAGTATTTGCAATGTCTATTACAAGGGTGGCCAACCTTTCAACCTGAATGCTCCTGGCTTTTTAACGGTTGTCTAGGTGAGGGCATTTCAGCAGGTGCAGCTGCTTTAGCAGCACCATCAGCAATTGCAGCTGCCAAGATTCTGTCTTCTACACAGCCCTTAAGAACGCAGAGGCCCTAATGGTGGAAGGTTGGCCACCCCTGGTCTATTGCACTCAACCAACTACCCTCCCAACCCCAAGACCACAATTATTATTCCCATTTTATAAATAGAGAACTAAGACTGATAGCTGATATTTTGTTCAAGGTGATACTGGCAGAGGTGAAACTCAAATTCCAGCCTGTAAGATCCAAGTGTAATTCTCTAGTCACTGAATGACACTTGTTTTCACATAGTATCATGCTTATGACTGAAATGAAGAATGAAGAGTCCACTTACCGGAAATACAGTAAGACTTATAAAACCATTCATTTTAAACCCAGATATGTTGCATTGACACAAATCCTCAGTGTTTTTGAGTGATCCTGGAGTGTTTAAAGTAGTGAGAGATGAAAGAAATGCAGGGTCTTGCTTTGAAATATGGCCTGCTCCTCCCCATCTTATCTGGGCAGGATGCTTTTGTCCTTTCAGGCCATTCCTGGTGTTTGAAGCACAAGTATCTGAGTGCTGGGCAACTGGAATGGGTTCTGAGAAGTGACAGAGAAGAGCTTCGATTGCATTATTATGGGCAGAAAGGCAGCTGAGAAATAACAAAATGGAGACTACAAGCATTATTCATCAGCTTTTCATTTTTGCTTTTTTTGTCATGCCCACCTTTGAGTGCTGTTACACTTCACTATGGTGCAAAATGCTCAGTGTTTCCAAATGATCCTGGAGTGTTTAAGGTAGTGAAAAGATACAGTCCTATACACTCGTACATGAGAGTTTCAGCCCAATCCAATTCAGCCCAAACTAGGCTTACCATATCACCGACCGGGATGCTCCGTTTTGCCCTACCATTCTGAGTAGACGTGCATAGGCTGCACCTCCCCTCTTGTGTGTTTCTAGTTAGGGGGAGAATAGTGCAGTCCAATGCCTCATATGTCTAGATAGAGGAGGTTTGTGTTCCCTGTCAAGATTTTAGGTGCCTTGATGGGCTGTTGGGGGGCCCAGTCAGCTGATCTTCTTCATTTACTCCAACAGAAACATGTAAGCCATCTCTTTTTCAGGTGTAATATTTTGTTGACAGGTATAGGGCTAACTCCTGAGCAAGCATAGAAATTCAACTGTCCTGAATTATAAGATTCCAACTAAGTTCTGCTCCTTTCTTCTTTTGCCATAGCTCCAGCTCCACCCAATTTCCCTGTCATCTCACACTCAAAGTATCTCATTTCTATGCAGGCTTGCACTATGAACATGGCATCGTTACCCGGATATCCTAAATCTTGTAAGGGTATCTCATAACGTTTTCCTGCCAGCATCTCTCTGTGTTCCACTGGTGGACGTGAACTTGGAATTGAACCTATCCCAGACCAGCAGCCATAATTCAAGGTCAGGATAGGATCAGTCTGTTATGGAACGTTGAATCATATCTCTTTAGTGAAACTATTATGAAAAGCCCAGGCCCATAGCTAAAGCTCATTTTACAGTAGCTTCATAGTGAATGCATTCATTATTTTACGTAATTGATTATTCAAACAACTGAACAAAAGAATCCATTTGTTAAATCCAGTACATTTTGAAAATGTCATTTCCCAGTGCAAATGTGTAGCCCCTGCTGTCTGTGAGCATCTGCAGTTATTATAATATTGCTTGATTGCAGCAGAATCATATACAGTATATTAAAAAAAAAACTTTAGATACTTCATATTCAGTCATCCTTAATGTATTTTCCTTTATCTATAAATGTATTTACACCATTATTTATTTATTTGAAGTATTTTTATTCTACCTTTCCGGTCCAATTCATAGGCATCTAAGGTGGATTACAGTCAACACCACTCATTGGGTTTAAAGCTAGGAGCCAGACATTGAGGTTTAAAGAGATGTATTCCATTCATTCCTATGTAAATCATAGACCTGACATAGAACTGACAACACAAGATGTCAAACAAACATAGTTGTGTTCTGCACACAACATCTGTGCTTTAGGGGTCTGTAGGGGTATGTCTCAGCACTGTGCACCCCAAGTTACAAGTCACTACCTGCCAGGGTTTTTTTTATAGCTCTTAGAGTTAGTTTTTGCAAGATCGTCTTGGTTCTAGCCCTTTAATTTTTTTAAATAAACGGAAGAAAACATAAAACACGAAACAACCAGATAAGAATACAAAAACAGCATTCCTCAATTTTAGAAAGATACATATTCACTAGACAAGTATTGCGATTGAGAGTTTAACAATAACAATATTCAGTTCTATCATTAAAATTATCTGGGTATCATGACCACAGTCTGTTGTTATATCTGGGTCCTCACAGTCTCTTGTTTTTATATGTTGTAGCTCCTATTGTTTCACCCATAACTAGGCTTACCAGATCTCCAACCGGGACAGAGTGCTAGACCTTTAGGAGAAGGAATGTGGGTGGGTGTAGCTTGTTAAACCTTAGAGCACAATCCTAGGCATGTCTACTCAGAAGCAAGCCCCACTGAACACAATGGGGCTTGCTTCTGAGCAGAGGCGTCGCTGGAACGTGGCGGGAAGGGCGGACCGCCTGGGGGCAACGTGTGCAATGGGTGACGCGCGGTCGTGCGCGTGCACCCGCGCATCGCGCGCAGGCGGTCCTCCCTTCCCGCCACGCTCCAGCGACGTCTCGAAGGAGGCCTCGGAGCGTCTGCCCTCGGCGGAGCTCCAAGGCCTTCTGAAGGAACCCCGATGCGCGACGTCATATTTACAAGGTTTAGCGCATGCGCAGAACGTTTGAGGGCAAATTTGCCCTCAGAAACGGACTGCGCATGTGCGAAATCTTATAAATATGTCATCACGCATCGGGCCTCCCTCAGAAGGCCTTGGAGCTCCTCCGAGGGCGGACGCTCCGAGGCCTCCTCCTGCCCAAGACAGCGGGCCGGCGAGGATGTCTCCGGAGCCGGCAGCAGCGGAGGCTCCACTGCTGTCGGCTCCGGAGACATCCTCGCCGGCCGGCTGTCGGCCGGCACGGGGGTCATTAGGGCGGCGCGCGCGCCCTCGCACAGGGTGGCACGCGCCCTAGTGACGCTGCTGCTTCTGAGTAGACCTGTCTAGGATTGTGCTCTATGGTTTAACAAGCTACACCTGCCCACATTCCTTCTCCTAAAGGTCTAGCACTCTGTCCCAGTTGGAGATCTGGTAAACCTAAATCTGACCCAACATCTCAACTTCAGAATTTTACTAAGAGCAACTAGCTGAATCTGCAACACCACAGCTGCAAAGCTGACCTTCAGATCAGAGGTGAAGGTGAGAAGAATAGCCACGCTAACACTAGACTTACCAGATCTCCAACTGGGACAGAGTGCTAGACCTTTAGGAGAAGGAATGTGGGCAGGTGCAGCTTGTTAAACCTTAGAGCACAATCCTAGGCATGTCTACTCAGAAGCAAGCCCCATTGAACACAATAGGGCTTGCTTCTGAGTAGACATGCCTAGGATTGTGCTCTAAGGTTTAACAAGCTACACCTGCCCACATTCCTTCTCCTAAAGGTCTAGCACTCTGTCCCAGTTGGAGATCTGGTAAGCCTAATCAGAAGTGAAGGTGGGAAGAATAGCCACGCTAACACCTGCCTTTCTCTCCAACTGGAGAACATTTTTTATACCTTAAACCAAACTCTCCACACCCCTCCCAATCAGAACCACAGCTGTCCTCACTTTCCAATTAGACTGCTGCAGGCCAAAACCTAATGCTTTCACCTGTTCACACACACCACCTCCCTCTGGACCCTCTGATTCTTGTCTCCTTGACCTGTGATCTGGCCACCTGTCTTTCCCACACATTACCTGCTTCTGGCCCCTTGGGCCCATCGTTTCCACCCTGTGTCCTTAACTCATGGTTGCCCGTCCTTTGACTTCTCTCTGCTGGGTTCTGACAACATATTATCACAGTGTGCCAAAAATGCAGGCAATGTTAGAAAAAAATGTCTGTTGCAAGTATTTGAAGATGATGCTGGCAACTGGAGAACCAATTACTATCTCGGCTTAGGAGATTTCAACCAACATGCTGAGCAGCTCCCTAAAACAGGTGTAACCAACCTTCCACCATTAGGGCCTCTGCATTCTTAAGAGTTGTGTAGAAGACAGAATCTTGGCAGCTGCAATGGCTGATGGTGCTGCTAAAGCAGCTGCACCTGCTGAAATGCCCTCCCCTATACAACCATTAAAGGACCAGGAGCATTCATGGTGAAATGTTGGCCAACCCTGCCCTAAACCGGTGGTGTCGTCAGCAGAGGGGGCCTTGGGGCGGTGGGCTCCTGGGCGGCAGGATTGGGCCCCAGGTGGCAGGCGGGCAGTGGGGTGTCATGATGGCCGGCAGCGGGGCGGATCGTCCCACTCGCCGGGGCGAGCAAGGAGTGCCGTCGGCGTGTTTGGCCCGCCAGCGTGTTTGGCCCGCCCTGCACCTCTGTATAGTGAATAATGACTGCAGCCGTTACGTCACTTCCAGCGTGGGGGGGCAGTCGTAGAAACGCCACTGCCCTAAACTAACATCAAGCTTTGCCAAAGGCAACATTTTGAGGTATTGGGGGGGCGGGGTGTCCTCCTATAGCAAAACATATGTGGAAATTTAAAGGAAGCACAAAGAATGTTGACACGGCTCACAGTGATACTTATTCCTCACTAATTCCTGACTTTTTCCCAGTATATCAGAAACTGTTGATTTGGATTTGTTAATTTGTCGTTCATGGATTTGTCGTTCATGGAGGTTAACTTCTTCCAAAAAGCGAAATCACTTCACAAATCAGTATGCAGAGATGAGAAGATTGATGATACAGAGAGAAGCATCACATTTTCCATAGTCTGAATAATCCAAATAGAGATGACTTTTTTTGTGCTTTTCACATAAAGGTCTCTGAAACAGCTGTAACTCCAAAGAACCAGATGCATTACTTTCTCCTCTGTTTTTGTGGAAATCTAAATCTCTGTTATGTTGCAGTAAAATGGCCCTGGCACCATCTAATTTAGTTGCAATCTATTTCACATGCATTTGAAGTAATGAGTGCCTCACAGCAAGCCATCCCTTTTTATTGGATACGTCTGGTACGGTCAAGGACCTACTGTAACATTCTTGGAATTCTTCCCTCTTATAATGCACACATTAACAATCACTTACTGAACAAGTGGAGCTTTTTCGTTCATTCACGCAACCAGGTGGTTGGAGAGAGATGCTTAATATGCAATCAGCAAAATCAAAAGCAATAATGAAGGCTACGATTTTGTAATACATTGCCTGATACGCAAAATATCTCTTTTATGGTTAAATATCCAGTATGCCTGGAAGCTGAATGACTTTGCTGATTCTGCATTTCATGTTTTTGTATCAGAAAATTGTTTCTTGGTTCTTTCTACAGGAAGAGGAGGGAAGAGAAGAAACATCTGTTTTGATAACACTTGGTAAGAACTGATACTATGACAATATTATCTTCAGTTAGATACTGTATAGTTATTTGGTTAACAGGTTAGCAACAAAAGTAGGTTACACCAAATTCTCCCATATTCCATGTTTGCTTCTCTTACACAGCATGAAATAAGCCCTAGAAAAACTTTGGCCAACACTCAAAGAACAACTTTTACTTCTGGATGACTGTGTGCAACCCACAGATTTTAGGGGTAACCTATCTCTAAATGCCAGATGCAAGGGACTGGCAACAGGATACAGGTGTCTTGTTTTGTGTGTTCCTAGAGCAGGGGTGGCCAACCTTTCAACTTGAATGCTCCTGGCCCTTTAATGGCTGTCTAGGTGAGGGCATTTCAGCAGGTGCAACTGCTTTAGCAGCACCATCAGCAATTGCAGCTGCCATGATTCTGTCTTCTGAATAACTCTTAAGAACACAGAGGTCCTAATGGTGGAAGGTTGGCCACCCCATGTCCTAGAGGTATCTGGTGGGCCACTATGGGATATAGAAAGCTGGACTAGATGGCCTGATCTGGCAGGGCTCTTCTTATGTTCTTAAATCCACACATGTAGCCTGAGCTTCACTTTTTTCTTTAGCATTTCATGCTGAAGAAACAAGCCACTTTTAAAACTGAAAAGTGGATTGTTTCTTTAGCAATGCGAGTTGCTAATGTGAAAACTCAAAGCAAAGCTCAAATTATGCAGATGATTCTGTGCATTTTTAAAAACATCATGATTGTTATGAAACTCAGATCAATAGATATGATTCAATGCTTTTTAGGAAGCTGGGAAATAGAATGTCATTGTGACCCATAAAAGTCACTCCTGCCTCTAGACTGGGAATATTCCTTGCACTGCAGTACATCCAGTATAAATCCTGATGGAATATACTTTGGAAGAGCCAGATCATATCATTGCCTCTCGATGTTTGCTTGTGTTGAGGATTCAGGCACCTGCCCAGCTGCTGATGGAAGCCCTGACAGATAAGATCACATTTGTAACCAAACACTGTATAATACTATACATATCAGACATGTTTTGCGAAGCATCTTAAGATTTTCGTATCTAAAAGTCAACTTTACCCATTCAAAAATGTCAAAAGCTTTTGTCTTATCTTTGACATTACAGTACACATTATCTTTGATGGCTGTTACTTATGAAATTGTTAAATATAACCGGAATCTTGAAAGATGAAACGTCTTCCTTCTTTAGACACCTTTATTTTGGACAAATTAGAATTATTACACAATTATTATAGTGTGAGGGGGTGCTTACTGGGGACCCCGGAAGGGGGGTAGCCAGGGCACGATCAGCCCCCTCTGTCTCGAGGGGCACGACGTCGACCTCCAGCCCGCAGGGTCAGAGCGGAGCCACCTAGCTCCCAGGAGAATCTGCAGATTAGGCCTCAGAACTGGCACGGGGGGAAAGGGTTAACAGCACCACTTTCTCTCCCCCGGCCTGGCTAGAGTGGATTCCCTCAGGCTGTCGCTCTTGTCCTCCAGCCTTCCACTAGCTAGCCGACCTCCTCACTGGCCTCCACCGTCTCCTTATATACCCTTCCCCGGTCTGGGTCCCGCCCCCCTTGTCCCGCCTCCAGCCCCTTTAGCCAATCCCACCAGTGCCCGTGGGTTTGGCTGGCCTTCCTCGGTTCTGGGTTGGATGGGCGGGCTGTCAGTCCGGCCAGCTGTCTGGCCCCGCTGTCGTCGGGTTCTAGCTCCACCTGGTCATTACCCGTGCAGGTGGGGTGGCCGGGAGAGGGTGTGCCTCCTTGGCCTCCTCCCGCTGATGGTCTGCTCGCCCTGTTGTCGCCGGGGAGAGCAGGGAAGGCACCGCTATCCTCAGACGTGCCCCCCAGGTCTGTACCTGCCATGGTGGGGGGTTCGGGGAAGGGGTAGGCCCCGCGGCCCCCTCCTGCTGCTGCTTTGCTCTCCCCGGTGCCACCGGGGAGAGCAGGGAAGGCGCCGCCGGCCTCCGACTCGCCCCGCCCCTTGTTATTGGGGTCGGGGCTGGCGTCGCGGCTGGTCGGCGGGCCGCAAGGCCTCCCTACTCGGGCGCGGATTCCCCCGCGCCGCCGCCGGCCACTCTTGCCGCTCCCCGTCCCGGGACGCAGGGCCAGGCCGGCTGGGTGAAAGGCCGGGGACCGGGCATTCCCGCCCTGTTCGGGAGTCCGCCCGTTCGTCGGCGAGGTGAGCTCCCGAGCGTTGCGGGGCACCCGTCCCCGGACATATAGATCTAGATATTTTTAAAGGATTTGAGTATTTATCCATAAATAAAAAACAATGACATATTTTTTTTCCTCTACAGCTATTGAACAGCTGTGGTCTGAGGAAGGAAACAGAGGTTAACCCAATCTCAGGTTCCAGATTTAGTTTAGGCTTCGCCCTGTGTCTATGATTTATACCAAGCATTCTCAGTGTGAAATCAAATGACAAAGCTACCTTATGGCAATCCCATAAAAGACTAGCAAGTCTGTTTACTATTGCTGCCCTAGGTCTTATACGAATTTAAAAAAATGGCAGCTTTTCTGATGGTAGTAGATCAGAGCTATAAGCCACAAAAATGAATGGGATTGGAAAGGCATAATAAAAAATAGGGAAGAGGCTAGTTGGCCAATGACTGCAAAAATATGCCTGTCAGCCATGTTTGGGTAAAAAATATGGGTCAGCCATGTTTCTTTAAGATCTTTTTTAAAAGACGGGAAGTGAAACAAGGTGAACAAAGAGGAATAGGTGCATTGTAGTCTATTTGCCCAGAGACAGGCTTACCAGATTGTCGCCGGGATGGGAGCGGTCTACCCTTAAGGGGGTGGGGCGTGGGGGGCCAGAATGTGTCGCGTTCTTTCCCCCATGCCCCGCCCCCTTAAGGGTAGACCGCTCCCATCCCGGCGACGATCTGGTAAGCCTGCCCAGAGACATGTCTTGATTCTGTGATGCTTTGCAGGGCTGAAGGGTAAGAGTTGTGGACAAATAGCCACAGGAGGTCCATGTGGACGTTGCAAAGCAAATGGAATTCCGGATCAGGTGAAACTGTTGGATTTGGGCCAAGGATGTTTGGACTAAAAAAATATGCTTGTCCGGGCCAGCCCGTCCCCCAGGCCATCCACTCACCGGTCCCGGGAGCGCAGCCACAAAGATCAGCCCCCGGCGCTGCGACAGCCGACACCGACGGAGAAGGATCACCGCGGGACGCCGCCGCATCACCAGGAGCCTTGCCCAGCGCCGCTGGGTCCAGCGGGCCATTGCTCAACCCGCCGGAACACCAGGGCGAGGGACCCACTGGCCCAAGCAGGGAGGGCAGAGCGGAAGTCGGGCAGGAAGGCCCGCCCCCCTGCGATGAGCCCGAAGAAGGGCAACAGAGCCCCAACGAGGAACGGCAGATGAGGAAGGAGATGGGGTGGCCGGCCCCCGAGCGAGGCTTACGGGCTGTGATCGGGGGCCTGCCAGTAAGGGGGCATCATCTCGGCGCCGCCACGCTACTATGGGGAACAGGAGGGGTTGAAGGAAGCACCAGGAGGGGGTTGGACAGGGACAAGAAGGTAGCGGAGCGGGCACTAGGACCCCAGCGAGGAAAGGTGGCTAACAGCAGAGGGAGGAGCCAGGAGGGGACGGCAGGAGAGAGAGTATTTAGGGCCCAGGCATGCCAGTGATGATGAGGCGGAGGAGCAAGGAACTGGTCGCGTTCGAACAAGAGAACCAGAGGGAGAGCTCCTGAGAGGCCAGGCAGAGGTGGACCAGGGCCAAGCAGCCCCCACCCTGACCCTACTCTGAGGCGTCCACTGGGGCCAGCCCACGCTCTCATAGCCGGAGAAGGAAACAGCACTGGAGGTCGACCCTCCTAAGGAAGAGGCTGCTGCCTCTGCACCCTGCGGCCGGAGGACCATCCGTCCCTCTCTTGCGACAGGAAGGGCCACCGGGGCACCCAAGCTGACAGGGGTAAGGCTACCCGTGGCTTACAGGATGACACAGGACAGTTCAGGTGACGAAGAGGACTTCCAAACCCCTCCCCCCTCCTCGCCGGTCCAAGGTACTGTACAATGCTCAACCAACAACATTATGCAGCAAGCAACTTTCTTTCATTTTCACTTTTTCCTTTAGATATAAATAATAAATAATAAAACTGTCATCACTCAGTTGTTGTGGAGGCAAACAAGCTAGACATTGGAAAGTATATCTTTTTTTGTGGAAGTGCTATATAATTTTGTTATCAACTCAATCAGCAGCAACTGCATATTCAGTAATATTTGTTTGCACTAGACTGTGACTGTGCTCAGTTATATCTTACCGTGGGCTCTGTTTGGTTTATGTGAGTTTTTGATCTGAGATGAGAATTGTTGAGTTTACTTCAACCTCTGATTTACTTATATCTTGAAGAAAGATGTAAGTGAAGCAAATGGACAGCCCAATCCTGTGTAAAGATACATGGCTGGCCTAAAGGGCCGGCCGCTCTATCCTAAGCCCATTGCGGGCTGCCTTGGGGTTTCGAGTGAGCCTGGGGCCTATGGGCCTCCTCAAATGCATGCTAGGTCCAGACCTGGCATACATTCGGGGAGGCGGTGTAAGGACGGCATGGGCTGGGAAGGGGCCTAGGATATTGTCACCAATATCCACCCCCAACCCGGGCCAGACAAAGGCCCCCCTCTTTCGTTGTCTCGCCCTCCCACCAACCGGAGTGAGACTTTCCTGCGGCGACCAGTGTTGGGTAAATTACATGGCGGTGTGAGCGGTTCTGGCCTCCATGCCGGCGCCGCTTACACCCGAGTCGTTGAAAAAGTGTCTTAAGGCACTTTTGCAATGCTTTAGAGCAGCGGAGCACACTCTGCCGCTAGTTCTGCAGGATTGCACCATAAAAAGAACATCAACATTACCTGGAAATATCAAAGGGAATCTGGTCAAGCCTCTCCCTCATATGTGATAATGGAAATATGGGCAGCGATCATAACTCTGAAGAATGGAGTTCCCATTAGTTGTGATTGATCCAAGTCTAATCAGTAAGTGATTCACTAACACAGCTGGGCTGTTCTTTGTGTAGATAGGTACGCTTACTTTAGCATAACAACTGTGGTGTAGGAAATTTGAGACAATCCATGAATCTTGATTGTCCAAATATCTCCCTTAGGCGAGGTATGAGTTAGTGATAGTACCCGAAATTCGTAATTACGTCGTCTGAAATATTCATTTGTCCAGCTCATAATGCTCTGCTATATTATGAAGCGAGCACCATTTCCCAGAGGCGTCACTACAGGGGGGGAGGCAGTACTGTAAGTACCACACCATTCTACTCCACGTTACGAGGTGGCCCCACCCCCTCACCGTCGGAACCATTCAGAGCGGTGAAGGCAACGCGCAGGAAACTCGCACAGGAGACAATGAAGTAGCATTGCCTTCACGCTCTGAATGACTCCAATGGTGAGGGGGCGGGGCCACCTCATAACACAGAGTAGAATGGTGCGGAACTTACAGTACCGCCCCCCTGTAGCAATGCCTCTGCCATTTCCCATTGCTCTGAATATGGAATATCATTAAGTAGAAAGCTGCAGCTAAGGCTTACTCTATAGCAGGGGTTCTCAACCTTTGGAGGCCCGCGTACCCCAACTTGGGCCTCTGGGTGCCCCATGTACCCCCAGACACCCTGCCCCCCATGTACCCCCAAGAACCCACACAAACCCATCCCACGTACACCCTCTTAAAATGTATTTTCCTGGGTTGCGGCATGGGCGGACGGGTCGAATCATCAGGGCTGTAGCCTTTCCCTCCGGGTTGCAGAGGGAGAAGAAAGCTGCAGCTAAGGCTTACTCTATCGAAGGGGTTCTCAACCTTTGGAGGCCTGCCCGCCCATACCGCAACCTGGGGAAAATGGCTACAGGCCTCCTGATGTCCCCCGCAGCTCCTCCTTACCTTCTCCCGGCCGCCGCCATCTCGTGAAATCCAACATGGCAGCACGCAAATCTCACAAGCGCTTCATGTGCCCTCACGAGATTTGAGCATCGCCATTTTGGATCTCATGAAATTTCGCAAGATCCAAGATGGTGGCGGCCGGGAGAACAGGTAAGTGGGAGCTATGGGGGACATCGGGAGGCCTGTAGCCATTTTTCCAGGTTGTGGCGCAGGGCAGGTGGGTCCTCCCACTCACGCCAAGACCCGGGAAAAATGGTTCCACTGTCTGTCATCAGCTGCTGATCGCAGCAGCTGATAATGGGCAGCGTCTCGCGTACCCCCAGCCTGTGGTCCGCACACCCCTGGGGGTACACGTACCACAGGTTGAGAACCCCTGCTCTTTGCTACCAGGCCTGCACTTTGCTACCAAGTGTGCTTTTAAACATGTTC
The DNA here is from genome assembly GCA_026170595.1 of Plestiodon gilberti rubricaudatus. NCBI lineage: Eukaryota > Metazoa > Chordata > Lepidosauria > Squamata > Scincidae > Plestiodon > Plestiodon gilberti. The sequence continues at coordinate 140,696,463 of JANXHW010000004.1, read as the reverse complement.
AACATGCGCACCAAGGGGAAAGCTACTAAGACAGATAGAGAGTTGGTGGGATGATGGCAAGGTCGTGCCAAGGATTACCAGTCCATTTCTGCTGGATTGTGTATAGTTTGTTGCAGGAGCCATGGGGCAAGAATGCCAAGACTGGGCAAAACTTTTAATTAAAGGCAGGGTACACAGATAGAAAGAGGGCTTTGAAGTGAGCCCCAACATCTAGGCAGGCCAATCTTATGCATGTCGGAAGTCACTGTCTCAATCATTACTACACCTACATATAGTTTGCATATGACTGCAGTCATGCAACCCAATCCTATGCACAGTTAACTAAGATGGAAAGCCCAATCCGACCAAACTCTCCACCCGGCAATGAAGCTGTGCCAACAGGGGGCTGCTGCATTCCAAGGGAGAGTTTCAAGCTGTGAAGCCCTTGAAAGGGAACATTTGGTCCCTTATTGCAGGGTAAGCCCTCACCGCCCCGCTGAGTCTACTTGGACCTGCATCAGCTATATAGCTGGCGCAAGTCTGCGTGGACCCAGGAAGGCAGATCAAGACTGGAAAGGATATCGGCAGTGCCACTTCCACCAATACAGCCCCCTTCCCAGCCTCGATCTACTCTCTTTCCTGCCTGGTCCCCTTCCCGTTCTGCCCCTCCCCGTTCTGCCCACCCCTGCCTCCCTCCCACCCCCATGCTGACTTACCAGTGCTGGGGATATGGACGGTCTGCTGGCTCAACACTTGTGATGACAACCAGGCCGTACTGTATGGTGTGTCGCTGTTTGCGACAGCTGTTCGGATTGGGCATAAGTCCCATTGAACACAATGGAACTTTCCTCTAATGAAAAAGAATACAATTGTGCAGTACATCATAAAAATGTCAGTGCCACAATCCAGCACAGAGTTAGGTATGTTTAAAACCATTGTTTAAAACCCTGTGTTGGATCTTTGCGATATGTTAAAAAGGATGATGACAACAATGAATATTTATATATTGCTTTTCAAATAAGTTATCCACATGGTTTCCATAGCAATGGAATAAGAAAATAGTTTCCTGTCCCAAAGACTCACAATCTAAAACGAAGCACAAGAGAGACCAGCAACAATGACTGGAAAGGAGGCTATGCTGGGTTGAATAGGATCAGTTGCTGGGGAGCCCTGCTAAATTTAACAGGTGCGTCTTTGTCCCGTTAGCAAGAGTACAAAAATCCACTTACTCAAAATCCGTATAACTTAATTCTACGTTTAAGCGACTGTAAGCCCAATCCTATCCTATGCTCCACTCAGCGATCCAGCTATGCCTGTGTTGGTAATGCTGGATCATGAGCAGAGGAGGTAAGAGGTAGAGATTTTTATGGGTTAAAAAATCATGTACAAGTTTTAAAATATCAACAAGTAAGAGGAATTCCAGTTTAAAATATAATAATTCCTCTTGTTGATATTTTAAAACTTGTACATGATTTTTTAACCCATAAAAATCTCTGCCTTTTACAATACGTCTGATCATGAAAATATCCATGCTACAGAGGAGGTAAGATTGGAGGTCTCCTCGGAGTAAGGGAACTTTCATTCCCTTATCTCATGTAAAGCCCCAATCCCAGCAATGGGTCTCCTCAGATCTCCACCTGCTATTTCGGCAGTGTAAATCAAGGACGCCCGTATCGGGAGAAACGGGCCTGGGAGAGGGATAGGATATAGCGTACGCTGCTGCTGCTGCCGATCCCGCCCCCTCCCAAGCCTGAGCCACCCACCCCTCCCACCCAAAATGCCCTCTGCCCCTGCACCACGAAGCCCAGCTGCAGCTTACCTGCGCTGCACGTTGTCTGGATCTGGCCCATAGGGGCCGGCGTAGGCCTCTCAACTGGCCCAGTCCTGGTGCAACTGCCTTCTGGCAGCTATTGTGATGGTCCTGGGTCAGTGTAGTCGTCCTTCGCAGGCCTGGTAGTTGGATAGGATTGGACTGTAAATTTGGATGCAAGGTTAGTAACAGAAAAATGTGTGGCATCACACAGAACGTACAGGAAGGTTAGGGTTAGGATTTTTTTTAAGTACTTTTAGTACAAAAGTACTAAGTAATAGAAGGCAAAACAAAATGTGATTTGGTATATAATAAGTAATGCACTACATTGTGCTGAAGGGGAAAATTGCATTATATTTTCAACTCAAAATAATATGCTCAAATATCACAAAACAAGGTAAAATATGGATAGAGCGACAGTAATGCATTATTAAATACGATACCTTCCTCTCTGAATTCTTGAGGAGAAAACAAAAAACACACTGTACAATATCTACCTAACTATGACCTATCCGACTAGCCCAGCAAAAGAAAAGAACACATGAAAGTTAGTGGATGTCAACAGGTAGTGACCATTGTATAAATTCTTAAGCATTAAAAAAAACCACACCAAGGAACTGCAGTCTGGGAAAAATGCATCTGACCAACACAATCTCTGGCTCACAGCTCATAAATTCTTAACTGCTGCAGACAGCAGCAAGTGTTCAGAGGCCGCCTTGTCTATAATGACTGTTGCCTGGGAAAAAGGAAGCAAAAGGGAACGGCTGTCATCACTCTCTTAGAAAGAAATGTCAAAAGTTTTCTTTGTATTTTTAATATTCTCAGATAGAAGAAAATAATGTTTCCACAGCTGCATCCAGAGGTCTGTTTAAGCATTTAGGTGTAATACCACCTCAAAAGTAAGTTGGGACAGGGCAGGCCTGTCCCTGAGGCCAACTGAGGTGGCTGCCTAAGGGGGCAGGTTGGCATTAGATGACCGCTTCTGTTGCTTCCTCTCCTGCCGTTGTTCCTTGGATTCAAAAGCAAAGAGGGGAAAGGAGCGAAGAGGAAGTATGGAGAAGAAGAAAGTGGTAGATTATAGCGTCTCCAATGCCACTCTCCTCTACACTTTGTCTTCGACTCTATTCTCCTCTTCCTTTTCAAATCCATGAAGCAGAAAGCGCAGCAGTAGAAGCAGTGGCTGCTATGCTGCCAGATAAGGAAAAGGCAGCATTTATTTAGTGTGTCACCTCAGCCTTAGGGAAGTCTTGGGCTGGCCCTGAGATTAAAGGAGCTGGGTCAGCCCAATCCTGTGTAACTCTTGCACTGGTGTAACAGTAGATCCCCCGGTGCAAGAGCACTTATGCCAGTGTAACCTGCCGTAAGCCAACAGATGCAGGACGGACCACCAGCATAACCACCCTTGGACGCCTCAAATGCACAGTTCGGATACGAAACAGATGCCCCCAGAATGTCCCCTGCGCTGGCAGAGTTGTGTCGGCATCCGTTCTGTGTCTGAACTGCGTATGTGAGGTGTCCAAGGGAGGTTATGCCGGTGTCTGTCGTGCATCCGTCGGTGTACGGCAAGTTACACTGGCATAAGTGCTCTTGCACCGGGGGATCTACTGTTACACCAGTGCAAGAGTTACACAGGATTGTGCCCTGTGTCATGGACATCCACAGCAGGCTCATCTGGACCCAGAAAACTTCCCCTTATCACCTATTTGAGCTAGGTCTGGCTAGTCCTACAGAGTTTAGAGCAGCTTGATACCAACATAGATAGCCTCCAGTAGGAACTCCAGTTCAGAAACCAAAGGTTCTCTCGAGATTATTTTACATAATTATCTTTGCTGAACTCTGATAATGCCTGAATTAATAAACTATTTAAAATATTAATTAGCAAATACAAAATACCTAAAAGAATGTAGCAATCCACATTATCTGTAAGGCTGGTACTGAAGCACATATGCTTATTCACACAAAATGAAGGTGTTGACATAAAGACATATTTTCCACACGTACTGTATCTTTCTACACTTTATTATACAAAGAGGAATTACAAATTTCCCTGCCCAAAGTGAATGATCTCAGCAAACACCTGAGTATCTCCACTTCTCAACAGTAAAAACAAAAACAAAAAAAATTATACATCGATTTCCAACAAAGGAGGGGGGGAAATCCCTTTGTGCTGTAAGCTTTTGACATGGGAATACTTTAGTGAAATCAAAGAACATTTTAAACATAATTAAAAGGAAAACCACACATGTTTTAGAACTGGAATAACCCCAAGTTACTCAGTGCTGTTTCACACATATATAGTAATATGCAAACCCTATGTTGCTCAAATTGTATTTGAGTCACTGACAGCCCGGTCCAGCCCAAGGCAACTGCGGTACAATTCAGGCACAATTGCAGCCCAAGTGCTTTAGGCCCGAGTTGTGCCTGAATTGTGCCTGAGTTGGGCTGCAATTGTGACTGAATTGGGTTCAGGCACAATTCAGGCACAACTGCACAATTCAGGCACAATTGCAGCCTAAAAGTGGGCGTGTCGGGGGCGTGTCGGGGGTGTGACGGGGGCGGTTACGAAATTTGGTCCGGTTCCAGACGCTGGAGAGCCCCTGACACGCCCCCTCGAGCCCAACTCAGGCCCAAAATTTGGGCCAGCAAAAAGGGTGGACCCAAATGTGAGGAGACCCATAGGAGCCATTTTACCTTACCCACACCAGCCCTCTCCTGAAAAGTTCTAACACCCTGGGCCCGAGTTGGGCCTGAGTTAGGACCGAACAGTTGTGGCCTAACTCTGGACACGGACCCAAATAGTTACCCTATCAGCACCCAGCCCCACCCAGCCTCTTTCCCACAAAAGCCCAGCCCCAGCCCTCCACTCACTCTCTCTCTTTCTCTCTCTGAGCACGTGGCGTGGGGTTCTGTCCCCCAGCAGCCACAAAGTGGGACTTTGAAAACTTTTCTAACACCCCTCTTCTCTCTTCTCTTCACCTCTCTCCTCTCTGCCCCCTCTAGGGCAGAGAGAGCTGTTCTGCCTGTGGCCAAACTGTTTACTCCTGTGCCTGGGCAGCTCTCTCCATGCAAGTGTTTGCTAACCCATGTCTTTCTCCCAGCCCCTCTCCCCCCCCCACAGGCAACAACACCAGCAGGTAAGTGCAGGTAAGAGCAGGGTTTGTGCTGACATGTGGTCTGACTTCTGCCTCTTAGCATAGAGAAATATAGGTAGGATACATGCCTCTATACCAATGTCATGTCTCATAGCTGCCTGCAATGCCTGCCATGATATGCCTCTTTACCAATGTCTGCCTGCAATGCCTGCCATGATATGCCTCTTTACCAATGTCTGCCTGCAATGCCTGCCATGATATGCCTCTTTACCAATGTCATGTCTCATAGCTGCCTGCAATGCCTGCCATGATATGCCTCTTTACCAATGTTTTGTCTCATAGCTGCCTGCATAGCCTGCCATGATATGCCTCTTTACCAATGTCATGTCTCATAGCTGCCTGCAATGCCTGTCATGAAATGTCTCTGTACCAATGTCTTGTCTCATAGCTGCCTGTATTAATGTGAGCACACAATGCCATGGGTGTGGAACTGTAACCCATATGTAGACACCAGCTGTTTCCCCCCCCCTCTTTTCTCCACAGGCAGCGCACTGACAGGTCAGTATTGCTAGGATTGCCATGGTTGTGACCCCCAAGTTGTGTTGTTGTCTCTCTCTTTGACCCCTTTCCCTTACAGGATCATGCTCACCTTACACCCAGGGAAGCAGTGCAGACCAGGCTATGTGTCTCACACCACTCGGCTGTGTGTGATTACTCTCCCTGCAGGCCTTTGCAACCGGCACACTGGCATTCCTTCAATGGTGATTGCCACCACACAGCAGCTGCCATGGAACACCCCCAAGTTGTTCGTCCCCCCAGGAATGCCCACTACCACCAACTGTCCGGGGAGCACCCCTGGGCCCGCAGTCTGGTTGCCCCATGGTCGTCTGCCTCGATGCTGCCAGAGGTCTGGGAGCCTGCCCTGCAACCCTCCTCAGCTGCTGCTGCTGCTGCTACATTCTGAGTGGCTGCTGTGCCTACCCCTTGCAGCCTCGCCTGGCCATCCCTGCCAATGTTCCAGAACAATAAAGATGCCCCTTGGGCAAAGGCCCCTTGAACACCATGACCCCAATGTTACACAAGCACTGCCCCACACACAGAGAGACAGCGCCCAGCACACAAGGCCCTGCATGAATCCCAGCCAGGGCCTGCCACAGCCAGCCCAGGGAGAACACAGCAGGGGGGCTGCCAGACCCTCAGGGCTCAGAGGGGAGGGGGGAGTTGGGGGGCCTCTCAGGCAGGCAAACAGTGACAGGCGACATGGCGCACGTCCGCCACGTCCGTGAAGAGCCCTTTCAGCAACCGGGGCTCTCACCCACCCTCGGTCCGCCCGTCAACGGCGTCCGTGTCCGCCCGTCAACGGTGTCCGTTTCCGCCCTCAGTCCGCCCGTCAACGGCGTCTGTTTCCGCCCTCAGTCCGCCCGTCAACAGGGTCCGTTTCCGCCCTCGGTCCGTCTGCATGAGAGGCGCCCGTTCCTGCATTGCCTCCATCTGCGAAGTGACCCCTGTGTCCCTATTGGTCTCTGCAGACCCCTCTCCCTGTATCCCTCTCCCACCAGCCTTGTTGTCTGTCTGTTTCTGACCCACCCGTGTCCCTCCCCAGCACCCCCTGTCCGCCTGCCTGTGTGCCTGCCTCCCCTCCCACTCCCTGATGATGGACGCTGGCACCCCCCACCCCGCCAGAGCGCCTGCCGCAAGGCGCCTATGTTGCCCCATCTGGGGAGTGATGAGCTGCGTGAGCCCTTCCCGCTCACAGCAGACAAGCCCAAGGCATCTCTCGGTCTTGGCCGGGGCACGGATCAGAAGGCATACCGGGATGCCTTCTTTGTGGTCATAGCCACGGCCCTGGTGGCCCAGGGCTTCAGGCAGCGCACGGGCATGTCATGGCGGAGGCGGTTCCAGACCTCATGAGCCCCCCCTTGTGCGTGCCGTTCCAACCCCCTCCTTCCCTTCTCTCCCCCGCTCACCCCCCCCATGTCTCCCACGTGCAGCCTCACCGTGGCTTGGGGGTGGCATCGCAGTCTGCAGGAGGGAGGGCAGTGGCACTCCCCCCTGCGGCAGGTGGCTAATGCCCAGGGTGCCCTGGGGCAGCTGGCACTGGCACAACCTCTGCCCTTCAGCTGACTGTCGCACGCCCAGTGCCTGCAGGCCCACCTGTGGCTGCCCATCTGCTGCGAACGCTGCAGCAGCTGTGGTAGGTGCACGCAGACGGGCTGAGGAGGGGGCTCTTCGCTTCCACAAGACTGACAGCTCCCCACAGGGGCCTGCCTGCCTCTGCGGTAAGTTTTGCCTCGATCCTGGCCCACTGCTCTTGCCTCCTGCCTAACTCAGGCACAGTTGCAGCCTAACTCGGTCCTATTTTGGGCCCCAATTGTGCCACAATTGGGCCTCAACTGTGCCTGAGTTGGGCTGGACTGAGCCCTGAGTTCCTTCCGTGAATGACTGAAAAAGGTATTTTTTTGAAGTACTAAATTGGTTTGTATCGTAAATTGGCTTACATTTTGAATCACATATTAAGGATGAGTCAGCTCAACATCATTGTCTAGTAAACATTTGGGTGCTGACCGTGAGGAAGTCAAAGCAAGAATGAAAAGGTGATGTGAAAATACATATATTTCTAGTCAATCTTAGCCAGACTGGGATATCTGAGAGTAAGAAAGCAGTTGTGACCAACATTTGCTGGGATCAGGCCTGGAAATGAGCTCTGAGGGTCACTTCTCAAAGGAGAGAAAACCCAGAATTCATCTCGAACTGAGATTAAAAATGGAGAAGACGACTTCCTGGATTAGCTTCCTCTGGAAACAGGGATGGTAGCAGTACAAACTCTGGGGTTGGAGTTTTTTGCTTACTACCAGGGATGTGGATCAAGTCTCTGACTCCAAGTCTCAAGTCAAGTCCCAAGTCTCTGGGTCCAAGTCTCAAGTCAAGTCACAAGTCTTTGCCCCCAAGTCCTGAGTCTTTGGTTGCGAGTCCCTATCTATTTAATGGGGGAAATGGGTTTGAACCTGAATAAAATTCAACTTGTCATAAAAGGCTCCAAGTCTCGAGTCGAGTCTTTCGAGTCTTTTACAATCGCCGAGTCAAGTTCGAGTCAAGTCATTGACTCGACTTGAGTCCAACTCAAGTCCGAGTCAATAGATTCAAGTCTACATCACTGCTTACTACTATAGTTTCCTATGAGGAGTGAAATTTTCCCTGGGCAGCTCTTCAAAGCAGGTCCCCTGGCAAGATAATGAAAATGTTTCTCTATTGCTTTTTGCCCACAAGCTGCTTTCTAGGAGTGTTCCTGGGAAAATTGGGGAAAGGAGGCAGAAGCCCACCCTCTCTTTAGATCCTTTGGGGTAAGAGGCTCTCCAACATAGGGCAGGCTTTGACTGCTCTCTCCCAGTTTTCCTAGGGAGACCCTAGCAAAGCCACATAGAAACATTCCTTTTATTTGCCAGGAGCCTGCTTTTTCAAGACTCAAATTGGCTTGGAAAATGAACCTGCTTATAACTGATATTTTTTGAAATAATTCTGTTCATTTTTGAGTCTAGCAGGGTCAAGTCCATTTGGAGATCTTGGTGGTCAATCCAGGCTTTAGGCTATTCAGAAAGGCCCAACTGCCTACTTGTCAAACTGGTCATAGTTTGACTGCCCCTCAAGGAGAAAATATATGAAGCTTCAAAACTTCCAAAATATCATTGATAGCATAAGTACCAATTTACCTTATTTTAAATGTCTTGTACCACTGAAATGGTAGCAGCCTCTGTAAGCGTCTTTCTTATTGTGTTAACACTCAACTTCACCCACCATGAGAGTAATAATCTTGAACCACATTTCCCAACAGTTATGTAATTCGGAAGCATAATGTGTAGGCTTTTGATGGGAGGGTTATTCCCCCCTAATATATAATAATGTACAATGTGAAGAATTAGATCATTAAAGGGACATTGTATTGTGTTAAAGAAGCTAGCATTGCTTACTGAAATGTACGCTTTGACATAAGAAACTACTTTAGTTTAAATATTAAAATAGAACATTTCCTGAGAATCATAACTCATATAAGGGAGGGAAACGGTTTGTTTTTGCTATTAAACTCCATAACAAACTCCATAACAATTGTTACTCCATAACAATGAGTAGAATTGCTGCTATTGTCAAACTCAGTGTTTCTCACAGTGTGGGTCGGAACTCACTTGGTGACTCGCGACCTGATTTCTGGTGGGTCCCAGGTAATGGAAAGATCAGATAAATAATTGCTACAAGTCCTGAGGCTATTCAAAAATCAGATAGCTGCTAATTGCCCTGCAAACAGTTGAGCTCCTGCAGTTTGCAAGTTTGTTTAAATATAGGGAGATAAATGTTTGAGCGTCTTGTAAAGCTAGCTGGGTCCCAATAAGAGTGTCAAAGTGGGTATAAAAAGTTTGAGAACTACTGGTCTAACTCCTGCTCTCTCCTGCATCATGGAAAGAAAGAATGATTGACATTTGTTGGACAACTATAGTATCTGGTCCAAAGTGTGCTCTGAAAGGCACATAGGACTCCCATACAAACTGGGTACCTTACTGAATGTGATGTCACAGACAGCTCTGCAAGTACAATGGAAGGAGAGAGAGAGAGAGAGAGAGAGAGAGAGAGAGAGAGAGAGGAGAGTTCAGTCCTCCAAGACAGTACAGAATGCAACATGTGAATTGGAAGTCCTTTTGTGAGCATCTGGATTGGGAGATCTTCAATGGTCCACTTCACTTCATGCCTGGACTACACAAGTCCACCTGAAATGGAATGGATACTGTATGGAGCAATGTTTGGTGAGATGCACTTGCTGGTCACAGGGATTGTTATTTCAACACGTTTCATTTCCCTGTGTGTTTTCAACACATTTCAACATGTTTAATGTTCCTAAACGTGTGTTGCGTTGGGGACCCAGAGCGCAACTGTTTCATATTTGGCGTGTACCAGTTCAGAGACATGTGAATGCCAACACAAACTCACTCACTAAATGCTTCCCTGGAACTATTTTTCACTGTTTAGACTTCACCTGCTTGATTATTAATTTCTAAATACCCTCTAGATCTCCCTCGTTCTTGATCTGTCGATTTGGAATGTGTCTTCTCCAGACCTTCAATATACCACTTCACCAGCAGAAAATGCCACGGAGAGCTTTTCTCAGTCTTTCGTATTCCTCGGCCTCACACTCTTTCTCCATTTGTTTCAAGACTTGTCACCCTCTCCCTTATGAGAACTTCATCCCTATCACAGCATTCCTCTCATCTCTTCTCAGTTCTACGCCTTACATTAAGGATGATTTGCTGTTTCTGCTAAGTCACCTAAACAATACTGTATGTTTTATTCCGTAAGGTAGATAATTCATTTCATAGGCCAGTATGATTTAGTGTCTTCAGTCAAATACCTTTGCCATTATACCTTCCCAATACTTTATTATTATTTTCTTTTTTGCAGTTGAACTGCATTCGGGCTCTTGAAGCCCTGCAATGTTATTTCGGTATGTAATGATGAGCTCGTTTTTCTCTCCAAATGACAATATTTATCCTATCTATCAATGCCTCCCTTCCTTTTCTGTTTTGCTGTTTTCTACCAAAGGGAATAATTCATCATTCAAAGGTCTCCTGGGTTCCTCACATCCCTGTACTCCATTCCCTCCTGTACATTTCACAAAATTATGCTCTGTGTAACTAACTGCAGCCAGAGTTAACATCTCTCCTTATGACAGAAAATGAACTGTTGCTACAATTAGGGCAGCTCAAAACATTGGTGTATACGTTTGTTATCATCATATGTAGAACTCTCTGAATGTTTTCAAGTAATGGTTGAGTCACAATTTCCACCCCGAGCTGACACTTGCTGCTCCTGTGAATGGTTTGTGTGTCCTCCAAATGTCACAAGATCATAGCTATGCTCAAAGAGTGATGTGTGCAGCCTCCACAGAAGAACAGAGACAGCACATTGTCAAGGCAAATACTGTGGACTCTGATCCTCATCCTAATATGCCTGTTTGTGATATCTCCCATCTTAGATGCATATATTTTATGTGAGAAGCCAGAAACAGGAATTAAAGATGTAAGGTGAGAATGGCAGTCAACTGAACTCAATTGAAGTAGCAGGGAAATACACACACACACACACACACACACACACACACACACACACACACACAGAGAGAGAGAGAGAGAGAGAGAGAGAGAGAGAGAGAGAGAGAGAGAGAGAGAGAGAGAGAGAGAGATCAGAAACCTTTATTGGCATCACACATACACACATGGGACTTACAGCTACATAGTGAATTCAGAGTGACATCTAATCCATGGAAGTCCTGATTTATAGCCTAGTAGCCTCTGTGCTACACAGGCATCCCAATCCTACCTAAATCCCCCCCCCCCCGGATGCAGCCGTGCCACTGGAGCATGTGCTGCATCCTGCGGGGCGGGGCAGTCCTGGAGGTCTCCCCCAGGTAAGATAACATTTGGTCCCTTGGCCAAGGTAAGCCCTCACCGCCCCACTGGGTCTACTCAGACCTATGCCAGTGATTTAGCTGGTACAAGACTGAGTGGACCTGGGAAGGCGGATCAAGGCTGGGAATGAGGATAGGATATCAGTGGTGCTGCTGCTGCCAATACCACCCCTTCCCAGCCTCAATCTGCCCTCTTACCTGCCCCAGTCTCTGCCCCATTTCTCCCCCTCCCTGCCCCATTCCACTTACCCCCTGTCCCCCTGTGCTGATATACTGGCGCTGTGGGTTGTTGATGGACCACTGGTATGCAGCTGCTTGCGGCGGTGGCCTGGCTACGTGAAACAGTGTGTCACCTTTTGCAACAGCCATTAAGGACCTTGCACTGCCAGAATTCTAGTTCCCACAGTGTAAGGCCCCCACAGGACTGGGCCTTAATTCTCATATAAACTGATGTCATTGTTTAAATATTTTACACATTTATAAGTAATAAAGGTTTATTTATAAAACTGTTTAAACCCTTATTAAATTAACAGCGCAATCCTGCGCAAAAAAAAAAGTGTCGGGGGAGTGCACACTCCCTCGGCGCTGGGTGTCGCAAAAGTGCCGTAAAGCACTTTTGTGGCACCCGGCAAGTAAGGGACGCTGGGGCAATGGCCGGCAGCCCACGGCCCGCTGGGGGACAGTCCCTACACCCATCGGACCAGGTAAGCCCTGCACTGGCTGGTGCAGGGGTGGAGGGAGGGCAGACCAGGCAGAAAGGAACGAACGCCATTGAATGAACCAGGCGGGGGGAGGGCAGGGAAATCGGCGGCAAGTTCCACCGATATTCCCAGTCCTCCCCCAGCCCGGTTTGTCCCGACACCCAGCCCTCAACTGTACACCAGCTCCAGAGCTGGCATACATTTGAGTATATTCATTGGGCCTAGGCCGGGTTATACTGAGGGAAGGGGATGATTGTTTCCTTCCCTCGAGGTACACCCAGGCTGCCCCGGGGCAGCCCAGGACCTGCCTAGGATACTGTGGCCGGCCCATTAGGCTGGCCAGGTATCCTTACACAGGATTGGGCTGCCCATGTCTAACTCAGGAGAAAATTCCCTCTTAGCTGTTCAACTCTTCAACTGTGTCAACTCTTTATGAAAAAACGTCAATGCAGACATACAGCATAGTGTTTTTTTCAATAAATTAAAGTATGGAAAATTTACCAAGGATTTCTGGGTAGATTTCAACGATTGCATCCACCAGAAAGAAGCATCATAAGGCATTCCTATTCAGATTGGCTTTTGGCAATTGAGGATGGGTGACTTTTGGGAATTATCAGGTCACATGAGCTGAGCCTTAACATATGTTTTATAATTTTAATAAGAGTACTATTAACAAAAAGTCTAAAATTATATTAGATATTTATTAATACATCTAATTTTATATCATTTTAATAAGGTCATGTATAGTTATGAATAGCTCTAAAATCAGTTTTAAGAGAGAATAAAAGCCCAATCTTATGCTTCAGTGTTTCAGCGGTACACCGCACTTTACAGCGTTGTAAACGCCGTTATGGAAGCACACTTGGCCACACGCTTCTGGGCTGCTGCCACAGATGCTGAGCACTCCGATGTCAGTAAGCTGGCGGGGTAGGTGGAACGGGGCAGGGGGTAGGCAGATCAGGGGAGGGAAGGGGCATGTCAGAGGCGGGAGTGGTGTATCCCAGTACAAGCAACTTCGGTGGGGATGTTATCCCCTCCAGTGCCTCCTGACACACTCCTTTTTTCTCCTCAAACATGTGCCAGTTAGTTGGCTTATGGAGGGGTTAGGGAATATATTTTTCATTATTTCTCCCAAATTTCCCGATTCACCCCCCCCCCCCGGCAGCGTAGCCTGTTTTGGCACAGCTGTTTTGCTATAGCAGAGAAAAGGATATGATTGGGCTGTAAGAGTAGAAGCATTTTATTTAAAGCATTATCTATTTATTGTTAATAGTCATCATCATCATCATCATCATCATGTTTGCTTGCAAGTCTTATTGCCTGTGTGAAGCCATTAGATCACTACATAGAATCTCAGAAAGAGAACAAGATAGACAGCTACTTCACTGTTTTTCTTGAAATGCAAATTTTATTCCCAAAGCATATCTACACATTTTCCCACTTTGTGCCAAGAGAAGCTTTTTTTTTTTCCTCCAGTTGCTTCTTTGTGTTTGGATAATTCAATCAGAGTTCAAAAAATTTGCCAGTTCAATGCAACTTTTATTACTTTGCTGGGTTACAAGCAGTGCATTAAACATCACGTTGAAACACGGTCGTAAGTAGGGCAGTCTACTGCATACTCATTGCCAATTTTCAAGACGTGTCCTGACAGCATTCAGGCAGAATCCCATGATCAAGTGTATATTGAGAGACTACATGTTGCCGTCATTTAAATGCATTTAATCAACTAGCCCAAAATAAACATTTTTTTCCTTAAATTATTCAAGCAATCGGAAGAGCTGAATCAGTAATGAGAGCCTCTTCTTAAGAACATAAGAGCCTTGCTGGATCAGGCCAAAGGCCCATCTAGTCCAGCTTCCTGTATCTCACAGTGGCCCCACCAGATGCCTCCGAGAACACACAGTCAACAAGATAACCTGTTTCCTGCTGTCACTCTCTTGCACCTGGCACAGAGAAAACCCACTTCTAAAGCCAGGAGGTTGCTTATGGCTTGTAACTTGTGATGGTACTTTCCTCCATGAATCTATCCAAACCCCTTTTAAAGGCATCTAGGCCAGGTGCCATCACCACATCCTGTGGCAAGGAGTTCCACAGATGAATTACATGCTGGGTGAAGAAATATTTTCTTTTGTCCATTCTAACTCTCCCTTCACTCTTTAATAAGCTTCTATCCTTTTGTTTCTAGGAAGCCACCTTTATTCCTCCAAATAAGAAATAGGTGGTGTTTGTAGAGGCTGTGATATGCTATTGCTGTGAGGCCCCATTCCCCACTAACTGGGCAAGAAGCACCTTCTAAGGAGATGGCTTTCTGCACTGAATGGGGAGAGAGGACCTGTCCCTCTCCATCTCAGCATAACATTCCTCCCAATCGCTGCTTACTGGTGTTCCCTTGCATTTCTTTCTTTGAAAGACGGAGGACCATCTTGTCACTGCATTGAAACCTTTTGGGGGTTGAAAAGTGAAATGTAAATATTGCAAATAAATAGAAGAAAGACGAAAAACAAACCAGCCAGACATTTTTAGACACTTAATTCCCCTCTTTAACTTGGGCAGTTCAGAATGACTGACTTGAGGCTTTCAAGCCGTCTTCCACTGACCAAAGTGCAGAGTCTTAACAGCTTGTTCTCATTACCAGCCATAGTAAATGTCATCCTTTACTGGTAAATGCTGACGATGAAGACATTTAGCACAGGTGCTTACTTGGCTTCCAAAATATCTGAAGAAGGACAAAGAATTCCGAACGATGTACTGAAGTTCTGACTGTTCTATCTGCACATGTGCAGCAGCAACCTACCTAATCGAGGGGGGTAACTTAAATTACAGGAGCTGCTTCTTCTATGGGAAAAGAAAAGTGACTTTGGGGAAAAGGTCATCTGAAACAGGGAAGGAGAGGGAGGAAGTACTTAAACCTTTCTATCCATTTTTTCTGCTGTTAACTTCCTTTCCCCAAGCAGCTGTCCTCTGATGCATTTCCAGAGAGGTGCTAAGCACCCCTCACTCCCTTGTTTGCTCCTAATCATTTCTCCCAGAGCTGGCTTTAATTTGGAGCACTGGTTGCTGGGGTTTTGTAATATTTCTTTGCATGTACATGAAGTTAGGCCCTTGACGTTTTTGCTTTGCCTTGCTTGCTTGCTTTTAATGTAGCTCTAAGCTAGCTTTGTGCTTTTTTTCTAGAGCCTCGGGGCGCATTTTCATTGTAAGATTCATTTATTTATTTTTAAATATCCCTGAAGATTCTCTTTGTGAGGATCTTCCCCTTTTACTGAGTAGCATCATTAGGGTGGGTGTCACCCAGTGTGGTAACCCAGAAGTTTTGGCAGTGATGTAATGACATGATCACATCATTGCTGAAAACTTCTGGGTTACCGAGCTTTCACATGTTTTTAATGCAAAAAAACTCACCATTTGAGCCTCTACTAGTTGGCCCCCAGCACCTTGTTGTCACTTTGTGCTATCGCTGCAAGTGTATTTTCACCTCTTGTAGGTGAGAGCGTGAGTCGACTGGGCCCAGAGCAGGCCAGGGGCGATTTGGCATCACACATACCCAATGTGGGTCACACTGGACACACCACCCCTGTTGTGATGCCCTTGGGTCGACCTTACCAGTTGCCCAAAGGCAAGAAGGGGGGGGGAATGGCTTTAATGGGAAGGAGACAGAGTTGCTTCAGTTTTCGTATTTGCCACCACAGCCAGTAGGGCCTTCAGCTGAAGTTCTTGCTCCTCCCCAGTGATCTCCACAAAAGGAATTCTTTTTGTTGCTATTATGATTCTACCCTTTGTCTATAGCAGTGGTGGCCAACCTTTCAATATGAATGCTGGCCCTTTAAATGGTTGTATAGGTGAGGGCATTTCAGCAGGTGCAGCTGTTTTAGCAGCACCATCAGCAGCACAATCAGCACTTGAAGCTGCCCAGATTCTGTCTTCTGCACAACTCTTAAGAATGCAGAGGCCCTAATGGTGGAAGGTTGGTCAACCCTGGCCTATAGAGTTCAGGATGGTATACTTGGTTCTTCTTCCATTCACCATATCCTCATGATAACCTTGCGAGCTACATTAAATTGAGAAATAGTGACTGGCCCAAGATCACCAAGTGAGGTTTGCGACTGAGTAAGGAATATCTTCAGGTCTTCTGGTCATAATGTGACATTGCGGAAGGGCCATAGCTCAGTGGTTTGCATACTGAAGGTCCCGTATTCAATTTGTGACATTTCAGGTAGGGCTGGGAAGGCCCTCTGTTTGAAAGCCTGCAAAGCTGCTGACAGCTGGTGCTGACAGCACTGAACTAGATGGACCAATAGCCTGACTCAGTATTAAGCGGCTTCCTGTGTTCTGTTCTAAACACCACACAGGCTTCTGTGCCATCCAGCGTCATAGTTCGGCCCCCTCCAAGACAGCAGACGTCAGATTAATCTCCCTTGAGCCCTAGCCTCCCACACATTGCAGGCATACAGGGGCTGGAATGGAAGCTGGATCTCTGGAACTGAATAGGAGAGTAGTCAGATGAAAAGCCACAGCTGCAGCAGCATGGACTTCTTTTTGTGAGACGGTGCTGTAAAAGCAAGCAAGAGATACATGCAGCCCGATGCCAAAAAGTGGCAAGATATCATAAGGCTAAGGTCACAGCAAGAAGCTATTTTATCAGATTCATTAAGGAGATTAAAAAAGTGGTGGGTTGAAATATAGCAGGGCTTAATCCAATAATAATACTTATAACATATAGGTTTTTTTAAGCATATATAAAGTTTCACGTACTTTATGTATTCTTTGGAATAGCTCTCTATGATGGTTCAATATCACTAGCCTAATGTTACCGATACGAGTGGTAGAACCGTCTAGTTTTCTCTGTGATGACAAAACATGTATTTGGACCAGACTGCAGGTGGGGGATCACACTGAGTTGCCAGTTTGTCCCCAAAGACCATCTTTCTCTGCTCCCCCCCCCCTTTCTCAGCAAAGGTTAATCTCAGGCCATTAAGGGGCAGTCACTGGGATCTGCCCCTTTTAACACAGGTTTCCACACCTTTTATTACTTGGCTCTGGCCCAGTACCAGATTTTGCCCATGCATCCTCCAATAAATACACAAGCAAGGTTTGGATTACAACTGGGCCACATTTATTCAATCAATGCCAATCAGCAAGACACTGCAAACCCTGCAGTGGGGGCCTATCTCCAGACACTCTTCTGCCATTTAGTGCAGGCCCCTACTTGGAGGAGACAACACACTACTGCCTATTCCCTCATTGCGTGTTCCCACCCTGACTCAAAGCTGCAGATCTTGCACTGTAGATCCCAGCTTCTCTATATTGAGGAAGCTGAATTGCACCACCTCCCCCAAGCTGGATAGTCTTTGCGATTGGCTTTGCAATCCAAGCCCAAAGGGGTTACCAACATCCCTGAGCCAGACAGTCTTCTGAGATCAATTCTGGTTCCACTTATGATTCTTGCTTACCTAACGGTACACACCAAGTCCACAGACAATCCAAGGTGATCTGCTGCCTGACCTGCACTCCCTATTTTGTTTTAAAAGATTGCATGTGAAGGAGCAACGTGAGGAGGCAGCTTCCCACTTCTGATCAGCTTCCCACTCTCTTTTAGAAAGCAGAAAGCAGATCAGTGTGGCTCCATTTGCAGCAGGCTGGAGAAAGGCAGCAGTAGAACAGGCACGAAAGGCACCCTGAGTCTGATTGCCACTCCCCACAACCCACCACTCGATGTGAGCTACATCAGTTGTGTCATGCATGGGCCGGCCATGACGAAATCCTTATTCCTATTACCTTTCCTGCACTCTGTCAGTTGTGACTGACCTAGCTAAATACACCACAGCCTTATGCATGAGCAAATAATAATAATAATTCTCACCAGTAGCCAATGGGGTGAGAAGCAAAAACTTCCTACCCAGCTCCAGACAGCAACCAGCTAGTCTTATACTATCCAGACAGGTGGGTAGTAAGGGGTCATTGACCGGCTCAAGGTGCATTGAGTCAAAGGGTATGTTAGGCTAATTCTTGCATAGGACCCACTCCCATCACTGCTAACACCCAATGGAGTGTCACAGATTTCCCATCTTGTAGGAGTACTACAAGGTGAGATACCTAACAAAGAGCCAACCCAGTCTGGAGTAGGTGAAAAAGCTGCCAACCAAGGCCAATTAGGCTAGCAGCAAAAAAATTCCTACCCAGCTCCCTGAAGAGCAACCAGCTAGTCTCAGGCTGCCCGGAGGGAGGGCGTCAGAACTCTGGGTCCAGACTGAGGTGACCAGCAGAATTAACGCTGAGTACCTGCCACGTCCCACCCTGTCAAATGAAGCACCAATCAGGTACTGTAATTTTTGTACCTGTCTCATACGACACAAGAGGGCTGGGCAAGACTGGCCAGCACATGACGAGCATACGTCACCGAAATACTAAGAAGACCTGCCTCGTACGATTGCCACACAGCCTAATTCCTGGACTGTTCTTTTTAACACTTCTTACTTCTAAATTATATACAAGCCTTGCTAATGTTTATTCAGCAATGGCTCTTCAGCCACACGCCAACAGAATCTGTTCATCTTAGATACCTGAGCTGAATTGAGCTGTGAGCTTGGCTGGGATTTCCTAGAAACAAAAGTGGCAAAAGACTGTCTATATCTTCATATTTAATTAGGGTAGGTTTAGAAGAAGCATGGCCTGGAAAGTGCCACTGAAAGATACGCAAACATATATAACCTTAAATGGCTGGGTTTCTGTTTAGATATTAGTCCTATAGAAGGACCGTGTTTACAGAAGATAAATGAGCTCATCTATGTTCAAATCTTCAAATTAAAATTAGCTTTGTTATTTTACTGGTGGTGCCCAATTGCTCTGCTATTAAAACTAAGGACCTGACAACATTTCCATTTACCATCCTTGTTTTTAGGGTTTATTATCTTTTCGGTTCGGAATTTCATTAGGCTGCAAATTAGCTGTCAGCATGAATATGAGTTATGACCCAAATCGTTACTTTCTGTAGGAAAAACCTGCTTGGAAATGCTTGGATGCTTGGAAATGTAGGAAATGCTTGGATGTAGGAGTCCTCTCTCTTTCTCCTTCCCCATCAACTACATCTATTGAGATTAGAATTTTCCTTCCTTTTGGATGAACAAAATGGTCTGATCTCTAAGGCTAATGGATTTCCAATATTCTGCCAAAGGAGCAGGTGATGCGTTGCGTTGCCCTACATCATGCGTTGCCCTACACACTTTGCACACCTTTGCAGGGCTAGAAACATGTTCAGGAAACTGAGATGCTGCCATGCTTGTGAGGTGTGATAGCAAAATCACAGTGTACACACACGGGCCTGCTATGTCTCCTCACAAAAACAAAGGTGCAATGTTCTTTCTGCATTACACATTTGTGGAAGTAAATATAGATACCTGCCCTCTTTTCAGATTCCTCCTCCAGCAGGCAGGAGCTTCTACTTTCTTTCTGCAAATATGAAACTTTTTTTTCCACCCGAGAGACTAGACTTGAATTTCTATTTTCTTACCCATCTACTGGGAACGAAAAGTCCTGGGGTTCAATCTAGGAACTTTTCTTTTCTCTTTCATATGAGTGCCAAAAAAAAAAAAAAAATGGAAGCAAGGCAAGTCTGTTCCTGTATCATAAAGCAACTTCTGTGAGGCAGCTGAACTCAAGTGTTTGGCAGCACGAAAATAAAATGGTCAATCTTTCTATCTGATTGCATGCAAAGAATTTGGGTTTAACTGGCACAGTATTCAGACCCTAGGAGCTAACCTATTACAGAGCACTTAGCACTAAATATGTCCCATAATGCATCTTGTATTGCCAGGGCAAATGTTCTTTTTGGGCAAAAGTTATTTTCGATTGAAGGGCAAAAGTTCTTTTTGGATATGGAGACGAAGAGCAGAGCAGTGGGAGACAGATAGAATCCGGGATTTATTACCCTGAACAAGCAACCATTTCCCTCAAACAGATATAAATAAAACACAGCATTCCTACGTCCATCCAAATAGAAGTGCTACCTCCTTCTACTGGACATATCCCTCTTGTGGGTAAGTTTTCATGTGGCCCATCTGCAGCTGGCCACACCACACCCTATACTGGGAGATATGGCTTCATCCAGGCACGTTATCTTGGCATGGTGCACAGAATTTCTCCTGACAAGATAAGGCAAGGGAGGCATCCTTGGTAACTTGTGTAAACTAATGAAGTGTGGCTCAGCACTTCTCTCAAAGATTAACCCAATAATGAAGGGACAGACTGACCATCGGAGAGAAACTATGCAGATCACTACTCAACATACAAGTCTTCCACAATCTGCCAATATACCTCTCTCTCTCTCTCTCTCTCTCTCTCTCTCTCTCTCTCTCTCTCTCTCTCTCTCACACACACACACACACACACACACACACACAGACCCACTGGATCGAGATCTGCCTCATCTTAACCTCTCTCTCTCTCTCTCTCTCTCTCTCACACACACACACACACACACACACACACACACACACACACACACACACACACACACACACACACACAGACCCACTGGATCGAGATCTGCCTCATCTTAACCTCTCTCTCTCTCTCTCTCTCTCTCTCTCACACACACACACACACACACACACACACACACACACACACACAAACACACACACACACACACACACACACACACAGAGGTTAAGATGAGGCAGATCTCGATCCAGTGGGTGACAAGTTTGAATATGTGCCAGGCAGAGGCATCATTAGGGAGGGCATGGGGCGTGGGCCCCGGGTGCAGGGTGCACCAAGCGGAGGGGGGTGCACGAGCCGGGCGATGACTTTCATTTCGTGCACCCCCATGCATGCACATGCGGTGGCAGCTTCTCTTCACGTGCACCCCCAGGCACGCCAGCAGCCGGGGTTGCACAACGGGGACATTCGGGCGGCGCAGGGGAGACTTATCTTTTTTCATGCAGGCATGGCGGCGGCAGCAGCCTGCCTACCGCCATAATGAGGACCATTGAGACTAGGTGCCTCTCTAGCACACATGCACCTAGTCTCGCTGGTCCTCTCTAGGCTCTGGAGGACCGAGACTCTGGAGGATCGACCAGCGAGACTAGGTGCATGCATGCTAGAGAGGCACCTAGTCTAGCTGGCCCTTATTATGATGGCAGCCGGCAGCCAGGCAGCTGCTGCTGCCGCCGCTGTACCTGCACAGAAAAAGAAGATAGAAGCCAGTTAAGTCGCTCTGCACCACCTGAATGTCCCCATTGTGCACCCCCAGCTGCTGCCGTGCTTGGGGTGTGCACCAAGCTGCCTGGGGGAAGCTGCTGCCGCATGTGTGTGCCTGGGGGTTCACGAAAGCCATCGCCTGGCTCATGCACCACCACCCCCAATTGCTTAAAAAAGCAGAAATTTGCAGGATTTGGGGAGGGGGGTCTGGGGGGGGCTTTTAATTTTTTATTTGGGGTGGGACGTATAACATCATGCCCTGTGGGCGAGGCTTGTGATGTCACGTGGGGGTGTTACGGGGGTATCACAGTGCCAAGCCGCCCTGGGCCCCGCACTAAGATGAGCAAAGGCCCCACAGTCCAACAGTATTGCTTTACCCCCGCACCCAGAAAAGACGAGACGAGACAACAGGCTGGATTGTAACTGGGCCACTTTTATTAACTTGAAATTAACAATTATCAAAACAGCAGGGCCTGAACCCTCCAACTGTGCGGATATCTAGCTGGGGGAAACAGCCTGGCTGTCTACCTCCCCCTGGTGATCTGGATGATCAACGGGCGATACTCCTGGCTCCAGGCTTTGTTCGGTGTAAACCGACTTCACCTATCATCGCCAACCTTTAACGGGTCGAGGCAGCTGGATGGTTCAGACCCCCAGGCGAACCCGGCTGGTCCTTACCCTCCAGTCCAACGCAGTCACCAGCCTGCCTCAGAGGCCGGGCCGGACACATCTGAGCGGTTCTGATTTCCACGTTGGGCTTCGTTGCCTCAGGAAGCACGCCAAATGTCACCTAGCTACCCACCATCCGCACGGTGCCTGCCACACGGGGAGGGCAGCCTAGCGCTCGCCCTCCACCGCCCCAAAGTGCACGAGTACGCTCAAAAGGCCCTGCTGTATGTTGCTGAGAAAGAGGTCCATGCCCTCGGGGGACAGATGGACCCCGTCGCTGCGGAATAACTGGGGCGTCCGGTACCCAATGTTGGGATGCCGAATAACCGCACCGCCCACACTTCGCACCACCACCCACAGGTACGCATTTAGCTTTTGCCTAGCCCTATCCACCCTGCGTGCCTGCCTAGCGTGCCGCCACACCCGTCGGGGAAGCCAACAGGACCAAAGAATAATGGTCCCGGGGCATAACCGCTGGACTTGGAACAGGTCCCTACGGACCTGGAGCCTCAAGGACAGAGACATCCTCTGGCCCAGGTCGTTCTCCCCTAAGTGGATAAGTAATAACTGAGGGGAGGGGGTTGAAGTGCAGAAATTCCCCAAGCAGGGGCAAGAACTGATCCCAGCGCATGCCCCTTTTTGCAGGCCAGGCGACAACCGCCCGTCCTCCGAGTCCCAGTTGAGTGCCCCAGCTGGTAGCCGCAGCTCTCTTCCGGGCCCAAAACACAACCGAATGGCCGCAGATGAGTATCCTGGCCAGAGCAGATCCAAGCAGACCTGCCGGAAAAAGAAATACAACGTCAGGGAATGAACCCCATAACAAGAAACGACGGTGGGCCTCGCAAGGTAGCCACCAGCCCGCTAGGGCAACCATGAAGTAACAGTACCTGAGGGCACGGCCTGCGGGTTCACCTTTACCCACCGACCAACCCCAGCACGTCACGCCGCAGCGATAACGAGCCAACCTATCCTAACGAAGGTAATACTTGAATGCTGCCGAGCGCCAACGCCCTATCCTCCGAATGGCCTCAACGGAAAAGCCAGCGTTAGCTGCCACCGATGCTGCCCCAATCCGAAAGGAGTGCAGTGAATAAGCATCCCGCCGGACCCCCATCCAATCAAGGCTGCGGTAAAACACTGACCGAAACTGGAAAATGGTCAGTGCAGTACTGTCGCCATGCTCAAACAGTGGCCCCGCCGTTTGCGGTCTTCCATGAAGGAAGTCCTCAAGTGCCCGTACCGGGCAAATCACTGGGTTCTTAGCTTTCGCAAGCACTACCCTTTGGCCCCTCCCACGTTGATCAGTCTTGGAAATACGCAGCACCAAAACCACCTGCTCCCCTTCCTGCCACTGGAATACCCGTGGGTCAGCCGCAGAAGCCAATCCAGCCAAAACCTCGCTGGGGCGAAACGCCCCGAAAAACAAAGTGAGGCATGCTGCTTTAAACAATACAGCCTCCCGCGCCGAGAAACAAAGGGCGCGAAAGGCCAAGCAGAAGCCATGTAACATGTTGGCTGTAATCGGCCTTCTGGTGTCCCCCCGTGCAGGTTGAGCCCTTCTGAATCCCTCCAGCATCCTCCTTACCCGGAAGTCGAGGGTAGGATCCTCAAAACCCCTGGCCTTGGCGTCAAAAGCTATCGCAGCCAGGTAAACAGCGGTTGACCTGGGTGTCAATCCCTCGTCATTCAAGTGGAGCAGGAAACGCATGACATGTTCAGCAGGGACAGGCCATGCAAAGGGCAACCCAACCGCCCCCAAAAGATTTCAAAAGCACTCGCCTTTGCAAGGTAGCTTTGATGAGTGGCGGCCGCTAACGAGGACCAAATGGCCCCTTGCGCTCTGTGGAGCCAAGGATCCAGAGCCATAGGGGCATTTGGTCGGGCTTGCGGTGGGCAGCAGGTGCAAGGTGCCGGAAACGCTCTGCCTGAAAGTGAGAAAGAGCATCGGCTATGTTGTTCTGAACCCCTGGCACGTGCTTCGCTATAAACAGGACGTTCAACTTTAAACACTGGAGGACGAACGCCCTGACCAACCGCATGACCCTGGGCGATTTAGATGTCTGCCGATTGACGATGCCGACCACCGCCTGGTTGTCACACCAAAAACGGACCGTCGAATTCGCCAACCACTCCCCCCAAATGTGTACCGCCACCACTAGGGGAAACATTTCGAGAAAGGTCAGGTCTCTAGTGAGACCGCATTCAACCCACTCAGGAGGCCACGGTGCGGTGCACCAGCAACCCCTGCAAAACAAGCCAAACCCGGCACCACCAGTGGCGTCTGAATGAATCTGCAGCTCAGCCTCCAGCAGCCTGTCCACCCTCCAGAAAGAGACACCGTTAAACTGATGGAGAAACATGAGCCACATCTCTAAGTCGTTTCTCATCGCCGCCGTGACCCTAACCCTATGATGAGGCCGACGTAAACCCACGGTCGCCTCGCACAGCCGACGGAGAAAAGCCCACCCCGGAGCCACAACCCTGCAGGCAAAGTTAAGATGGCCAATTAGTACCTGCAGCTGCCGCAAGGAGAGCTTCCGGGCCTGCACTGCTTCCTTAAGAAGAGCGACCAGACGGGCCAGCTTATCCGCCGGCAGCCTACTGGAGGCGGACCTGGTATCGAGCTCGATACCCAGGAACGTGAGGCAAGCCGTGGGACCCTCCATCTTACTATGGGCCAAGGGGATCCCCAGTTCAGCGCACACTCTGACAAACGTCTCGAGGAGGCGACAGCATCGGTCGGATCCCACCGCCCCAACAAAGAGGAAATCGTCGAGATAGTGTATGATAGACCCTCAACCGGATCTCTCCTGTACGGCCCAATGTAAAAATGTGGAAAAAATTTCAAAAGCGGAACACGACATGGCACAGCCCATGGGAAGTGCCCTGTCAACATAAAAAGCCCCTTCAAAATACATACCCAACAAGGGAAAGTCCAAGGGATGAACGAGAAGCAGGCGGAACGCCGATTCCACGTCCGCCTTGGCCATAAGGGCCCCGTGCCCCTGTGCCCGTACGACTGCTACGGCCTCATCAAAGGACGTATACCACACTGTGCACAGGTGATGCGGTATGCCGTCGTTGACAGAGGCGCCAGCGGGGAACGATAGATGGTGGATGAGGCGAAATTCGCCTGCCGACTTCTTAGGCATGATGCCTAAGGGGGAAACTACCAAATTGTGGAAAGGGGGGTCGGGGAATGGGCCCGCCACCCTTCCCAAGTCAACCTCCTTCTGTAGCTTCCGCCGCACCACCTCCTCCAGCCCCAACACGGAGCGGAGGTTCCTGGACATAACCGGGGCAGTGGGGGGGCGGGGCGGGAATACGAAACCCAAACGTAAACCCTGACAACAGATAGCGCGCGTCGTCGCGCTGGGGATAACTATCTCACAATGCTTCTTGTGGCGCCAGCCTAATCAGGGAGGGGCCCTTTGTTAGCTGGAGGCCTTGACAGGGGCCCGCCGCCCCGCTTACCTGGCCCCCCCTGGGTCTTAGATCCCTGTTTAAACCATCCAAGTTTCTGACACGCCGAGACGGAGTGTTTACCCCCACACAGGCTGCAGGCATGCACGAACGCACAGTCCGTCTTTCCACACTTACCGGTGGAGTTAAATTCATAACACATCCTGGGGGGTTGAACCCCAGGCGTGCCCTCGCCCCCTTTTACCTGGGCAGGCGAATTGCGGACAATCAGGTGTCCGCTGTCGGCCCGATCTCCAAACACTGGTCGAGAGGGGACTACCAGTTGAACCCAGAGTTCCCACTGAGGAACTCGCCAGTCCAACGCGGGGTCGTGGGCTGACCTCAAACAAAAATGTTTGTCGTAAGCCAGTCAAGCTGGACCCGCGTAATCCCTGTACGCTTTGTGTATTATGTCGATATATTTTACCAGGGCGGGTGCCCTGGCTGGGTGGGCCTGGAGCACAACCGCAAAGTACACCAAGAACCCGTTTAACCAATTCGTCCAGTTCTTGTCCACTTTGCGCTTGCACACCAATTCCTGATCCCACGCCGGCTCGCCCACGCGCGGAACCGGCTCGGGCTCAGATTGAAGAAGACTAAATATATCGACAAATTCGCCCCTCCATATTTTTTCTTTCACGCTCAGGGCGAGATGTCCCCTGAGGGGCAACGCCAGGTCGCCGTAAGACGAGCGCGGCTGCTCAGCCGTGCCCCCCCATGCGGCCTGTGCGGCGCCCACCTCTGGGCCACCCCACGGCCCGAGCGGTGCCATCCCATAAGCTGACCCGTCCACCGGTGAGAACCCAGAAACTTGCCAGGGGGAAGAAACTGGTGGTAGTGGGGCCTGGGCCCCGGGATACCCGGCCGGGGCCGCAGGCCACACGCCACCCATTTGCGGGACACCCAAGGGGGGTCCCCCCCGCAGGGGGATGCCCCAACCCGGCCAATATTGCCAAAACTGATACGCGGCGCTAACCCCTTCACCGTGTTCCCCTTTATCACCCCAGACACTGGGAAAACTATCCTGCGCGCCAGGTAACTCACCTTCAGCGCCAACGCCCGATGGGGGGGCACCTCGCTCCCAGACACCTGTTCCACCCCCCTTCCTTACCGGGACCCGCGGGGTCCTTGGGAGTGGCCTTCTCTCACTTGCCTTCGAGGGCATCCAATCTGGAAAATAGCTGCTTCAATCGGCTGCCCCTGCCCGGCCGGGTAAATTGGTGAGTCGTGGGGGTACCCTGGGATGCCTCACCCCCATCCCCTTGCCCAGCTTCCCTCAAGGCCTTGTCCCGCTCCAAAGCCTCAATGCACGCAATCAGCGCGCGGACCTCCCCAGGGTCATCCTCATCCTCAGAAGAGGCCGGGGCTGCCCTGGCCGGGAGGGCTGGGCATTTGGGGGCTTTGCCCCCCGATTTCTGTTGCTTTTTGGGCATATTTAACACGTGTGTTCTGAAATTCAACCAAAGGATAAACGTAGCCAGCAAGCCAACCCCCTAAGAGGAGGATGTAGGCCTCTGGAGGTCCCACGACGATCAACTCCGGCGTGCGCTTGGTCGCGGCCTCCACGTCCAGCCGTCCGAGAAGAAACAAGGTGGCCGAGAGCCTCGCAGGGAGAGCGGCGGCTGCACGCCACCCACGCCGCTCTTCGTCGAAAAGGGGATGCACCAGCCGAATCCCACTGCCGCTACGAGGTGGCCGAGGGCCAGCTGAAGCACCGGCAGCCCATCCGCTCCCCAAGCCGTTCCGCACGCTTCGACGGGAGCGTTAGCCACGGGGGGCCTATCGGCGAAAGGAGCAAAGCCGGCTGAAAAGACCTAAAGCCGCTCCCCGTGTCGACACGCCCTCCTGCTTCGGCTCTCCACTCTGAACTGAGGGAGCGGGGAGCGCGAGCGGGACGCCACACTAAGCTGGCGCCGCCCCTTGCTCGCCTCCTCCAATGGGAGGACGCCAGCCTGCCGCCTCGCCCCATGCCTGGGGCGGAGGCAAAAACGGGCGGCGGGGCAGACGCCCCGCCATCGGCATAACATGGAGCACACAAAAAGAGACTAATTGCATGAGAACTCCTTTAGGAGTTGGACCAGCAGGGACTGCCTGGCCTGCTCCATGGCATGATGACCAGACCAGCCTGATATAAACACATTTGGCTGAAAATGAAGTGGGGCTGCCAGTGCCGTGTTTCTGCTGCTCCTGCTGCAATATAGGCAGCTGCTGCAAAAGTGGAGCAGGGGGATGAGCTGGGGACAGAGTGGGAACAAGGACTGCAAGGGTACACCCCTCCCCCTGTCACCCCTTGGTTATGACCCAGAGGCATCTAGCCAGAACACAGCAAGACATGCAGCTAAGGAAAGAAAAAAGGATTCAGCAGCAGCCTGTGATATATATTGCTGGATCACGTGCACCCCCCAGGCACGCCAGCAGCCGGGATTGCACAATGGGGACATTCGGGCGGCGCAGGGGAGACTTATCTTTTTTCATGCAGGCATGGCAGCGGCAGCAGCCTGCCTACTGCCATAATGAGGACCATTGAGACTAGGTGCCTCTCTAGCACGCATGCACCTAGTCTCGCTGGTCCTCTCTAGGCTCTGGAGGACCAAGACTGTGGAGGATCGACCAGCGAGACTAGGTGCATGCATGCTAGAGAGCCTAGATGACTTCTACATCTAACTGGATTTATGGGGAAATTCTGAAGGTACTTAAATTCAACTCCAGTGCAACCTAAGGCCTGCTCTCTGATAATGACTCTCGATGTGTATCTCCTACCTCAGCTTGCAAGCCCTGACCTCTTCAGGTTAAGGAGTCCACTGGACAACCTTTTCCAGGTAAAGAAGCATAAAGGTTCCAATATCCTGACACTAGCATTGAGAACAGGAGCAGCATTTTTCGAAGAGGCGTTTTCCTGAGTGGTGATGTCCATCTCTCAGCCAATTCTGGCTTGACTCCAATTCAGCCAGTCACAATAGCTCGATACTTTAAATCCCCCAGGTTCCTACTTCTAGCTTCCATAGTCCCTTCCTTCTTCCTTACCTTGGTGTGTCATTCTGAAGCAGCGTTTGCAGCAAGATATGATAGACTGAAACATCATTGAACTAATTTTTGTGAGCATGAGAGAGAACAATTTCTGTCCTAGTTAAGAAAGAAAGGAGCAAAGGGAAGTGGGGAAATTGGCTACAGAGAAGGCACAGCACATTTCTGAAATGCACAAGCTGCAAGCTTAGTCTTCTCAAACTTCAAGTCTGCACTGGGCATGCTGAAATGTATAACAGAGAAATTAGCATAATCGTTCCCCGGCTTGCATTGCTTTATCTCTTTAGCATGGTCACTGTCTTCCTTGCATTACATTGATTCAATAATGCATTTCCTTCCATAATAATCACACAATCCAGGGCCCATATCTTCACTGTTATATTTGTGCTGGGCTCAGGCATGAGAGTTTTGTGGTCTAAAGTGGCCAAAATTGTGGAAACCTTTTGGAAAATTTGGATTTATGAATAATACCACAAAGTTATATATCATTGGAAAGGTAATTTAATGCAGAATGTAATGAAACAAATCAGGTTGAATATTTACATTCTATCAAACGTTATGGCCAAATAGCCGGAATAAGAAAATACAACTGCCTTGTAAAACAATTTGAGTATTCCGGGTTTAAAAGCCATGTATACAAAAATAAATTTATAGTATTAAAAACAAGTTTAAAACTACGTTTAAAAAATAAACTCTGTTAAAAACAAGCCAAAAATAAAAGAATATTACAAAAAAGGTTACAGTTTCATGTGCCTACATGAAACTGTAACCTTTTTTGTAGTATTCTTTTATTTTTTTTGGCTTGTTTTTAACAGACAGCACAATCTGACTTTTGTGCCGGTGTAACCAGCGGCGCAGCGAGAACGGGAGGCCCCAGAACGGAAAAGGGATTCAAATCCCCTCCAAAAGAGGAATTCAATGGGGATTTGAATCCCTTTTCCGTTCTGGGGCCTCCCGTTCTCGCTGCGCCACTGGTTACACCAGCACAAAAGTTAAGTCAAATTGCGCTGAGAGTTTATTTTTTAAATTTGTTTTTAATACTATAAATTTATTTTTGTATACATGGCTTTTAAACCCTGAATACTCAAATCGTTTTATATCAATGCAGGTCATGAAACTTTTGCAGCTTATCTTACAACTGCTTTATGTAACTCACAGCGCAATCCTATCCAACTTACATCACGGGTGTAACCAGTGGTGCAGCGAGAACGGGAGGCCCCAGAATGGAAAGGGAATTCAAATCCCCCTTGAATACCCCTTTGGAGGGAATTTGAAACTCCCCTTTCCGTTCTGGGGCCTCCCATTCTTGCTGCACCACTGGTTACACCCGTGGTGTAAGTTGGATAGGATTGCGCTGAAAGAGTGGATTTCCTTATCTCAAAACTGACCAATGAGACTGATTGTTCCAAGAGCCAATGAGGTGTTATTTTGACACAACATGAAGTCAATGAGGTGTTAGTATGAGTCAGCTCTCATTTCTATGTACTGGAGTTAATACTAGAACTCTTACTTAGTTGTGTGAGTGTCATCAAGTTGGCCACTGGTTTTTTGATGGTTACTGATCTGTTGGGTGACCTGTACTATTTAAAATAAATAAAGTTAATGGGGGTGACACCATGAGTTACTTGCACCTGGTGACAACAACCCTAGTGACACCACTGTCAAAGAAAGTTGTTGTTGTTCAGTCGTTAAGTCGTGTCCGACCCTTCGTGATCCCATGAACCATATCCCGCCAGGCCTTCCTGTCCTCCATTATCTTCATCCTTTCTGGGTCTATTTGGAATAGTCCTCCACTCTTCCTCAGTAGCATATTGGACACCTTCCAACCTGAGGGGCTCATCTTCTGGCGTCATATCTTTTAGCCTTTTGGTACTGTTCATGGGATTTAAATGAAGGTCAAAGAACTACAGGGTTCTTCATATACTTTCTTAATAAGCTGTAGGTTGCCATCTGCCAGTCAGGACCCCTGATTTTATCACAGAGGATCCAGATCATGCAATAGCCTTTATTAGAGAAAAATATTCAGGTTTGGACAGAGGTGCATCTGTAAAATGTAACTAGACATATTCCATGAGCATCAAGTTTATTGATAGTGGTAGCAGCCACTTTTTTCCACCCGAGAACAGGAACCCCAGTGGATTTAAAAAAAAAAAAATCAGTGTTATATGAAAACTGGGGTGGGGTGGGGAGCGGTGCCACATTACCTTTTTCCAGCATCTTCGGCGCTTCCCTCCTCCTGAATTTGTTTAAACTGACTAAAAAAAACCTCTACCAGAAGCAACCTGTAGATGGCGCCAGAGACTCCCAGTTGCATTTTTTTATTTTTTTTCTGCAGTTTAAACATGCCAGGAAGTGGCTGGCAGGCCTCTGACAGATTCCCGGTTGCATTTTTTTTCTTTTTTCAGCGGTTTGGGTGTGGGCAGGAGAAGGGAAACGGCTGGCAGACAACGCTGAAAAAAAAAGACAACGCTGAAAAAAAGAGGTAATGTGGTGCGGTCGGACTCCCTCTTCCACAGTTTTGCCACCCGTGTTGAGTCAAATCCGTGGATGGAAAAACCGTGGATAAAAAGGTCCGACTGTACTTAAATCACAAGCATTCACCATAGGCTACCTATTTTGCCGTTGTCATATGCAGTTGTGCTTAAGGATTGCAGCCTGATTGGTATCTTGAAAGATGAGAGATCTATGACAGAAAATGGGTAAGAGCTTTCCATAAGAGGATGAACTTCAGGGCGGCAGCTTCGAATTCTATTGATTTTCTGGTCTTAAATCATGCTCTTTACATTATTTTAATATACTTGAGTATTTAATTATCTAAAAGTAGAGCCACATATTATCATTCCAGGAGCTCTTTACTATAAATATTCATATAAGTACTGTATGTTTTCAAATTACACTGCTCTCCTCTAATCGTGTTTTCATAATGAAATTTATTTAAGTCTAATATAGGCATAATGCAGAGTAATGTATCTTCTGCACCTCAAAATGAATGTTAAGAGTGTAAATTCATTATATTTTCTGAAGCAGATCTCCTTTTAATCTCTGCTCTATAGACATTAGAGTAATTCTTTCCTGAACACACTGATGAGAATTCAAAACTAATTTTCAGTAAAACTGAGCACTCTTAAAAGAGTACACCTCATCATATTCTGCTGCGTCTTTCAGATGTGCTAGTGTTTCCTTATTTTAAACTCCACGTTTAGTTCACAGATGGAATTTTCCAGGATTGTTGTTCTTCTTTATCAGTGATCAAAGTAAATGGGTACATCAACAATCTGGTAAATCATTGGAGATGGGTCAAACAGAATATCCACTCTCAGGGATAAGCCTGAACCAATGGGAGCAACCTGTATGAGGATGTACCGTACTGTGGATGGGCTTCTTGGATAATTGGTTAGCTTTGGAAGATCAGTTCAGCTCCCAAGACACTCAAAATCCTGTTCAGAAATAGTGGCAGGAACAATAAAATCCATTGTTCCACTATAACTGTAGACATGTAAGAAATATTAGAGGCAAGGTTTCTGAAGTAGAAGATCTCTAATGAGATCTTCCCAGACACAGACACACAACCCAGGCTCACCGTCTCCTAAAGAAATGGTCATGATGCCCTATTAATAATCATAATGTTATGATTATTAATGGAGGTGAAATATTTTCTCTATGTTTTAATGAGAATACTATTCGGCATTACAATTCCTATACCAATCATGCTGCCCACATGCGATGGATACAAATGGAGCTGGATGTCCACATCATACTAGTTTGCACATTTCCTGATGTGCAAACAATGTAAACAATGCAGAGCCACATGAAAGTTTGGCATGATTGGGAATGTACACCTATATATGTTTTTTAACACACACAGGTTTATCACAGCTACAAAAATGTTTTACAAGACAAAATTTTAAACATCATCATCATCATCATCATTATTATTATTATAATTATTATTATAATAATAATAATAATAATTATTATTATTATTGCACCTCAAATAACTAGGTGTCATGGCCTAGGCACAGATCCACCCTTGGTATCAGAAGAATCCAGAGACATTGCAGATGGGGAACACTGAGTACAAGTAAAACATGTGAGCCTCCAAAGCAAGTACCCTAGCAGAGAAGGGCAGCTCCAAGGGCCATCACTGACTCCATGGTCTCTGTTTGGGAGGTGGCCCTTCCCTTATTTTCACTCAGTGTAATCATTCCCAGAACCACTTGCAGCTTTTTAGGAGCCTCCTCTGCCACCATGCCATGTCCAGTGACAACCAGAATCTTTAATAAGGCACAGCTCCTTTAAACTCTAGACCAGGTGTGTCAAACATACGGCCCACAGACCATATACGACCCATGGAGCCTCTTTAAGTGGCTTGCATGATGAGCCCTGCGACAGAGGTCCAATGAACTCCTCAGACCTGTCGGTGCTTGGCGATCAAAGCCAAGCCGACAAGTCTGAGAAACTCAAAACCTACACTATCACCCCCCAGCAGCAGTTATAAAACTCCCTGGCTGCAGGATTAATGAGACGCTCAGGAGGGGCCCGCTGGGGATGTAGTTTTCTGGCTGGGCACACATGCCCCCTTCTCTGTACATGGCAGCAGAACTGGTTGTGGCTGGTTCTCCCAGGAGGAGTGGCAAAAAGAAAGAGAGAGAGGATTTTTTGTTTATTTCTTTGGAATCACTTTTATATATAGGTTTTTTAATTTAGGTTGGCATTCAATTGCTCACATGGTGGGCTGGCTTTAAAAAATAATTAAATGCAATCTTAGGTGACCCACTGGTGCTTGTTGGTTAATTGTTCTGTTTTAATTATTTTATTGTACTTTGTATTTTTAACATGTTTTAATTCTGTAAGCCACCTTGGTTGCCCTGTCAGGAGAAAGGCGGGATATAAATTCTTTAAATAAAATAAAAATAAAATATATTCTCTCAGGGGGGTAGGCAATAGGAAAGAGAAAGAGAGAGGGTTTTTGTTTGTTCGTTCGTTTGTTTGTTTCTTGGGTTGCTTATATATAATATGATGTACAACACTGGCCCTCAACAACAGGTGCCATGAATTTGAATCCGAAGTGGCCCCCAGGATGAAATGAGTTTGACACCCCTGCTCTTGATGCTTTCCTCTGAGGCGCTTGACCCCAGTGGCGTCGCTACACCCTTCAGGGGGGCGGTCACTGTGACACCCCCTATGATGTCACAAGCTCCGCCCCGGGGTGTGACACCACAATCCCCGCCCCTTTAGGTAGCAATTTGGCAATGGCGCACTGAAAATGCAACCCCGGCATTTTTCGGCCTTTAGGCCGAAAGCAGCCTGGGCGGGCAGGAGGGTTAATCCCATCGCTGAAAGCATTCTAGAAACAATCGTAAAAATGCAGGGGGTTGCATTTTTGGTGCGCTGCTGCCGAATTGCCACTGAATCTGGCGGCAAGTGCACCCCCCAGCGCATGTTGCCCCTGCCGCCCCTGGGGGTAACCAGCTGCCACAGTGTGCTGTCTGTGGCCCTGACCAGATGCAGCCTATGCTGGTCTCTTGCCGAGCTTGGAACAGCAGCATGGAACAGCAGATGCTATCTAAAAATTAAAAATAAAAGAGACCCTGCCAGTAGGCATATAGTCTAAGGTAAAAATCGTTCCTATGCACACTCCACAGTTTAAGGTAAACTTTGTAACATGATTCATTCCTCCACGATGGGTTCGGGTGTTGCCTGTGTGAGTCCCCGTGTGCCAGGGTGGGGAGGAAGAAACAGGATCCTATTGAATGGTATGGGTATACTCAATGTGCAGATTATGCACTCACAGTGGGTCTGTAAGTAATCATACTTGAGACTTACCCAAATAGATTACAGGTTGAGTATCCCTTATCCAGACTGCTTGGAATGGGAAGTTGTTTGGATTTTGGATTTGTCTGGATTTCAGAATATTTGCATAAATATAATGAGATATCTTGGGTATAGGACCCAAGTTTAAACATGAAATTCATTTATGTCTCATATATAC
Organism: Plestiodon gilberti rubricaudatus; assembly: GCA_026170595.1. NCBI lineage: Eukaryota > Metazoa > Chordata > Lepidosauria > Squamata > Scincidae > Plestiodon > Plestiodon gilberti. The sequence continues at coordinate 140,662,088 of JANXHW010000004.1, read as the reverse complement.
CTTATACACATATAGCCTGAAGGTAATTTTATGCAATCTTTTAAAATTTTGTGCCCCAGCATGCCTTGCGCTATGCCAACCAGGTGCTGGAAAACGTGTTGTTTTTTTAAGTGATAGCTCCAAAAATGTCTGAATTTTGGAATAGTCTGGATTTCGGATATCTGGATAAGGGGTAATCAACCTGTATTGACTTTTACTTCAACAAAGCAATGGTGATACTAAGAACATGCTCTTTAGTTTAAAAGGGCTGTGTCTTGAGCAGGCACTGAAAGGTTGACTTTCACATACACAGCAGATTCAAGTAGCTCATATTCATGAACTATTGAGGAGTGATTTAACTATATTTTGAGGTGCCCAAACCGCCCCCCTCCCACCCGCCATTTTTTCCCCTCCAGAATTTTTAAAAATATTTTTATTTTCAGGTTTTTTGGGTTCTTTTTTTTTTGCAAGGGCGCCCAAATTTTTCCAACTTAATTACTTATTTAACCCCCCATTTTCGCCCCCTTCTGCCCCCACTTGCCTTTTTTGCTGCTGCTGCTGCCTGTCCGTCCTGCTACCGCCATTGCCACCATCCGATTCCTGGCTGGTCAGCTGCTCAGGCCAGCCAGGACTGCAAGGTGAAGTTGACCACCCCCTCCTCCCCCCACCACCACTGCTGCCGCCGCTGCTGCTTCACTTACAATTTTAAAAGAGTCAAACGTTTCCTCTGGGGCCATCCTGGATCTCACAAAATCTCGCGAGATCCAAGATGGTGGCACCCAAATCTCGTGAGGTCACATGAAGCAGTGTGCTACTGCCTCATGTGCCCTCACGAGATTTGGGCACTGCCATCTTGGATCTCGTGAGATTTAGTGAGATCCAAGATGGCCACACAGGAAAACATTTACTCTTTTAAAATCGTCAGTGAAGCAGCAGCGGCGGATCTGGAAAACTGGGACTGCCCTGGTTCCAGCCCAGTGGCTAGAACCAGGCTCTGGAAACTGGGGCAGTCCAGCTTTTCCGGGACAGATGTAAGCCTAGATTTAACACTTTTTAAAAGGAACCCTTCTAATTTTCTGATAGTTGGTCTTACTGGGAAAACTCAAATGCAATTCTGAATGTGATCAATACCATTTTAGTCTTCCTTTTTTATTCCCAGTACACTCTTTTTCTTTTGTACTTCTCTGTTGACAAATAATAAAAAAGAACCACTGAGGTCAAATATGCTAGATGTCTTGGAAGCTATTATCATATGATTGATTAACATGCCATATTATTTGAACAATACCCTTCAGTGACTGGGAAAAAATGCATTTTCTCACTCTTAAAACATGAAGCAATTATTAGACTCATATTATTTTGTCCATATGTTAGAATCAATAAATCTTTCACTAAGACTTAAAAAAATGCATGAATGAATGAATGAAACCTTTATTGGCATAAAAAGAAAAAAATGTATTTCTGTGACTTAAATTAACTCTGAAAATGCTTAATAGTGACACAGAATTAAACCTAGATGGAATATTTTAATACAGGTTGAGCATCCCTAATCTGGTAATCTGAAATTCTCCAAAATCCGAAACTTTTTGACATGATGACTGCACAAGTGGAAAATTCACACCTGACCTCATGTGACGGGCTGCAGTTAAAACGCAGGAACGTAACAGTTTATTCAGCATCCCCAAGGGAAACTTTTGCAAACTTGTGTAAATATAGGGAGATAAATATTTGAGCGTCTTTTTTCTGGTGTGGTTTTTTCCAAATCTGTCAATGACAGGTAGTGGGGGCAGGTGAATGCTGGGTCACATAACTAAGCCCAAGCCTTAAGGTTATTCATTAGGGCTGCCTCATTACGAGAAATGGATTGAGTTTTTTGCAAATACATAAATGGGTCCAGTTAGATTGTCTTTTTAAAAAGTGGGTCCCGGTGCTAAAACGTTTGGGAACCACTGATCTAGTGTGTTGTGTGCCAATTTTTTTAGCTGTCTGGATTTTGAAGTCACATAAGATTTTGACCTGCTCATTTTCTACCACCTTTTCAGGCATGTGCTCCCATCATTTCTTTACTGATATTATTCCAGATTTCTTGCACATGTTCCAGCGAAGCATAGATTTTTGTAATTGTTGCACCCACTTACAATGTTATCAATTGTTTCATCTTTACAGAGCCACATTTGGCATCATTTGAGATCTTTTCCACTTTTGCCTTCATAATATTTGTTTGTAATGCCTGGTCTTGTGCAGCAAATATCAGTCCTCGGTAGGTATAGTCAGTTGATGTTGCTGCAAGGATGAAGGGCATGGCTGGTTGTCATAAGTTTTCTAGTCCTACAGTCAAATGCATCTAATTCTGTTTGAGTTCAGTCAATAATTCCTGCACTATATTGAATCACTGGAATGGCCCAAATGTTTATGGCTGTGATTGTGTTCCCACCATGGGCAGCCCAATCCTGTCTAGAATTAAGCAGCCATGCACCTAAGGTGGCTGCTGCATCCTAGCCAGGATTGGGCCCACACCAGTGGAGCTGGAGCACTCCTTGGGGGCGAGGAACGTTTGTCCCTTTTCCCCAAGTAGAGCCCCAGCAGGCCAAATGGGCCTCCTCGGATGTGCGCTGGCAAAATTGTAAACAATTTGAACATTGTTGGCAAGCATGTAATTGGTTTGTAGTTGTTTGCAGTTGCTCCTTTGTATTTCATTATTAGCACTATTCTTCCAGTTGTCATCCAATCATCAATTTTGGCTGTTTGTAGCATGCTGTCAAATTGCTGTGCTAACCTTGGGTGTATGTTGGTTAGATTTTTAAGCCAAAATCTGTGTACCACATCTTTTCCTGGGGCTGACCAGTTGGTGATGTCTTTTGCAATGATTATCAGCAAAAAAATTCCCACCAGGCTCCCTTAAAGAACAGCCAGCTAATCTCAGACTGTATGAAAGGAAGGAGGGGCTCGACGACGCGGAACAAACTGGGTGAGCCAAAGCAACGGTTCGCAAGCTGCCCAGTCCGTCCCACCCCCAAGCCTCACCACAGCCAATGGGCTGCTTGGAAGTTCCCACCCTTTGCCCAGCATGCTCTGAGGGGCCATGAAATGGGGGCGACATGCCAATGGGCATGCCACCCGCATTCTGACGATAGCCAAATCTTTGCCTTTTCTCATATACCAGAATAATGAAATAAAATGCCTGAGACATGAATGTATCCATACACTCTAGTTGATGGGAAAAATGGGAAAACATTGGATAAAGTCAGCTACTTCAATTCATTTCAAATGATACACTCATACATGAGCTCCTTTAGAAGTAGGGGGGAGTTATTCTATATTTGCAGTGGCACTCTTAGCAACTTGTAAATAAAGATGCTTCTGAATTTTTATATTCCTTCTAACAAACCCTGTCTCTTATTAAGCCACTAGAGATAGCTCTCACATTGTCTCTAACAGAAGGTAATTTAGTCCCCCCTCCCTTCTATGTTTCTTTTTGTATTGAAAATGTTACCCACCATGTTGGATACTCAGGCTTTGTTAATTGCTTTGTTGCAAAAAAGGAGGGGAGGGGGAACCCACACAAATTTATGTGCGTTTTAAAGGTTTAATTTTCTTTTAATTTTTCCTCATAAGAATGTTGCCGCATTCCAAAATCAAATACATTAGCCAAAGAGCTGATTCAATGCTCTGTTCCACCAGCAGTTTAAAAACAGAAAAGAAAAAACACACACACACACAACTAAATCCCTCCAGACATTGCTTTGGCAAGATGAAGTGTATAGAAAATATGTGTACATAGAGAATGCGCGAAGTGGCATTTAAATAAAAAGAAAAGAGGGAAAGACATTATTACCTGTAGTCTCAAAGCCATCCTCCTCCAACCGACTCGTCTGATTCTACAGGTTTAGAATATCAAAGTACTGAAATTTTAAATCTGGAGAATAAAGCTTGAAACATTGGTAAAGGCAGCTGAGATTATGCTGTAATCGCCTTCTGCTTTCTATCACTATCTTTAAAGGACCCATAATATTAGGTATGGGATTTGAATGTTTTAAAAACACACGAAATCTTTCAGAAGCCTACAGTAATGGCTCTTTCTTCTCATTTTCTTTAGTTACCATGAAGCAGGGTAAGGCAATTATTAAAAATATTGGCAGTTACTGGCTGCAAAAAGCAGATAATGAGTGTAGTATTCCCAACACAAAGGTACACACAGAAATATTGTAAAAATACATTTATGGAAGCAAGAAGTTAGAACAATCTGGTTTCTTTCAGGCATAAAAATCCTGCATCCAATTGCATTCCTTCCTTGTAGATTAAAGTGATGAGGTTTTACTGTCAAATGGCCCCAAAGACCTAGTATGCACAAGGTTTCCTGATCTGTTGTAGGAAAAAGAGAACGCATACATTGGTACACTCCTCTGTAAGAATATAATGAAGTGCATGGAAGAGATAGGAAGCCCTATGTTCACAGAACTCTAGATCAAGACCTTAACTGTTTTATATATATATCCTGCCTTTCATCACAGACCTCAAAAGAGTACACATGGTGTTCCAAGATTGGTCACTCAGGCAGACTCTGAACAGACCACGCCGGCTTTCAGCCAGATTGCGATGTTAGTATATGAGTACTCCTCCCTCCCGACCCTGGGAGCACTGATTACCATCATAATATTATGTCCTTATATTCTCCACACAAGATCTTCAGAACATAAGTGGGCAACAAGAGGACTCTTCATGCATTGCATTGTATGTGCATAGAAGATGGAAAATATATTGTGCCTGTTTATACCTGCTGTCCCTACACACACGGTATTTGGCAGAACCTGTTAAAGAACCTATGCATGTAAAACCTATAAGCATGCAGGTTCTGGTTGTGTGATCCCTGTGTGAATTTATGTGGAACTGCCTCTGAAGACTGTTTGGAAACTTCAGTTACCGGTAGTTCAGAGTACAACATAAGAAGAGCCCTGCTGGATCAGGCCAAAGGCCCATCTAGTCCAGCTTCCTGTATCACACAGTGGCCCCACTAGATGCCTCAGGGAGCACACAACCAACAAGATAACCTGTTTCCTGCTGCCACTCCCCTGCACCTGGCACAGAGAAAACCTACTTCTAAAACCAGGAGGTTGTTTATAGCTTGTAACCTGTGATTGTCTTCTCCTCCATGAATCTGTCCAAAAACCCCTTTTAAAGGCATCTAGGCCAGGTGCCATCACCACATCCTGTGGCAAGGAGTTCCACAGATGAATTACACGCTGGGTAAAGAAATATTTTCTTTTGTCCGTTCTAACTCTCCCTCCACTCAATTTTAGTACATGTCCCCTGGTTCTGGTGTTGTGCGAGAGGGAGAAGAATTTCCCTCTATCCACTCTCTCCATCCCATGCATAATTTTATACGTCTCAATCATGTCCCCCCTCAGGCGCCTTTTTTCTAGACTGAAAAGCCCCAAACGCTGTAGCCTTTCATCATAAGGGAGGTGCTCCAGCCCATGAATCATTCTGGTAACAGCAGCACAAAGGATGTTAACTGGTGTGATGGTTGCGGGGATAGGATTCTGCTTCGAGCACTCTCCTTCCTCCCCTGAATTCACACTTATTTTGGAATAAAAAGGGACTAACAGCCCACTCCTACCTAACTCCCCGCGTGGCAATGCAGTGGAGGCAGCGCAGCCTCCGCTGTATCCTGCAGGGGAGTTTGGGCTGCTGGAGGTCTCCTTGGGGTAAGGAGCTCCCTTGCCCCAGGGTAAACCTCAGCAGTTGCTATCAGTCAACTCGGATCTGCACCAGCTGTATAGCTGGCACAAGTATGTGTTGGTCCGTGCAGGCATATCAACACCTGAGAAGGGAGTTTTGATTCAACATGTGCCACTGCCGCTGAACCCACTCCCCTCCCAGGCCCTATCTGCACATCCTCTGCCCCATCTCCTTCCCATTCCTCTCTCCCCCCTCCAAGTTCCACCCTGTTCCACCCTTACCTGCTCTGGAAGGCCTTCCGAGTTCTGCCGGCACATCCAGAAAGGCTCCGGCCTTCCTACCAGAGCGCTGGCAGCTTGGGCTGGTGTCCAGCACTTTATGGCTGCTTTTCAGCAGCCATCACTGGAGGAACCCACGTTCCACTGGCGCAGCAGCCTGACCGCCTCCTTCCTTATAATCCGACCCGTACTCTGAGGTCATCAGGGGCAGTGGCGTTCTTACTATTGGGGCGCTGGTGTGCTGCGCCCCAGGCGCCGAGTGGGCACGCTGCTTCCGGGGGGCGCGGGAGCTTGGGCTTGGAGCTGTGTGGCGGAGCCCGGCTGCTGAGCCCCCGGGAAGCAGTGCGCCCACTTGGCGCGTCACCGGCTTCCGGAGGCTCCGCTCCGAAGCCTGGACAAGCCCTCATCATTGCGACTGCCCAGTTCGGCGGTCGAGGGCTTTGTGGGCAGCCTGTTTGCCCTCAGAAAGGTTCTGCGCATGTGCAGAAAAAACAAATAAAAGCCTGTGACGCATTCGGCCGGCTCACAAAGCCCTCGACCGCCGAACTGGGCGGTCGCAATGACGAGGGCTTGTCCCGGCTTCGGAGCGGAGGCTCCGGAAGCCGGTGACGCTCCGCTTCGGGGGGGGGGGCGGCAGCCAGGCTCTGGCGCGACGGGGGCGCTCCAGCCCCCGCCCCCGGGCGCTGGAATGGCTTAAAACGCCACTGATCAGGGGGGCCCCTTTTAACCGTGCCGCCACTGACGGAGGTGAGGGGGATGGCGGCGCGGAATAGGGCCTTCTCGGCAGTGGCGCCCCAATTGTAGAATTCCCTCCCCCTGGAATTGAGAATGGCTCCCTCCTTAGAGACCTTTCGGCGGGGCCTTAAGACATTTTTATTTAGATCAGCATTTGATGTCTGACATGGCAGGCTGGCTTTTTGATAGATGGCTTTTGACAGATGTAAATGTGGATGACCCACTGGGGCTGTTTGTTTGAATGGTTTTAATTGTTTTAATTCTTGATTTTAAATGTATATATGTATGTATTTTAATGTTTTTATTGTAAGCCGCCTTGGTTGCCCTTGTGGGAGAAAGGCGGGGTATAAATTCTATAAATAAATAAAATAAATAAATAGATCAGGCTGTAAACTGCCACCACAAAGGCTAAAATCAGACAGCTGTACATAAGCTGTACATACAGAGGAATTCCTCTGAGCCTCAGATTCCCAAGGGATCCTCAAAAACAGGTAGTAGTGTAGGACTAGCAGGCACAGAGACAAGGCAGCACATTCTCCACTAAGGGCATTGCTGAAATTCTATTGGTTTGGGTTCAGAAATAAATGTTGGGAGGTCTAATTTACACTTACGGGTGACTGAGAAAGAATAGGCCTTCCTGCTGGTGTCCCCGGCAGCATGCTGAGCAATGTGCTGTGGGGGAAGCCTTTGCAGCAGTTAGCACCAGTGTGGCCAGTGTAATACAGTGTTTCTGTATTTATATACCGCCTTTCTTATCCTCAGATTGCACTTCAGATGTTATTCAGGGCGGTTTACATAGGCAGGCTTATCTAGATTCAATAAGGATCTTTACAATATTATTCTGTATAGAACCCTACAATTCCAGATGGTTTCGTCCACGGTGTAGTCATCTTGATAGGCTGCTGAACACAAGCTTCGAGCTCTCTGCAGGACGCCACAGATCATGCTGAACAGGGAAACCTTTTTCTAGTTGTCATCGCTCTGTCACTGACATTCTCAGTTGACAGTGAAACAGTAGTGTTTCATCCACCAAAGAGGAGAGGTAAAGTGTAGTGTGACTCTGTGTTAGTTCTCTGCCTCCACTGACATACAAATATCAATTGTAGGCCCAGTTAGAGAACTGAAACTGACTTCTGGCATGGAGGCTTCAAACTGTACTTTTCTTGACATACCAATATTGTGACCAATGAGATTTGCTGTTATTCCTTATAACATGCAACCTCTGTACGACGACACTTCCCAGAATACTGTTGGCACTGACAGCTAATTAGTGTTTTGTGATTTGATGACAATGTCATTTCTGAATGTATCGCTGTCCAAATTAATGAGTTAACACAGCGGCTCCTACAGGAGAAATCCAAGCAATGACAGCTCGGTAGCCAGGCAAGTATCAGCTTGACGACACACTTGTTGACATATTTGGAAGTGCCTAGCATTTCTGATCAGTCTAGCCCATTGTCTTAGCATTCCTAATAAATAACAACTCAAACTCTCTCGCGTTTGGTTGCCATGACCATAGGAGGTATTATGCTAGAAGCTCAGAGTTGTGTTTCTGGGAGGAAAAATGACCACCTTCGAAAAACTTCCTACAAACTTATTTAAGTAACGTTGCATGGAAGGACTTCAGATTTTGTGTGACACTACTTCTGACCACATGTGGCTAGCGGGTGGCACAGTGGGTTAAACCACTGAACCATGAGCTGTCAATCGAAAGGTCGGCAGTTCGATTCCCGCGACGGGGTGAGCGCTCGTTGCTTGGCCAGCTCCTGCCAACCTAGCAGTTCCAAAGCATGTTCATGCGAGTAGATAAATAGGTACCGCTTGCGGGAAGGTAAACAGCGCTCCGTGTTCCAGCCGCATGCTACGCGCTGCGGCAAGGAGAGTCATGCCGGCCACATGACCATGGAGGCGTCTTCGGACAACGCTGGCTCTTCGGCTTTGATATGGGGATGAGCACCACACCCTAGAGTCGGACACGACTGGACTTAATTGTCAGGAGTCACCTTTACCTTTTACTTCTGACCACATTGTTCAACTACCTGCTCATGGGGAATTCTGTTAACTCTAAGGAGCAAATCAGAGTGCATTCTTTGCACACAGATGCTTTCAGATTCAATCCTTGGCATATCCAGGTAGGCCTGGTAAAGACTCCTCTCTGAAACTCAGAGATCCTGTGCTAGATGGCCCAATGTACTGAGCCAGTCTCTAACAGAGCTTTGAAACACTCACCTACCATTAATCATAGTGTTTCCTCATAATGCATTTCCTCATCATTTCCATCAGTTTCTTCATATTGGTTTCTATATATTTTTTTTCTACTGTTGTGATCCACCTTGGTGGTCCCTTGTGACCAAAAGGTGGCATAAAAATATTTTCAATCAATGAATCAGCAATTCTGCATCTTTGAATTGTAATTGACTGCTCATTGTGAAGTTTCAGTTTGCATTTCACTGTGTAATCTTATTTTTGTGTGCTGCCAGCGTTTTAATATTTTCATTCTCACTGCTGGCTGAATTAGCGATGGCTTAAATCTATAGAGCTTTTGAGTTCCCTTAAATCTTGTTGCCATCTCAATTAGCATCCATCCTGGTTAAAATTGCATAGCTGTAGCTGCAAAGAAAATTTACATTTGTTGCACTGAGTTGATACATCTAATCACACCTTGTTTACACCTCATTAACAAGGTGTAACAAGCGGCAAATTGTTAAGAATTAGAATACAATTAACCCTGAGTCGCTGAGTTCACACTTCAACTGGCTTGGTTTAGTCCACATGTTGAACATGTCTTAGAGATTATGTCTGTGCCTTCCCTTTGCATGCCTCTGGCACTTACAGCAAATCTACACAACATTGTTTTTTAACAGGGAAATGTCACCACAAGGTGAAAAATCCCTGTAATTTCCTCATACTTGCTCATTCTTATCTACCCTTATTTAACTTATCTATCCTCCTCAGACTGGAGAAATTTTATTTATTTATTTCTGTATTTCTGTATTTATATACCGCCTTTCTTATCCTCAGATTGCACTTCAGATGTTATTCAAGGCGGTTTACATAGGCAGGCTTATCTAGATTCAATAAGGATCTTTACAATATTATTTGTATAGAACCCTACAATTCCAGATGGTTTCGTCCACGGTGTAGTCATCTTGATAGGCTGCTGAACACAAGCCTTGAGCTCTCTGCAGGACGCCACAGATCATGCTGAACAGGGAAACCTTTTTCCAGTCGTAATCGCTCTGTCACTGACATTCTCAGCATTCCAGTCTGTTCTCTCACCGCACCACGCAACAGCGACTCCTCTCTGCCACCGAGGGTCATGACTCATGACAGCTAATAGTGACTTCCCGGTCGGCCTTCCTGCATGAAAACGGGCTGCTCCTGCTTAGCTTCCGGCAGTCTTCAGGCAGTTCAAACTCAGGACCACACCTCCTGCCACAATACACAACAATAAGAAAAATGCTCTGTGTTTTGAATAAGAGAACATCACATTGTTGCACCTCACAATGTTGGACACATTTATGAAAAGACATTCTAATGGAGAAGTTGCAGAACCAACCATCTGCCTAATAAAGGAATGTTTGGTCAGTGCAGCTACAACACTGTTTGCTCTTGGATCCAAATCCAAAATAGATCCACCATGCGTTAGTGAACTAGTTGTAAAGGACTGTGACCCTGCTTCTATAGATAGATATAGATATAGAAACCTTTATTGGCATAAATAATTCAAACACAAAACATGTACAGTGCAGATTTCCAATTAATCCACACTCTCCCACACTAATGTCTCCAAATCCCAAGTCACTTATCATCAGGCTTGCCATATCGCCGACCGGGACGTTCCTTTTTGCCCTTAAGGGAGGCGGGGGGAGGGGCGATAGAAGCCGGAGCGATGCTCCGGCTTCTATCGCCCCTCCCCCTGCCTTCCTTAAGGGCAAAAAGAAACGTCCCGGTCGGCGATATGGCAAGCCTGCTTATCATGAGTCTCCTTCCTCTTGACCATCTCCCATAAAAAGGCTGCTATGCTCTCCACTATATCTGCCTTTTCTATAGATAAAACAAATCTAACTTTCTCCTGATCTGATTGACCTCTCATATTCGCTAAAATCCAGCCAAGATACTTTGAACACAACTCCTCAAGAATAGGACAAACAAGACCCTGCTTCTATATATTTGCCAAGAAAAGTGATAATTTAAATGTAAGGCCGATTCAAAACTTCACCTGAAATTACATTCAGCATGAACTTTGGAGGGGCAGGAAGGGAAAAGTTGGTAATAATGCTGGTAACATCATTCCAGAAGACTTCTGAGGAAATCTGCAGACCCAGAAAATGAGCACTAAAGGACTCCACTTTCACCTCATTTTGCTTGCCCCTAAAACAATCACTAAACGCCCCTCCCCTTTGCTCCCTGCAAAAGGAAAATTTGAGTATACCTTAAATTCCTAAGAACTTTTAGGACTCTCAAGATACTCACATGTTTAGCATCACTGGAATTATTCAAGAAAGCAAGGAAATGAAAATGAATTCCCTGAGTCTAACAGTTTAAAGAGACACAAGAGAATAATGTATTTAAACTTTTAAAATTTGAAAATGTTTATTTTCAATCAATTATTTGTCATTTAAAAAAAGAAAAGAAAAGTGAAACCATTATGCTTATCAATAGAGATTCTTTTTTTTTTCAGTGACAGCTATATGGTACATCACAGTGATACTAAATCATTGTCTGGAAATGTGAAATTTATTCATCTCCTTTTTGTGGGCTAATAGCTTTTTGTTAATTTGAAACATCTTTGGGGGGCTTTGTTTGAAATAAGTCCTTCCTACCTATGGGAAACAAGTCTGAATTGCTTTCTTTTTCTGAAATGTGATTCCCCCCCTTTCCTTCTTCTTGCAAGATTTCAGTGTTTTTGGCTCTGGCAAAGACATCATTGCAGGAAAAGTTCTTTCTTGAAGTGATGACAGAGGCAAATTTTATTCCTTTGTAGAAAACAGGAACATTTGAAGACAGACTTCTTTGTTCTTTGCTGAAGGAAGTTGGAATTCTCAACTTCTTAAACCATTAATCCATCTCCATTTTATTTTAGTTCTCTGAAGATGAGTATTCCAGATAATGAGGTATTGTACTTTGAAATTCTTTTTAAACAATACCTTTTTCTCCAGCAGTACATTCCAGTCATGTGATCGTCTGCATGATAGCTTGCCAATTTGTGGTTTCCTTTTATGACTATTTATTTTTGCTGAAAAATGCAATATAAATAATCCTCATTAATCCTGTCATAAAACCTATTGTGCTTCCAGCATAAGGTTACTCTGCATATACCGTATTGTCCCGAGTATAAGACGCACCTGATTATAAGACACACCCTTAAAGTTTGGTGCTATTAAAAAAAATTAATTAAATCACTGGCATTAAATTGCAACAGCCTGATTATAAGACGCACCCCTAGTTTAAAAACTTAAATTAGGAGAAAAAAGTGAGTCTTATACTCAGACCAGTACGGTATATAGGCAATGAGTCATTTAGTTTTGTTTGTACAAACACACATCATCTGGAAAAAAATGGGGCTCCAATTGTGCCTTTAACAACACCTTGAGCTGCAGAAATCACTTAGCAGGTCTAGCATGGAAGAGTACAGATCAACATGCAATTAATGGCACAGGGGGTAGTAAAAAAAATGGCCTTCATTACAGTGGCCTTTTCCACAGGGTTACTTAAAGGTGCATTCAGAAGCTGTTGAAAATTGTGGTGGTGAAGCTGGAGCGGGAGGTAGCAACTGCTGCAAAACGTTCCCAGTTGCTCTCCAGAGTGATCAGGAGGAGGTTTGCAACTGTTGCTATGCCTCCTTCAACCTCCTCCGTTGCCACTTCTGCTAAACAGGCTGGATGGAAATCATCCTCAGAATGGAAAAGGTTCTACTTCCAAGAGGATCCTCTCTACCTAGTCAGTTTGGCAGAAGCGGAGGAGGAGGAGAGGAGATGGAGGGAGGAGTTGACAGCAGCAAAGATGGAGGAGTGGGACATGGGGACTGCTTCAGGTGCTGGTTGGCTGGGCCACACATGTGTGCCACCATCATTGTTCCACTGCTGCTGTTTCACCTACCCTGTTTTCCCAAAAATTAGACCTACCCTGAAAGTAAGACCTAGCGTGGCTGCTCAGTGCAGCCGGCAGCACTCTACTTAGGCTTACCATATTTGCGCCCCCTCAAACCGGAAGAGCCCCCTTTTGCCGCACGAAGTGTGCCTGAAATTTTAATTAATTATTTATTTAATCTTCAAAACAAAGAATTAATTAAAGAAATCAATTTAACCTTAAAAACCGAAGGGGATGCAAAGTTTGTCTTCTCCCCCCTCCCATCACCTCAGACCTACCGTGCCTGTACAGGGACAGAGTGTTTGTGTGCCACAGTCAGTGCGAGGGGCCTCAGTTAGCGGCGGCCGACTGGTCACGCGGCTGGAGATCTGAGGGGAAAGGGAACAGGATCTTCACATTGGGGGATGACGCGGCTACCGCCAATGAACATCGGGCGGTCGAGGCTGTCTTGTGTTGCCACCTCCCGTCGTGAGCTCTCCCCTGCCTCCTCGTCATTGCCGCCCTGTGCGGCCTAGTCCCGAGGCGTGCTCGTGTTCAGCTCCGCCCGACAACACTGTTGACGACCGTGTACCTGCTGGCAGTGGCGTAACGGCCGCCTTCTAACGCGCAGAGAGCGGGAAAGAGAGAGAGAGAGAGAGAGAGAGAAGGCAAGGTGAGGAAGAACACTTCGTACTCCCATAGTAGCTCCTGAGTTAGCCTGATTCCTTAACAGGGCAGAATGGCCCCATGTCTTCCCCCCACCCCCCATTGAGAAGGCAATTAAAGTCACAGTAGCAGTTACCATAACATCTTCACAACTATAGATACAGATACAGGAGAGGCATTCAGTCAGTGTGTGATGCAAGCCATGGTGGCTTGCATCACACACTGACTGAATGCCTCTCCTGTATCTGCACAACAAAGGAAAATGGCAGAGATAAGGTTTCATTGAGGTGAGAGGAGGGTTGATATGCAGCATTTTAGCTGCTGTGAAATCATTCTCTGATCTGAGGGTTTCATTGAGGTGAGAAGAGGGTTGATAAAAAAAATTGCGTGATTTTTTCTGGCACTCATAAATATAAGACCTCTTCTGAAAATAAGACTTACCGTGTTTTGGGGGAGCCAAAATTAATATAAGACCTGGTCTTATTTTCGGGAAAACAGGGTATCCATTTCTATGGGTGGAGGAAGTCCCCAGAACTACTGAGATTATCTCCCTGGTAGTGCTGAGAAGAACCACGTTCCCCCCTGTAAATCTGGGGCTTCTCCCCACCCTGAGATCCTGTCAAAGCTACACACACAGTTATATCCTGGTTGCATATTGGGGGTAGATGTACTGCTATCAGAAACACAGAACTGGGATCACATTTCTGCTGGTGGTCTATCTGCCAAACAACAGCCCTCATGCTAAGTTCCCTGAGGAGGAAGAAGGATGGGGAGAGGCTTGATTGATCTCCTTGCTTCACATCTCTCTCTTTCCCAACCATACATCCTCATACAATCACACATGCACATTCAAGCCTTCTTTGCATAGCTTGCTAGGCTGAGCAAGGCATCAGAGATGGGAGGCCAATTGCTCTATTGCAGTGGTTCTCAAACGTTTTAGCACCGGGACCCACTTTTTAAAATGACACTCTATCAGGACCCACCTAGCTTTACGAGACTAAAAAAAAGTGATCTAGAAAGAAATAATATTGTCTGGGTCCTGCCTGCAGCAAGCCCAGACTTCCGGAGCTTACTTCTGCCAGGGCCCATCCAGGAGCGGCAGCAGGCAGAGCCAGGGGGAACAGTAGCCTCCCAGGAGCTGGAAGGGCAAGGCTGGAAGGAGACACAGGTGGGGAGAGCACGGCGACCAGCAAGGCTCAGGCAACATGCTGTCAGGCTAAATACTGACAGCTGGGACCCGGCCCATCAAGCAGTCGGCCAATCAGCCGGGACAGGTGGAGCCCTCATGGGGGCGAGGCCTCAGCAGGGCAGGGTGGGGCAGCCAGAGATCTGTAATAAAAGCTCACTGGAGGCCAATGAGGAGGCTGGTCTGGTGCTAAGCTCCACTGGTGCTTGGAAGCCCACGAACCAAGGTCCAGACTGGAGAGAAGTTTGCTGGGTGAGGCAACCCCCTTCCTCCAGGTGATTCTAAGACCAACGTGAGCCAAGCCAGGATAAGTCGGCCCGACATGGAGGTCGACGACTCCCTTGACAAAGCCCCTGCGATTGGGCCTGTCCTCACCACCCCCCTGCAGGGGGCCCCGGTGCGGGCGAGCGGACAAATATATTTATTTCTTTACAAGTAATGCTGGGTAGCCCAATCCTGCGTATGGATCCATCAGGCAGCCGAGGCTGCCCGCCGGATCCTGATCTCCGCCGCGGGCAGCCTGCAGCAGGCAGCCCGCGGCGGAAAGTCTACTCGGAAAAGGGGACACTCATTCCCTTCCCCGAGTGTAACCGCGGCTGGGGCTGACAGGCCTCCTCGGATTTCCCCCAGCTATTTTGCTGGCAGAAGTCGGAGGCCGTGTAATGGCCCCGCTGGCCGGCGGGGACCGGAATATGGCGGACGCCATGCTCCCATCCCCGCCCGGGGTGGCTGGGCCTATGGCTGCCCTTCCGGCTCCGCCATTCCTCCCCCGCCTCCACCGTCCCTCCCCCGCCTCCACTGACCCTCCCCCCATATGCTGGATCTAGACTTACTCCGCCGGTTGAGGTCTCCGGTGGTGGAGCTGGGAAGGCCAGCCTTGCGCCGGCCTTCCCGGCTCTAAAGTAGTAGCTTTACAGCACGTTTGCGACTAGTCCGGGTGGCGGAACGCTTGTTCCGCCGCCCTAATTTAGAGCAGGATTGTGCTCTTATTTATTTATTTGCAAAACAAACAAACAAACAAAAACCCCTCAATCCGTTTCTTGTAATGAAGCAGCCCTAATGAATAGCCTCAAGGCTTGAGGGGCTTAGTTAGCATGCACCAATTGCTTCTGGATAGATTTGATCCCTGATTTAAACCCTCCCACAAAATAGGCCTTTGCTACCTGTGTGAACTGAGTTCCAGAATCCCAGTCACATCTATCAATTTTAAATTTCATCTAGTAATCAGGCCAGACAATCTGCCTTGTAAAAGATCTTTGCTCCTGTTCAGCCAGATTACTAGACATCTGCTTCATGGGATTTTTGCTTCCCTTTCAGCTGACACAGGAAATAAATGAAGTCTGAAAACCCACATCAATATAAGCAGACCTGGTTTAGAAGCATGCAAAGAGAAAGGCTTATAGCAGTCACTGGGTCAGGATGCCAGTTGAAGAGAGAGAAAAAAGAATTCAAACTAAGCTAGCAGGTACGTTTTCCTTCCATACCACTAGGCTCATAATCTGCCTGGACAGAAACAAGCCAACGACGTCCACTTAAAAATATTCACAGATTTTTCTGCTGCAGCTTGTATGTTTTACATTATTGCCCTGAGTCCTTTAACAATCACTGGACTGTGACACATGCAGAAGTGTGAGCTTGCCGACCATTCAAGACTGTGAATTTTCTCACTTTATCGGTTACAGAAATAACTCCGCTAACTGTGTGCTGTGAAAATCCAGCATTCAATAACCTTGTCGTTTCTTGGCTCTTAAATGGCATGGCCTGGTCTCAGTGATGACTGCAGCCTGTGGTAGAGGTGCTGAACATCTCAGGGATGCCATGGCTTTTTTTACCTGTAAATGTGACTCAATCTAAAATAATACCAGTATTTATATACCGCCTTTCTTGGTCATTGGATTTCTCCTCTGACTTAATTTCAAGGCAGTGCACATAGGCAGGCAATTCTAAACCTCAAAAGGGGGGTTTACAATACAAAGTTCTAATCTTTCATAGAACGTCTTCATTCCAGATGTTTTCCTTCACGATCTGGCTTATCTTTGGCATTCGCCTCCCATGCTCGGCTGACGGCACTCTGACTCCCACTCAGAGTGTAACTGGCAGCTTTTCCTCGCTCTCACTGAGAGCTTCTGCAGATCGTCAGAGGCTTGTTGACAGCTCTCAGATACTTCCGGTTGTCTCGAGCTGGTGTCCTCAGATCTCTTCAGGCATTACAAGGCGGCAGGTCTACCACTGAGCCAGACCTCCTGCCCTAAATGTCACTTAAATGCCCACAAGTGACAATGAAGTGAAAGATGTTGAAGCAGAACATCATTCTATTGACTGCAATCTTATGCATGCTTACTTGGGAAATTGTAAACCTGTTGAGCCATTATTATTAGAGGGATTTAAGAAGCTCATGAACATGCCACAGTTCAATATCCTTTTATACCCTAAGAAGTTTTGCTTTCCGCTTTTCTTTTTCTGTTACAATATCCTCAGATGCTGCAAACAGACTTCAGAAGATCTTATCATATTCTTCCAGCTGAGAACCTATGACTATGTCTGTCTCCATATGGGAATGTGTTTGCAAGCATTTTTTTACTTTAGAAAAGCAAATTCTGGCATCTGTATTTATGCAGTCATTTCATCCTAGAGAAAGCTCTTTCTTGAATGTCTGTCAATCTGCATTTGCAAGTGTAATCTTGGTGCTTGATCACTGCTACAGCAGTGGGTGATTCAACTGTTTTGAGTTGAATTTACATGTTGGTGGCCATCATGGAAAAAAAAATAAGACAGTTTTCAATTACTTTAAAAACAGAAGCAGGAAAATAAGATCTCAATACCTCTCACTACTCAGTTTATGGAGGATAAGTAAAAATGAAGCCTGGAGCTTTCTGGAGTGTGCCAGCCATACGGCTGTGTTCGTAAGCAGATGTCTTGCTTATTTTTTCATCACACATTTCTTGACTTCACAGCAATGAAGGCATAGCAGATATGTCCACAGATAGGCAACCAGCCACTGCAAAAAATGCTTTGGGAAGATAAGCAAGCAGAGGCATATGTGGGAGGCCCAATTCATCTGTATATGTCCTAACAGGCTTTGCTGAAGGCTGGAGATGTCAGAGAGGAAGAGTTCATTGCGAGTGGCAAGGAACTTGGGCTTCTCAATGACAGCCTTGCACTCTTCACCAGCAACCAGCAGGCTTTGCTGAAAAGGGGAGATGTCAGAGAGGAGGAGCTCACCTCTAGTGGGAAGGGACTTGGGCTTTTATAGAACTGCTGGTGATCCCGAGAAAATCATCTGAGAGAGTTGTTGCTTCCACAAGGAGGTTGGAGAATGAGAGGCTTCTGCAGTAGTGATGTGCAATGTGCATGCCATGGTTTTTTTTGGGGGGGGGGGGTTGCCTGCAGGTATCAAGGACTACACCTGTAGCTGAAAGAGCAAGTTTCTACTCTTTGCTACATAAAGGGCCCAATCCTAGCCAACTTTCCAGTGCTGATGCAGGTGCAATGCAGCTCCAAGGTAAGGGAACAAATGTTTAGCTGGTGACGCGTGACGCGACGCAGGCCCTGCCCCCACGTGCCGGGCGCCGGGAGGGCGTCCGTCATTTCTGTCTACATGGCAGTGAGTAACTGCCAAGAGCAGGAAAACCAGCAGATATTCTGAACCACTAGCTCTATACAATCACTTCCAGTGTCTTTCACTGGAAGATTGGATTCGATAACCATATGCAAAGAATGCTCGTTTATGGTCCCATATCAACTTAGAGGTCAGTTCTGAGTGTATGCTAGGGCTCTGTCTTGGGCCCATTTCTCTTCAACGTCTTCATCAATGACTTGGATGAAGGGATAAAAGGAAACCTGATCAAATTTGCAGATGCCACTAAGGTGGGAGGAATAGCTAACAGTTAGGGGCAGGAGAGAATGGTGATAACGAAATAAAAACACCTGACACCGCTTTCTGCTTAAAAAAATCTGTGAAAAAATAATAAAATAAAATAAAACCATGTAATTTTACGTCATTCTTCATCTGCTGACACTCTATAACCTATAACACCTAGCAATTACACTTTTAAAGCAGTTATGATTGATAAAAATTGGAATAAAAATACATAACACAGCTTTCTGCTATTTCATTTTGGTTAAACACTGAAATCTACAAAAAAATAAATAAAACCATTTTCTCCCACCTCTACTAACAGCACAGAAGACATAAGCATTCAGGACCTTGAAATAATGGAATACTGGGCTGAAACTAACAAAATTAATTTCAACAGGAACGAATGAAAGGTTTTGCACTTAGGCACAGAAAAAGTGCCACAGAATGGGTGGCTATTTTTTGTACCTGGCTTGGCAGTACAGCCCATGAAAATGATCTTGGAGTTGCAGTGGATCACCAGCTAAACATGAGTCAGTAGTGTGATGTAGCTACTGAGAAGGCTAATTTTAGAAGGCAATTTTAGGCTGCATTAGTAGAACCATAACTTCCAAGTCACAAGAAGTAGTGGATCCACTTTGCTCCATGCTGGTCAGACCTCATCCAGAGTATAGGGTCCAATTGTGGGTTCCATGCTTTAAGAAGGATGTAGCCACCTGGATCACATTCAAAGAAGATGATTAGGGGTCTGGAAAACAAATCCTATGAGGAAAGGTTGAGAAAATTTGGTATGTTTGGCCTGGAGAACAGAAAGCTGGGGAGGGGACGGCGACAACATGATAGCACTCTTCAAATAGACCTCAAGGGTTATCAAATGGAAGAGGCAAAACATTTGTTCTCTACTGTCCCTGAGAGTAGAACTAGTCATTGAACTTGCTTCTGAGTAGACATGCCTAGGATTGTGCTCTAAGGGTTTACCAAGCTACACCTGCCCACATTTCTTCTCTTAAAGGTCTAGCACTCTGTCCCAGCATGGATCTGGTAAGCCTAGCTTTATGGCACATTTCCAACACCCACTGCCTACAGAGAGCACACTCCACAGGTGGCCCATTGTGCAGCCATCCCCTTCCCCAAGCGTTCCCTTCCCCGGTAGACCTCCAGCCCGCCAGTGCAACAGCAGCCTGGGCTCAGGGCCCTTAGTCAGGATTGCGCTGTCAAAGTGGTTTACGTAAGCAGGCCAAACATAACTCCATTTTTTCAATGAGGTTTTTACAAACATTCTTCCATGAGAAATCTCATAGAATCCTTCATTTCTCCAGATGTTTCCTTGCACAGTGTAATTGTCCTAATGGCTGCAGACTCCTGCACTTTCCAAGCCTCTCGCAGGCAGCTGCAACCCCAGAGGCCCCGGTAAGTATGAAAACCCCTTTTTTGCCCGTTTGTCCCTGCCCCCGCAAGTACTCAAAGTTCTTCCCGCCTCACGTCCCTTCATAGAATTCGAATCTATGGAGTTAAATGCTCAAGATTTGAATGGAGTCCTTAAATTCACTGAGTTTTCATGCCTCTAAAATTCAGATGAAGCATACCAGCTCCAAATTCTGTTGGAACAACGGACTTGGTGTCTTCTGACCATAACCACTTGCTAAGAACTCTCGAGTGTGTGAGAAACAACATTGACAAAAAAAGAAAGGTTTCACACCTCTAACGGTCCTCACCAACCCCATGATTAAGCTTAGTCTAGGAAGCTAAGTCTAATTAGCCAAGGGACTTCCAAACTAGCCACCACACCCTCATCTTGTAGGGGGGGGGGCAGACAGAACTCAGCAGGGATCAACAGCCTGCCATAGAATCCCATAGGATTTTATGGGGCCAAAATCTATAAAAACTGTGGGCTCCAGAGTCTCGTGTTCTTCATTCTCCCTTCATCCATTGCATCCTGCCTTGCTGTTGGCCTGTGGAGTGTAAACCCACTGGTGCTGCATTAGGCTATCCCTGTTTCAGCCGCCATCCAAGGACCACCATACCATGAAGCACCCAGGATCGGAAACACCGTCCCCTCCCCTTTCTTTTTTGGCAATGGCCAACTGGCCATGGTGTCAGCTTGCCCGATGGCAAGTGGTCCCTGTGGGCCCCTGATGAAGTGGTCCCCCTTAAACATTAGACAATATTTTAAAAATGTTAATGACCTAATTTAGAGGTATGTATTAAATTTAATTAAAAGGCATAGGGTCACAGTATATAAAAATATTAATTATTATTATACTTGTGGGTGGGCCCCCTTTGTCTCCTGGCAACCAATGTTTTTAGACCCAGTCCGCCACTGCTTTCTGGCTTTTCTCCTTCTATCTCCCTGAGCACAACCGAAGCTGCTGAGCCAGCATTGGCTGGTCAGCTAAACTAAGCACCCCATTCCTCCAAGGCAGTTGGCTCCCCTGCCCAGCTGCCTTCAACGCTACTGCCTCCCTTCAAGTTTGCTTCACAGCCCTCTCTCTGTCTTCAAGACCCTTCTTTGACCAAGGAGACTTCCTTGGTCAGCACCTTTGCATTCCACACTCTCAAGCTACTCAGAAACAGGATAGGTAAACTTGGCATTTGGCATAGCCTCGCCAAAGACCCTCCAAATCCCTGCTGTCCTTCCTTGTCATCATCTTGTGCTTAGTCATGCTGATGGCACACTCAGTGTTGTTGCTGTCTTCTGTTTGTGAGTGCTGTGTGGTGTGTGCATGTTTCAGTCTCTTTTTGACCTGTTTTAATGGAGACCCGAGATCAGCTTCAGGCCCCCATCCCCAAACAAACACCCTGCGCATTGCCTTTGCCACCCGGAATGGCTCCGACAGCGAGTGGGCAGGGCCCCCGTGTAACACGTTGTGAACCACTTACCGCCCCCCTAGCAACACCACTGCCAGTTGGTAGAAGGAACTGAGTGGGCAGGCACCTCTGCTGATATAAGTGGCCCACACCTGCCCGGGGTCAGAGTCTAGCACTCTGTCCCGGTTGAAGATCTGGCAAGCCTATGTCTGGAGGAATCTTTCTTCTTACAGTGAATAGCAACATGATCTTATGCATGATGACTGCTAAGTCTCATTGTGTTCAATGGAGCTTACTCCCAAGACAGTGTGGACAGGATTGGAGCTTAGGACAACGGCCTAGTTCTCCCAGAGGCAAATCTGTGTCTCAGGTTGTACTACGACAGACTACAGGTAGGGTCTCATATGATGAATGCTCTTCCATACACAAAATGTCCCCCAAGAAGGAAAAAAATGTTAGAAAGAAGAGATCTAGACTAGACTTTTCCCACAAAAAAACATGTGGTGTTTTTGTGTGCATGGTTTTTTTTATTTAATGGAAAAACATTCAGTCACATGAGTTTCTCCCTACTTCCTGAAATGGTACAACCCAAAAATTAAATTATGGAAAACTAGGCCTATTTAACCCCTTGTTGGCCTTATAAGGCATTAGATAACAGGACTCCCACAAAAGAACTTCTTTGGTGCGTAACAATTTGGATAGATTGCAATCACAGCAATGGAAAACAAATACTACTGTGTCAGATGCCCAGGCATGAATAAATGTTACTTAGGCTTCAATCCTATCCACACTTTTCTGGGAATAAGAAGCCCCATTGAACAAAATGGGACTTGCGTCTAAGTAGACATGCATATGATTGTGTGCTGTTAACTGACTAATAACAGCTATAAAGCTAGCTACTGCACAGTTGCTGCTGTTTTCCTTGAGAAACAGACTGTGGATCACCTTTTCCTCCTCCTGACATTTGCAATGGAGCAAACGAAAACTCTGTTTTCTGGATCATCTATTATTTACTGCTGAACAAAGCTAGAAGTTAAATTATGTAGAAGTATGTTTTAACGCAAATGTGAGGCATTATATTTTTAGCATCTTCTGTTCTCTCCAAAAGGGAATCCAGCGCCATCAGATGCCCTTCTTGTCAAGAGCCTGCTTGGAGAGACTGTGTACGGAGTAAGTGTGTGCCGATATTTAGATAGTGAGAGGAGTTCAAGCGGCTGTCGGGGTCTCTTCCAAAGCTAAGGATCACCTGGCAGTTCCATTAAAAATGTAACATATTTAAAGTTAGAACTGGGCAATGTAATTTGTCTGGATGCAGCATGGCAAATCGAGATTGATTTTATCGATTCGTCAATTTGGGGGTAAGATATATGTCTGCTAATGTGACACTTGTGCAAAGTATTGTTATTAGGCCAAAAAGGAAGGGAGGGGGGAGGCTCCCCTAAACCAACAAGGTGCTTTATTCCGAGTATTGACACAGTGTACCAAGATGAACTCCAGAAACTAGTAAGGTGTGTGGTGCCAAATGAAATTGCATGTCACTCAAGAGAAAGGGGGAGAGTCCCATTAATATTATATCCATAAAACAGGTGCTGTACCATGACTGAAGTAGTACTGACAGCTGGAAGATATTCTGTAAACAAGTGGAAAAAAATAAATTAATATGGAGGACAAGTTGGAGAAGCAGATTTTCAGACATGGAGTAACTAATTACCGCATTTTCATTTCCAGAGTTTACCTAACCCTGCATTTAAACTGACAATACCAAATGCCAGTGTTTTAATGAATTCATTCAGAGCCGAGGAGATACAGGGTATATTTACAGGAAGAACAATAAAATGCTTCAACATTTCTGCCAAGGCTGTGTAGCCATTTCAGATACTGGATGTGCATGCCAGCCAATATGAAAATATCTTCAATTAAAATCATTTTTAAATAAGATGTTCAGATTGTTCCACTCCTTTTGTAGTTAATATTAGCAACGTGAAGACATACAGTATCTTAAATAGATTTGATTGTTGAAACATTTTTTCTATATATTTTCCTGACAGTATAATTATTTGTACAGCACAATCAATAAGATTAATAAGAATAAGAGAACACGCCCCTGCCCCTATGAGCTTACAATCAAGATCAGGGGTTCTCAAAGTGGTGGGTCGTGACTCACCACGTAAGAAGGGAGCTGGCACTGCCCCTTAAGGGGCGTTGTGATCCCTGATGGCGGCAGCAGTGACCCTGGAATCATGCCGCCGCTGGGGACAAAAGGTATTTTGCTCCACCCTCCAGAGGGTGTTGGGGGCACAGTTCCCCCCTCCAGCGGGCCTCCCCAAGCCTCCAAATGGCTCCTGGGGGCAATTAAAGGAAGCCCACTTCCAGTTTTCAGGGAAACCAGAAAGTAAAATGGAAGTGGGCTTTAATTGCCTCCAGGAGCTGTTCGGAGGCTTAGGAGGCCCGCAGTCCCGCTCTTGGCAGAAGGATTCTTTCCAGCTGGCAGACAACCCCCCACAGACTTAAATCCTTGCCATGGAGAGACTTGTGTGCTTGTTTCACAAGGCTGCCACTTGTTTCCAGGGCCACTAACTTTCTACCTGTGCTCTGCTCAAAAGGTATTCCTTGAATATATGTGTTTATATGGGTGGGATGAGGGAACTTGAACCCTAGGTACAGGGGTCCATAGCAGTTCTTTGCTTTTGCGTCTTTGCTGCTGATGCTACTGTGACTTCTGTGGGGTGGGAGGTGTGCTGTGGCATTATTGTGGTGTGTGTGGGGTATCCTTGGGTATCTGTCCATGGTTGAGGTGGTGCCTGTGGCTATGTCCCGAGTAATGCTGCTCATTGGTCCTGCCCCATCCCCTTCTCAGTTCACCCTAGTGGAACTTCACTCACTGCTAGTGTTGTGGTTGATTGGATGCAGTGATTGGCTCCTTGGACATACAGATGTCATACAGATGTCACACAGACCATGTGCCAATTTCACTGTGATGACACACAGATGTCATGCTGACCTCATAGCACATAAATGACACATAAATGATGCACACACTTCATGATGTGCTGCCATCAGGATGCCGCTCCGTGGACGTGTTGGTGTTTCCGTGGACGCTGGGGGTGTTATCGGGAAGGGCTGCACCAGTGTTTCTTTGCCAAGACAGGCTTGGCAGTTGGCCCTTGTTGTGCCAGCATCAGTGTACCATCAATCTGGCATTGCCAGGAAAGGCTTAGGATATGATGTTGTGCCGGCGTCCATGCAACATCAATGCAGTATCTGAATAAGATTGGGCCTTATGAAACAACATTAAATCAGAACTTCCCTACTTCAAATCTCACCTCTGCCATGAAATCACTAGGTGGCCTTAAGGCAAACCACTTCGTCTCAGCTTCAGCTCCCCAGCTATAAATTGGGGATAAAAATCCTTACTTGCCTTATAGGACTGTTGTAAGATTACATATACTTAATACAGGCGAGCATGTTGCATGCTCGTAAAGCACTATACAAGTGCTTTCTGATTATTCTGGAATTATTATTAACTCCTTCCATGAGTAATTTAGGGGAAAGAACAGCAGGGTTGAGAGCTCTTAGGATAGTATGACTCCAGTGGATGTCTAGGTCCATTCAGAAATAGAGGAGTTGGAAGTCATACATCCCAGAGGGGTAGGATGGGATGGGGCGGACCGCCCCCGGGCAGCAGGCAGGGGAATCAAACTGGAGGAGGGGGGCCTTCATACTGGCGATCCATGGTGATCCGGGCTGTGGCGGCAGAGAACGCAGCGGAACGGCCTGGAGGAGCCTGCAGAAGGCTCCTGCTGCCTCCGCACCGCGTTTGGTTTGGCCCCCTCCCTCCAACCCAACCCGAGGGACATTTGGCTCTGGCTGATGTCAGCGTCATGAGGGGGGGGCGACTAGCGCGACTCCAGCTATGCGTCTGATACATCCAATGACTTTATACTCGTGCGCGCGTGTGTGTGCGCGCACACACACACACCCTTCCTTTAGGAAAGAAACTCCATAATTGAGCATAATTGTGTCTTTTTTATGACAAGAATAGACCAATTTAATGTGGGAGCAAATCAAACTCAACATTTGTTTGTAGAGCTCTTTCCGATGATGGAGGTTCACCGAATCCCGGGTGATGCATAGTCTTTTTGTTTCACTAATGTGCTTTTTTTTGTTTTGTTTATTTTCTATAATCTGTACTGAGAGAAATGTATGTACGAATTCCTGCAGAGAATAACTGCCATAAAGCTATTAGGAGTAAAACTGCATGATCTCAAACGCCTTTCTGGTATAGCGAAGTAAAACTGAAGGGAAGAAACAGCAAGCAGTCTTCAAGTTTCATCAGTTTTACTATTTCATCAAACTTCTCTGCAGTGAATTTAAGGAAGCCTACACAATAAATTTCGTAGTCAAGTCACAAATTTGGAGAAGAGAGACTGAGAGCCCACACACCTTCCCCACTTCCCTGAGACGTAGGAATTTCCAGGCTTCCTTGGAGGAGAGATCACTGAAGGCTTATGGTGTCTTTGTAATATTGGCTTTATTTACAAATATACAAGTTGAACATTAGATGGAGACAGACAGCAGTTTACTCTTACATACAACAGCAGGCTACATCAGTTCCTGAGGTGATCAGAGGCAGAAGTTCTTAGGCCATTGCCTCCCTTCTTCCTCCAGATCTGTCCCCGCCCCAGGGCCCAAACTGGTGGTTATGCTGCCATCATGAAAACAAAGCCAGACACCATCTTCAGAAGTCTCCCTTTCAGTTGCTTGAAGAATCCCCCAATGCCTATTTAATACTGCATAGCCAGTGGTCCAGGAGGACTAGGGTAGAGGTCTTGCTGAGTTCAGCTGACATCAGGCAGGTGAAGAGCTGAAACAAGTACCATTTTGCTCTCTTTAGTCTTACAATGTGACTGCAATTCTGTGTTCTGTGTGTGTGTAAATGTCCACTTCTTAATTAAGTAAAGCTGTGGATTGTGTGTGTGTGTGTGGGTGGTGGTGGTGTTGATGCCAACTATCTTGCTTTATGTAACACTTTTGGCCAACTTACTGTGCCAGGATACAGTCATCTTTTAAGGAAGCTGCATGGCTAGATTGAAAACTGCCCCACTTTTACTTCATACTTCAGGTAGATGATCTCTCGACTGAAACATTGCTCCTCTACCTCTTATTCTGTCCAACCCAAACCATAAAACGGTGGCAATTGCTGATTGTGTTTCGTGTTTTAGGGTGTGTTTAGCTCTGGCAGTAAAGTGGGAGAAAGTAGATGACTACCAAATCCAGTTTACAAAGAGACTTCTAGGCATAAGGATAGGGGGACGGAGTGGACTCTTGGAGACATCAGGACATCTAGTTCAGCAATGAAATGGCCATGGAAATGTCCCAGAACTATCCATTCAACAAAGCCAGCAAGCCCCTTGAGCCTAATTTTTACCAGCCGCAAAATGCTTGTGTACAATGGAAAGTGACAAGTCAATAAATAAAATCATGACATTGCCAGAATATAAACATCTCCCTATGAACAAAGAACATATTGGACAGCTTCTTGTCCTCACAAGTGTCACAGCTCACTGGGTATTCTTCCAAAAAGCAATTGCCTCCGATACTAAGAATGGTTTTCCAAATCAAACTGCTCTTTGCTTCTTTGGCTTTCGCAAAAAGTTGAAGAGCAGCCAACACGCTATCAAAGCTTCAAACACACCAAATCAATATCCCCCCCCCTGCTTTTCTTGAATTTTATTATTTTCAACAATAGAGCCATACTTATAGCCCAGCCAATTCACACATGTCCCATAGACTGGCTGAAAAAGAGCATGAGTTTTTACTCTTTCCAAAGAGGAATAGAATTAAAAGGCTTTCTGGCAGAGTCCTGTGGAACCTGCATCCATTTCAGTCACTCAGTAATTCACATCTTTAGAAACTGCAGAATGAAATTCTGTAAATCCCAGCCAAACTTGAAAAAAAAAAAAAAAAGAATGGTCAGCATGATTTTTTTTTTCCAAATAGAAAGGCTAAACAGAAAAAGCTTGTTATGAATACAGAGGGTGCCTAAATAGAGGTTGGTGGCCTGTGGCTACTGCAGAGAGATCTATTGTAATGTGTTCTTTTAGTATGTGCCACTCTGCCTTCGAAACCAGAAACCATTATACTTCGATTAATGTAGAGCTCTTTGGCATTTTACCAGTTGAGGAGGAGGAGGGAAAATATATCAAGAGGTTAGAAACAAATTCAGTTTGGGTTCAGATTCCAAATCTAACAGCGCAATCCTATCCAATTTACACCACTGGTGTAACCAGTGGGGGAGGGCAGGGCGGGAGACTTTGGAGGCGAGGGGAGATTTAAATCCTCTTTGAATACCCCTTTGGAGGGGATTTGAATCTCCTTTCCGTTCTGGGGCCTCCCGTTCTCGCTGCACCACTGGTTACATCGGTGGTGTAAGTTAGATAGGATTGCGCTGTAAGCCAAACATCCTATTCCTGTCTTGGAAAAGTGAGCGTAAGAACCTCTCCCACCACGTGTGGCATGACATGAGCATTCAGTCCAGGTACACATGCCACACGTGAATGCATATTAAGATATATACACTTTCTCAGACACAAGAGTGAGGGAACTTTGACCACTGGCTGTGGTATACCAATCTCCCAACCTGATACCAGAGAAAAAGAAATCAGAGTCTGGAAGTCAATGAAATACACATGCATGGTTTATGGAGGGGGGATTATTTATACTAATAGGGAACAGGAAAAGCACAAACAACACAGTAATAAGTGGCATGGAGATTTTCATGGCTTGTTGCAATTAATAACGAAGTACACTTTATGGGTTTTCCAGCCATGTATATTTAAAATTGAAGAAATACAAATAGATGATTCACGAAAACGTGCCAGAAGAAAATCCTATTTCCAGCCGCACATACTGTCAAAGGAAGCAGCGTTGCCACACCACACCTCAAAAAGGATATAGTTGAATTGGAAAAGGTGCAGAAAAGAGTGACCAAAATTGATTCGTGGGCTGGAGCACCTCCCTTATGAGGAAAGGCTACAGTGTCTGGGGCTTTTCAGTCTAGAAAAAAGGCGCCTGAGGGGGGACATGATTGAGACGTATAAAATTATGCATGGGATGGAGAGAGTGGATAGAGGGAAATTCTTCTCCCTCTCGCATAACACCAGAACCAGGGAACGTGCAGGGAGTGACAATGGGAAACAGGTTATCTTGTTGTCTTGTGCTCCCTGAGGCATCTGGTGGGGCCACTGTGTGATACAGGAAGCTGGACTAGATGGGCTTTTGGCCTGATCCAGCAGGGCTCTTCTTATGTTCTTATGTTGCGTTCTTAGAAGGACTATCCAATGCTGGCAGGCAATATTTCTAAAACTTCCGCTTACTTTTCGTTCCTCCCTCGGAATCTTATCAAAGCAAAAAGAACAAAACACGGCAAACCAGCTGGTTTCTGGTTTGCCGTGTTTTGTTCTTTTTGCTTTGATAAGGTTCCGAGGGAGGAACGAAACGTAAGCGGAAGTTTTAGAAATATTGCCTGCCAGCATTGGATAGTCCTTCTAAGAACGCAACGCTGCTTCCTTTGACAGTATGTGCGGCTGGAAACAGGATTTTCTTCTGGCAGGTTTTCGTGAATCATCTATTTGTATTTTTTCAATTTTAAATATACATGGCTGGAAAACCCATAAAGTGTACTTCGTTATTAATTAACACAGTAATAAATCACTAACATTGACTTGTACACTGTACACTCCATTCTGGAGACAAACAGTGCAATCCTGTCTAGGACAGGACTAGCGGAAGTATTGTTCCGCCGGTGCCAGGTGACGCAAACGTTTTCGACACCCGAAGAGCTCGTTTTCGACACCCGGCCAAGGCAGATGCTGCTCACTCTGCCCTGGACCCAGGCCGGTGTCGCCAGACACAGGTAAGGACTGCGCCAGGTGGCAGGGGGCATGGGGAGGGTGTAACGGGGCAGAACAGGAGGGGGTGGCTAGACCCGGGAAGAGGCAGGAATCATCGGCAGTGCACTCCACCAAATCCTATCCCCCTTCCCGTGCCTAGGCGGCATTATACGGGCCTCTCAGATTTGTGCCAGCCATTTTGCTAGTGCACATCTGAAGAGACCCATTGGGGCAGCTGGGTCATTACTCGAGGTAAAGAGATGAGCGTCCCTTTACCCCAAGGAGGCCTCTGCCTGCGCCAGCCCGATCTTGGGTAGAATCTGGCGCAGCGTACTTTTGCACACTATGGCAGTCCTAGACAGGATTGGGCTGCCCGAGAAGGAGGAGCATAATGTCTGTGTGTGTGGGAGGGGAATTAGCAAGGGGTCACTGTCTCTGTGACCCAGTGCACTGTGTGGAATACTCGATTTTCTGGAATTCCAAAGGACTACCAGGATCTATGGTGAGCAAGAGAGGCAGAGAAAACCTATGGATAGGTTCAGAGGAATGGGAAAGGTTGGCTGAGGCATGCAGACATAGCTGCAATCTGGTTTACGAGTGAGAAAGGGCATCATTAGTTTTCTGATGAGCTGCTTACAAACCCACAACTTCAAGTGGGCATTCAATCCTTGTCCAGTAAGTATTCTTAACCAGTTTCACAAGCTTCCAAATTGGGGCTGCGCAGGTCAGTCACTGAGCTTCCACTATTTCAGAGTCCTTGCCAGATTGCTTGAGAACTGATTTCCAGGTTCTTGGTTCCCCAGGACCAAGTGGGGGGGGGAGGAGGGACATATTGATTTGGTGTGTTTGAAGCTTTGATAGCATGTTGGCTGCTCTTCAACATTTTGTGAAAGCCAACAAAGCGAAGAGCAGTTTCCAGGTTCCTGCCCAAATTAATTAATAGTAGAAACAAACAGGAAAGGAAAGATGGTGAGAAAGTTCAAAAGGCTGCACCACACATTTGGCAGTGTTGAGGAGAAGATAGGAAGAGAGGTGGCAGAGGTCAAGTGTATTTTTCTTTAATCTGCTGAGCTTTCCAAGTGAGGTCTCTGAGGCTGCAGTGGGGCTGGAGACTTAAGGCTAGAAATGAAGTTTCCAGGAGGTCTCAGCATGAAAGAAAGGATAGATACAGCAAAGGGCACTTCGATCTTAATCCATCCAACACTCGAGATACTTCTGAGAAGATGACTCATTGGGGAAGGTGAGCAGACCATGACCACAGGGTGCTTGGAGCAGGGGGGGGGGCAGGTCATGCTTGCCTGACTGTTTGACAGAAAGGTCCAGCCCAAATGCAACAGTGATTGACCACCTCAGCATCTGAATGGGAGTGACCATCAGAACAACAGTGACCCTCTGAATGGGAGTCTGGCTCAAGTGTTAAACTGTGTTCAGGTGTGGAGATGGCCAAGTGCCCAAATGAACAGCTGCCTGATACCAAGTTGTGTCCCCGTGGAGGAATGGCCACGTGCAAAGTCTGGACATTTGTGGTGGCCAATTAAATTCTCCAGAACAAAGGAAGATGAAGTATAAATGTATCAATTGAATAGCATCTATCTACAGTATCAATAAACAACCTGAGCATATGTTGTTCCTGATCAAAAGTGGCATTAACTGCCACCAGTTTTTTTTAAAGGCTTTTCACCATCATGGAGATCTGGACAGTTTAGATTACCAATCTCCAGTGGGATAGGACCAGCTTGGCTTCCCAGATCATTCATATGACCACAGCTTCAATCAGACTCTGTGCCTGGGCATATGATAAAGCCAAGGACACATTGCACCGGAGGGACTGAATACCAGTTAATAACACCATATGATCTTTTTCAATTATTATTTCCCATAAGAGCAGTACTTTGGTTGTGTGCTTGTCAATACTGACTAGCTATAAAGAAGAGGTGGTTAATGGCAGGTTTGAATTAGCAGTATCTTTTGAGGCTTCTCCTAAAATGTTCCCAGTAAACCCAATTTGTACTTGTGTGGAGTGCATTTAGGCTACTGGAATGGGGAAACTGTTGCAGGAGCTGGTTCCAGACCAGAACTGTCCAGCTTCTCCAGAGACCTTGACAGTGCAGGTGGCCAAGTTCTCTAGGAGCAGGCTGCAATGGGCAGCCCAATCCTCTCAACATTTTAGAGTGGCAGAGTGCTGCACCGCTGGTCTCCAGTGTCACAAACGTGCCATAAGGCACATTTGCTTCTCCCAGCAAGGAGGCTGATGCAGCTCTCCCTGCCCCAGATCTAGTGGAGCACCCACCAGGGAAGGTGAGTTCCCCACCGGGAGGTGGAGGGGCATGGGGAGGGCGGAATAGCACATTCTGGGGGTGGGATTGCTTGGCCAGGCCTGGGAAGGGGGAGGGATCAGCGGCGGCCTCTTCCTCTGCTATATCCTATTCCCCTTTCCAGACCTGGCCACTGTTACATGGCGCTATCAGATTTGCTCCAGTAATAGCTGGCACATATCCAAGTAGCCCCATCGGGGCGGCTGGGACTTTGCCGGGAGGCCACCCAAGGTGACCTCCCGGCAGCCTGTCTCAGTTGCATAAACCTGACACGCATGGTCCAGAACTCCAGACATAGCTATGTATAAACCTAGCTTTCTTAGGATACAAGAAAGTCAACCCAATTCAATTCAATAATTCTAGAATACTTTCCCCTCCAGTCTTATATCTATGCCTATTGCCATTGAAATTAATGGAATTATGAATGGCAATTACTTTTGAAATTAATGGAATTATTGAAATTAATGGAACTTAGGTTGGTCACACTAATTTGTCTCATTGATTTTAATGGTGCTTAGTCCTGACTAACTTTCTTGAAAACAACCATTACATATCAGAAGCAGAGTCTCTCCAAGTGGGATGGTAAGAAAGCAGGTGGTAATTTTGAAGAAATGCCAGCACCCCATGCCTGAATTTGAATCACGAGAAAGATTTATTTATTTTTTTCTCATAAGAAATCCTCCACGATAAACTAGGAAAACAGCTTTGAAGGTGTAATTCTTTCTGTGGGTTCTCTTAGTCCTACAAAGACTGATTGTGAAAAGATGTGTGGAAGCAGATCACTGGGAAAACCTGATAAATAACTGCTTTGAATATCAGAGATAAGTATTAAAAGGACCCCAAAGAGAGCAAATGATTTAGCTGTTATGGCTTTTATTTTGCAGTAGTCCGTAGTATGGTATCAAAAGTGAAAAACCTTGTAGGTGGAAGGCCATCGGTGACAATGCTGTGTACACCAGACATCAGACTGCTTTAAAAGATGTTTCAAGTATGATATTAAATACCGTATTGGTCTGAGTATAAGACTCACTTTTTTCTCCTAATTTAAGTTTTTAAACTAGGGGTGCGTCTTATAATCAGGCTGTTGCAATTTAATGCCAGTGATTTAATTAAATTTTTTTAATAGCGCCAAACTTTAAGGGTGCGTCTTATAATCAGGTGCGTCTTATATTCGGGACCATACGGTATGTCTGCCATAGAAACCTTTGAAAAGCTACATTTTTTGTCAGTTTCAAACGTTTGTGTACTGAAAATGGGAAAGCATGAAACTGAATCTCCTACCAGGGAGGAGCCTTGTAATTAAAGAGGGATAAATACGCAGCAGTCAGGGAAACAGGGAATCTTCATCAAGCGAGCCACACTGCCTGCCGTAATAATTGGGATACTCTGCTAATTGGAATAGTCTGCTATTTATCTCCAACAGTATTAAAGTGTGTCCTCTTGGCCCCAGTGCCATCTGGATGGGAACACTGCAGAACAGCAAAGGGAGCATCTGCAGGTTAACGGGGGAAGTGTTGACTGTGCCATGACACGATCAACAGATGTCAATCCAGGATTGTTTAGAAGACTGGAGTGTCCTGCCATTTCCTTTGCGCTTACACATCCTGGCGCAGCCAGAAAAAGAGAAAAAAATAAAGTACTTGAAAGCTTTTTGTTTGGCATTGTTGACATTTGGACTGGTTTTTACCTCTCTTTTCCTGGCACTGAGATCTTGCTAGACAAGGCCAGCCCATCCATAAGGCCAGCTGACGTGAGTTGAATCAGTGGCAGATTGCAAGGGGTCCGAGGCGGTGTTCGATTTCACTAGGCTTACCAGATCTCAAACCGGGACAGAGTGCTAGACCTTTAGGAGAAGGAATGTAGACAGGTGTAGCTTGTTAAACCTTAGAGCATGATTCTAGGCATGTCTACTCAGAAGCAAGCCCCATTGTGCTCTAAGGCTTAACAAGCTACACCTGCCCACATTCCTTCTCCTAAAGGTCTAGCACTCTGTCCCAGTTGGAGATCTGGTAAGCCTACCTTTCACCCCGTGTCTGCTGCCACCGCTGCCACCTCTTCCCTCCAATCTACCACCAATGCAAGCCGCCGATGCAAGCCACAACAATTTGCTTCCTGCTTGCTCAAGAGAGAAGCAGATTATTCCCCAACTTATTTGCACTCCTCTTACGCTGTCGTCAAACCCAGAGGGCTTCTGGGTTGGATGACGGCATGCCAGGAGCATGGTATGGGTTTGGGGGTTTGGGGTAGTGCAGAGGCAGCAGACCTGAGACGGCATCCGGTGGCATTCTGGGTTGCACCATCCCTGCTGCTAGGTATGCATCACTCAGACTCAAGCTGTGTTGGGACACTGTGCAAAGCATATAGGCCATACCCAGGTCCAGCCTGAAGAATGGGAGCATGCTGGCAAGTCCTGCCTCAGATATATTCTCATACCCTGCTCTCCCCGGGTACAGCATTTGTCAGCAGCAGCAAATGTTATATCCAGAGAGATTTTCTCCCCATGATCTAGGGTGCTGGAAGTCCAGCATTCCAGCTGACAAAGAGAAACTCTACCCAGGCTATGGAAGCACATTGAGGTTGGGGAAGGGCTTGCTGGCATGCTGCCATTCAGGCTGGGCCAGGGGACAACCTACACTCTTTATAAAACATCCAAATAGGTCTACAATTGCAGTCAAATAGCCCTCTGCTCATGACATACCCAGGCTCAGTGAACTCACAAAGAGAGGTGGCCTGCATGTATTCAGGTGAATGTCTGCAATGTCTGTACATGGGATGACGCATCCTACGTGCTTAAAGGTGCATGTGCATATACAGACGTTCACCTGAATGCATGCAGGCCACCTCTCTTTGTGAGTTCACTGACCCTGGATATGTCATGAGCAGAGGGCTATACGACTGCAATTGTAGTCCGATTTGGATGTTTTATGAAGAGTGTAGGCTATACCCAGGTCTCCTTCAGAGACATAACAACGGTGGAGCGCGTGGTTCACTCGAACCAGGCGCTCAGCGGCGGAGCACATGGAGCAGAATCTCCAGGCGCTCGGGCGGGCGGGCAGTCGCTGACGCGAAGCGCCGCGTTGTGTCGGCCCTCCCTGGAGTCCGTTACGCTCCGAAATGAGCGGAAAACGGGTGGGGGCGCGTCAACATGACGCGAGGGGCGCGTCGACGTCACGTGACGCAGGCCCCGCCTCCAGGTGCCAGGCGCCGGGAGGGCACCCGACATCTCTGGTCTCCTTATAGTTGGGAACCCTGATTTTTCAGGGTTCTAGATCTTGAGGAGAGAAGTCTAAGCTCAAACAGCTATATGCAAACATTCAGCAGAACATATACAGTATATATTGGGGGGCGCCACCATGATCCCGCTACCCCTGTACATTCATTTACCCTAGGAATGTTGTGAAAATATGGCTTTAACCTTTCAGATTCAACTCGAATAATGATGCTTAGTATTGCATCGTGCCTTTTGAGTGTGTAAAGCCTTTCACATTGTCTTTCACATTATCTTTTCACATTATCTTTCACATTACATTATCTTGATGTAATCCTTACAATAACCCTGTAGGGATGACATCTTTAAGCTGGAAGAAATTTGATAGAATTCCAGTGTTATAACTTTGACAAAAATAACACTGTCATACAAAAATCCATTCAATCCACCCACCTTTGATGGTTTTCTGATTTTGCTTTTCATTCCTTCTGACCCAACCAACTGCAGATCTACTTGTCAGACTGCTTGACACCCCCCCCCCCCGCTGCGCCGATACTTTCTAAGTCAGAATAATGGAGAATTTTCATCAACTCGCTGCCCTCTTTCTTCCCAATCTACCCGTAATCAGGACTAGTCTACCAATGAAGCTACCACATTTAGTTTTTATTTTGTTGTTGTTGTTGCTGTGGGTGTGTGTGGGGGTGGGTGATAGGTTGGCTCAGTTTTTGACTGAGTTCAGTCTTGAGTCAGGTGGTATACCTATTGATCATCCAGATCACCTGAGGGAGGTAGATGGCTAGTGCCGTTTCCCCGTATTAGTGACCCGCATAGTTTGGGCAATTAGTTTAGTGACTTGCTATAGTTTTGTGTATTTCAATAAAGTGACCCAGTTTGAAAAGCCCAAAAAGCGTTTGGGGCTTTTCAGTCTAGAAAAAAGGCGCCTGAACGGGACATGATTGAGACGTATAAAATTATGCATGGGATGGAGAGAGTGGATAGAGGGAAATTCTTCTCCCTCTCGCACAACACCAGAACCAGGGGACATGCACTAAAATTGAGTGGAGGGAGAGTTAGAATGGACAAAAGAAAATATTTCTTTACCCAGCGTGTAATTCATCTGTGGAACACCTTGCCACAGAATGTGGTGATGGCACCTGGCCTAGATGCCTTTTAAAGGGGCTTGGACAGATTCATGGAGGAAAAGACCATCACAGGTTACAAGCCATAAGCAACCTCCTGGCTTTAGAAGTAGGTTTTCTCTGTGCCAGGTGGAAGGGAGTGACAATAGGAAACAGGTTATCTTGTTGGCTGTGTGCTCTCGGAGGCATCTTGTGGGGCCACTGTGAGATACAGGAAGCTGGACTAGATGGGCCTTTGGCCTGATCCAGCAAGGCTTTTCTTATGTTCTTATGAATCCAAGCCTCTGTCTCGTGTCTTTATTTAGGGGGTGCATGGGTAAATATGTACAGCAGCTCTTTTTCCATCGCAGAATGTCCTACGTCCTCATTAGGAAAAGAAAACACTTGCATGTAATAAATGCATTTCTACCACACCTATGCTATTTGTCTGCCTTTTGTGGAAGAACGAAACTAGGAAATCATGGAAATCTCCCTGTTACAGTCGCTATGAAAACACGTAGTAAATGGCAAAGACGACGACTTAGCCCTGGCTATGGGAAGTTTAATCTTGCACAGAGACGGCGGTGCTGGAAAATTGTAGGACGGATGATATGGGATTACACGCTGCTTTGATACAAAAGGGTTGTGTGCTTTTGAGACGTCCACATTTTCTGTTTTTTAAAAGAATGAGGTTTTGCCAGGTTCTTACAACACGTCTATCCTGCTCCTCCTGTCAGGCTGTCTTTTCTAATCAGAATGGCTGATATAGTCTAAGCCTTTTGCCTGGCTCCACTCTGCTTAATCTCTTCTCAGTTTCTGCACTATCTATAAATCCTCTCCCTTGACTGGAACACTACTCCACAGACCTCCAGTGTGTAATACATATCCTGGCTTGGATACACTAGGTCTGTGTCACTCACCAACTCTCTTGGAACAGAGTTCTGCTCTGCATAACTGGCTTAATGAAATTGTCACCCTCACTTGCTGCTCTCTATACCAAACATGTTACTTTTTTAATGGTGTTTTTTTTTTTTGAAAGAGCACTTCTTCTCCTGGCAGACCATCACTTAGAAATGTACTTAACATTTCCTGGGATATTACTATACATGCCTCTCAAGTGAACTGAGCCCCCTTACTCTCTTTACCCAGAAATTCAAGGCTCCATGAAAGTTTCTTTGTGGAGGTAATGTTGTTGCTCACCTTTTGTCAGGCACTCACTCACAACACATACAAGTAAGCAATGTAGCTCTCCGGCCATTACCTGAGAATCCTTGGAGCAGTTTGCTTTTAAGGGTGTTTGCAAGCCAGTCAAGAGGATCTTTCTGTTCGCAAGTAGAAGCCCAAGACCTCAGACCTTAAAACATTTCACAGGTGAAATTAGAGACACTCCTGTGCATCTTTAGCTATGGGGTGTTAATAAACTGGCCATGACAGTCGCCATCAGGTTACTTGCGGGCTGGAGGGCAAAATCCTGGTCTGGGCTCCCCATCATGATTGGATGGGCCCGCATGCCCCCAAAGCTTACTTGTGGCAATAGTTCCTCCCATCCTCCCTACTTGCCAATAGCATCATCTCCTAGAAGTTCTGTGAAGACACAGGGAGATGCTCCCAAGGCCAGCCTTTCCATGCAGCGATGTAAAAACGTTGCACCGAGCAGAAAAGTTTGAGGGTTGGTGGATTGATGAGCCTTCCTGTCTGTCTCCCACCCTCTCTGGCCTGCTGCTCCAGTCAGTGGTCTGATCCTCTTGTGACTTAGTACTTCTATTCCTTTCTCCTTGGGTTTGGTGTGAATGCCCTGAGTCTGTGCTGGAGTCCAGGGTTCTTTGGTGTATCTTATTACCAGTTAAGGGGAGGCTTAAAGATTAGCCCCAGGCCTCCAATGCATGGTTCCCCTTACCTGACCTACTGTATGAAGGACTCCAAGAACAAGGAGAATCACCACTTCCACTAGATCTCCATCTCAGAGTGAAGTGCTTTGCAACGGACTGAGGGACGCACTCCTTGCCTGTAGCCCTGGCTCAAGCTACAGAGAGCACATACCCACGTCACAGTCTTGTGCTGTAGCTTGAACTTTCCTCCTCCTCATCCTTCCTCTTCTTCTCTCTCTCTCTCATTTTGCCTCCTCTGTGAGTACATCCCCACTTCAGCCCCTCTTCCCCCTAAGTAATCTGGCTGATTTCCCTAAGGTGTCAACATTCTGTTCTCTCTTCTCTTTTCCCTCCTCTGTTTTGTGCAGTAATGCTCCCCTTTTCCTTGTAAGGATTTCTTCTTTCTCTTTTTGCCTGCCTAGATACTGCAAACATGTATGGCCTAGCTGTGATGTGATTGTGTGTGAGTATTGCAGCACCTTTATCTTTTTGATTCCCCTTTCTGGTTATTGTACTTCTATCCTCACAATAAAGCTGCATATTGTTGCATCTATATCCTCCCTTCCTCCTCATTTCATGCAAGTCCACTGAATTTTGCCATGAATTGCTGCATTGGTCCCTGCACATGTAGTGAATTTCCTCTCTCTGAACTTGCAACGTGTATTGTCATCTGCAGCCCAATCCTAACCAACTTTCTAGTGCTGACGTAGCCGCAGTGCAGCCCCGAGGTAAGGGAACAAACATAACACTTCATAGCCCAATCCTGTCTAGAGTGTCACAAACCTGCAGCTCTAGGGTATCGCAAACATGCCATAAAGCATGTTTGCAGCACCCTGGGAGAAAGTGGTGCAGATGCCAAGGCCAGCGACACTCTCCCCAGCCCAGATCTGGAGCTGTGCCTGGTGGGAAAGGTGAGTACCCTGCCGGGTGACAGAGAGGCATGAGGAGGGCAGAACAGGATGTTCCAGGGTGGGTGGGATTGGTCGGCCAGGCCCGGGCTGGGGGAAGGATAGTCGGAGGCCTCCTCTGCTGTATCCCCCTTTGCAGGCCTGGCTGCTGTTACATGGGGCTCTCAAGTGTGTGCCAGCAAAATAGCTGTCATACATTCGAGTAGACCCATTGGGGCATCTGGGACTTTACTCAGGGTGACAAATGTCATTTTCCCTTGAAAAGAACTCCCACCGCTCCAGCACTGGGTTCTATCTGGATAAGATGCAGTGCGGGCTCTACGCCCATCTTGCTGCAGCCTGGCTAGACAGGATTGTGCGGTTAGTAACACAGTGAGATAGTGAGTTTGTGTGCAAGATGAGATGGGGGGGAGGGGGTTGCATCTCAATGCCTTCCCTAGCACAAATACTCTCTTCCCCTTAGGATCCCCGTCACACTGGTGTTGTAATATGTTCTTACTGCATCAAAGGAGTACATCAAAGGAGTTTATACTGCCCATCATGACCAAAAAACAAACAGTGACTCAGTATGCATAAAAAGAAAGGGAGATAGTGCTATGCAACATTCTGAATGATGCCTTTATTCTGTTTTTAACAGGAGGACGTACAAATCAACGTAGCCATTTCAAAACTGTTGTTGCTCTGCATCCACTAGGCTGGTTTCATGTTTGGTTTTATCACCTGATGTTGATGCTCACTAATTATGTGCTTCACCTCACTTCAGCTTATTTGTTTTATTGACTTCTTACAGCTGTTTGTCACCTATATCTCAGGCGATGCTTCAGTGTGAGCAGAATCCCACACTTTGTTCCCTCCTTGTTATGTTCAATGAAGGTTTTGATTTTTGTTCAACCCGTGTCTAAAAGTCTGTCAAAACATTGTTAGAGAGTATATGAAAATTGATCAAAGTAACCATATTTATTTATTTATTTATTTATTTAAAGAATTTGTATCCCGCCTTTCTCCTGGCATGGGCACTCAAGGCGGCTTACAACATTAAAATAACATATACATTAAAATAATTAACAAATAATTAAAACAATTAAACATATGCAATGTTTCATCTTTGCTTATCCATGCATGAGTGTTCTTTGCAGTTATCCCTATCCTTCTCATTTCGCCGCTACTCTATCGCCACTCATTTCGCCATCTTAGTCATTTCACCACAAGAGATACAGAAGAATTTGGAATGTTTGATGTTTCAAGGAAAAAACCAGTGTTTTCATTCCAAAACAAAATTCCTATCTACCTGGGATAGCTGAACTTTGCTGTGAAAACATGCGTGTCATTTATAGTCATTCATCCATAGTTTTATCTTTTGATCTTTTTGGAGCCCATACACAACTCCCACTCTACAAGGGCGAAAGGGCACCAAGTGTATATGTAATGTACATCATTGTGTTCGAGGTTGCTACTACAGATGTCACAAACATGCAATGTGGGGTGCTTGAAAAAGTGAACACTCCTGTTTGAACGCTTGAG
This sequence comes from Plestiodon gilberti rubricaudatus, assembly GCA_026170595.1. NCBI lineage: Eukaryota > Metazoa > Chordata > Lepidosauria > Squamata > Scincidae > Plestiodon > Plestiodon gilberti. The sequence goes on along the minus strand of JANXHW010000004.1, from coordinate 140,621,999 downwards.
AACAGAATCGAGAGAAACATTCGATGACCAGTCCCAGAGTTCTCTGTGGAAAACTGATACAATTTACATCATTTCCCACCTGGAAATGACCCTGGAATTACCCAGTGCTGCCTTCCCAGTGCCGTATGGTAAGCACTTCGCTAGGGGGACTGGGAGATGGTAGTGCCCAAGGCAGCAAGTGCTTTTCATTTGGGCCTGTGAGTGATGTGATCGCCCACAAAAGGCTTATACTTTTGTGAGTACACCTTCAGGTTTTTGCAAGCGTTTGAATCTGCCACTTGCAAAGGCTTGCGCTTTTGTGAGCATTCACTTGGAATGTGCATGATAGCTTGACCCCATTTTAAAACGAACACTGTGATGCTCATTTATCCCTAGCTGCCATGAGAGATGGGTATGTTTCCCAAGGATTACTTAGGAAAGACTGGCAGTCCAATCCTAAGCACGCCGCCTGGTGATGAAGTTCCGCACCAGTGCTGACTGCCATAAAGCAGTCAGCACCGGTCACAAAAGCCTCCCCTACAGCGCTCTGATCAGCCTTCCCAGCCACGCTGGAGGATGACCGGACACACGCCGGGAAAGTTAAGACAGTGGGAAGGCGGGGTGGGGTGGGCAGAAGGGTGGGCGGAACGGGGGCAGGGAAGGTTGAAACTGCGTGGAGAGGGGGTGGAATGGGGGGCGAAGAAGCCATGGGGGATGATCCATCGCAGAAGGCCCGTGCCAGATCCTATCCCCCTTCCCTGCAGCCTCCCCACCCCTTTTCTCTCCTCAAGACTTATGCTAGCAAAATTAAACATCCCCTTTCCCTGCAGAAGCCTCCTGGTCCTGTCCCACCCGCCACCCCCCAAGATGTAGCAGCTGCCATTTTGGAGCCGCTTCATCGGCAGGGGGTGGAAAGGATAGGATTGGGCTCTCAGAGAGGAACTGAGTTATTTTGCAAAAAGACAGTAGCTGCAAAATAGGCTGCTCATCTGACCCATTTGGTCTTTATGAATGAGTCTGATGCAGATGGAATGCAGCTCCCCACCCAGGGCCACGAGTCACATATCACAAAACCTGACCAATGTTGGATCAAGGCCTTGGCATTCATTCTGAATCCCTAATGCCTGAAGCTGATACTTTATGCAGTACCATATACATGGATAGGTGCCCAGTAGGGATATTTTAACATCATAGCCTTATAGTAGGAATTATTCACAGCCTTCAATATTCTGATGATAATAGGTCCTAGAAAAGAATTACTGGCCTTGAAGTATCAGGAATGGAAGGAAGTATTGAGCTGGTTTGGACAGATGCACTTTTAAAGGGGCAGTATTAGAGGCTATTACTACTCATTTTCTGAAGAACTAGCATCACACATAATAGCAAGAGCCTTGAATAAAAATAATTTGTTTTTGCTTCAATATGAAATTCAAATTCCCCCTCACATACACCAGTAATTCAGATGTTAGTCTTGCATTTTATATTACTCAGTGTTAAGGGCCAAATATTTTATGATTAATATTTTATATGAATGCTTGCTTAATTTTTTCTCATATGTCTAATTTGCCCAAATCTTTATTTTATAAAGAGCTTTTTATGCTTTGAAGCACCCCTCCAAATCAGTTCCAGAAATTGCTCCTCCATTAGCAATGGAGTAGGAAAAGAACTGTCATTGTTAATTAATTGTTCTGGCTGTGCGGAATGTTGTGTATTCTATGATATCCTGCAAGTGAAGAAAAAGTATAGAATTTGGGGGTATTGGGTGCTGGATTCAGCACCCTCACAATCTCAGGGTTCATTCTTGTTTCTTAAAAATAAATAATAAATTTCTAGCCTTTATGGGTGTGAAGATAGTCTTCTGTTTCCAGTTTGTTATAAACCACCCAAGTTTCTTGAACTTGGGAAACTATGGTTTGTACACACCACAGTGAGACTGTTAACAAGCCCTTCTGCTGAACAAGCCCCTTTGGCCTCAGAGTTCAAGTTGGGGAGGGAGTTGCATCACTCTGGCTCCTCCTTTGCCCTCAGGACGTCCTTCCTCAGGCCTCAAGGCTCCCTGCCTCAGCCAAGGTTTATGGTATCACCCAACCCTCCGTCTGCCCTCCCTTATCACAGGCCTGGTTGTGTCTTTTGAATCCCATGCTGTCTAGCTCTTTCCTCCCCTCTCGCCCCGCCTCCCTTCTTCCATTGCCTCCCATACCTTCCCCTGCACCTTGGCCTCCTCTGCAGTGGCGTAGCTAGACTGGAGCAGAAGCAAGTAGTTCTGCAAGACTCTGTTACACCGGAGTCAACGGCCCCTCCCCCTTGCTGTTGGAGCCATTCTGACGGCAATGGCAACACGCAGGACACTCCCCTGTCGCTGCCGGAATGGCTCCAACACCAAAGGGGAGGGGCCGCTGACTCCGGTGTAACAGAGTCTTGCAGAACTACTTGCCTCCGCTCCAGTCTAGTTTCTCCTCTGCTTCGCCCATGAAAGGGTTGGTAGTCCCAGCAGTCTTACAGCACAATCCTGTGTAACCTTGCACCAGTGTAACAGGAGATGCACCGGTGTAAGTGCACTTATGCCAGTGTAAGTGCACTTTCACCGGTGCATCTGCTGTTACACCGGTGCAAGGTTACACAGGATTGCACTGCTCATCTCTGCTGGCAGGTGGGGCAGGAGTTGGTTGCTGCTTTGGGGGCCATTCCATCTGTGCCAGCATCCTGGCTTAGGCCTGGGCCTTCTACCATGGCCCTGCCTCCCTGTTCCTCTGGCATTGCAAGGAGGTTGCAGTGTGAGGCTCACAATGGGCCAAGCCTCCAGGTCAGCAGTCACACTGAAGGGCTCTTCCAGTTTCTCGGCTCACTCTTTTGGCAGAACGCGAAGTGCGGGAGTGCACTAGAGCCTCCCCACCTCCAGGTAAGTCCACAAGTGGACACAAGGTTTAGCATGACATCTGAACTGAACCAGTACTTTCCAAAGGAGGAAATTCATATGATTGGCTAAGTCATGAAGCAAAGAGATACTGAGCAGTGCATATTATTATTATTATTATTATTATTATTATTATTATTATTATTATTATTATTATTATTATTATTATTAACAGTATTTATATACCGCTTTTCAACAAAAAGTTCACAAAGCGGTTTACAGACAAAATCAAATGATTAAATGGCTCCCTGTCCCAAAAGGGCTCACAATCTAAAAACGATGCAGAACGCCACCAGCAAACAGCCACCAGAAAAGACACTGTGCTGGGGTGAAAGGGGAGGGGCAGTTACTCTCCCCCTGCTAAACATAAGAGGAGCACCAACTGAAAAAGTGACTCTTGCCCAGTTAGCAGGGGTATATGTGAATGATCCTTAAGATAAAAGGACATGCATACTACTAGTTCACACATTCCACTCCATTTATAACTGTCTTCAGACACAGATGGATTTTGTAAAAGCACACCCAGCAGTGGAATTGCCCTTCATAGTGGAATGAATGACTGCTTTTATGTTCTACTAAGTTCCTGCCAACCTAGCAGTTCCAAAGCATGTTAATGTGAGTAGATAAATAGGTATCGCTTGCGGGAAGGTAAACAGCGCTCCGTGTTCCAGCCGTATGCGCTGCGGCAAGGAGAGTCATCTCGGCCACATGACCACAGAGGCGTCTTTGGACAACGTTGGCTCTTCGGCTTTGAAATGGGGATGAGTACCACACACCCTAGAGTCAGACACGACTGGACTTAAGGTTAGGGGTCACCTTTAAGTCAGCTATGGCGGTAATCCCAGCTACATGTTTGACATGCACATTAAGAGACACTTAAATGTACAAACAAATGTAATAAACTCTCAAAGTTGCTATCTTGCATTCATACAGCATTATACATTATTAGCTGTGTTTTTGCGTTTGTGTATTGATCCAATGTTTTCCAAAATGAAAAAAGAAACATTGCAGTGAATATACATATTGTATGACGTCTTTAGTATTCCAGAGTGAGTTAGCAGCAAACAACTAGTATGCCATATGCCCTTTAAATCTGAAAGGCCACCTGCCAACTCATTCCCACTTTCCCCTCTTTGGGTTATCAGATGCATATAAAGTAGTGTATTCCTGGGATAAGTCAGAAATAGCAAGCTATCTGCAGTAAAAAATATACTTCTATTGTGAAGGAGTCTCAATGCAACCTCTGTATTTTGATATTATTATTCAAATCTGAAAGGTCAGTTCTCACAACTGCAATTTTATAGAGTGAAGGGTGTGTGTGTGTGTGTGTGTGTGTGTGTGTGTGTGTGTGTGTGTGTGTGTGTGTGTGGAAATGGATGCATGGGGTGTAGGCACTTCTTTGCTCCATCTCCCCCACTTTCAGTATCTGAAGGTCTCCCACACACTCAAACAACTCTTCCTTTTGTTCCTGACTGCCCTGTTGCTTGCAATACCCTTCAGAACACCTGAGTGATACTACTCTTCTTTCCTTGAAATCCTCTTTAAAACCTATATTTTCCATAGGCACAAGCCACTTGGTCCCAATGTTGCACTGTGACTTACAGCCCAAGCCTATGCGCAGACACTGCTGCCGGAATAAGTTTTCTGACAATGGAACATGCTTTACGGTGTCACAAATGCTGTTGCATTGGAGCGCATTGTTGCGCTCTTCTGGGCTGCTGAGGAGGCATGTCAGAGGCAGGAGGGGGTGTACCGCAGAGTGAGGAAAGTGAGCCAGGATGTTATCCCCTCCAGAGCATCCCAACATGCCCCCCATCAATGCTGCCGCAGGTTCAAGGAAACCCATAGATGATCAAAGGGCGTACAGAGAGGTAAGGGAAAATATTTTCCCTTGCCTCTCCCAAGCCTCCCAACCCCCCCCCCCACCTTAGCATACAGAGCTGCTTATTTTGGCGTGCCTACATGCTATAGTAGGGAGGAGGATAGGATTGGGCTGTAGCCTAGGTACAGTATATGTATCTAAAATGAATGAACATTTCATTTCTTCCCCTACCTATCCTCTGTTATGTCCGCTATGACAAATTTTAGATTGTAAGCTCCTTGGGGCACGTGCTAAAGTCCCATTTGCACTGAGAAGTGCTTTTTATTTTTATTTTTATTATGTGTTCCAAACACACTTTTGTTAAAGTGTACTTATACTGTACTTAAAGTACACTTTCAACTCGTGAAAAATGCTTGAAAGTAGACTTTCATTCAACATCCCCCAAGCTAAATGATGAAGAAACCTGCTGCATGAAGAAGCTTACATGCCAAACAGCGTAAGACCCGATTCAAGCATTAATTTCTCAGTTGGTACTATCCTCCTATATTTCATTTCAGTGGCATTTCCACCATGGAAGCAGTCAAAGGGTGGAAATTTCAAGTCAATTAGTGTTAGTTTCAACCTAATGCTAATACTATGCTGCATTTTAGTATCTCATCATCATGTTCAACAGTTCAGGACAGTGGAGGGGATGGGCTTTCAGCAATGTATTCTGTAGTAATGTTCTATGAAAAGCTCTACCTGCATTAAAACACTCAGACCTCCCATGCATCATGCATTGCATGGTGTGACAGGCAATTCCGCCTTTTTTCTTCTTTCATCTGTTCAACTGTTGCTTTGTCAATATTCTCATCTAGAAGGCCAGCACTATGAATTTACTGCTGCTCTCGTACTTATCTTATATTGGTAGATCAAGATGATGACTATTATTCCATAATTCTGTAGTGCGTTATCCAGTAGTTCAGATTGTTTGACAAACATTAATAAATCAATAACAGGGCTCAAAGCCTCTCCTTCAATATAGCCGGCTGTGATATTATTCTCACTTTGCAAATATGACAGCGTTGTCTGTTGTCCACAAACCAGTTAAATCAGAGCATTTGGACTCTCAATGGCTAACTACCACTAATGAAGCCAACTTGAGTCAAAATGACTCCCACTAGTGGCAGGCACAGAAACCTTCATTTTACCAGTTTACCGAACAGGTTACAGAATCAGAGAGATAATCTCATATTAGAGCTGGAAAACTTCCATTCAGAGCTGTATAGACCCATTCCACAGCAAAACCTTTGTTTCCCTTTGCACTGCAGATGTGATAACCACAGAAAAACATATAGCAAATGATCTGAAGAATAATACTACTAATTTCATTGTGGAAAAATTGTCTTGATCTGATCAAACATACAAATAGATCAGGGTTTCTCAACCAGTGGTACTAGTACCACCAGTGGTACTTTGGCCAACTGCTGGTGGTACTCGGACCGCTGGAACACTGGAACCCTGCTCCAACGCGGTGCTTTCGGAGGTGCATTTTTGCTCTTAAGAGGCTCTTGGCTTTGGCCGAGCCTCTCAGGAATGCTGAGAAGGGCCCTCCCACCCGCCCAGAGGCCTGTGTTTTCTTGCCTCCGAAAACCTGAAAGTAATTGATGATGATGTCATCGCCAGTCACTTCCGGTGGTACACAGCAGCAGAGTGGCGCCGGAGGTATGCGGTCGGAAAGAGGTTGAGAACCCCTGAAATAGATGATAGCATCTCTAAGAGCACAGGATAATTCTCAATCATGCAAGTCACATCTTAGATCTTTGCGAGCATACAGTTATTTAATACAACACCACCAAATGGATGCATTGCATAATGGATAACCTTTGTTGGTGCCACAGGAATCCAATAGCTTCCTTGAGCATTTTCCTATGCACTTAAGTGCCGATCAAACATTTTGTCAGATTTACAACGTCATGCAAATTCTGGGGTCCATACTGCACAACTGTTTAACTGAACATGTGGTAGGCTGACAACACTGCAGTTCTTCGAACCAACTTCAATATTAATAGCTTCGCAATTATTCATTCAAATGTTCACTTGTAACATTTGCATAACCGCAGGACAGTTTCACATATTTCTCTGAAAAAGCATCTCTGAACATCATGTAATTCATTAGACTCTCAGGCCACCTGGTGTGAAACAATGATGGGAAAGCAACTGGTAAACGCCTTCTTAAATATAGCTCATCGCTATATAATAAGAAATGTGCCAGAGACTCGGAAAGATGTCTGAAATGTATCATAGAATAACTCTTTCATTCCTAAATACTTTGAAAACCAAAATGTTAAAGTTCAAAAATATCAAACTCAGAAGTTTCATTCTGAAAGGCCAAAGTCTAAGCACGAAATAAGAGAGGCCGGTGTGATATAGTTGTTTGAGTGTTAGCAGGGGTGGCATAAGAAGTCACCCAGGTGGGGCACTGGTTAAGGATCACTGTCTGTCAGAGGATCCACACAGCTGAACTCCTGCAGTACTGGTCAGCTGCCACAGATTTTTTCCCATTCACCAATGGAGAGCATGGGAGGAGCTCCCTGTTGCTGCTACCCATCACCCTTTGCTGGTACATGGGGGGGGGGGCGCTCTAGTGCAAGGCTTTGGCTCAGAGCTTCCAACAACTAAGTTGGCACTGAGTGTTGGACTTCAATCAAGAAGACCAGCATTCAAATCTCAGCTATGTGTTGGCATTCAGTGACTGATATTGGACCAGGTACCCTTTTCTCCACTTGCACAAGGCTGTTGTGAAGACAAAGGGAGGGCATGTATGTTGCCTTGAGCAATTATCTTTGATTTTTTTTTAACTTGTGGCATTCTAAGTACAGTTCTTTTTAAAATGTGAGACTTAGCTCTCATCTCCCATCAAGAAGCTGGGAGAAGGCCAACTAGCCATCAAGTCTCACTCCCTTGTCTGTAAGACAGGATCATCCCCAGATTCTTTTTTCATAACTAAATAGGCCAACCTCTTTTATTCTCTGTCTAATTATATTTCAGAAACACACAATTATTTGAAATGTTGAAAGTGGCGTATATAGAACTGTTCTGTCCAGTGTCAATTGTCAATCATCAGTGTTTGCATAAAGAAATCTATAAGGCTTCAATTGTGTGAATGTTTATTTGGAAGCAAAGTTCACAGACTTCAGTAGGACTTGCCTCCAAGAAAAGATAAATAAGACTGGGCTTCAAGACACCTAAGATAGTTCAGAAATTAAAGACAGAGAATAGCATTTCATCATGGAACACAATCCTCAATGACCCACTGTACTGACATACCATACTGGTCAAGTCAAGTACATGTTATGACTAAATGTTTTCCTTTCTTCCAAAGGTAACAATGACCTTACTCTCATCAGTCATGATCTAATGATCAATATCAACTACTTGAAAATATATGTTTCTTTATGAGCCTAATCACACATGCAAATGCTTGGGACCCATAAATTGCTTGAACGTCAATTTTTTTTAAAACAACAACAACAACCAGAAAGCAATAGAGCAATCTGATATCAGAATAGATATTTCTGAAAATCTAATCCATTGGAGATAGTTGTAATTGCTGTAAAATTGCTTCTGAAACTAATTCGTACATGCTCAGATAAATGAAAGAGAATTACATTTCCCATTTCTCTTTTGTACAAAGGAGAGAGATGACATCCGCCTCCTTTAAATATTTGGTTTTTTCTTTGGTTTTGATCCTCCTTTGAAATTTGCTAATCAAGGGCCTTGTTAAAAGTAGCAGACTTCATGCTTGAAATGCTATGGAGCTTTAGTCGAGACATTAATTTTAAACAGGCCCTCCGAGTACTCCTGCTTTGCTTCGCCTGTTACAATATTGTCTGCAGAGAGGACACACACACACACACACACACACACACACACACACACAAAATAAATGTACAGCTGATAAACTCTCAGGAAGACCTTTCTTCTCGAGTGCTCAAAGGCCAGATATAAGACCACTGGAATGGAACGATGAGCTATTAGAACAGTGGACTGTACCATACCTGATCAGCCTCTTGTCAACGAAGAGTGTTGACACATGCTGTGTTCTAAGAATAACCAAAAGCTTTGTACATCCTATTAGGTACCACTCTGGTTGTGGTGTGCTGATGCATTCATACTCAGCCACAGATTCTTAAGACTGTTTACCTCTACTGACTCAAGAGGGTCCTTCAAAATATCAATGGAAAAAAGGCTTATTAGCTTTTCTGTCCTCTGTTATATTTTATTGCTTGCACAGCTTTGGACCCTTATGGGGAAACTGGAGCCTTATGCAACATTTGTCTAATATACTTCTAGCCACCGACTGTAGAGGAAAAGATCTCTTGCAATCTCCAGTTAGACATGCTGGCAAATGTTCTGCCCTGGCTATGTAGTTACTAAAAATATCTTTATTGCTGCATTGCATTCCTTTTTTATACTAAATACACATGGTGAACTCAGTTATGCTGGAAAGCATAAGCAGGCCTTCCTTTCTATTGCAAATAGCATCACATTTTGTACAATAGAAACAACTGTCTGTGGTATAAGTGCAGGAGCTGTATTGATTAATTTTCTGCCTTTTAACAGCAGGCAAATATAAAGCAGGAATGCGTGCGTCTGCAATCTGTCCTAAAATGGAGGGTAATGCCCCTATTCCCAGTTAAAGATGTCCAACATTTATGGGTCTATATCAGGGATGGCCAACCTTTCAACATGAATGCTCCTGGCCCTTTAATGGTTGTCTAGATGAAGGCATTTCAGCAGGTGCAGCTGCTTTAGCAGCACCATCAGCAATTGCAGCTGCCAAGTTTCTGTCTTCTACACAACTCTTAAGAACGCAAAGGCACTAATGGTGGGAGGTTGGCCACCCCTGGTCTATATGGTGACAATTTATGGCCAAAACCAGTCTTTGTCCTTCTTGTCAGTATGAAAGAGAGGGTTTGCTTGGAAAGCAGAAGGGAAGTTTGGTTTTGATTTGATCTAAAACTTCTGGACTACCAGTAGTTCACTGGTTAGGAAGGGTTTTCTTTCTAACCTTCCTATTGGCTTCGCTGGCCACTTCTACATGTGTTTTACCTTGTAACCAGAGCTGGTCTAAGACCTTCTGGCACCTGAGGTGACATTCCAAATGTCTTCTCCCCTTACCCGGTGCACCATCATTGCCACCCAGAGGCGTCGCTCCGGTAGGGGCGGGGCTGTAAGTTTTGCTCGGTCGGAGTCCCGTTTACCGAACGAGCAGGAGGCGGCCCCGCCCCCTCACTGTCAGAGCCATTCCCCTGCGGAGAAAGCAGCAGGCAGGGTCTCTTGCCTGCTACTTTCTCCACAGGGGAATGGCTCTGACAGTGCGGGGGCGGGGCCGCCTCCTGCTCGTTCGGTAAACGGGACTCCGACCGAGCAAAACTTACAGCCCCGCCCCTACCGGAGCGACGCCTCTGTTGCCACCTCATCTTCTCCTTTCACTTCCTGGATTTGAAAAGGAAGAGAGGAATGTTGCAGAAGAATAAAGATCTAGCCCTCCACTCTTCTTTTTCTGCACTGTGTTCCTCTCTTCCTTTTTGAATCCAATGTATGGAAAGAGGGGCAGTGGCAGAGATGGACAGAGGTGGGTGATGACCACTTTTGCCAATCTGTCCCCTGAGGCAACTGCCTCAGTAGGCCTTATGGATGGCCTGACCCTGTTTGCAAACGTTTTGGTTTAGAAAGAAAACCCTTGTTCCAGTGGGAGCATGCAGAACCTGCTGCTTTGTAACAGCAAACCTGAGCAGCTGTTTCAGAATGATAGTACAAAATGCTTATGTCAAGTTCAGCACAATTCCCTATGCATGGATCAACTCTGCATTATGCACACCTATCTACCTCCCACTATCTTTGTTTTTGTTATCGCCTCATATGTCTCCCCATATTTCCCTCTCTTGAAACACACAGAAAAATCCAGACCTACTTTCAAACCGATGCATCTTCTGTATCTCAAAATTGTGCATACTAGGAACCTAAAATCATGTTCTTAATTCGCATAATATATTGTGATCATACCATTTGGGCTATCTGATCATACAATGTCATTTTCACTGTTGCTTAATTTATTTATGTATGTTTATAATTTATATCTGCTTTTCCCATTACAGCAGATACATCAAAAGGACCAACCATTAAAACAGCAAAATATATTGTTTTGTATGTATACCTGTATAATCTCTTTCAAAACCAATCTCATGAATAAACGATTCAATGAAGCTTGACCAAAAAGAGAGGTTTTGTTGGACTTCTCTGTGCACAGCATACCATGGTTAGAGTGTCACCATTAAGACAGACCCACTCAATGTTTCCACAGGTCATTTTCAATCTGCATTCATTCACAGTCGGTATTACTGCACTTTTCTAATGTTTGCTCGTACAACTTTTGTGGCTACCAAATGGTTACTCAGAAGCTGTCTATCCTTGATCTGCAGATGAGTATTAAATTTATTTAATCAACTCCCTTCTGGGACCAGGTTCAATTGTGAATTGCAGTTCACAATTCATGACTAATCATTCTGGGCCTTATTGCAAGACCACCACAGATGGTAAAAGCTGGCATGGTCCATGTGACGCTTCCCACAATGGGCATCTGTTTGTATGAAATACTGGATTCAAATGGACCAAAGTGTTCATATCATTCTGATGTTATGAAACTGGCATGGGAATAGTCAAGTTGCAGCAGCTCCCTACTGTTGAAGGTAATGTATGTGCTGGGGATTGAATTTGGTACAAGTTGACTCCTGGTACATCGTGTTAAAAAATTAGCTTTTTCATGGAGTCAACAGGAAGAGATTATTGACTTTACAGAGAAAACATACCTGCAGCCTGCAGAGTGTTTAAGGATCCTAATGGACAGGACTAACGTTTCTTGCTTATATTAACAGCATAGCTCATATCATTTTTCAGAGTTTCCCTGGTGTCAGCAGCTTTTGCAGGGCTGATCTCCAATGAGGCGGAGTTGTAGGAAACCAGATTCACTCTATCTAGTTGTGTCACTCTTTCCTTCCACACTGGGGGAAGCCCTTTATAATGGATATATTTGTCAGGGCCTTGTGTCCTACTTTTCTTTGTTTTAAACTCAGCTGAGACACACTTGACTTCCATGTGTTGCTGTGCTGATGTAGCATGAAGAAATCTTCAAAGCTCCAAATAGTCTCTTGTTTAATTGCACTAGCTTTAGTAACAAGTGAGAACCTTATTTCCCCCATGTTAATGCTGTTTTTATAAACTTCATTAAGATTAAGGGTCCTGCGGTAATCCGTCAGGTTAGATTTCCAACACAGATATTGTGCTTCTGCTGGTGCAGACAATTATCAGGAACCTTCCTTAAATTCAAGTCAGTTTAATTTACTTCCAATTGGAGGGAACATTGGCAGCTAGATGAGCAAACTCTTGCATAAGCTAGCTAGGTGAAAAGGAACTTAAAGCAGGGACTGAACTGAAAAGGAATGCAGATGTGAGGGGGATGTCTCTTAGGCTAGCATTGCATTACTGTCAATGGGATGTGCATTCCCTTCAGCAGTGAGATGTCTGCTCCCCTTAGTATAGTAGAGGCCCAATCTTATGAGGGCCTTGCGCTGCCGGAACTAGTGTTCCGGCAATGCAAGTTGCTTTTTAGTTGTTGCAAAACACAGCAGTATGTATTTGCAGGTAAAAATTAACTCTTTTCTTCCACCGAGCTGGAACCAGGGCAATCCCGGTTTTCCGGGTCCGCTGCCGCTGCTTCAACAACGTTTTTAAAAGGGTAAACATTTTTCCTGTGCAGCCATCTTGAATCTCACAAAATCTTGCGAGACCCAAGATGGTGGTGCCCAAATCTCGTGAGGGCAAAAATGGGGGGTTAAATAATTAACACACACACACACACACACACACACACACACACACACACACACAAAATAACCACCAGAATCAAAAACGCCAGAAAATAAAAATATTTTAAAAATATCTGGAGGGGGAAAAAAAGTAGGGGGGTTGTCCTTGTTTGGGCATTTCAAAATATGCTAAAATCTGTTTTCTCATCTCCTTTTTTTCAGGGACAAAAGGCACTGAAGTTTTTTGAAATTTACACATTTCCATCACGGGCAGCCCAATCCTGTGTAAGATGTGACGGCCGACCTAAAGGAATCCTGTCCAGGTGCCGGGCTGCCCCGGGGCAGCCCAGGTGCACCTCAGGAGAAGGGGACAATCGTCCCCTTCCCTCGGTGCAAGTGGCCTAAGGCCCTATGGTCCTACTTGAATGTATGCTGGCTCTGGATTTGGTGTACTTTCGAGACTGGCGTGTAAGGTCACACTACATTGTCGGGAGAGGGCTTTGGAGAGGGCTTTGGGTCGGGAGAGGGCTTTGGATATCGGCAGAGCTCACTGCCGATATCCCTCTCCTCGCCTGGTGTGACCAATGGCTGCCCTCCCTCATCACCCGGTCAGCCCTCCCCCCGCCCCATACCAGCTGGTGCAGGGCTTACCTGGTCTGGCGGGCGCAGGGACGGCATGCTGGGGGAGAGAGGGCCAGCCTCTGCTGGCAGCCCTTACTTTCTAGGTGCCGTAAAAACTCAAGTGCTCCCCCAGCACTAAAGTAGACAGGTTTGCTCCGTAAGTCAGGTTTCACACATCTCCAGTGAGGAAGCATCACAACACTGTCACATAAACACAGGCATCTATGTGTTTGTATTGTTAGTATAGTCAATGTTTTAATTACAGCAAAGTTTAGTATTGGAAGCTTCCATAAAAGCATCCATACCAATTCAGAGCTCTTTAAGCCATTCACAGTGGTATTTGGATTACGCAGGTCATTTCATCCAGCATCACTTAGAGTGACCTCTCCTGCACTCTATACCTAATGCTTGACAGGTCAGTCAGTCTGTTCCATTTCTGCTCCACCCCTTCCCAAAGGCTGGCACAGATATGGAGCTGAAATCATTCCTTGATGTTTAGCATGAATGGAAATACATACCTGTAGCATCAAATCTCTCTCTCTCTCTCTCTCTCTCTCTCTCTCTCTCTCTCTCTCTCTCTCTCTCTCTCTCTCTCTCTCTAATACAGAAGATTGTCAGATCTCTTGCTCTTTACAGTTTCTTTTCTCCTCCACCTGTTTGAGGATTTTCTATCACATATACCAGACAGTGGTACAGAAAGGAAGAAAACAATATTGTCTAAGACATGTTTGGTCTTGACTAACATTTTTAAGGATATTTCAGAAAGAATCGACATCGCAAAATGCATTTCTTTTTCCTGCATAAATTGCATAGTTGCTTAATTATATTTAGTGTTGTAAAAATAAAACTTCATGTCATGGAAAAGACAGAAAGGATTCAAATGCACATACTTGATAGATCTCTACAGAAAACAAGGTATATTCTAGTATCCATGACAACCAAAAGCCATGGGGATGTGAGCAAGATACGATTTAGTAATATGTAAATTTTTAAGACTGACATAGAGTTGCAAGCAAAATATTTATGAATGCATAAGCATCTTTTTGCATTATTTCCACAGTTGTTACGTTGGGCTGAAGTCCAATAATCCCTGGGTTTACGTATGCTTTACTCTGTCTTGGATTGTTGCCAAATTAAAGTGTAGCCAATGCCATTCAGTTCCAAAATAAAGTCCAAGGAGAAATCTGATGACAGAAAGGCGGTATATAACTACAGATGTAAAGGTTTCAGATCATCTTCTACTAGTTAAAAATGAAGCCGTTGTATCATACTGCTTCAAACATCAATAGCTTTCCTATCTGTTCATTGGTGATTTCTTGGGAATCGTAGTGCTGTCACCTTGGAGAAGGCCTCAGGTCATCTAGTCCCGACACACCTTTGTCTAACTGCAAGTGTCTAACTGTTTTACATAGCCCCAGATCACCAAAGTGGTACAATGGTAAAGTGTATATTTTTCACACAGCAAGTCCCAGGTTCAATCCCTGGTATTCCCAATTAAAGTACATTTTCAAATGGGATTTTTGTTTTCTTCTGTTTTAAAATCAATTAGCAGACTTTAAAAAAACACCCAGGAATCTACACTCACATTTTTGGGAGCATGAAAAGATGGCTGATAAAATGCACTGTGACTATTTATTTATTTATTTATTTATTTATTTACAATATTTTTACCCCGCCTTTCTCCCCGAAGGGACCCAAGGCGGCTTACAACATGGGATACATAATACAAAAAATAATCACATTTAAAACAATAAAAACAATCCACAAAAGCTAGTAAAAACATCATCTAAAATTAATAAAAACACATCAAAAACACTTTCTTTCTTTCTTTCTTTCTTTCTTTCTTTCTTTCTTTCTTTCTTTCTTTCTTTCTTTCTTTCTTGCCAGGAATCTTGTCTGTCAAGTTTCAAATCATAGGGAGCTTCCATACAAGCTTCCAAAATAATATACTGTAGTTACGTAATGTTGAAAAACAGTTTGTAATGGAATTGCTGGCACAAACTTAACTTACAAGGGTGTGAACGAGAAGCTCTTATGTATGTCTTGAAATGAATGAAGGAATACAAGATCCTTTTTAATACTTCAGGCTGTCAGACATACTCAAGATTAGGACGGTTAATGCCAGCGATCCATCAAAGCCATGGATAGCTCTGCTGGGTGTTCTTATCAGTCTACCAGCCTCGGAGCTCATAGGTAGTTTAAACACAGGCTGCTATATACCTTGTATCATCAATAAGGGATGCTAAGCCTAGTGGGCCTTTCTCCAAGGCGTCATGCAACACAGGCTACAATTTGCCCTCACTTTACTATGTGCTGAAAGAAATCAAATGAATTTCACATGATGCTTTTACTACTGTAAAAGCATGGAGCACTTGAAAGGAAACACTGTTTTCTTACACAAAGCCTTCGCCTGTGTTTAACTGCTCTCAGTTCTGCCCTCGCTTTTTAAAAACACAGCCTGCCCAAGCATACAATTGTGAACACCCTTTTCCCACCCTTTCTGCTCATGGCTGCCTTTTTCCTTGTCTAACTGTGTAGATAGAGTGTTTTCTGTAAAAGGGTGTGCACGTGCGTGTGTGCACGTGCGTGTGCACTGACAAAAGGTTATGTGACGTATCCCACTTTTCCATTCTGAGCAAGATGTGCTAAAGTCAGTGTTCCTTACAGCCCAATCCTTTCCCCCGCAAGCTCATAGCATGCAGTGCCACCAGCAGAGTGCACATTGCATGCTATGGTGAGGGGGCAACCAGGCGGCCTCGGAGAGGACTTTTACTTACCTCCCCATAAGCTGCCTGATATCCAAAGGGTTTCCTTGGACCTACGCCAGCTATTTATCTCAGGGTGCGTCGATTAGGGAAAAGGAGGAAAGGATCTTGGCATGTGCTACCACTGCTGCCAAGATCTGCCCCCAAACTGCCCCCAATTCAGCCTGGTCCTCACCCCGATCATCCTCTGAACTGCCCCCACTGCCACCTTACCTGCTCTGGCGAGATGTATGGAAGCCACTAGCATGCCGGTAGGGTCTTGGGCCATTTGCACCAGTGACTCTGAAGCACACAATGGCAGCACGGCTTTTGCACCGCTGAGTTTACACTGATATATTGCGAGATCTGTCAGCATAAGCCCAGCATTGGAATGGGCTGTTAAATACTGTAGTCTTCAATGTTTTTCTATTTTTCTCTTTTATCCTTAACCACCTTATAAGAAGGCTTGAGTTAAAATACTGTGAATTGGTTTGGATAATTCTTTACCTGCCATTGGTCCCACACAATAAAATATGAGTGCATTCATGAACACTCCATGTCTGAGGACATTTGGGCCATTTCACTTAATTGTATGGGTGGGAGGTGGCCAAACCATCTGACCTACATGCACTGATAAACCTACTCATTACCAGTTTGTATAGCGGCGTGATGTGGATGAGCCCCCTCCAACACGATTATAGGAAACGCCACTGATTCCTGCAGATGTGAGAGGAGGGGCTAGGATGTGTGCACTTTGTGTGCGTGCGTTCGTGTGCGCGTGCGTGCGCGCATGGGCAAGGTCCTACGTGATCCTGGACAACCAACATTACTCAGTAGTGTGGGTAGGGGCCATGATACAGCAGCTCTCATGCATCTAACATAACATGTGAATGGGCCACAAGCTAGATCCACAATAATGTTATTCCTCCCTTCACCATTGTAAGGCCTAAGCCGTAAGAAAATCATAGCAATTGCATCTTCCATTGAATCCATGGTTGGTTTCATTAGAAGTCTTTATCCAAAACAGTCTGAAATTCTGTTTAGAAATGGCTCTTTGTAAACTGATTCCAGACTTTAATCTCAATGCTGTAGGAAATCACTGAGTATTCATGTCAGTAAAGAGTATTGACTTCAGTGAGTCTTCTTTCACTGAAGATGTCTACAGTGAGAAATAGATGGTCTGGCTCTCATCCAGTGATACCATATAGATGAGATTACAAGACAGATTCTTCGCCACTGACATTTCAAAATAATTCACAGTGGCATCAACCTGACCATCTATCACGATTCTCCAGTCTCATCCGCATATGACTCTGTTGTTTCCTAACCCATCAATATTCTAGTCCTTAAAACGTATCAACGCATTCTCGTGTGCAAGGAGTAAGGTAAATCAACTGGTTCATGGGTTGCTTCACTGCTAGGTCGAATGCTCCCTTTTGTTTTGTATCAAGCGAAGCTGAAAATTTGCAGAGGGGCATAAATTAATTTGATATGTAGCCTGCAGTAGCAAAGTGCATTATGGAGATGATTATAAATTGACACTTCCTGAACTAAAGCGTGCGCACCTTAATAAAAACCCAGCCAAACTGCATATGGGGGAAAAGGAACATTGCACATTTATCTACTTTTCCCATGTTCTTTTATAGCTCTGTCTGGCTTTTGTTCCCTTTCTCTGCACCTTTTTTGCTTTTATGTTTGCAAATGATAAATTTTCTCATGTTTTACATTTTATATTTAGTTTATCTCTTTATTTTTTATTCATTTTCCACTGAAAATGGAATGAGTCTTTAGAATAATACAGTAGATATTGAGTTTTTAAATTGCTATTGGGTATATACTGCATAAGAAGGTTATCTGATCGCTAACTTAATCATGTGAAAATATTGCTATAGGAAAGCAGGCTTGATAACAATGAGACACCTTTGCTTTCATAACATTTATTTAACTATACACCCATTATGAAGCATTAATACAGAATTCCCCCCACTTTCTGTCACATTTAGGGGAGATTTATTGTATTCAACAATTGAATTCATAGGCAAAAAAACAAACGTGTAAATACAAATGTGGCTTTATGCTGGGTGCTATTTAAGCTTATCCAAAAATATCCCTGAATTAAGCATTTCCTAGATGCCAAAGCAGATGAAACGAACCAGGCTTGCGCTTATGGTTGCAAAGTTGGAATTCAAGAAAATGCATGTTTGTTCTCCCCAAAATAGTAGTTTTCTCAAAACATGATGTGACCCCTCTGCACGCCCCACATAACCATAGATTTACACTTTAAAGCATTACAACCTATTGGAAAACACTGCAGAATTTAACATGGTGGCAATCAAACCTTTTCAAGTTCTGCCCAAGCTGCAAAAAATAAGCACATCGCTTTTTCATGATAACTAGATATTGGCAGCACACCATATGTATTGCCTTGTACAAATATTTGTCTGATGTCGCTTAATGGAGTTACTGTAATGTTAACTTAATATAGTGTTCTCCATTCCACGCAGCTGCTACTTAGCTAAACAAGTGGCAATATTGCTGATGGAAGTCCTCCATTTAGTGACAGTCTACAAAGCAAAGCCTTCCCCCAGGAAAAGCAGCAAAAGAGTTTTGGGTGTTTTTTTTCCCCTTCAAATAATAATCTTGCAGTGGCTTTCATTATCAGTATTCTTGTGCCAACCCGTAAATGAAAATTATTGGAATCTGAAAGTATGTCCCAGTAGATGTACTAGGATTATGTACATGGAACTTCCCTAAATATAAAAGCTTAACAATAAAGCAACAAGTCCCCTAACTGAAGAGACAGGTATTTTAACAATTCTATATCCTACCCCCCCCCACGCTGATGCAGCTGCGCCAAAAAGGCATGTGCTGTATTCAGCCGGGGGGGGGGGTGGTGGATCAGGAGGCTTGGGAGGGGAAAGGAGAATTATTTCCCCTTACCCCTCTGTAAGTTTCCTTCTCGTCAATGGGTCTCTTTGGACCTGCATCAGCTCTTTAGGTGGCACACGTCCGAGGACAAGAAAGGGGCGGGGAGCATCTGAATGGAGGGGATAGGATCTGGTGTGCGCCGTTGCTGCCATATCCACCCCCTCCTGCTGCATCCCTATCCCCTCTACTCCCCCTTCCCACCCAACTTCACCCCTTCCTCACCCACCCCACCGCCACCGTATCTGGTCAGACGGGCATGGTAAGGTCTGATGGAGTTGCGGTGCTGCTGTATCTTGCAGCAGCATGCCCAAAATGGCCACCAATGGAGGGCAGCCATTTTATGACATCCTCTGTCGTTAGAGGCTCCACACAGCAGCCCAATCCTCAATAGGATTGGGCTGTAATTCTCATGCAAATAAACAGAAGTTACCTCTATAGGGTTTTTTGTTGTTAACAAAAGCAGGGGTGTCAAAACTAATTTCATATCATGGGCCAAATAGTAGTCATGGTGCCTGCTGAGGGCTGGAAGTGACATCATTAAGCAGATGATGGCCAGGAATAAACACTTTGCTCTCATGTAGGAACTCATTAGCTGCAAGTGACAGAAGGGAAAATATGCAAATCTTGATATTTTTGAGATATGGGAGAGCCCAATTATCATATGGGCTGCCCTTCTGATGAGGTGTCACTTTTCAGTTCAGCAGCTGAGAGGTGTTCTGCAAAGTAATGCCTCAGCAGAACCGGCGCTGCTGAAAGGGTGACTTGCATGATAATTGGGCTCTCTCAGTGCCCCGGCAGCATCTCCCTCTCTCAACCCTCTTGGTCTGCCCCTTCCCCCGTAGTGTTCCTAACCTTCTTACCAAAATGTGCTGGAAAGAGGGCTCGGCATTCAAGCAAATTGCCTGACGGTCCGACTCCTATCAGGTGCTGTAACGTTATCTTCTGCCTCGAGCTCACCCCCCAGCCCATGAAAATTCTCAGAAGAAAATTTGAAATCCTCAGCTATAACATATTGGACAGTATTTGATAGCTGACGACAGTATTTGATAGCTGACATGCAACAGTACCACAGTACTTAAAAGTTCACATGCAATGATATGATTTTTTCTCATACCGGTAATAAATAACATGCAGTGGTAATTTGTTTTTGACAGTTGATAGCTTCTAAGATTTCATATTTAAAGCTTGCCGAAGTAGAGACACCAAAACATTTTACAGACAAAATTCAGATTTTGAGTTTGGAAGGTTATATGGTGATTTTTTTTTAATGGTAACATTTGAAAGTTTTGCAACTATTCATTTCAGAACTAGTAAAGTTTCAATTGGACATAGCACAATTGTGACTAAAGAAATTGTGATCTACAGAAAGAAACCCAATCTTAATACTGAATAAGGATTTGAGGAAATAGACATTGCTCCCTATTATTCCCAACAATGTTGTTCCAATGGTTAATCTTCTATATTGTGAAGGAAAAAAAGACATTATTTTAGTAATAGTAGAGTTGCAATGATTTACCTTTACAGAAAAGCTAGTCCATTTTTCAACCTTGAAAAGTCTTCAGGCTAGATCCTTGGTGAGTGCAAATTGAAATCAATGGAGCTATACCTTTTATACTTCTTGTGAATCTGACCCTTGAGGTGAGAAGGTTTCCGTTTATAGCTCATAATGAAGACCAGAGTCTTAGTGAATTTTAGAGAGCTGGGTAGTGTAGTGCCTTAGAGAATAAACTATGATTCAGAATGCCCCAGTTCAAATATTGTATCTCCCATGAAGCCAATGGATTAGCTTAGGCAAACCACAGTCTCTAAACCTCAGCTCCCCATCTGCACAATGGGGATGATAATTATGATCTACCTTGCAGGGTTGATGTAAACATTACAACAAAATAATGTACAGGAAGCATTTTGAAAACGCTAAGATATTATATATACAGTATACACTAATTAGTACTGTTAATGAGCAGAGGCTTTTGATGCAGACATGGTCAAAACCCAGAACAACTCCACAGCTAAGGATATTTGTCTCCAGTAGCAGAATTCATCCAGTTTAATGTTCCATGTTAAACCAGCCATGGGTTCATAATGAATGATATCACCTTGTGGGCAAGGCTCTGTTTGTGTGGTTGTATGTGTCATTGTATGTATTAGGGTCACATGTGTCCAAATTGTTTGAGACAAAAGGAAGTGGGGGGGCAAAGGTGATGGAGAAGCAAAGGTAACAGGTAATGTGATGGCAAAAAAAGTGGAAGGAAAGGCAATGGAGATTGTGAAGGAGACTACTGTAGTAGCTGATAGGCCGAACTGAGAGATCATATTTGAGACAAGGCACTGAGCAAAAATGAGACTTCAGATATATTCCCCTGGGATTTTCCCCCTGAAAATGACAATTACAACTGTTGCCTTTAAAATCTGTTGTCTTGAACATCTGGCAGTTGGGTATCAGATTTATTAAGGGTCTTTTTTCATTTTGAGGGGCTCTGGCAAAAATCCCTGATTTCCCCCTAATCTGACCACCCCGCAGTTTCTGTGATGTCTCAGCATCCTACAAGTGGTTGAGGCATCTTCTTACAATAGCCTTGTCCTTTCGGAATTCAGTGCAGCCACATGGCAGAATACGGATTCACTGTCTTTATGTCTGGAGTACCACAGAAACCAAGTATTCTGGTCAAACCTCCTACTGATATTGAAATGTGCCCACCTCTTGGGTAGCCAAGCTCACCTGGTTAGGTAAAGGGGTGGGTGGGATGTCCAGGTGGTCCAAACTCATCCAACTAGATGACTTTATGACATTAGCAAATCTAGGTTTTTTAGTTCATGCAGAGAGAGGTTGGTTTATTGTCTGATACACAATGTCCATGCCATCAAATAAAGGCTCACCCATATATAGGGCATATAGGGTGCAAGAACTGGACCTCCCCTCCTGGACAGCGTGAGTAGCTAGGGATAAGATAATAGCCAGTCAGTCACCCTCAGCACCATTATTTTATTTTTTGCTTCTCTTTTAACGTCTGTGCCCATTTTCTGGCAACCTCCCCCCCCCCCATCTTGGTCAGTCCTGTTCCTATTTTTGATAGATGTTTTGCTGTTTGATTATTTGCACCCCCTCCCTGTTTCTTTTATTTCTGTTTTGTTTATTCAGTCTTTCACTAAACTCCTTTTATTGTTCTTTTCTACTCTTCTGGTCTCAATTCCTCAAACAGCGGGTTGGCCACGCTTTTCCAGGTCGCTCAGTCTGCCAGGATGGTGTTGTGGTTTGAGCATTGGACTTAGACCTGGAAGATCCAGGTTCAAATCTTTGCTCAGCCACAAAGCTTCCTGGGTGACCTTGGGCCAGTCACTATCTCTCAGCCTCGCCTACCTCACAGGGTTGTTGTGAGGACAAAAGGAGGGAAGGAACCATGTACGCCACCCTGAGCTCCTTGGAGGAAGGGTGGTATAAAAAATGTGAAAATAAATAAATACTCTTTGATTTTAAGTGAGATTCCCCATGGATTAGGGGAACTTTTCTAACTAGGGGAAGAGGCTTTGCCAAGGCGACCTTCTGAGGTTTCCAAGTCTTAGTTGGTCTAGTCAAAAAAGATAGTAATGCAAACATCAACAGACAGCATCTCCCAGCGATCCCTGTAGTAGTGCATGGTGCTGCTGGTGTAGCCTGGTCTGTATTGTGTGCAGTTGTCACCTGTACACCACAGCCCCCTACCACCATCCCTAAGCTGCAGTTTTGAACCATTTTGCACAGTCCTCCTGCACTGGTTTAAAAAAAAAAAGATAAAAACACATTTGGTCCTAAGACCATCTATTACAGTAGTTGGCAATTAGCTTGCCTGCACATCTAAAAGGCAGAGTATCAAGTCAAGGTCTCTTCTCTACTGTCTTGAGACTGAAACCGTCAAACTGGCAGGCTGCCGGTCCTAGGAGGAAATTGCAAGAAATAGATGAGTAGGAAGCCAATTATTTGTGGCAGTTTCTTTTGAAGCTAGCTTGAAAAGATGCTTTGAGCATCTAGAAGGCCTTTTGGAAACACTGGGCCTACAATCACCACTTGCTT
Source organism: Plestiodon gilberti rubricaudatus (assembly GCA_026170595.1). Lineage (NCBI taxonomy): Eukaryota > Metazoa > Chordata > Lepidosauria > Squamata > Scincidae > Plestiodon > Plestiodon gilberti. The sequence continues at coordinate 140,599,093 of JANXHW010000004.1, read as the reverse complement.
GTCACTGCATTCTGGCTAGCTTTCAGTCGGATCCAGCTCTACCAGACTCAGCACTGTACTGCTATGAATGCAGACCCCCTATTTCTTTTGTAAGGAAGGTTATGGAGCACTCCCTAGGAGGTCGAGTTAACATTCCTTCATGGCCAGTAGATGTTCCTTAATGAGGATTAACCAGAGAACCCTTTGAAATGTGGGGCAGCACCAGTGCTTGGGAAGGGTGAAACCCCAACCAAGGGGGAGTGTGAAGCAACAGCTGGTTTGCATCTTCTGGGTGAAGGATAGACAGACTAGTCTAAAGACTGAATGAGAAACAGAGACATTGAGCTGAGAGTTGATTCCATGTACTAGTACAGGGGTTTCACTTGATGATCTGAGCCACCCTGTCCACCATGTAATTAGGGGCAGGGACCACGCATGTCCCTCTCCCAGTGCCCTTGCTCCTAATCACATGGCGGGTTGTCTGAGCCTCCCCTTCACATGCATGCAGATACAGTTTCACCTTTTTATCCACGTTTTTTTCCATCCATGAATTTGACTCAACATGGGTGGCAAAACTGTGGAAGAGGGAGTCTGACCGCACCACATTACCTCTTTTAACAGTGTTTTTGGGGGCCTGCAAGCTGCTTTCTGCCTCCTGCATGCATCCAAACCTCTGAAAAAAGAAAAAAACGCAACTGGGAATCTGTTGGGGGCCTGCCAGCTGCTTCCCAGCATGTTTAAACTGCTGGGAAAAAATGCAACCAGGAGTCTCTGGCACCATCTACAGGTTGCTTCTGGTAGCGGTTTTTCTTTTTCTCAGTCAGTTTAAACAAATTCAGGAGGAGGGAAGCACCAAAGATGCTGGAAAAAAGGTAATGTGGCACCGCTCCCCACCCCCTACCCTGGTTTTCATATAACACTGTTTTCTTTTTTTATCCATTGGGGTTCTGGGAACAGAATCCCAGTGAATAAAAAGGTCTGACTGTACCACTTTAGAGGTAACAGATGTGAGGTGGTGAAATTTCCTGGATGCTCAACTTCTATATCTGCCCATAAACCAAATACTGCAAAGACACAATCAGTTTCCAATGATATCTTCTTCAAAGAAAGGCAAAGGCCACATTGTTCCTGGAGCTTCTTACCGTTCAGGGAAGTGGGGAGCATGCAACCAGTACTGCAACTGAGGTAACATTCAAAGGCAAAGGAATCCACTGGCTGGCCTGGTGATTGTGACTAGCTGAACCAGCAAGCAGGAAGCTGATCTAACTCCGAAATGATGTAGCCCCAGGGATCCAGGCCAGGGATCCTTTCAATCAAGGGAAACCCAAGATGGCTGGCAACAACATGCCACACTCATTAGAGAACACTGATATTTATATAGTATTAATGACTCTTGTAAGCATTGGGCACTGGTAGGGTTCCACGGCCATGATGAAAAATGCAGGACGGAATTGGAAGACATTTTGCTTCCCCTTCTCGTTACCACTCAAGTGCTACAAATAGCAATATCAAAGTTTGCCTAGTGAAACGAACAAGTCTATGAAGTAGAAAGAACAGCCAATGCCGTGTCTTTTGATGACCCTTCCAGTCCACTGTATGCTGCTTACAGCACTAAGCCTAAGGAGCAAAGCTAGTCTTTGAGGGAGATGGAAGCAAGAAAGAGAAGAGTTATTTCTACAATGGCATATTTGTGCAGTGGGAGCAGTTTTGCTGTTAACCTCTGGGACAATCATTTGGAATTTCTCTGTTACCAAACTAAAAAAAACACCTCTCTCTGTCTCTGTCTCTGTCTCTGTCTCTGTCTCTGTCTCTGTCTCTCACACACACACACAGAGAGAGAGAGAGAGAGAGAGAGAGAGAGAGAGAGAGAGAGAGAGAGAGAGAGAGGAGATCACCTTTCTTGCTATCAACTCACACCTCCAAATTATTAATAAGTATAGCTCAGAAACCATCTGTGCCTCTAACGCACTGTTCCTAATAGCCTTCAGCCTGAAACTTTCCTTCTAAAATCCTTTTCTCCTTGTCTCTCAGCCCACTGTTAACCATTTCCCCTGCAGCTTTGAACTCTGCCTGCTCAAAGCTCACAGTCGCTTTTTTTTTTCCCTAGTGGAGAGTTACCCTGATTATTCTAAAGGTGGAACAAACAAAATAAGCATACTTGGGAAATAAAACAAATGGGGAAAAAAAAACCACCCACCCAAGAACCAGAAGAGCCAACATAGACAAAAAGAGAGGAAAGCACACCAAGGATATGTTCATAAGTTGTGTTAAAAATATTCAGGAAGGAAGTTGGGGGCAGGGCTGCTCTTCAGGTCTACATATGCAGTCAAAACAGGCTGAATTCTTCCAGGTTCCGGTCCAATGTTCCCTTTAACTTTTGCAGGGACTTGCACAGTGTCCTAACAGAGCTGCAATGTTATCATCATTGCCGAGCTCCAGAGCACTGTGAGAGGAGCTGTGCAGGGCTCGAGTTAGAGCTGCACAGCCACGCAGCTTAGAGCCGTGATGGCAAACCTATGACACGCGTGTCACAGGTGACACACGAGGTCATTTTGGATGACACACCAGTGTTTCCCCCAGGGCCCTGACACACCTTACATTTTTGCAAAAGTTTTGCTGTAAATCAGAGACGGAGAATCCCTTTTTTATTTTTTTTTAAGCTGTGGGCCATATTACCCATTTTACATAGGGCAGTTGGCCACACAGAAGAACAGCCATAAGCACATCTATGAATAATGTGTGGTACATACGTATCTTGAACATTTAGGGCAGGGATTTTGGCAGACCTCTTTCAAATTACTGTACTAAAACTTAGCAACAAAAAAGTCACTAATTGATGTTAAATAAAATGCAATGTGTTCTATAGTTGTTTACAGTTCAGTTCAATTCAAAATTACTATTAAAAGTAGCAATAGTCAAAGTACTATTAAAAGTTCGGGGGGGGGGAGGGGGTGACACACCAGCAGAGTCAAGTTAGGCATTTTCAAAAATTTGACACACCAAGCCCAAATGGTTCGCCATCACTGGCTTAGAGGGAACTCTGTCCATGTTTTCAAAGCATCTCTCAGAACTGATCTATGTTGCAACCTCCACAGAATTAAAAATGGGATTTATGTAGGATTTCATAACAAGTTTTTTTTAAGCAAACAATGTAGAGACAGTCACATAGCTAAGATGTGTCACCCTTGGCCTCAGGAGTGTCACCCTTCCTTGCCCGCTGCGCCACCCAGGTCAACTCACCCCATCGATGCTGTTTGTGGCCAGATTTCTCACCAAGCCGAAGACACCCGAGTTGCTTCAGGCATCTTCAGCTCCATGGAGAAGCCGGCGGCAAACTGGAAGAGGCACCAATAGGGTGAGTAAGAGTTGGTGCAGTGGGCGGGGAAGGGTAACACCCACAGCCTCAAGGGTGACACCCTTGGCCTTGGGGGTATCACCCCACCCTGCCCACCACTGGATCCTCTCGAAAGCAGCCTTTTTTCAGCAGCTTTTTTTAAAATTGGGGGGGTGGGAGTGACATCACTTCTGCCATCCCACCAGGTACCACCCCCATAGCTATGCCTGTGAATGTCATTACAATGGGGACCCACAGATCTAACAAATGGTGAAAATCATCAAATATTAAATAGAAAGGACAGCCAGACTTAAGTCATGAAAGGAAATAATTTTAGGGTAATAGTAAAACTGAAAACAGAAGGGCCATTTCAGCTGAGTGCCAGCAGTTAGCCATAAGGTTCAAGGCAAGATAGCAATTGGAGAAGCAAGATAGCAAGGGAGAAAGGCGGGGTATAAATTCTTTAAATAAATAAATAAATAAATAAATAAATAAATAAACTTCACTGTGGTTGAATACCTTTAAAGGTGAGACTCAGGTGCAAATTAATATAGGAGCCTAGCTTGTCTTCTATCCATGGGCACAAACCGGGCACTTAGCCATGAATCTTCCCAAATGTGACTGCAAAATTGAATTATGAGTGCAAAAAAAAAAAAAAGTGCCTGCAGGTGCAAAAAAAAAGTATATAAATTTTGTAGGCTCCAGTTGCAGCTGCCAAGGGGGGGGGGGAGTTGAGCCTTTTTATAAATCTAACTCATTATGAGGACAGCATACACTTTAGAATTACATGAATGATGATGATAGTGTATGATTCTGAGTTGTTTTTTTTAAAAAAATGTATCCATTAAATATTTTTCCCTTTATCTTTGATAGTCTTCTGATATGAGGGATAACATTTTTCTTTATGAGAATGCTGGGGAGAAAACCCATCAGACACAATTCCTCTTGATGAGGACAATCTGGACAATCTAGTTGAAGGATAATTAGGCCTGCACTCTAGCAGTTCCTGTAAAAAACTTGCCATTCAGCAGTCACTCTGCCCTCTTTAGTGACTGATTGCATGCCTCTGGTTATTTACATCCCTGGGAGGTCATGAGCCGGTGACCTCACTAGTTCCATTTTGCTTGCACACTAACCAAACAAGCTTACTTCAAAGTCATGTTTAGAAATAGTCCCAGTTAGTAATTGGCAGCGATGCACAACCAACCCTGGACATTTCTCACCTCTCACATTTGCATCTGGACCAGGTAAAGATCTGCCTGTCCTCAGTGATGATCGAAGAAGACAGTAGTACACTACTGGGTCACTTTGCCGCAAACACACAGCACTTGCATCATCTCGGCGAGTGACTCTGAGACACCAGGGACTGACACCACTTGCTGGCAGTGACATAGTTTGCTAATGGGATCTGCTGGCCACCACTGGAGAGCCATTTTAAGAGGGAAGGGAATTCTTGCCCTTATCAATAATGTGGAGAGGTGACAATGGATGCAAGGAATGCCACATGCAGAACAGAGCAAATGTGCCAGTTGACCCAATAGGTGACCCAGCAAAAGTATGGGATACTGACATCAGTATAGACCAGAGTTTCCCAAAGTAAGCATTGGGCTACTTATTCATGATCACGACAGATTAGCCTCTAGGTTCAGAAGCAACATGCAGGGGAGCAAAGATGGGAGGGGGCTCTTTGCCTTCATTTGAAAGAGGCCTGTCTTGCTTGTGGGCTCCTCAGTGGCATTTGTTTGGTTACTGTGAGAAAGGGATGCTGGATCCAATGTGCCTTTCGTCGGATCTTCTTCATTCTATGCGTGGTGAAATAAGACGCATGACCTAAGTGGAGTAGAACTGGAAAGAAAAAAATATCACAGAGAGATCATAAACAGGCCTGGCCCACTCATGAGGCAGGATGAAGCAGCTGCTTGGAGCCGTGGAGTGGAGGGGGGGCACCTGGCCGGCACTCCACACCAGCCTGCTGACTCCCTCGGCCCACTTCCTGCCCTCTGCTCCACCCAACTGCTGCCTCTTCCTGCATGCTTACTTTCAAAGTAAGCATGCAGTTGGAAAGTGAGAGAGGGGGGATGGGGTGACACATCTTCCTCTCCCAAAATCTACCCCACCCAGCCAGTTTTGAAGAAATGCTGGTCAACGGAGGAAAAATGGAGGAGGCGGAGGCAGCAGTGAGGAAAGAGCAGGGTGCTCATGAAACAGGAAAAGGGGGGAAGACAGAATTTGAGGGCCATTTCATGCGCTAGTCTGGCTTTGGCCAGGCCTGGGGGGTGGGGGGTGGAGATGATCTCCAGTGACAAGAAGCCTTTCCCGTCTTGATGAGGTTGTGAGCCAGATAGGTGTTTGCTTCTATGCTGTTCGTTGTCTTTGGAATAAAGAGTTCGGTTGTGAACTTAACACCTGTCCTTTTATCCATTTGTCCCTGACTCCTCACAACTAGTCTTGTCATGAAAGGCATTTTGCTTTTCCGAAAGTAATAAGGAAAATATTGCAGATCCTCGAGAGAGAGAGAGAGAGAGAGAGAGAGAGAGAGAGAGAGAGAGAGAGAGAGAGAGAGAGAGAGAGAGAACGTAGAATTAATATATACAGTGGCAACGATGCTTTGGCAGGGTCATGCACAAGCTGCTCCTTGCTGGCATCTACACCTTGCGCTCTCCATTTCAGTTCATTTTACAACTTTGAACCAGACAACAAGAAATGTCTGGTTCTCCCTGAGAGCTGCTAACCTGAACGGAACAGTGTGTCACGAAAGGAGGGGCAAAGCAGAGCTGTTCAGAGAGCTTTCCCATGGTTCCTCCTTGTTCCTAGGGCAACCAGGCTCTTTTCTTTGCAGCTACCTACACTATTCAAAGCATTCGTTTGAATGAATTCTACTACAATCACCTCAACAGCAACGATGGTTGTTGTGTTTTTCTCTTTCCCTATTCTAAATCTCTATGTTGTGCAATCAGATTTAGAGGAAGTGGGAAAGGAATTTGCATCAGAATACATGAATTGGCATGAATTCACAAACAGAGGTATTTTTCCCCTGCCATTTTCAAACAGAGGTATTTTGTAACAGTATATAATTTTGTATCATGCCAAACTATTTCCATAGGGAGCTCAATGAGGCAGTACAGGCTTTCTCCAATCATGGAATCAGAAAATAGTGTGATAGCTATTTTGGGGGCAATAACTGGATTTTCACTGGATTTTCACATCAATCTTTCCTTCTTTCCAGTGGATCTCTTTAAATCAAAAGAGAGAGATTCTATTGACTTTGATGGGAAATGGATAATTCAAATTGCTATTATTAATTAATGTCTATATGGCTATTGTGTTGGGATACATGCCAGCTTTATAAATTTCTAATACAAAAAGAATGCAATGTAGAAATACTTTTATTAGGCCCAACCAAAAAGACACAAAATCTTAAGCAAGCTTTCAAGAACTATTCTCACAGAAACAACAATGGGATTAAAAGCCATGACATAAAATCCAAGGTTAAAAACACGATAAAAACTCTGGTTTAAAAACTTTATGGATTAAAAATAGATCTTAGAACGCAATGTTTCAACCATCCTTCGATGACCCTCATCAGGCAAAACACAACACAAGAACTTTTCATCAGGTTAGTTGTTAAGCAAAACAAACAAAAAAGCAAACAAATTTAAGGGAGTGTTAAAGCCCCTTAAATTTGCCATTCTTAGCAGTCTTAAAAAGGGAGTACAGGAGACAGGATCCCAATTTGTAGCCAGGGCTTCTGCGATGAAGAAGGGGCAATAATGGCTGCTCCCCTATTGTCAGAAATATAACTTCCAGCCAGCGGCGTCACTGGGCAGATTAGCCATACGGCACACTTTCAGCACCCGGGGAGTAAGCAGGGGAGCAGCAGCCCTTACTCCACCTCCCCCCGGACAATGTAGGTAAGAGATGCACTGGTCGGTGCAGGGACGGGGGGAGGGTGGGCAGGGTGACAAGGGAGGGCGGCCATTGGGCGGGATGGGGTGGGGATATCAGCGATGAGCTCTGCTGATATCCCTAGCCCATTTCTGGCCTCAGCGGTGTAGGGCTGTCCTTACCCCACCGCCCCGGATGTGTGTAGGCTCGATAGCCAATGTACATTCAAGGAGGCCCATTGGGGCCAGGCAGCCCTACACCAGGGGAGGGGATGATCATCCCCTTCTCCCGAGGAGTTCCCTCGGGCCAGCCGCAGTATCCTGTGCCCTTCCTGGGCCGCATCGATGCAGCCCGGGAGCTCCTCGGGAAAAGGGGACTTCATCCACCCGGGGGAGGGTGGTCCAGGCAGAGGGTGGCCCAGCCATAGATCCTTATGCAGGATCGGGCTACCCAGATGTCTTTGAGGAACACACACACACACACACACACACACACACACACACACACACACAGTGATGAGTTCACTCATTGAGACTGACTCAGACTGAGATTTCCGATTTTGGTGCTAGCATCCCTGTGAAAATTCAATGGCTCCAGAGGATCTTACAAGCATGTGACTATCAGTAAGTGTAACAGCTATGAGATCTGGAATTCCCAGGTTTTCCCGCAGTTCTGCATGTAGCTGATGAACCCATTCTCCTGGCACATTAAGTAGCTCATTCTAATTCCTTATAAATAAGAGTTAACAGCTTGAGAGGCAAGCTCAGTGTGATTCATTTTTATGAGATGTGCCTCCTCCATGCTTGATGCTCTGATGACATTAGGGAAAGGGGTGCACTCTGTCATGCTTTCATTCTCTCCATACCTTATGAGATGACTATAATTACAGAGATTAAGGAATAAAGACTCAGAAAGTGTTCTTTAAAAACTTTGCGAGCAGATAGTGCCAGAAGCCCTGTCTTTAATACGTTTCCTGCAATTTATTTCATTTATCCATGCTTGTTATATCTCTGTTGTTACTTTTTAATCATCACTCCCACTAGGCATTGTTTTCCTATTGAGGCAGTAACTAAATGAGCTGAGAATTAGATCTGCATTACATCGGCAGTGGGCATTGCAGATATTACTGACACATTAAGAAGTGAAATTCAAACAAAACAAGCAAGGAACATGCTCTTTTCTGGTCTTGGGAATTTATCCCAGTTCAACTCTGCAGTGACAGAAGAGCATTCAGAAGGCTGATGAGGCTTTCCACAAACAAGTTATTATACAAGATCATTAAACCAAATAGGATTACCCACTATCCTGAAAATTTGTTTTTCTGTGTTCCTTGCAGATCAATCAGGTGGGAAGAACTTTGATCCTATGGTAACAATGGCAGAACAGTTTTAGTTTTCCTCTTTCAGATTTAGATTCCTTTGCACTTAGGATAACTAAACCATAGCTTAAACAATTAAGATTTCTATCTAAATCAGGGCAATGAAGAACTTGCTATGTACTATTACCCTGTTAAAACCAGCTAATGCCTTAGAGAGGAAAAGTGTGAAGTTATGCTAGTAATAGTTCAATGAACAGCAATGCAGTTCTTTCAAATAGGAGCACTTTTTGTATTTATTAGCTTCAATGAGAGTCATTATCAACACATGCTGTCACTTAAGCAGCAAGGATTGCAGAGCTGTTTGGTTCATGCAATGTCTGCAGGGCATTTTGCTGACAGAAAAGATCACGGAAAATGGAGAGGAAGAAAAACAATGTGTTGATTCACAGACCCACACAGCCCAATCCTGTCATTTTTCCTGCCATAGCATGCATGCAGCCATGCCAAAACAGGCTGTGAAGCATACTAGGGGTGGTGGTGGTGGTGGTGGTGGTGGTGGTGGATGTCACCGTACACAAGAATGAAGAGTTAACCTTGACTTCCAGCTAGGAGGATATGGCTGGCTGACAACTCCGCCGATCGCTCTGTATTGACAGAGTACATCTGATGGACTTAATTACTCTACCCCTGGATTAAAAGGGAGTACGAAGAGATAAACCACATTGCTTTCAATCGCCCCCCTTCTGACACTTCAAGGCAAAGGCTCTGAAGTTTTGGATTCTCGGTGAGAAAGCAGGATTACCTGCTTGAGCCGCAGATGAAAACCAAGTCAAGTCACCTCCAACATGCTTTATTTTACTTAGGCAAGAGGCGTAGAAATGATTTATGAGTTGAAGAAATTAGCCGAGATAAGAGTTAACGTTAAAAATAATACGTTGCGATAAGGCGAACTGAACATTCGAAAGTGAAAGTTGTAAAGACGAAGTTAAAGTTTTAAAGTGGTGAGTTTTATTTACTTTTTTCTGTACTTATGGAAGATTAAAACAGTAAGAAGGTTTTTTTAAATAGACTATTCTGGCAAGAGAAAATTGTTTGGGATTTTTGTTGTTGACATTCCTGACATTTTTGCTAAAAGAATATGAGCCCTTCCATGTCAGAGTTCATGGATCTTGGCAATTAATCTTTCTGTTTCACGTCGTTGACCGCAGAAGTCTTTTATATTACCTCTTTTTTTTTTTTAAGAGAAGAGAGACTGGCACCTGGTGAAAAATTTGCAACATGACTACACAATTGGAGTATTGTTTTAAAACATGGGAACAGAGATTTGATGCAAAAATGGCAATTTTGCAGGGAAATCTTCAGAACATGAACGCAGAACTGAAACAAGCAGTTGAAGGAAAAGGATGAATTACAAGGAATAAAGATTACGATGGAAGCACAGGAAGATAAAGAAAAAGACAATGATAAAGAGAAAGATTTAGTGGAAGAGACTGTAGTAGAGGAAGTACAAAGAGTTAAACCAAGACTTGAGATAGAGAAGCAGATTACTTTACTAAAAAAGGTGCTGAAGATTGTCTTTCGGGAGAAGAATATAGAAGACGTGAATGATTCTGTGGAAAAAATTGCAAAGTGGATACAATTCAAAAAACAAGGGACTTTTGGGAGAGATTTAAGGATGAAGAAGAGAAAGAAGAAGAAGAGAAGAGGAAGAAGAAGGAGGAAGGGGAGGGATGGAAGGGGTAATGGCAAACTGTCAAAATTAAAAAGGGATTATAATTTTTTATTTTTTTGTGGGGAATATTACTGGAGTTAATTTTATATAAAAAGAAGAAAATGTTTTATTATTAAAAAACAAATAAGATATGACTTGTTTTTAAGAAACTTATATTAAGAGTGATGGAAAAATTTTGATGATGAATTAACAAATTTGAAGACAAAAAATGGGGTGACTTAATAAATTTAAAATATTTGAAGTGGAAATTAAGACTTTTAGATGATAAAGGAAAAGTTAGTTAACCCTTTTGTGAATAAAAGAAAAATAATGTTTTATTATTTGAAAAGACTTAAGTAAGATGTGATTTGTTTTTAAGAATCTTATATAAAAAGGGGATATAGATTTTTTTTAAAAAAAACAAAAATTTGGAAGGTTTTTATTTTAATACATTTGGAGAAAAATGGGGTGGCTTTATATATTAAAATATTTGAAGTGGGAATTAAGATTTTTAGATGATAAAGGAAAAGTTAGTTAATCTTTTTATGAATATTTGGATACCACTTATAGATTCTTTAAGAGAGAGAGAGAGAGAAGGAGTGATGAAGTGTGAATTTAATGAATAGTATATTAGAGATATAGGCTTAGTTAGATATTATAAGTAGAAAATATATAATAGTCTACAAGTAGGATTTACTGCTTCGCGCTTGCTGTAATCTTTCGTAGTATGTTGTATTGTTTTGTTTTATTGTTTTGTTTTGTAGTTTATTAATAAAAATTAAATATATGATTTAAAAAAAAAGAATGAAGAGTTAACCAAGGTTCCTGTTATATATAATCAAGTCCGGAAGTAGAAATATCAAAGATTTAAATACAAAGCTGGCCACTGCAACTCCTTGGGTAGACATGTGATCCCGAGGTTAAAAATCAGATGAAATAGCATACAATATTAAAAACAATCATAAAATATGCAATAAATAATTATTATCACTACTAGGAACATCAAACATTATACAGTGATATGTCATCAGTTCTTAAACTCATGGGTAGGGTTCAAACTATTGAGAACCCCCAAACCTTAGTCCAAACATCTGGTGGGCTGTGACACCACTGATGATGATGAAGATGAAGAGGATGAAGAGGATGATGATGATATGAAGAAGAAGAAGAAGAAGAAGAAGAAGAAGAAGAAGAAGAAGAAGAAGAAGAAGAAGAAGAAGAAGAAGAACCACCACCACCACCACCACCACCACCACCACCACCACCCAACCATGGCTGCAATCAAACCTGGGAGTCAACCCATTGAACACAATGTGTGTTATTTATTAGTAGACAAATAGAGAATAGTTGTGTCTTTGTTTGAGACAGGACAGTATTTTGTAACTAGCTATTCTGTAGACATTCACATCTGAATATTATCAAACTAAAATGCAGAGAGAAAAAGAAAATAAAGGCGTTGGAGCCCACCTTCGGAGGGCCGGCGCCAATTGCTCGGCTCCTCCCCAAGCTCTCTGGGGAGGAATACTGGCAGCCAATTGGCTGCCAGTGTTGTGGGGCGGGACTTAAAATCCTTGGACAAGGAACCTCTCTTGGCTGTCACTGGTCACTCTCTCAGGGGATCAGACACTTCACCAGCCTTGATGGTTATTCCTCTCTGGTGGATATCTATAGGGTGGCCACTTGGTACACACCTTTGCCAAGGATCATGAGGTGGATACTGCAGCCTTGGCTGACGCTGTTTTGACAGGCGAGTTCTGCAGAGAGTAGTGAGGCCTTGAATGATTCCACCTTGTCTGGCCCACCCCAGTATCCAACAGCTCTGACAGATCGCAAACATTCAGGAATGGCCACCTTCCTCTACCAGAGAAAGGTGGGGTTTCTTGCCTGGGAATTCCTGTTCTGGGGAGAGGAATGGGGGCATTCCACCCACCTCTTCACCAGCCTCGGCATTTCGCTTGTTAGGGCGATGGACTACTTGTGGGGCAGTAGCCAGGGGTTTCAGGGACTTCTGGCATGGGCAGCCTGTGGGCATGAGCCTTACAGTCTGAATTTAACTGTTCTTAATTGTTTTTCATAGTTTCATTTGACTGACATTATTCTTCAAGCGATCCCACTGTAGATGGCATCTGTTACTACCATATTTGGTGGGATCATGGAGGTGTTTTCCAGCTCCCCAGGTCTGGTCTGGGGAGGTGGGAAGCCCTCCCTGGAGGAGGAGACTGCATTTTGATTCGACCTGCCTCCTGCTAGTGGGAGGGGCTTTCCCAGTCATAAGCAGCAGCCCCCGGGCATAAGCAACAGCCCCCGGGCATAAGCAGCAGCCCCCGGGCATAAGCAGCAGCCCCCGGGCATAAGTAGCAGCCCCGGGCATAAGCAGCAGCCCCCGGCCATAAGGAGCAGCCCCCGGCCATAAGGAGCAGCCCCCATATGGGTGTTATTATGGGAGTCAGAGCCAGTCCATGGACACCTTAGGGGGTGTGCTGAGGGGCGTGGCTATATTCATTGTTATTAGACCAGTTTCCTATTGGGTCTGTTGTTTTCTCAGGTCGCTGCAACTTGTTCCCGGCACGGGTCCTGATCTGTGGACACTCCATAATATTCTGGGCCAGGAAAAGAGCAACTTCCTTGACTTTCAGCACCCAACATGGGTTGGCTAGCATCACCAGGGTCTGGTGGGCTGCCAAAAGGGGAATGCTTTGGGGCCAGCTTCTCCCCCTGATTCATGAATTTCTCGAGTCCCGGGCTCCTCCTCAGGTTCTTGTGATTCACCTGGGCGAAAATAACCTGGGTCAGAGGACCTCAGTGTCCTTGAGACTCCAGGTCCATGAGGATATTGCCAGGATTAGGCAGCTTGTACCAGGGATTGCTATCCTCTGGTCTTGCTTACTCCCACGTAGGGTCTGGCGGGGGGCTTTGAACCCCCGCCGTGCAGACATCACCAGGAAAAAGGTGAACACTTACCTAAAACATTTCTTTTTGGAGGAGGGGGGAGATGTCATCTATCACCCTGGGATTCAATTTAATGCTCCTGAGCTTTTAAAAGCGACCGAGTGCACTTACGTCTGGGTGGTGACGTCACGCGCAGGAGCGGAGCGCCCTCCCCGCTCCGTTTTTGGCTCATTTTAGAGCCAAACGGACCCAGGGGAGGGCGGGCGGGCCCACCTCCGCCGAAAAAATGTAAGTGAGGGGCATCGCGCGTCACCCCTATACGCGCGACGCCCCCCGGCGGCCCGCCCCCCCCCGCTTCCCCCCGTCGACGCTAGTGGTGCCGATTTGTTTTTACAAGACTTGCAGCAGGGGATTTATAAATTTTTGCTCTTGTGGGGCAGAGGGGTTAAGCGCCAGGCTAACCCCACCGTGTGGTAGGTAGCGTGCGGGGGGGGGGGTAGCCAGGGAGGATTATACTTGGCATACATCCGGAGGTAAGCAAGGCCATGGGGCGAGCCAGAACCGCTCAGATGATGCTGACCCGGATCGGTGAGGCTGGCTGGCAAACCCCAGGGCTGGAAGGGCAAATACCACCTTTAGGCTTACCTGGGGTGTCCAGCTGCCATAACCCTTTGGGTTGGCAGTGATAGACTGGCTTGGTCAGTGACCATGCAAGGATTGAGTCAGGATGTGATACCCATTTACATCTGGGGGAGGTAGATGGCTAGGGCCGTTTCCCCCAACCTAGAACCCGCACGCCTGGGGTTTTTTTAATTAAAATTAATAAGGTTTAGATTAATAAAAGCCTCCAGTTCCTGCTGCAGTCTATCTGATGTTTTGTTGAATTTTAATAAAGTGGCCCTTAATCCAAGCCTTCATCTTGCGTGCTTATTGGGGGGTGCACAAGTAAACATGAAGACAAAGAATAGGTTAGGTGCAGTAACTGACCTTTTAAAATTGTTTTAAATCCCTCAAGAGAAAGTGTTATTATTCGGTATTAGCTTTGATTTGTATTATCTTGGATTCTTCCAGAATCCAGGGCACAAAGGAAAGATGCCATCTTCAAGTGCAGAAGATGTTCTTTTTGAACGTTAATTGTTGATATTTGTTCAACTGGCCTGCTGAACTAATATTACGGAAAGAGTTGGAATATTGTCCAGCTAAATTCTCCCTTTGAACTATAGAGGAAAATACAGCGCTAAACTCCGAAGAGATGACTTGGTTTTTGTTTGTGACAACTTAAATCAGCAAAAATATATAAACAGTATTAATCCAGGGAGAAATTGAGACGGGTGGGGATGGAACAATGTTCTAAATCTAATTTTTAAATTTTACTTTTTTTTCATAAGCTGGAAAAGAAAAGGGGAAAAAAACCACCAGAATACCCGAAGTCCAGTCTCTAGTAGTTCACTCCTGATAATGTAGGATTTCTGAGAGAGGGTAGCTAAGTACGGATTGTCATTATACTTTACAAGCATCTCTTCATATCTCTCAAATATCCTTCAGTGCTAGGGGCAGCTCAGATATATTACATTTTTTTAAAAGATGCCTTCTTTCCATTATTATCTCTCTGTGTTCGGGGAGCAGACGAGACGTTGCCAAGTGTGAAGCTGTTCATTACAATCAGAGACACTGAGGAGGTACATTCTCCATCCACAAGAAGAACGACACACCTGTATTTTAAAACATTAAATGATGAGATTCTCAAGATTCAACAAAACTAAAGGTAGGTGTTGGCTCCAAACATTTGTGTCCAGTTGTGCTCAGCATAATTACATGAGAGACTGAAAATATATTAAGAGATTAGCTTTTGAAGGAGAAAGTCAAAGAAACAGTCAAAAGGGGCCACACTATTAATTCCAATGTGACGTATTAGCACTGTTCAATTCCATTAGTGAAACCAAATATGGAGATACTTTGTTTTAATGCTGCAGTGAATTTTCATGAGGTTCGATTTTCAATACACAAATTGCTGGGGGTGGGGTAAGAGGTCTGCTAAAAAGAATATCAGCTTTCTACCCTTTTATGCAATTTTTGAACCTTGTCCCAGTCATTGCTTATCCAATCTGCTACTATTCAGCACCATTTTTTTTAACATAAAAGGATTTCTTCACTGTGGGACCCTGGTCAATGGAAGATCATCCCAGTGAACCTGATGATGTCACAGCATTAAGTAGCCAATCACACTTGGCTATGCAATAATTTTACTGAGGGTGAACAAAGCCTTCTGATTGCCTACACAGCAGTCCTCTGCCATATTGCAGTGGTAGTTTCAATACCTGCCAAACATTTTGTCACAATTTAGCTCTTGTTGTGTGTAGTTTCACAGGATTGGATGGCTCCAGTGTGCCATAATGCTTAACTTTTGTATAGCATTCCCTAAGTGTGCAAAGCACTTATTACGTGGTTCTTTCAACAATGCTGTAAGGTGAGTAAGTATTATTACTATTCCATATTGCAGCTGAAACTGACAGGTAGCAGCTTGCCAGGCAGCCCAATCCTCCGAAACTCCCTGCGTGACGACGCAGTGGCGCCAATGCAGCATTCGCTGCATCATGCAGGGGAGTTTCAGCATCCAGAGGCCTCCTCAAGGTAAGGGAACATTCGTTTCCTTGCCCCAGGTTAAGTCCATGACCACCTGCCAGGTCTACTCTGACCAGGCCAGCGCATGGAGCTGTAAAGATGGATTAAGCCCAGGAAGGGGGTCAGGATTCGGTGGGTGCCATTGCTGCTAAACCTGTCCCCTTCCCAGACCTGATCCACCCTCCTCCCCAACCCACCGCCTCCCCATTCTGTCCCTTGTCCTGTTCCACTCCTACCCACCTCCCTCCCACCCCCTGTGCAGTCTTACCTGTGGCATGGGCATCCCTAGTTCATTGCTGTGCAGACCTAGCCACTTGCTGCTTCCAACAGCAGCCAGGCAGGCCACACTCTCCAGTATGTTGTGTTTGCAACAGCCAGAAAGTGCATTACATCACTGGAACACGAATTCCAGCAGCGTAATGAGTGCTTAGGATTGGGCCGTAAATCCACCTAGAATTCATGGTAGAGGTGAGATTCAAACCAGGGCGGCCCTGATTTCAGGCACTGTTCTACACTAGTGCTAGACTGGCAGCTCTCACCACGACAGTAAGAAAAAAGGAAGAGGAAACTGCAGCAATAGGTTGTAAAGTAAAAACAGTCATAAAATTATAAAAGAGTGGGTGTGTGTGAAAAAAAGATGTGGGGGGAAAAGAAAGGAAAAAAAGGAAAACAGGCTAAGGGCAGTTTGCAGTAAATCAACTGCAGTTTTTGATTGCAGCTGTGATAATTAAGAATGAATAAATCTGTATTAAATAACTGTGAATGACAGTATATTTTTCTTTTCAAATGCAGTTTCTTCTGTTGTTCCTTTCCCCTTGTTTTTTTAGTAGCTCAGGTATTGCAAGCTCCTAGATAAAAGCAATGTAATTTGAAGATAAGCCTGACACTCCAGCCTTATCTTACAAAGAATGCACAAATGGCAGTGCCAGGATTTCATTTTTTTCCCTTCTGCCAGCTTCTATCACAACATTTACATTATTTCAGCTTGAGTTTTGCATCTAGATGGTCTGGGTCTGCAGGGTGGGAGGGCAGCTGGAAGCAACACAGAAAGAGGAGAAATGCTTATAGTATATGACCAATGTGTTAAGGAATGCTTAATCATCCTTGCCTAGGCCGCACAGTTGAATTTTCATGGCGATCGTCTCCCATAGGCCAACATTTCGATGGAGTAGATACAAATGCTGCTCGTAAAAGATATGCATATCATTCATGCGGTATTTGCAGCCTGTCTAGAGCTTCTATATGTTTAGGAGACATGTTTCCCAGTTCGATGATCCTGCAACAGACCACGCAACTGTGAAGTTGAACTCTTATTCAAACCCCAATTACACACTGCAGGTTCCACGCTTAAAGGTAAAGGTAAATGTATCCCTTGACAATTAAGTCCAGTCGTGTCCGACTCTAGGGAGCAGTGCTCATCTCAGTTTCAAAGCTGAAGAGCCAGCGCTGTCCAAAGACGTTTCCATGGTCATGTGGCCGGCATGACTCAACACCGAGGCGCATGGACCGCTGTTACCATCCCGCTGACGTGGTACCTATTAATCTACTTGCAATTTCTTGCTTTCGAACTGCTAGGTTGGCAGGAGCCGTTGCACGGATTCGAACTGCCGACCTTTCGATCGACAGCTCATGGTTCAGTGGTTTAACCCACTGCGCCACCCGCTGGCTCCGGTTCCATGCTTACACATGTTCAAATTACACGCTGCATGGCGGAAGAGAAGGTGCTTACTGCTTAACCTTTTTCTCACTTTTCTCCATTCTGAATCACCTTCTATCCCCACCCCTGCCCCATTCACACAGGCTGTAGACAGTACACTTGACACACTGGGCCATCCCACCTAAGATTAAACTACAACAACCCCAGACTTTTTCATTTGTGGCATGACTCCTTCCATTTAAAGAATAAGAGATTTTATTCTTTTGTTGTTTTTAGATAAGAAACAATTCTTATTTTTAAAAAATGGCTGATAGTGTCCTCCACCTATCCAGTGGGGGTGAGTGGATCAGGATCAGGAGACTTCGGAGGGGAAAGGAGATTGAAATCCCCTTACCCTTACCCCTCTGTAAGCCTTTCGCTCCTCCCACTCTTTAACTGACACAAGTCTGAGGAGAGGAAAAGGGCAGGGAGGCTACAAAAAGAGGGGATAGGATCCAATTTGTGCCATTGCCGCCAGATCCACCCCTCCCACAGCCTGTTCCTCCTCCCTCTTTGCTCGTTTTCTCCCCACCCCACCCCATCCCCATCCCCACCTCTGCCTTATCTGCTCCAGTGGGTCCAGGGACATCCACCGAAGTCTGGGGAGAGCTACCGCCTCTGCCGCAAGAGGCAGTAGCTCTCCCAAAATGGCTGTCAATGGAACACTGTACGCTTCGTCAGCAGCCCAATCGTCGATACAATTCAGTTGTTCATCAGCGTGGAGGTGCCTTAATCAGTGTCATGTGGTTACTCACTGTTTAGCATCCCTTGTTGATATCAGCAGCCCGTTGCCTCCTCAGGGACTCCTAGGAAGCCAGCAATCACATGCTTGCATCAGTCTCTGCCACTCTGGGAAGTGGATAGGCCTGAGCACAGTGGTAGAGCACATTATGCCTTTGCAGAAGGTCAACAGTTCAGTCCCTGGCACCTCCAGATAAGGCCAAGAAACAACCCTATTGGAAACCCTGGAGACCTATCGCCAGTTGATATGGGCAGTACTGCACTGGATCGGCTGACTCAGTAGAAGGCAGGTTCCTTCGGTCTTGATGGTTCTACAGCAGTAGCCAGTAATTCCTACAGTAATAGTAAACAGCTTCACCAGCCATTTCAGAGATAATATTTATAGATTACTTTTCAACTAAAAAGGTCTCAAAGCTGTTTATAGAGAAAGTCAAATAACCACATGATTCCATGTTGCAGAAGGGCTCGCAATCTAAAAAGATGCAGAAGGAACCGTCACTAGAAAAGATACTTCACTGGTGTAAAGAGGGACACTTACTCTTCCCTGCTAAATATGAGAGGAGCACCACTTGAGAAAGTGCCCCTTTGCCCAGTTAGCAGGGGTAGTATTTGTTTTGATTTTACACCTTTTGATAACCCTTCTTCATTGGGTTCCAGCATCAACTGTCACTCGAAACAAAACTAAGTACCAGATAAGAGTTTACTACAGATGCTACAGGTTGAATAATATTAATTCCACTTTCCCAGTTTCCATATCCTTCTCTTCATCCCCAGGCAAAGTCTGAGAATCTATTAGAAACCTAGACTTTACAAACTGTAAATATACTTAGATATATACTGTTATCTGTTAACGAGAGTACAGAATAAGCTGGTCTTTCACAATTTCGTTAAGGATCACATATCACTCACTTAAGCCAAGTGCTTAATTGATGATTTCTTTTCCGCTTCCTTCCAGTTGTTACCACAGATAATTTTTAACCTCCGCAGTAGTTTACAAGATCATATGTTATTCCAATCAAATTGTAGAACAACTCTAAGCTTTTTAAAGTGCTTAATTTATAAGCAATTAATTCCTGCTCTTTTTTTCAGCACTGAAACTTGTCAGCTTTGTGTGACATCTCAAATCATTTGTTACCTGAAAAATGTCTACTCTGTAATTACATTTCATATGGAGAAGCATTTATTTGAACTCACCCTCATGTGAAAATTGCCCAGAGACATTGTCAGAGAGAAACATAATATAAATTGCTGATGAGGAGCAGTTTTCATGTGGGAATAATTCAGATGGATGCCTCTCCCTGGGATACCTGAGGTGTAACAGTCCTTCTGTGAGAAACGACCCACACCTTGTGCACATTTGAGTTGGTCTTCAGTCCATGTACAGAATACTTTTACTTCAGATCCCATCAGTCTAGGGGCAGGCTCAGCCCAAGATCTCCTAAGTTTGAGGTGCCTTGCCAAATACCACCCACTTTACCTGGTGACAGGCCAGCCACTGCTTCCGATGTTCTTCTTCCTTCTGCTCTCTAGATTTGGAAAGAAAAAAAGGAATGGAGCAGAAGCAAAAATGTGGAGGAGAGAAGTGGTCTAGCGTGTCTTCCTCTTCTGTTCCACTGTTCCCTCCCTGTTTGAATCCAAGGAGTGGGGAAAGGAACAGTAGAGGCATATGGGCATAAAAACATAAGAACATAAGAAGAGCCCTGCTGGATCAGGCCACAGGCCCATCTAGTCCAGCTTCCTGTATCACACAGTGGCCCCACCAGATGCCTCAGGGGGCACACAAGACAATAATAATATAATAATAATATACAGTATTGGATTTCTCTTCCGATTTTAACCCAAGGCAGTGTACATGGGCAGGCTTTCCTAACCCCCCTAATGTGGGGGTTTAAAAGATATAAATGTCCAATCTTTCGTGAACAACTACGTTCCAAGTAGTATCCTTTTTACAGTCTGGATTTTCTGCTGGCCGACGCCTCCCACACTCGACCGACGCAGCTGGGAGCTCTTATCTCTCCTCACGGAGGCTTTTCACAGCTTGAACTTGCCATTTGCTGATCTTCGGGCTTTGCAAGGTGGTGGCTCTACTGACTGAGCCAGACAACAAGATACGTGTATCCTGTCACAACTCCCTTGCATCCGGCATCAAGAGATAGCCTATAACTAAAACTAGGAGGTTGCATATACCCATCATGGCTTGTAACCTGTGACGAACCTTTCCTCCACAAATCTGTCCAATCCCCTTTTAAAGGCATCTAGGCCAGTTGCCATCACCACATCCCGTGGCAAGGAGTTCCACAGATGAATTACACGCTAGGTAAAGAAATATTTTCTTTTGTCTCTTCTAACTCTCCCTCCACTCAATTTAAGTGGATGTCCCCTAGTTCTAGTGTTGTGTGAGAAGGAAAAGAACTTCTCTCTATCCACTCTCTCCATCCCATGCATAATTTTATATGTCTCACACAGAACAATCCTGTGTAACCTTGCACCGGTGTAACAGTAGATGCACCGGTGTAACAGCAGATGCACCGGTATAAGTGCATTTACACTGGCATAAGTGCACTTACACCGGTGCATCTACTGTTACACTGGTGCAAGGTTACACAGGATTGCGCTATCAGGACGTTTCCTCCCACTCCACTTTGTGTACTCTACTACTGAAGTCGCAATACAGAAAGCTCCCATCTGGATGTACCATTAAACCTCAACTGCTCAGTGCTTTGTGCAGTGGCGTTCCTGTGGTAGGGGCTCGACAGTAAGTCGCGCCCCGACCAACTACCGCGTTCACGAACCGGAGCGAGGAGGCCCCGCCCCTCGCCGTTGGAGCCATTCCGCGCAGCGAAGCCGAATGGGCAGGGACTCCTCACTCCGGCTCGTGAACGCGGTAGTAGGTCGGGGCGCGACTTACTGTCGAGCCCCTACTGCAGGAACGCCACTGGCTTTGTGATGCTTTATCACCGAGATGCCTTGTTCAATACAGCTGCTAAATATAAATACTTTCAGTGGGCTTCACAGGATAGATATGCACAGAAAGTGATGTTGTAGTCTGGACCCAAATGAACTCCCTGGTACAGACTGGTGGTGGCCCCACTGAAACCATGTCGGAGGTCTGATTTGCTGGAATTATGGTCTGTCTCTGTTAATGTTGACACTGTCAGAAGTCCCTTCCTCATTCCTACCTTTCTTTGTGGTTCCTGTTGTTGTCCATTGAATACTTCTGTGTGTTGGATTTTGGCTACAACTCAATGCATTGGATACTCTTAAACTCATTGAATTCAATGAATTTAAGTCTGTCTGTTTCTCTGTTGGATTACAGCCAATATCATTTGAGTGCATTGAACATCTTATTAATTTTTATCTACACACTTTAATTTACATAAAGTGAAGATAAAAAATTAAAAGAATAATATAATTGGGTCACTCTGTGTGATGCAAAACAGATGTTGCATTGTTCAATATCTAGTGCTACTATACATTAATCAACATCCTTATTTAATAAGAAATACATTATCATGACACTTTGTGGTTTTCATCTCCTAGCAACTGGGGTTTTTCCTCACTGACTCTTCATCTAAGGGGCGTTGCTCAGAGTATTTTAAAATACCGTTAATCCTCTGGATTTTTTCCCCTGACTTAATCAATCTTTTTCCTTTATGTAAGTCTGACTCCTAATAAAAAGGATTTGATTAATTTCTTTTTCCTTCTCCTTATATGTTTAATAAAAGGAAAGATAAATCCAATATAACCCTGCTCACAAATGAACTTCTGCCACTCACACAAAGAGCAAGACTTCAAAATCACTACTGATTGGTGGAGTTATCAGGTTTTCAGAGTCCAACTTGGAAAAGCTTTCAAGAACTATTTTTCAATGCTTAGTGCTTTCTGAAAAAGCAAACATCTTCAAGGCATTTGAAACCTTTCGTGTTTTTGTTTATTAATCCACTCCGCCTCCAGCCATGGCCCCGTAGCAAAGTGAATCTGCCACAGATAGTTCAAGTCTGAGCATCTTCTGATAAAGAACTGAAGGGAGTGGAGAATTTCTGACATGGCTGACATCAAGGGATTGGCATCATTCAATAGTTGCCAAGGGCCCAGAATTCTTAGAAGGACCCACTGCTGATCCCTGAGACCACCTCTGGACCCACTGCTTTTGTGTAACCCACCCATAATAGAGCTCCTGGAGCCCACGTGAATAAGAGTGACCCATGGATAGGCTTACCAGATCCCAATGGGGCTTGCTTCTGAGTAGACATGCCTAAGATTGTACTCTAACAGCCAATCCTGTGTAACTCTTGCACCGGTGTAACAGTAGATCCCCCGGTGTAAGGGCACTTATGCCAGCGTAACTTGCTGTACGCTGACGGACGCAAGATGGACACCAGCTTAACCCCCCTCGGACACCTCACATGCGCAGTTCTGATGTGGAACGGATGCTGGTGCAACTCCGCCGGCGCAACTCTGCCAGCGCAGGGGACATTCCGGAGGCATTTGAATGCCCCCCATAATGCCCCCTGCACCGGCGGAGTTGCGCCGGTGTTCATTCTGCGTCCAAACTGCGCATGTGAGTTGTCTGAGGGGGGTTAAGCCGGTGTCCATCTTGCGTCCGTCAGCGTACAGCAAGTTACACTGGCATAAGTGCTCTTACACCGGAGGATCTACTGTTACACCAGTGCAAGAGTTACACAGGATTCGCTGTTCGGACATAATCTTAGGCATATCTACTCATAAGCAAGCCCCATTTGGATCTGGTAAGCCTATCCATGGGCCACTCTTATCCAAGCGGGCTCCAAGAGTTCTTTTATGGGTGGGTTACACAAAAGCGGTGGGTCCAGAGGTGGTCTCAGGGATCAGCAGTGGGTCCTTCTAAGGATTGTGGGTGCCAGTGCACACTGGATCCTATCCTGAATTTATCAACCCACCTCACCAGTTCCTCTCAGACATATACCAGCAAAATAGCTGGCAAGGGTCCAAGGAGACTTGGCATGGGTGATTATTAGGAGGCCTACTGGGAGGAAAGAAAAAAGATTTTTTACTTGCCTCTCACTGGCCATCTGATTCCCACCCCCCAATAGCACACAGCACATGCTCCGTCAGCATGGCTGCATGGTGGAAGATGGTGAGGGTCAGGATAGCATTGGGCTGTTGGAATGGCTTGTTCGGAAAATGTTTAGTTTTGTACTCTCAGAAAATGTGTGAAAAGATTCTGGGAAAATGTCCTTACCCATCTTACTTGGATATTGTTTTCTGAGGCATATAGGAGCTTCAGTGCTTTCTAGGGGGTTGGAAAAACATAAGAATGTGAACATTTTCTCAATGTTGCCAGCAGTTCCCTTCCCCATGTGAACATAGGTGCAAGCTTGCAAGGTGTTTTGAAAAGAAAGTAAAAAAGAAGGATTTGAGAAACATGCTGTTAGATTAACATGTAGGTCTGTGCATTACAACCTGCATAGTTGATACCTAATTTGCATTTGTCACAACACCAGCAGAGAGATTTTTCAACTCCCAGTCTCAAGAAAACACTTAATTATACTGTCGTGGTAGCAGTGGCTGGCTGGTTATGGTTGAGAAACTTCAAAATTCAGATTCATCATTTTTTTTAGAAAGAAAAAAAACACACCACCATCTGTGTTGAAATGTCTCATTCTGTTTCTGCAGCCCAAAGGTAATCCTTTGTTCTGTGAATAGTTGGTAAAATGCTATCTGATCATTTTTGAAAGGCTGGGGGGTGGGGGAGAATAGTTAGAAAAGTCCATGCTTACATTTTTTTTCACTTTATGCCTAATGCTAACAGAACTGTATATAAATAGTTATCACATTACTTTGGCTAGTTACAAAATACAAAATAGGTACTCACCATGATGGACCATTAAACATTAACATTAAACAATGAGTGTGTCTCACTCATTGAATTGACTTCAAGGTAGATCTGAAAGGTCAGCCCTACGTACATGGTTGACAGTCCAATCCTGTGTAACTCTAGCACTGGTGTAACAGTAGATCCTCCAGTGTAAGAGCATCTATGACAGTGTAACTTGCCGTATGCCAACGGATGCAGGACGGACACCGGCTTAACCCCCCTCAGACACCTCACATGTGCAGTTCGGACACGGAACGGATGCCGGCAGAACTCCACCGGCGCAGGGGGCATTCCGGGGGTATCTGAATGCCCACAGAATGCCCCCGCACCTGCGGAGTTGCGCCGGTGTCCGTTCTGCCTCCAAACTGTGCATGTGAGTTGTCTGAGGGGGGTTATGCTGGTGTCCATCCTGCGTCTGTCAGCGTATGGCACATTGGCATAAGTGCTCTTACACCAGGGGATCTACTGTAAGACTGGTGCAAGAGTTACACAGGATTGCACCCTGGGTCATTTAACCATTTCAGTTTCCAGCTCAAATAGATAGATAGATAGATAGATAGATAGATAGATAGATAGATAGATAGATAGATAGATAGATAGATAGATAGATAGATAGATAGATAGATAGATAGATAGATCATAGTTCACTACTTTTTCTTGTTGGATGTTAAGCTGAAGGAAAGATGTATTTTATGTATCTGATGGAAAAGAACAACATGAAGGAATACAAAATGGCTAAATGAAAAAAAACAACCCTCTAATGTTCTTTTTGACTGCATTCACCAGCCCTATTCAATTGATATATACTGGTTTCTAGAAAGTAGGCATTTCCTTAACTGCATCGTGAGATCAGACAAATTTGCTTTATAGAGATTTGTCAGTCACAGAGAAAAGAGCAATAAAGAGAGAACTGGACAAATAAAAATAACCTCTCTGAATGCCTGAACTGAGTCTCTCTCTGTCTGTCTCTCTGTCTGTCTCTCTCTCAAACAACAAGGTACTGTATTATCACAAGTTTGCCGGCCACATGACCACGGAGGCGTCTTCGGACAACGCTGGCTCTTCGGCTTTGAAATGGGGATGAGCGCCACACCCTAGAGTCGGACACAACTGGACTTAATTGTCAGGGGTCACCTTTACCTTTACCTTACACTTAATTCAGTCAAAAATCAATTGTCAAATAAAGGCTATCAACTCAACCCAACAACAGCAAAAAGGGTAATGTAAGCTGAACAACCAATATTTAGGGGGAAAATGTGAGCAGATGTACTTTGATTTAGGAATCATGAAGGATGGGTTCTTTTTGGTATTTTTGTTGTAGTACTACTATACCACGTAGGCCCCAATCCTATCCCCCGCCCCCAGCGTCGATGCAGCAGCACCGAAAAGGTGAGCTTCATTATGAGAGAAAATGGAATGCATGGATGTGCAGTGCAGTGCTACCTAGTTACCAGAATGGGGATCGGCTGAAAAATAGAATCATTCATCTTAAGAGGTGCTGAGTGGCTTTGCAACAGCATGAACGGTATTTCAAGCTTCTCCTGCAAAGCGGCGGCAGTATCAGAGGACTTCTGCCATGGCTGGCAGACTGCACCGGGGCAGGTAGGCCAGAGTGGGGGGGGGTGTTTAATGGGCAGGGAGGGCGAGGCCAAGGGGAGTAACTGGGCGGTTTGGGGGGTAGGAGATGGGGAGCAGGCCGGAGGGTGTGGATATCAGCAGCAAATGCGGACGCCAGTTCCTATCCCTGAAATGTGGCCAGTACTGCCTCCTTACTCACCTATGACTTATGCCAGCTATAGACCTGGTGGTTTGAGGAGACCCATAGGCCATCAGGGGGCCTCCTCGGATTTCCGCAAGGTCAATAGCTGGCAGAAGTCGGGAGCCATGTAATGGTCTAGCCGCCTGGTGGGGACAGGGATATGGCGGGCACCATCCCTTAACCACCTCCCGGGCCAGCTAGGCCAATGGCCCCCCTCTCTCGCCTGCCGGACTGCCCACTTTTTTTACGGTACGTTTGCGACACTTTAGAATGGCGGAGCATGCGCTCCGCCATTCTAAAGTTACCCAGGATTGCGCTGCACCACTATCACACGTCAAAAGAGCTAAAATCTTACATGCAGAGCCATCAGTTCAGTCTTAGGATTGTTCAGTGGTTGTTATAAACCAGGGGTGGGGAACCTTTTTGCGATGGAGGGCCATTTTCCCATGGGGAAAATGTCCCGCAGGCCGTGTGCCCCTCCATCGCAAATTGGTGCCCTGGCGCGCGCGCCAGGGGGGGCGCACACACACACCCTGCTCTCCCCCCCGCTCTCCTTATGTTTTTCAGGCGGCGGCCGCCACCAGCCCCGCACACACTGCTCGCACGACTCCTTTCGAACTCGGCTGTTTCTGCGCATGAGCAGAAACAGCCGAGTTCGAATGGAGTCGCGCGAGGTGAGCGCGCCGCGCGCTCTCCCCTCGGCGCGACTCCTTTGAATTCGGCTGCTTCTGCACATGTGCAGAAGCAGCCAGGTTCCAAAGGAGTCGCGCGAGGTGAGCGCGCCGCGCGCTCTCCTCGGCTCGACTCCTTTGAATTCGGCTGCTTCTGCACATGCGCAGAAGCAGCCGAATTCAAAGGAGTCGCGCCGAGGGGAGAGTGCTCTCCTTGGTGCGACTCCTTTGAATTCGGCTGCTTCTGCACATGCGCAGAAGCAGCCGAAGGGGCCGGCGGGGCTGGCGGAGCCTCCGGTCTGCTCGCGCGGGCTGGACCTGATTGATTCGGGTCCTGTCTCGCGCGGGCCGGACCGGATCGCTCCGGGGGCCGGATCCGGCCCGCGGGCCGCCGGTTCCCCACCCCTGTTATAAACAGTTGGAAGGGTGGTTTTATTGAACTGAGAAAGAAGTAGAATTACAGATTTAAAATGATAATAGATCAAGAGACTTGTAAATCTTCAGTTATTTTGTTTTTAATATTACTTCCAAAACCTATTAAGCTCTGACATGTAGTTACATCAGAAAGGTTAAATCGGAGGAATTTGAGATTCCAACTGAAACTGGATTGCAGCATTTTCGGTAGCTGGCAAAAAACAAACCCACAACATGTTATATGAATATAATTTCCCATTTGGAAACAAACAATGTATTTACCTTTCATTTAGAGAAAAATAATTCTATATACTATGATAATGCAAGTCAATTGATTCCCTGAAGATCCCAGAAGAACCCAGAGGAAACAACATCAGGAGAAATATGTCAAATTATATAAATAAAACACGGGGGCCTTATTTCTCAAGAAACGTTGCTACAATGCTAACTAGAAATTATCGAGGAAAACTCCAGAACTGAGTTTAAGCATTACCAGTGGAAAACCATAAAACATTCCCTTTTTCCTGAAATGGGCTGATGATTCCTTGGACTGACTCAGAAATGGAACTGCAGTGAAACTGTGTACCTAGTTTTGTGTTGTTTGTATTAGTCTCTCCCAAGATTAAGTGATTTTGGCAGTCATTGGAACGTGTTGCTTTGCACCCTTTCTAACTCCTAGCTGCTGTGTCTTCTCAGGATCACTTTAATTAGTTGCCATCAATGTCCTTGGCCTCATTTGTCCTCTCTGCCTTTTAATCGGATTGTCTGGGGCAACCAGTGTGATTTTGGGCACAATCCTGATGTTGGTGCCAGCAACGAAGCCATCGCAAAGGTGCCGTAAAGTACGTTCGCGACGACTTGAGAGTAAGAGAGGCCAGCGCAAGGCCAGCCTCCCTCACTCTAGTGCTGGATCTTCACATGGACAGTGGCAGAAGGTAAGCGCTCCGTCACCATCCGCATGGGTGGTCCGGCCGGGCGAGGGAGGGGGGCCATTGGCCTAGCCAGCCCTGGAGGGGGCGGGGGATGGCGTCAGCCATATCCCCATCCCTGACGGGTCGGCTACGCTGTTACACGGCCTCCTCTACTTCCGCCAGCTATTTAGATGGCGGAAATTTGAGGAGGCCAATAGGGCTGGCCCAGGTTTACACTCGGAAAAGGGGACGAGCGTCCCCTTCCCCCAGAAGACCTCCAGCCCAGTGTGCACCAGGTAGCCTGTGCACAGTATCCGGTGGGCGGCCCCGGGCTGCTGGCCAGATCCTTAGTCAGGATTGTGCTGCAGGTCAGAGATGTCACAATAATTCGTCTGAAGTGGTGACTTTATGGATGTTCATAAACAAAATGTCACAGGCAGTCAGATTAAATGGCAGTATGGACATATGAGGCCAAGGATCTTGAGAATTAATAATAATAATAATAATAATAATATTTATTTATTTATTTATTTATTTATTTAAAATAGTTATACCCCGCCTTTCCTATGCTGAGGCAAATGCCCAGAGCAGATGATGATGATGATGATGATGATGATGATGATGATGATAATAATAATAATAATAATAATAATAATAATAATAATAATAATAATTCTGTTCTCTCTCTCCTTCAGTCCTATTCACTTTTAGGCCATTCATGTACCTATGTCAGGTCCACTAAATGGTGGAAATGTGTATGGAAAAAGCCTAGAGCTGGGCGAATCCTTGTATAATACACCATTTGTTAATGTTGGGATTTTTTTTACTCAAACTTTAGAGAATACATCCATGCTTCACAAAGTTCTAGATCGGGGGTGGGATGGGGTGGATCTTAGTGGCAGCAACAAATGCCAAATCTTTGCCTGCATCATGCAGGGCAGCCCAGGATAAGATTGGGCCATTAGGTGGCAATCCGATTACACCTTCCTGGGAGTAAACCCCATTGAATACAATGGGACCTACTTCTGAGTAGACATGCATCCCTATTGTGCTGTTAGTGTGGAATTATATACCTTTAGAAGGGTGGAAGGACTTGGTGGAAATTACTAGAACTGAGGTATACCTTGCACTGCAGCATTATTCAGTGAGGCTTCACACATTCCTTTTTTTTTTTTAACACCTCTGCCTGATAGTGTACAAATTCAAAAGCTTGTGATGTTTTGAGCAATTAGTTGATCCATTAAACAATACCACTGCACCCATGTGCAATGATTTCCATTAAACATTTACCGGTAGTTTGTTCAAGATAATATGATAGATTGATTTTAATTATCTTATGTCTCCAGATATTTATAATCATAATCTAAAAATGCTTGCCTGAAGACCAGTAAACACACAAGGGCGTTTAATAAAACTACCGTATTGGTCTGAGTATAAGACTCACTTTTTTCTCCTAATTTAAGTTTTTAAACTAGGGGTGCGTCTTATAATCAGGCTGTTGCAATTTAATGCCAGTGATTTAATTAATTTTTTTAATAGCACCAAACTTTAAGGGTGCGTCTTATAATCAGGTGCGTCTTATACTCGGGACAATACGGTATTGCTATGAAACTTTGACAATGTTCTCTCTTTTTTTCTTTTTTCAAAAGGAACAGCCATATTAGCTTATCCAGCAACAATCACTGGGACACTGTCCAGCACACATTACTAATTTACATGACAATGACAAGAACAAGATTTTCCTACAAGACTAAATTTGAAACAAAGGCTTAAACAGCGAAGAAACATTAGGAATAATTTATGATGGCAGATGATGATGAAGCTGTACAATCCTGTCTGACGGGAATACGGAATTGATCTTGCCGTTTCCTGGACAGAGTAATGAAGCCATTCATCTCAGAGCAGTCTTAGGGAGATGCTTCCTGTAAAGATATGAGTGAAAACTAGATAAGGCCAATATACACAATTCAACTTGACCCGTATGTATGGATGTAAATGCTTTAGAATGCTTGCAAGCCAATCGTGACTTTGTTTGTAGGGGTGAAGAAGAAATAAGACTTTTGGCCTAGCAAAATGTATGATAGCATTAGTTAAAAATTAATTAAAAATACGGTTTTGACATATGAAACTGCCTTACACTGAGTCAGACCATTGCATTGTGTATTGTGACTGGCAGCAGAATGTCAGGCAGAGGGATCTTTCACCTTTCCAAGAGATTTTTATGTCCGGTATTGAATTTGGAGCCTTCTGCATGCAAAGCATAGCTCTTCCACTGAGTTAGAGTCCCTCTATAGCAGTGTTTCCCAAATGTTTTCGACCTGCTGCTCCCTTGGCAATTGGTGACCATTGGCTGCAGCTCCCCATTACATTATGTTGCTGCCTGCCAATTGGCATTGCACGGTTTTATGTGAGGATTATGTGGTACTCCATGGCTCCCCTGGCTGGTTTCCGCGACTCCCCTGGGAGCCACACCTCCCCGTTTGGGAACCACTGCTCTAAAGCATTTCCTATGGTGTCAAACCTTGAGAAATGTATGACAAGGTGCTTCTTGACTGTTCATGAGACTTGTGTCTCAATTAGCATAGGACTCTGACAGAGTTGTCAATGAAGTTCGTGAGGAGAAGGCAGGAACCAGATGATCCTTGGGCAGCCCAATCCTATGCAGGATTGGGCTGCTAACTGAAGTGTGTTACGACAGTGGCTTGGAATGACACTGTCACAAAATGATCACCGACAGCATGCGGAGTGCTCCATTGGCAGCCATTTTGAGAGTTCTGCCACGAGAGGCGGCAGCGCTTCCCCGCTATTGCCGGACCTCACTGTGCCTACCAGAACAGGTAAGGCAGCAGTGGAAGTGGTTGGTGGGTGAGGAGGGGGCAGAGAGGGGGCAAACCTGGGCAGGGAGGCTGCAGGAGGGGATGGATCTGGCGGCAATGGAGCATGTGTCCCCTCTTTTGCAAGCCTCTTCACCCACTTTGTCTCCTTGGACCTGTGCCAGCTACAGAGCTGGCACAGGTCTAAGGAGACCCATTTTGGAGCGGGAGACTTACAGAATGATAAAGGGAATTGATTCCCTTTCCCCTCTGAAACCTCCCGATCCCCCCCCCCTCGCTTATACAGCACATCAATATTTGGCATGGCTGCATCAGCTGGGGGGCGGGCGGGATAGAATTTGGGCTCTTAATCTTAAAGCCAGGAAGCTCCCAAGGCAGTGGCATTGTTTTGCAGGTCTAAATAGGATGGTAGGACAAGGTGCAATTTTACTAGAGGCTTTTCTGAGCCAGAGAGGGGAGGGGGGGTGCTCCAAAGAACCAAAGTTTGCCTTTTACTAGAGGTTTGTGGCTCTAGTGTTCCCTTGGCATCATCCTGGTCAAGGACAAATGAGTCTGGTCTTGGTCACCTAACTCTCTTAATGTGCACCCAGGACACATGCATGTGTGTAGACATGCATGTTGGGCAACAACAGTTGTTACATTATGGGCCCAGTCCTGTGCATTACTGTGCTGACCTAGCAGCTCATAGGATCAATACAAATGGCCTAGTGATAACTTAGTAGTGAAATAACACATTCCCTGTTCAATTGCAAGGACCCAGTTTCAGAAAGAGAGTTTCTGTTAGCTTTGCTCTACTCACATTTCCATGCAGACACTGTGCAGAGGAACTTTATGGTATAGTGTAAGGGTCAATACACTGCTTTAGTAAGGATATATAGGAAGAAAAGGTCTCAGATCCCATGGGTCTTTTAGGCTATTGAATCTGTGAAGATCAGTGCCAAGATGCTCGGGATGGAACTAAAAATAAAAGAGAGGATAAGATTTATCTAGGAAATGGAGTCAAGAAAGTTGATTCTAAGCCAATCCTTGGATCCAGGAAAAGAATACTGGCCTGGTCCAGATTAGGGGTCAGAGGCGTCGCTATGGCGGGGGCAGAACCGTACGTTTTGCACCGTGCTAATCCCCGCTAACTCTCCGGTACGAGGTGGCCCCACCCCCTCGCCATCGCAGCCATTCTGTGTGGCGAAGGCAACGCGCAGTTGCCTTCGTCGCAGGGAATGGCTGCGATGGCGAGTGGGCGGGGCCACCTCGTGCCGGAGAGTTAGCGGGAATTAGCATGGTGCAAAACGTATGGTACCGCCCCCACCATAGCAACCTCTCTGTTAGGGGTGGGATCGCATGTGACCTGTTTTCCACTCCTGGTGGACCTACCCCCTTAAGGGGTCCCTCAAACACAATCTACTAAATACTACTTTAAAGTAGTATTTAAACTGAGTGTGGCAGTGGCAGAGCAGTTTACATAAACAATCCCTCCAAAAGCAATTAGGAGAATAGGAACAGACACCAAGGAAACAGGACTTGTGCTAATTCCACAGTAGATTGGCTGACTCAGACAGCTTCATCTAAACTGGTCCAGTAATGCACAAGCTATGGTGACATTACTGGTAATGTGCTGCTCTAGCTATCCAGCTATGCAGGATCAGGGTGTTAGAGGGGCCTATTATTCCATTTTATTCACTCTACTAAGGGAACAGCTCATATCTATTTTTTGTCTCTTCGACTCAAGGGAAAAGCATGTTATTCTTGAGCGAAATCATCATCATCATCACAGATTGGTATCAGGCTAAGGTTTGGGAGAAAAGAAACCCTTTTTATTTTACAGTATCTACATAGGGGAAGAAAATGCAGGTTAGACAGGTTAAACTGTGACGTTTCGCCTCAAAACAGCACTGTACTGAAGTAGGCCCTATTAGCCAAATAAATATTTGAGCAATTACATATCAATGCAAATATAATAATAATAATAATAATAATAATAATAATAATAATAATAATAATAAGAAGAAGAAGAAGAAGAAGAAGAAGAAGAAGAAGAAGAAGAGAATTCCATTTCTTAGTCATATAGTTTTTGATGCTACCACTTCTGATATCCTACAATACTCTTTGTACTCCATGGCAATGGAACAACTGTTTTCGCAGTCAAACATGAAGGAAATAATTTGTAATGCCTCAAGAAAGTGTTTGCATGAAAGGCCATCAAACACAACTATTTCTCTGTGGGTCTACAGCTTTGAAGATAAATCTGAAAGGGACAAAGGCATGTTTCTGCCGCAAGTTTCTTGTATTACATCATAGCTTTTTATTAATTCTGCAGTGTGTATCTGCTCCTTTCATTTGCAATTTACATAAGATTCCAGCAGCAGGTATGGACAAAAGGGCCTTTATACTTGTAGCTCTCTGACATGAATTGGATCAGTCAAATTTCAATCACATGGATGTTATATTTTATAGCTCAATCTATTTTAATCTGCTGTATAGATTACTTATAGATAATCTATCAGATTCTGTATAGACATGTGTGATGAATGCAAACCCGTCACCGTTAAAGTCATAGCCTGGGTTCAAAATGGAGCTGGGCTATCACAGGCTTGCTTGTTTCAGTCCTTGTGATGGACACTATATGCCTCCTGTCCTCCTGCCCAAGCTGGAAGGTTTGCCAGCACCTTGAGTTGCCAGCATCCATAAGCTATGTGGGAAATGCCAGCCTGTCTGGCCTCAGTACATTTCTGAACAATGCGCAAGAATGAGACCTTAAACAAAACTATCCTTCCAGTCCTGGAGGAGACTGTTCAGTGTAAGTAGATTTACTTACA
Organism: Plestiodon gilberti rubricaudatus; assembly: GCA_026170595.1. Classification (NCBI taxonomy): domain Eukaryota; kingdom Metazoa; phylum Chordata; class Lepidosauria; order Squamata; family Scincidae; genus Plestiodon; species Plestiodon gilberti. The sequence goes on along the minus strand of JANXHW010000004.1, from coordinate 140,565,659 downwards.
CTGTGTGAGTAACCTGTGTAAGTAGATTTCTTATTGCAGGGAAAGTGTAGTCAGAAACTGTTTTTGGATATATTTTGTATGGCCTCTATCCACAATTCTCTAATTTTGCTATTTAGCGCTTCGGCCTGGTTTTTCCTTATACAGTGTTTCTATATTTTAAAATAATCATACCTGTCTGACAAAACACAAGAACTAAGACCTAGTTGCCTCCTCACTCTTTGATAGACTCTGTGAACCAAACACTGGAAGGTCTTTGATTGTGTGTGCACGCACACACAAGTGCTCGCATGCATGCAACTGTTTGAGCAGAGGACTGCCACAACATTTGGCACCCTTCCTTTCCTCCAGCCACAGGCTCCAGTGGCAATGGATGCCTAGCTGTCTACCCACCAGCTGAAGGAAGGGTTTGAGGTGGAGCCCTGATCCATCTCTGTTGGAAGTGAATCTTCCAAGGGCCAGGTTGGAAAACAGTAACAACAACCAGGACAGGTCGCCGTGGCATGCCTCAGTCTCCCTTTAGGAATTCATGCATAAGCAGTGTGATGCATGGAGTATGTGCCTAATTGAGGAGAATTTTGCTATTTCGCACTACAAATATCCTATCCCAGAAAGACTTCAAGGCAACTGTAGTGGAGGAGTGTGCAGGTGAAAGAAACAGCAGGAAGTGGGGTTGTGGGAATGGCACATGTCCACCTGGGATAAGAAACCAGGAGCAGGAGATGATACTGAACAGAGTCAGAGTGATGAACATGGAACCCTGAAGAAGAAGAAGAAGAAGAAGAAGAAGAAGAAGAAGAAGAAGAAGAAGAAGAAGAAGAAGGGCTCTCAGTGCCCCCAACACTTTCTTAAAAAGACGTGTCCCATTGATCAACTGTGATGCACCAACTCCATTATAGAAATGTGCATTTCTTTCAGAATGAATGAAACAACAAACCAAATCAGGCCCATTGGATTTGTTACAAAATGAATGCAGATAGGTCCTGAATGATGATGATATCCTATTTGTTTCATTTGGGACCCCCATTCATTTTCAGTAGCATGGTAGAGCAATGGGCTTCCATTTTTGAAAACAGTGTTTAACATTTTAAAAGAGTAGCAGAGCTCATTTGACAGATGTCTCCAGGAAGCCACCCTTTTTTCCCAGAATGCCCTTGGTATTGGGTCATTCCAAGGTACTCTGGAAAAAAGTGGTCTGTCAGTGGGCCCTGCAAAGTTTTTGTGGCCACCATTTTTTTCCCAGAATAAGGGTGTTTGGGAGGTGACGGCTAAAACCAAAAGGAGTTTTGTGGCTCCTTAAATTAAATACAGTTTTTAAAGAAAAGAAAAGAAAAAGTCCAGAGCTTTGCAGTCTTTCAGGGAATAAAAATGAATGGGAGCAATGAAAACAGACAAGCAGCCCAGTTCTAACTGGACTGTCTGCCGAAGGAAAGTGAGCCAGTCAGGAGAAATGACATTCCACTGGCAAGCACAGAGAGACTGACCGCACAATTGCTGGCAGCTGCGACCACTCGCCACTGGTGAGGAGCCCATCCGCCAGAGCCAGGTAAGGTAGCAGTGAAGGCGGGGGTGGGTGGGACAGAGCAAGGATTGGAACCTCAGGGGGGCATGGGTGGGGCAGGTGGAGGGTGGGTATCAGTGGTGATGGCTTTGCTGACCTGCAAAAAGCCCTAGAGGATTGAAAAGGGTATGTGGGCACCACTAACTCCTGGAGATACAACAGTCTTCTGCGATATTAAATACTACTACTACTACTACTACTACTACTACTACTAATAATAATAATAATAATAATAATACTAATACTAATACTAATACTAATACTAATACTAATAATAATAATAATAATAATAATAATATGTCACTACAAAGTGACAATAACATTTTTGGAATGTGGTCTCCATAGATATAACTTAGGGTTTTAACTTATACCGTACAAGGCATCTCAGAGCACTTACTGCATGGCAGAAGGTAATATTACTATCTGGTATAAGAAGGAGATATTCAGAAATAACACTGAAAAAGAACAGTAGTTAAAGAGCACTTAGAAAACAGGGCAAGGCACTTAGTGACACTTAGTGGCCAGGGCACTTAGTGGCCAGGACTTGACAGTATTTGACAACTGTCTATATTAGCTAGCATGAGATTCAAGTGAGTTGAATTAAGTCTGGTGAGAACAAAGTTTTGGTCTTCTTTACTGACATGATGGCCAGTCCAAGATGATGGTCTCACTGACACTGCACTTGCAATGCCTCCTCCAAGACAAAAACAAAAGTCTCTTTCTATTAATAACATATTTTTGAATCAGGCTCCTTTAGCAGTCATCACTGTGTTATTTGAGTTTAAGTGGTATTTTTATGAAGTGCTTCTGCAACAGTCTTCAACCGAGTCTTCAAAGCACATGGCATAAAACAGCTTTTTTATATATATAACGTGAATCATAAAGGCTAGTGCCTATAAACAGAGAAATATATTCTCCTTCTCTTATAACTGAAAGGTCAGATATCCATCATATCTCCCCAACTGCCTCTGAGGCAGCATGAGATCACGCTACTCTAACTTCCCGCAATGCGCTCCTGATTTATCACTCTTCTGGCTCTTGGCAGAACAGCAGTTATTATATGCTGTTCACATAAGCTATGATATATATATATATGCAGAAAGATAAATTTTAAGCTTCTGTTATACCTCCTATAGTAAGCCAGGAGTTCAAAAATATTTTAGGAATGCTTCCATCACACTCTCTGATCTTGTGAACAGCTTATATTCATTGGGTGGCATGGCCAGGCTTGGTCTTTAGCATTTAGGCTCTGATTCAAGAAACAGCGGGTTTCCCACTCTCCCAATATGACTAGAGATATGTGAGCGTCTCAGTATTTGAACTGAAACCAAGTCAAGCTTGTGCATGAGTTCCAAGCAAATGTCTGCAAAAGCTCAAGTCTTTTTGAACCATCTCTCACAAAGGCTTGAATGTGCTCCTCAAAGGTTGAACGTTTGCAAGTGTCAACCACTCATCAAGGTTCACAAAGGTTTAGAAGAAAAAGAACCTTTGCGGGTGGTCAAACTTTTGCAGGCACACCTGTGTTTGCCTTTATTCTGCTCACAAACATTCAAGCAGGGGAATTCAATATCCCTCCAGGTAAAGGAATTCAATATCTCCTCCAGGTAAAGGAACATTTGTTCCCTTGCCCAGGGATAACCACCACCTATATGTGTCTACGACCTGCACCAGCGATTTAGTTGGCACAAGTCTGAGTGGACCTGGTAAGGCGGATCGAGGCTGGGAAGGGGGATAGGATATAGGCGGTGCTGCTGCTGCCAATAACATCCCTTTCCCAGCCTTGATCTGCCCTCCTTCTCGCCCCCCCTCCCCATTCCTCCCCCTCCCCCTCATTCTGCCCCCCGCCTCCCCCACCCCGACTTACTGGCTTACTGGCACTGGGGAATGTGGACGAATTGCTGGTGCACTGCCTCAGCTGCTCACCGCTTACAGCAGCAGCCCAGCTACACAAAACAGCATGTAGCATTTTGCAACAGCCATAAAGGCTGCGCATTCCAGCAGCATAAGACCCTGTTAGGATTTGGCCGTAACATTTCAAAATTTAATGGTAATGAAAACTGCACTTCAGTTGTCACTCCTCTCCAATGTCATAGGAAAGATAGTTGTTTGTGCTTACTGGCTTCCTTTCGAGTAAAGCAATTCAGGGCATAAGAACATATCTCCTCAGTATATATAAATATACACAGTAAGCCTGCTTTAACCACAGGGAAACTTGATTCACAAAAGTTTTCCTAAATCTGGTTTTCAAAGCATGACTTCGCATGTGGAGACCACAAGTAGTTACATCAAAAAGAGTCAAGCCATTGTAGAGTACAGCTCAATAATTAAACAGGAAAGATAATGAAAAAAAGAAAACACACGTACACACAGAGACAAACAGGGAGTTATTTCAGCATCAGAATATCAATGTGCAAGCTGCAGTACAGAAAAATGCATCTTTAGAAGTCTTACACCTCTCAAGCTACATCACTGAATTCATGTACAGGGATCTCAAACGCCTCCTGTCACTTTGCCAGTCTCCCATAATCAGAAAGTCTTTAAAAAAAATAATGAAAACGTTTCTGATTTTTCTGTGCAAATTATTGCAATAAACTGGTACAGTTAGATATTATTAGCCACCAAATTCAATAACTCCACTTTCAAAAAGGCATTCAACAAGCTACCTGGGTTGTGGCTGACATCCCACTATGTTTCATTGCAGAGTCGTGTTCTGATGTGATTAAAGTAAATATTTCATAACATGGAACAGATGTCTTCTGGGAACAGTACAGAAGCCTGTCTCATGCCAGAGGATGTTTACTTATGTAGGCTGAAAAACAATAACCTTGGCAATGTGGTGTAAATGAATTGGATCTTGCAGCCCTATGGAATTTCATCCTCAGCTTCTGTGGGAAATATTGCATGATCACCGCAACTTAAATAACTATACACATATGCCAAAATATTTGCAACCAGGATAGCTCTGCAACAGAAGTGCCTCATGGTTGTCCAGGCACTGCTTGATGGCTAGAATGACTGTAACCACCAAACTAACAGCCCAATCCTGCCTAAGATCTGCTGCAGAGCGCTAAGAGCGCTGTGTGGGATCAGGCCTGTGCCAGTGGAGCTGGGGCACATCTCGGGGGAAAGGAACATCGGCGGCAATTCGGTGGTGGCAGCAAGGGTTCTTACGCCGCTTTTGGAGGAGGTGGCTGCGGCCACTTTGGAGGCTCCTGGAGGGCGGGCAGTGGTGCGAAAGGTCATCCCCACAGACCTGCCCACCCCCCAGGATTGTTTTCAGTTGGTTTGTGACATCACAGGGGATGTTATCTTACGCTGCCTCCCCCCCCCCCCTGCTACACCTCTGATTCTGTGTTTTGAGAATCTTGAAAAAGGTGAAACAGTGGATACTTGGGGAAAAAGAAATATGGTCCCTAAAATTATTTTTAAGGACATGTCTAACATCAAGGTCCCCTGATAGACTGCAAAAACCTGACCAGGAAAAATGAGTGGAAATCTGATCCAGAGATATCACCTAGAATAAGGAAATGAGTGATGACTGTACAGTCTCAGAAGACTAGCTGTACACAGTGCTACACAATGAAGAATCCTGTGTATTTTAAGATTACCAAAGGCATTGTGGCATAAGCTTTTGTGAGCCAGTGCCCACTTTGTCAAATGCATGGAGTGTTCATTTAAGTGGCCTTGGGTTTTTGTTTGTTTTGTCAAACAAATCACTGCTAGACTTCTGGGAACGCCAAGCTCCAGCTTTGTGGGGATTCGAGCTGGACAGCCACACAACTTAACGGGAACCCTGGCAGCATGCCCTCTGCTGGTCTGCGGAGTGCTGCCACCGGTGGAATCCCCGGAAGCCCATGCACTGCCAGCAATGCCTTGCAGACCGGCCACCAGTAGAGTTCTGCTGGCAGAGGGCCTGAAATCAGGGCAGATTGGGGCAGGTCGGGGGCAGGATCACAGTGGCACTGGCGTTTACTTATCCTAAAGCCCCATCCCGGCCCAGATATGCCCCCTGTGGTGATTCAAATTTATGCCAACAAAACAGCTGGCATAGATCTGAGGAGTCCCATACGCGACCAGGCAGTGGCTGGAAAGGTAAGTCATTTTTTTTTCTTACCTTTCCCCGCCAGTCTGATCCCCAATTGGCATGCAGGATGCAGAGGCAGCTGCACCGGTGGCCCTACATCATGCACACCAATAAAGGATAGGATTGGGCCGTTATTTGACCTTTTTTTTGGCGGTGAGGAATGTCTTTTTCCAGGACCAAGTCTGAAAAGAGCCCAAGGACTTCAGCTCATCACTAATTACTGTTCCAAAGCTGTGATGTGGAAAATATCATTTTTAAATATCTTTTACAAACTGATTTTTAAAAAACGATTTACTGGAACTACATAATTTGTTTCCAAAAGATAAAGTTTCTGGGATGATACCATTTCTTGAGAAGATATATCCCAACGAAAAGTAATTGAGGCACTTTATAACATGCTCATATACGTCTAAAAAATTAAAAGCACTGCATAGCAGGTAATATCATTAAGTTGGGAGCTTGCAGACATGCCCTCATTATCTAAGAGAAAGATCTACAGTAAGAAGTGCAGAAACAGTAAGCAAAATATGCATTATAATATTTCATCTCCATAAATATGAAGTACTTTGATTATGCCATTCATGTTTAATACAGACATCTGTTTATACCAAGAGAAACTGACAGCATTTATAAATAATGAGGTAAGGAGATTTGCCAGGACTGGGGACAGATGGGTAAAATATGGCTACTGGTATCTGGGACTGGGGCAACTTGGGAAACCCTTGGTGGCTGCATTCAGCTGCAGTGTCTAAAACCATGGCTGATTCTGATCTTTCCAAGAAGTCATGCTGAAAAGTCTGGGACCTCTCTGAATTGGCTTCTGATGAATTTGGAAGAGAAACTTTGGAAAGCCCAGTGCAAATAGAGCCCAGTCATTGTTGGATATATAGCAGTGGTGGCCAACCTTTCAACATTGAATGCTGCCCTTTTAAATGATTGTCTAGGTGAGGGCATTTCAGCAGGTGCAGCTGCTTTAGCAGCACCATCAGCACTTGCAGCTGCCAAGATTCTGTCGTCTACACAACCCTTAAGAATGCAGAGGCCCTAATGGTGGAAGGTTGGCTACCCCTGGGATATAGCAACCAATACAACCAGAATAAAAAATCCCACCCTTTGTTGAGAAACAATACTGTAAGGACAGTCTAAGACAATACACAGTGCAGAGGAAAGTCCAGCTTATCCCAGCTAAACCTGTACATTCCCAGCCTGTGCTATCCCTCCTACACTTGTTGTTTTTCTTCATCTGCACTGCACCAGGCATAGGCAGAGATCAGCCTAACTTGGTTCCTTTCCATTCCTCACAACTGACATCAGTCTAGTCGAGATGGTTCTGCAGCATCACCGTCGTAGTTCCATCCTTGCCTAATTCTGCTGTACTGCCCACTCCGGAGTGCCCACACTGCTGCCCAAATCCTGCAAAAATCTAAAAAAACACACACCTCCCTGCCTGGCAGAATGTTGTTCAGCTAAAAGACATAATGGTAGCAGCTGCAGCACACCCAAGCCACTCAGTGGCTCTAACCATCTCCCAAACTCAGTTCCCACAAGCTGGGGCCTCCTTGGGTGATGACAAGGGCTCTGCTGATGAATCATAGAGCCCAGCAGAGCCAAGCACCTTGGTGGTGGCTGAAAGAGTCTTGTTGAAGGTACTGATGGAACACCGGAAGGACCCACAGCCACAGCCTAGAATGGGCTCTACTGGTGGATCCAGGGAACGGATAGGCAAGCTCCGCCAGCCTTGATTCGGATTGAGGCTGCCAATTATGAAAGTAGACAATGCTTTCTTGTTTTTTCTTCATTCATAATCGCTGGTCCCTCTCCTATGAAGCCTCCAACCAACCCTATTACCCAGTGGCTGGAGTGGTGGCAGCAGCAGGAGTCGCTGCTGCTGTAGCAGCTCAGCAGACAGGGAGGGAGAGCTCTCCCGTCCATCTCTCCCACTCCTGCATGGCTGCTGCTACTGCTGTATGTGTGTCAATAAGAAGGGAGGAAGATCTCCCCCTTCCTCTTTCTCACCCTCCTTCCCTGCCACACTGGCTCTTCTGGTAGCGATTCAGGCAGCATGAGCCCTCAGTATCCTGTGCTTGCTTCCCTGGTGTAGATTTTTCCACCCAAGGCTCAGGCCAGTCCCCAGCCCCTTCCCAGCAGCAGACAACTACTGAGCTGCTGTAATTAAGGTTAGTGCAGGGAAATCCCAAGCATGACCTGTCATCATGCCCCCCTCTCTCACCTAAGGTGCCCTGCCCCTGCTCCTTCCAGCAACGCCACATTTGCACTGTCTCTTTCTTCCACTTCTCAAGACAGGACCTGGTCTTCTCAAGTTCCATTTCTTCCCTCTTGCCAAAATCTTGTGAAATCTCTGACAAGCAGTGGTGTTGTTGCGCCCTCATGTGGTGGGGCCGTGTCAGGGGCCGTGACGTCAGTGCACGGCTGTGATCGCGCGCCCCCCCCACGCAGTTTGGTTTCCATTTCAGAGCCGTTCGGACCGAGGACGGGTGGGAGGGCCGAAACACAGCCGGGATGGCTGCGAAGAAACGACGGGAAAAACAGTAAGTGGCCCACGACATTCTGCCCCTCCCAAGCAGCTCTTGGTGGCCAGGGCACCAAGGCCCCCCCCCAGACAACGCTACTGCTGACAAGGCCCAGATCTCACCAGATTTCCAGTGATCTGTGGCTTCAAGGCCCCTTGACGCCTTGGAGGCCTACACACTCTCTGCCATGAGCTGCAAATGTTCCCTACCTCAAGGGTGTTGCCACAAGGGCAGCAGTGCCCAATTAATCATTCAAGGGTGAGGGTGGTTTTTTTTCATAATAAATAGAAAGGATAAGGAATGGTAATCAATTATAGCACTTCTTCTTCTGACTGCAGACAGTGTGCACATTAATTTGTAGTTTAACTAGCCCTTTTTAAAATCAGTTGCAATTTTACCTGTACCTTAAATGCATATTCAAAAACAAAAACCTTTTCCACACTATACAGTATGATGTTATTTCTTTGGAAATACATTCAAGGCCTCCCTGTCCAGTTACGGCTCTCTGTTGCCAACTGACCTTGCTATGTGCAACTTTAAGCTTTGTAAGATCTCTCTCTGTGTGTGACCACAAGCTTTGCTAAGCATTTGGTGCATAAAAAGCGATGCCCAGATGCTAATTTTGTAATAATTGATGGTCATCTCATCAAGGCTGCAACTTGTTAAATAATTCTAGCTAAGGACCCTACATGACACCAATAAAGGCCAGCAATTATAGGCATTTTAAAACTGACTTTGTGAAATGTGTGAAGATTTTCCAGATGAAATAATGTCATTTACAACAGCCCATTCATTCTCCCCCAATTAACTGCATATTATGTGAACAAATTTCCTTGCCTCCTTAGACCTCATTATTCCGTGAAAAGGCAGAGAATTAGAAATATGAGATAGTTTCCTTTCCTGTTTCTACAATATTACTATTTATCTATACTGACTGTCCAGTCTGATAGGAATTTTGAAAAAGAAAAAATGAAGGGAAGTTGGACTTCCTGAGATATGCACGGAGCTTTTATAACAGTCTCCGTAGGGCTGCCACTTTGCCCTAAAAGTGATTTCTCCAGCTTTTTGCATTTTCTCAAGTGAACAGGCAGCAAAGGCCATTCATCAGGGCCTTTTGGCCCCACTGTTGGGGTTTGTCCCTTTGCCGCTGCCTCAGTAACAGATTTGTTTCTCCACATTTGGATATCTGCTACAGTAGGCTGCCCAGGTCGCTACTCAGCCGCTCTCCTGAAAAGTCCTGTACATGTTTACTTAGTCGTAAGACCCATTTTAGCCAATGGGACTTACTCCCAGGTAAGTGTGTATAGCTGTGGTGGCCAACCTTTCAACATGAATGCTGGCCCTTTAAATGGTTGTCTAGGTGAGGGCATTTCAGCAGGTGCAGCTGCTTTAGCAGAACCATCAGCAATTGCAGCTGCCAAGATTCTGCCTTCTACACAACTCTTAAGAATGCAGAGGCCCTCATGGTGGAAGGTTGGCCACCCCTGGTGTATAGGATTGCAGCCCTAGTCTTTATCATTCATGAAAATACCATGTCTTTTTTGTAAAATGACATGTGTTGGGCAGTGCCTTGCATGCTGCCATTCCTATTGAGCAACCAAGAAGAGGGGCAGTCACACTGTGAATTCTATGCCGATAGGGTAGAATCGAAGTAGCATCTGCACATGTACAAAGTGTTTGTAATATAAGAGGGTCCTTCCCAGCTTTTCTGTTGCCATGAAGCATTCAAGGCCTGCACAGTGAATCCACTAACAGCCTGCACATCAAGCCTGTTGGAAAGTCAAGTTCCAGACCTGATACTGGAAAAAAAAATGGCTTATCAGATCAACTCATAAACTCTAGCTCAAATTAAGCCCTGCCTGAGAAGATACTCATTTTGCACTTATTGACAAATGCCATGTATCCATTTTGTAAATGCTGAAGGTTAAATGTAGGCAAATACATTTTCATTATTACAGTATTTAGTTGTAGTGTAGTAGTAGAATTGTGGGCAAGATGAAGATAATGTGCAACCCATTTTAAATTTTTACACTATTTCCTGCGAGAGTTTACTCCCCCCCTCCATTTCATTAAGCTTTTCCCATTTTCTTTCAAAGTATTCTAGATCTGTTTACATGATAGTACTTTGGAAAGTTACGGCAAAATAGCTGACTATGCTGTGTGTCGGACTGGGCAGTTACTTTCCGGAACACTCTCATTGCTTCTTGTTGGATATATAGCTTGTGACCTCAATCTGAGTAGATGTCAAATCATAATGCGATGGGGATAAATTTGCAGATAAAGTCCTTCCGTTTCTCATTTGTAGGGACTGAATTTGCAGGTGTGATATGCAATAATAATAAAAACAATCCCTTCATCTGAATGCTGGTAGCTGTACTCAATATTGCCTACCTGTCTGTAAAGGGGTTTTATGTAGGACAATATTTGTTGAACAAAAATATACGTTGAACCAAGACTCATGGGTCAGATCCCCAGCTTTGGCTGCTGAGTGTCACATCAATAAAGAGGCCATGTTAGCTAGCATGATTTGACAATCACTTCTTTGGGAAAAAAAAGCCCAGCACACAGGTACTATAGGTGAACAGAAGAGCAATTCAAAAGCAGAAAATGAAGGTCATCTATAATGAAAAGCAAACCCCGGTGTTTTATAGTTTGTCTGATAAAACCAAGCTGATAATCCATGTTGGATCGCTCATAAGCCAAATGACTGTTTTCAGTTTGACCCTGCAGGGAAAGCAAACAAATAAATAAATAGCATTGAGGCATCAGCTCCAAGGTTAAGTTCAAGCATCTGAAGACAGTTTGCTAACTTTTCAGCTACCCCCACCCCACTCTGCAGATCAAGCAACTGCTGAAGGCACGAGAGCACACCAGGCCAGTTTTGGATATTATTGTTACATTTCTATCCTAACCTTCCTCCAGGGTTCCTTCTTCAGGGCAAGCTACATAATTCTTCCACCTCCCTCCCCTTATCATCACAGCAACTCTGTGAAATAGACTAGGCTAAGAGATTAGCCCCAAGGTTACCCATCTTCATGACTGAATGGGAATTTGAACCCAGGTTTTCCCAGCCCTAGCCTTGCATGTCACGGGATACCACAGTGACTCTTAGGCTCTGTGTTTCTCTTGGATATAAATTAGACTCATGTACATCTATGTTATTTTCTCCTCGGAAATATCATGGAAATAAGCAACAGATAAGCAGCTTCTGCTCAAAGAAAAGATGAAATATTTCCCAACCTCCTTCTGCTTACCTCTCACTTTTACTCCTATTATACCTGACTTGCCACAGCAAATCACAGAAATATCTGATGGCACACGCCATAGAATACAGCCAGAACATGTGTGAAAGCAATGCTACCATCTTCAGCCTCATCCAACCCCCACCCCGCCCCACTCCCCACCCCTTCCCGCCACTCTGCTGGCAGGGTTGTACCGGCAGGCAATCCACATCCCATTGCTGGTGGCATGTGGCTTTCCAGCTGTTGCTCTGGCAGCTGTGCAGCAGCCACTGGAGAAAAGACTGCGACGATGGTGGGGCCATCTTTGTGCTGGCGTATCTAGCAGTATGCGGGTGCTGCCCAAGGATAAGATTGGGCTGGCTGATAATCACTGAGAGTAACAGAAAGTAACAACAATGATGACTATGACTGCTCCTCTTCCTGCATAGGAAGTCTACATCTTTAATCTCTGCATCAACCTGTCCTCCTCTTTTATGGTTCTCTGACGTTTGGCTTATGTTTGTAGAGCTTACAAGAGCATTGTCGTTGAGTAAAATGGTGCTCTGTAGTGACCAGGTCAGCCTATTACAAAACACAAAGCATTTTGAATGTGTTATATTCAGTCACGTCGCGACGACGCGCGTCACCCCAGAGCAGGGGCGCACGTCGCCCTTAAGGGGAGGCTCCGCCCCCGCGCGTGACGTCACGCGCAGGAGCAGAGCGCCCTCCCCGCTCCGTTTTCGGCTCATTTTGGAGCCAAACGGACACAGGGGAGGGCGGGCGGGCGGGCCCACCCTCCGCTCGAAACTGTAAGTGGGGGGTTGATCGCGCGTCACCCCTAGACGCGCGACACCCCCCGGCGGCCCGCCCCCCCCCCGCTTCCCCCTGTCGACGCCAGTGGTTATATTGGTCATCTGCAGTCATTGAGAAGGAACATTGTTGGAACTATTCCATGTTTGTGGGCTGAAGGACTTAGCAGCTTCTGGATTTATTATCGTTGTGTAGACCCATTTCATAATGGGACTAACAGCTTTATTGAGCCCAGTTCTCATTGAAGTAGGACAGCTCTCTGAGCTGTGCCTAAAGTGTCATACCTGGGCTGTACCACTTCAGCCAGTGAGAGCTTCTCCCTGACATACTAGTTTTGTGTATACAAAAAAACACGTATGAAAGAGCATTTGACCATGTGAGTTGCCCCTTGCAGTCTGAAGTGGTAAAGCCCAGAGACCAGGCTACCACCACACCAAGAAAACTAGCTATATATTTTCCTTCTTCAATTGCATGCATGCCAGAAAGGCTAGCACTACATACTATGACTGCCGCCAGGGCGGCAATCTGCCACCCACATGAAGTAAAGATGAAACAATTACCCAAAGTTAATAGGCTGAAGTGTTAGTGGTGTTATATTTACTGTGTTTCTGGCTCCTGCAGCTCTTTTAAGCAGAAATGAAATTGACTGAACTTCATTACAAACTCTTAATTACCCATTTCCCCAAAATAGATGTTTGTGTGCATGCTTTGGAATATATGCCATTCATTATGATGGAGCATTTGTGCTATGCAGCTTTAAATAAACAATAGGGACTTTTGTGTTGGGGTGGGTTTTTTTGCAAGTCTGAACTGCATAATTAGTTTTGTAGGCACAATATTTTCAGACTTCAGACACTTGTTCTCCAGCTGTACTCTTTTTGTGCAGGATTTCAGAGGCAGAGAAACAGAGATCCTCCTGAAATTTGAAGGATTATGCCCTCCCACTGCCTTCCCCCCCTCTGATGGAATGCTAAATGTATTAAAATATGCTAAAAAGTGTGGTTCAATGCTGGGCTCTTTTATGCACATCTGTGTGAGGCAAAGACAAAAATGAAAGATAAAACGGAGTCGTTAAAATTCTGCAGGATGGGAAGGAATTCGGTGGCTCACTGTGGTCTCCTCGAAGATCCGTCCAAATTGCTATCTGAAATCAGCAAAGGCTCCCCACTCCAGAGTCTCAAGAGACTGTTTTGGGGCAATGATCTTGACCATAGATGTGAAGGGATGTAGAAAAATAATGCTTCTTATTGAAGTAACAGACTACTTGTGTTCTGGGTAGGAGCTAAGCAGTGTGTGGTCTTTGGTCCTTGGTTTGTTTGTTTGTTTGTTTGTTTGTTTGTTTGTTTGTTTGTTTGTTTGTTTGATTGATTGATTGATTGATTGATTGATTGATTGATTGATTGAACAAATATAGTCTGTCACTATGGTCAGAAATTCAATCCTACCAGTCTAGGGAGAAATGCATGCCAGATAAAGCTGAATATTATTTTCTCACATTCATTGAGATTTTTTCCCCTTGAAAGCACCTAGAACAGGATAAGTGACATCAGAGTCAACTAGATGGAACCGTGGTCAAGGGACTCCACCCATCAGAAGGACCACTTGGCCAGGTCAACCCCTGAATTTTCAAGACACTGACAGTGGTAACACTGACAGCCGAATCCTGTGTAACGCTTGCACTGGTGTAACAGTAGTTCCGGTGCAGGGGACATTCCGGGGTGTTCGTAGTTGTGCTATCATCTGTCCCACGTCCAAACTGTGCATCCGTGGCATTCGAAGGTGGTTACGCCAGTGTCTGTCCTGTGTCTATCGGCGTATGGCAAGTTACACAGGCATAAGTGCACTTACACCGGTGGATCTAATGTTACACCGGTGCAAGAGTTACACAGGATTGGGCTGTCAGTGTGCCACCAGGAAGCATATAATGGGAGGTAGAGTTGCATACCTCCAAGACTGGCCTGGAGTCTCGGGAATCAACACCCATCTCCAGGAGGCTACTCAAAACAATCCTGGAGATGTTAACAGGGACTCCAGGAATTTTCAACATTACTTCATGTTGGGAATAACAAAATATCCAGGAACCGCTCAGATTTGGCAACCCTAATGGGTGGCAGTGCAGGGCTTTGCCTCAAGGCACCCAGAAACCTGGTGCTGGACAGGATCCAAACTGGTGTGAGCTGCTGCTCTGTTCATACAATGGTGTTTTCAAGTCCCCCCCCCCTTGAGCACTCCTAGGAACAATGCCAACTAGCTATAAGTATCAGGGCTACTCTTTTGTGTGTGTAAGCTTTTGAGAAGCTGTACATTTATCGGCTGAAGAAACCTTTGTGATCAATAATGGAAATTTCTACCATAACAAAATATGAAAGCAATAAGTGTTCTGTGCTAAGAGAGGAGGAACGTGCAAAACGTACAAGCTACTGTATTATTTTCCTCCTTCATGCAATATTTAGATTAATTTCCCAAGTGACTGACTTGTAAGTACTATATGACTCCTTGTCACTTGTAGATTTTAAAAGAAATCCTATATTCTGTCTGTTTGTAGTGCAGGAAAAGAGTGAGTTATTTTGTATTTATTTTACTTCCTCAAAATGTCAAGATTTAATATCACTCAAACCTTAGTTCAACTGTTTCAGGAGAGCAACTTTATAGCTGCTTACTGAAATCAGAGCACATTTTGACAACTGGTCTGTAAATTCTCAGCTACTAAGCTTTTCAGTCTGAAGTTATGGGAAATTTCTATTGCATTGATAACAGCATTTGTCAATACTTTACTGTCTTCAGCGATTGCAAATAATTCCTCATGCTGAAAGCACAGACGGCATTCCGAACATTGTGCACAGAGTCTTTAAAAAAAAACAAAAAAACAGGCAATTACATTTCAATGGCACTTAGCTAAATACCTTTTCAGAACAATGCACAAACTTTAAATTGTGAATGATAAAACATCATTGCAACAGCTTTTCAGTTATTGTGTGCAAGAACATTTTTCCTTAGAGTAAAATAGCTTTCTGACATTGTGAATATAGTTCTCACCTTCATTTCAAGCTGGTTAACTGTGTGATTACCCCTAGAGAATAAGTATTTAAATGGTGTATTTAATTGGATATACCATTTTGTTACAATAGAAAGGGAGGACAGGTTGATGCAGAGATTAAAGATGTAGTCTTCCTATGCACAGATTCTTTCAAGTTTCTTTTCCTATGATAGTGAGTACAGTAGTTTAACGCCACTTCAGCCTTATCCATAAGGCATGTCTACTTACTGAATTGTTCATTTATTTTCTTCTACTCTATTCTCTTCTACTCTATATGAATTTATTCTCTTCTACTCTATATGTCAAGGGTATAGGATGAGTAACAACAATCATAGATTTAACACAAATCTGTGTCCCTGAATCTAAAGTCTAGGAAGGAACTACTCCTCGTAGTGGAAGAATAAGCCACAGAGCAATCCTATGCGCGCCGTTCAATGGCAACACGCCTCCCATGCTGGCGCAGACGTAAAGCAGTCAACGCCACTTGCAAATGACTCCCTGACAGCGTGCGGACCAGTGTGCAGACCAGTGGGGGGAGGGCAGAACAAGTTGAGGAGGGGAGTAACGGGGGGTGGGGAGGCTGCAGGAGGGGGAGGATCTATCGCAGAAGACCCGCGCCGAATCCTATCCCCCTTCCCTGCAGACTCCCTGCCCCTTTTCTCTCCTCGGATTTACACTAGCACAATTGCTAGTGTAGGTCTGAGGAGACCCATTGTGGGCCATGAGGCTTATTCAGGGGTAAGGGGATTAAACATTCCCTTTCCCTGTGGAAGCCTCCCAATCCTCCCCTCGACACACACACAGTATGCAGTGGCATTTTGGCATCGCTGCATCGGTGGTGTGTGTGTGTGTGTGTGTGTGTGTGTGTGTGTGTGTGTGTGTGTGTGTGTGTGTGGTGTAAAGGACAGGATTTGGCTCCCAGGAACATATTTCCAGCTTGGGTACTGCTTTATTCAAAACAAGGAATCCATATAATCACTGGTGAACATGTTGTTTAGTAAGGACTGCTGCCAAATTCTTTTAAAATGTATCCTGTAAACACAGGTGCAATGTTACCCTATTTACTTGGGCAGAAGTTCCACTATGCCTAACAGAGTTACTGTTAGGTAAGTATGGATAAGATTGCAGCCTCTGGATGCTTTTGGAATGGATTTGAAAATGTTTGCAAGTCAAGGCAGGGGACAGGCATGGAGCATGATTCACAAATATGTTCATGTTCCAAAAGCGCCCTGATATTTGAGTTTGTTTGAGGAGGAAACATATCAGCATCTGCTGAGAGAACCAGGTGATATTCCCCATCTTCTTGTTCTGTACCGGTATGTATCGGTACGCAATAAAATTGGCATTATTCAAAGATAATTTGCAAAGTGGCAATCCTTCTTGCAGGCTGAGGGCTATGAAAGCTCTTGCATTGCCATCAGTCTACATACAGAGGAAAGACAGATTTTCTTGAGAAGTGAAACTGCACCTCCTGTAGAATATCGGCCAGGGCATTTACTATAATAGGACATGGCATTTATGTCTTGTAGAGATGCATCAGGCACGCATGCATTAGGTGTTTTGCTTGAAAGTGATTGCGGAAGCTTCACCTGTTGAATTTCCACCTGGAGGCATTCTCCCCAGTCCAATATTCAGTTGGACGAATAAAAGTATGGGTGCATGGAGCCTAATTTGTAAAGCAAACATTAATTTACAATTTGTAGAAAGAAACATTTTTACTACTTACAAAGTGCAGACGTTACGTTAACCATCTGAAACTTCCTATTTCCCATGCTTTTTGGATCCTGAGGGAAAATTCAAAGTGGCTTAATTCTCATCATATACCATATGTTTTTTCATATGATAATTATCTTCTTTGCTACTAGCTTCAAAATGATAAAGCCACTGTCCATCTCATGTTGTTATTTTATTTATTTTATTTTTCACATTTTTATACCACCCTTCCTCTAAGGAGCTCAGAGTGGTGTACATATTTCCTCCCCTCCTTTTTGTCCTCACAACAACCCTGTGAGGTAGGTGGGGCTGAGAGATAGTGACTGGCCCAAGGTCACCCAGGAAGCTTCGTGGCTGAGCGGGGATTTGAACTTGGATCTTCCAGGTCTAAGTCCGACTCCCAAACCACTACACCATCCTGGCTGAACATTGGTGTTCAATGTGTTAAGGCCCCACTCACATGATAGTGGTTCTCTCTCTCTCTCTCTCTCTCTCTCTCTCTCTCTCTCTCTCTCTCACACACACACACACACACACACACACACACACACACACACACCTCGGAGCAGATAGGTCAGTGGTAAAATTGGTTCAGGGGAGGGTCATGGGAAGTTCAGGGCAAGGAGCAGGCCAGGGGACGGTTTGGGGGAGGGAGGGGGAGGATCTCGGCGGCAGCCACACACACCGAGATCCTAGTCTGCTTTCTCTGCTCCAAACTCCCCCCTGAGTCTTCTTGGACTTGTGCCAGCAAAATACCTGGTGTAGGTCTGAGGAGATCCATTGGAGGCCAAGTGGCCTATGGGGAGGTAAGTAAGAAAATGGTTTACTTACCACTCCTGGGCCGTCTGGTCGCCTCCCCCCTTCATAGCACGCAGTACATGCTCTGTCAGCAGCGCTGCATGCTATAGGCTAGTGAGAGATAGGATTGGGCTCATTGTATCCCCCTAGGATATAGAAATTACCTTATCAATAAAATCCAACATTATAATATATTGAAGATTTTTTTTTTGAATTTTCAAATAATAGGATTTTGATTTCAGATATGAATTTGAGAATACTAACAGGTGACTTGAGTTTACAAATATGCAATGGACAATTCATTTTGGCTGAAGAGTCATATTTTTTTAGAAGCATCATAGGCAAATAATCGCAGGTAGCATAGAACATAATGCTAGACTGGAGAGCACTGGTCTGAGTGACAGAGTACAAACATGTGATGGCAAGACATAGAGAATGACATTCAGAATCCATTAGTTATTGGCTGCCTCGTGTCATTTTACAACAGACGTGGTGAACAATTCAATAGTAATTAAAATGGCAAGCAAATGGAAAGATCAAAACAAGCAAATTGCCATTAATATTCCGTCGCCGGGGAAAAACTTCTTTAAAGGGATGACATGGTGATTATACAGTGTAGACAGGCAATTGGATAAGCATTAAGCAGTCTGTAGTTTAATATTTAATAGTCTACCTTTCATTATTATGAAGAATGCTTATGAAGAAGTATGAATGTGTCTTATCTGGCTGGCAATGAAAGGAGAATGCATCCCTTTATCGCGAGGTGTATCTGACCTATTCCCAAAAGATATAGAGAAGAGAAGATGGACAGCACCCTGCAGGATTAAGCACATGCTCCATTGGCATCGACAGGGGAGGAGGGTTGTTTGGATTGGGCTACAATCCAAGGTAAATCCAAGGTAAACAGATTGGAGGTAAAACAAAATGTCTGCCCCAATTCATTAAACAGTCCAAAAACAAGACCTGTCCTCATCTGCAAAATAGCTACATTCATGTAGGTCTCTACTACTCTCACAATCAGCCACATTTTCCTAAATAAGCTTCTAAGATCGATCCCATACATAGGAAATACTTCTTCGCAATGTACAAAGTTCAGTTCGGAAAACTTGTTATCTTAATCTTACCAAACCAGATCAATCTCTAACAACAAGTGCTCTGTCTTGATACAGAGCTGTCCAGTTTATTTGCTATCCTTTAGGTGAGTGGTATTAATTATGCTTGAAATCAATACAGTAACTAGACAGAATGCAGGGTACCATTTGTTTTGGAACTGCCAATAGACACCAAAAGTGGTAGCATAGATCATCCAATTCCAAATGCTAAGAGTAGGTGTGCACATAATGGCCATTACAGGCTAATGGCTGAGAAACCAGCTACCTCAGTTATTACCAACAAAGAGAATCAATTAAAGCAATGTTCTTAATTGTTTTTCATTCTAAATGCCATGCTTCTGCAGTGTTTCACTGTGTTCCATTGGGTTCTCCACAGAAAAGAAATCCACCAGGGCAACTCCAGGGCCAGATTCCTTTTTCATCCTCAGTGACCAAAATCTGTACAGATTTGTTTTGAGTTCAATGGAATTGATAAAAACATGCAGCATGCTTATGCAACTGAGGGCTCAGTCCAGCCTAACTCAGGCACAGTTGAGGCCCAATTGTGGCCCAATTGTGGCCCAAACTAGGACCGAGTTAGGCTGCAACTGTGCCTGAGTTAGGCTGGAGGCAACAGCATTGGGCCAGGATCGCGGCAAAACTTACCGCAGAGGCAGGCAGGCTCCTGTGGGGAGCTGTCAGTCTTGTGGAAGCGAAGAGCCCCCTCCTCAGCCCGTCTGCGTGCACCTACCACAGCTGCTGCAGCGGTTGCAGCAGATGGGCAGCCACAGGCGGGCCTGCAGGCACTGCGCGTTTGACAGTCAGCTGAAGGGCAGAGGTTGTGCCAGTGCCAGCTGCCCCAGGGCACCCTGGGCATCAGCCACCTGCCGCAGGGGGGAGTGCGACTGCCCTCCCTCCTGCAGACTGCGATGCCACCCCCAAGCCACGGTGAGGCTGCACGTGGGAGTCATGGGGGGGTGAGCGGGGGAGAGAAGGGAAGGAGGGGGTGGGAACGGCACGCACA
The DNA here is from genome assembly GCA_026170595.1 of Plestiodon gilberti rubricaudatus. Lineage (NCBI taxonomy): Eukaryota > Metazoa > Chordata > Lepidosauria > Squamata > Scincidae > Plestiodon > Plestiodon gilberti. The sequence continues at coordinate 140,545,792 of JANXHW010000004.1, read as the reverse complement.
AGGGGGGGGGTCTCATGAGGTCTGGAACCGCCTCTGCCAGGACATGCCCGTGCGCTGCCTGAAGCCCTGGGCCTCAAGGGCCGTGGCAATGCCCACAAAGAAGGCATCCCAGCATGCCTTCTGCTCCGTGCCCCGGCCAAGACCGAGAGATGCCTTGGGCTTGTCTGCTGCGAGCGGGAAGGGCTCACGCAGCTCATCACACCCCCAGATGGGGCAACGTCGGCACCTTGCGGCAGGCGCTCTGGCGGCATGGGGGGTTCCAGCGTCCATCATCAGGGAGTGGGAGGGGAGGCAGGCACACTGACAGGGGGTGCTGGGGAGGGGCACGGGTGGCTCAGAAACAGACAGACAACACGGCTGGTGGGAGAGGGATACAGGGAGAGGGGTCTGCAGAGACCGATAGGGGCACAGGGGGCACTTCGCGGATGGAGGCAATGCAGGAACGGGCGCCTCTCATGCAGACGGACCGAGGGCGGACACGGACGCCGTTGATGGGCGGAAACGGACGCCGGTGACGGGCGGACAGAGGTCGGAAACGGACGCCGGTGACGGGCGGACACGGACGCCGGTGATGGGCGGACCGAGGGTGGGTGAGAGCCCCGGTTGCTGAAAGGGCTCTTCACGGACGTGGCGGACGTGCGCCACAGTGCCCGTCAGTGTTTGCCTGCCTGACAGGCCCCCCAACTCCCCCTCCCCTCTGGTCCCAGAGGGTCCGGCGGCCCCCCTGCTGTGTTCTCCCAGGGATGGCTGTGGCGGACCCTGGCTGGGATTCATGCAGAGGCTTGTGTGCTGGGGCCTGCCTGTTTGGGTGTGTGGGGCAGTGCTTGTGCAACATTGGGGACATGTGTTTCCAGGGGCATCTTTATTGTTCTGGAACAGTGGCAGAGATGGCCGGGCGTGGCTGCCGGGGTAGTCACAGCAGCCACTCGGACCACAGCAGCAGCATCAGGCGAGCCCCATGGACCTGGAGATGCGGGCTCTTCCCCTGTGGAACCACGGCCTGCTCCATAGAAAGGGGAGGGACAGCAAGTAGGCAGCCAGGGCGGTGGGGCAGCAGCAGCAGCTGAGGTGGGTTGCAGGGCAGGCTCCCAGACCTCTCTGGCAGCATCAAGGCAGGTGACCGTGGGGCAACCAGACTGCAGGCCCAGGGGTGCTCCCCGGACGGTTTGTGGTAGTGGGCATTCCTGGGGGGACAAACAACTTGGGGGTGTTCCATGGCAGCTGCTGCGTGGTAGCAATCGCCATTGAAGAGGAGCCAGTGTGCCAGTTGCAAAGGTCTGCAGGGAGAGAAATCAAACACAGCTGAGTGGTGTGAGACACATAGCCTGGTCTGCGCTCCTTCCCTGGGTGTACGGTGAGCATGATCCTGTAAGGGAAAGGGGTCAAAGAGAGAGACAACAACACAACTTGGGGGTCACAACCATGGCAATCCTAGCAATACTGACCTGTCGGTAGACCCTGTGGAGAAAAGAGGGGGGGGGAACAGCTGGTGTCTACATATGGGTTACAGTTCCACACTCATGGCATTGTGTGCTCACATTAATACAGGCAGCTATGAGACAAGACATTGGTATAGAGGCATATCATGGCAGGCTATGCAGGCAGCTATGAGACAAGACATTGGTATAGAGGCATATCATGGCAGGCTATGCAGGCAGCTATGAGACAAGACATTGGTATAGAGGCATGTATCCTACCTATATTTCTCTATGCAAAGAGGCAGACGTCAGACCACATGTCAGCACAAACCCTGCACTTACCTGCTGGTGTTGTTGCCTGTATGGGGGGGGGAGAGAGGGGCTGGGAGAAAGACATGGGTTAGCAAACACTTGCATGGAGACAGCTGCCCAGGCACAGCAGTAAACAGTTTGGCCACAGGCAGAACAGCCCTCTCTGCCCTAGAGGGGGGCAGAGAGGAGAGAGGAGAAGAGAGAAGTGGGGTGTTAGAAAAGTTTTCAAAGTCCCACTTTGTGGCTGCTGGGGGACAGAACCCCACGCCACGTGCTCAGAGAGAGAGAGTGGAGGGCTGGGGCTGGGCTTTTGTGGGAAAGAGGCTGGGTGGGGCTGGGTGCTGATAGGGTAACTATTTGGGTCCATGTCCAGAGTTAGGCCACACCTGTTCGGTCCTAACTCAGGCCCAACTCGGGCCCAGGGTGTTAGAACTTTTCAGGAGAGGGCTGGTGTGGGTAAGGTAAAATGGCTCCTATGGGTCTCCTCACATTTGGGTCCACCCTTTTTGCTGGCCCAAATTTTGGGCCTGAGTTGGGCTCGAGGGGGCGTGTCAGTGGCTCTCCAGTGTCTGGAACCGGACCAAAATTCGTAACCGCCCCCGTCACACCCCCGACACGCCCCCAAAACACCCACTTTTAGGCTGCAATTGTGCCTGAATTGTGCAATTGTGCCTGAATTGTACCGCAGTTGCCTTGGGCTGGACCGGGCTGCAATTCAGTCACAATTGCAGCCCAACTCAGGCACAATTCAGGCACAACTCGGGCCTAAAGCACTTGGGCTGCAATTGTGCCTGAATTGTACCGCAGTTGCCTTGGGCTGGACCGGGCTGTGAGTTCCAAACACAGCTGCTTATTGCTTTTGGAAACTCTGTGGCAACACACCTTATCTCAATGAAGATCATGAATCATACCAGAGAGGGTAGTGAGTAGCATGATTCCAACGCAATACAGAAAACATAGATATTGCTCATTGGACTGCAGAGGGTTTGTTTTTTTAAAAAAGTTGTTGATTGAAGGATAATCTCAGGCACATATATGAAATGTATTGTAGTAGATTTATTTGCATCATCTTTTTTTTTATTTGAAGCCAATCTGTATCCTAGCTAAAAGCTGTTAAACACAGTTTCCATCCTGGTCTCAACATGTGTACAGTAGACAGTGTAGAACATTTGGCTGCATAAGCAGTGAGCTATAGGATCTCTTTCCCCCCCCCCCCCCCCCAGACTTCTTCATAACATACTCTGTTGTCCAACTGATCTTGAAGGCTAGATATTGTAATTTGCATATATTAGCAAGTTGCATTCTTCAAAGATCCACCCAAAGATCTTGGGTATGAAACAGAGACCTCATTTGTTTATTACAATCTCATTACTCTGAAATTGACCTATGGCCAGCACTGTCTACAAATAAGGGATAAGGGTGTGAAGAAAGGGCTGTGATGATGGTATATATGCCTCATCTGCGTAGTAACAAAGCATATCACACCAAGCTTGGGAAACTTCCAAGCATATCACACCTCACCAAGCATATCACACACTTCTTGGGAAACTTGTGTGCATGGACCCAATCCAGCAAAATTGCTGTACACTGAGCTCTAGCTATTGGATACATGGCTTGTATAAACTCAGGCAGCATTATTTTGTCCATGTGAGACCAATCCAAATGGGATCTGTATGCAAATCATCTTTCTTGTATTAGAGTGAGCGATTTCTGTTCTTGTATAAGCTTTAGAGAAACTTCTAATCAGAGCTGTAGCAAACTCTCCATTTTAACTATTTGTGTGTTTGCGCAGCGGATTAAACCACTGAACCATAAGCTGTCGATCGAAAGGTCGGCAGTTCGATTCCCGCGACGTGGTGAGCGCTCGTTGCTTGGCCAGCTCCTGCCAACCTAGCAGTTCCAAAGCATGTCAATGCGAGTAGATAAATAGGTACCGCTTGCGGGAAGGTAAACAGCGCTCCGTGTTTCAGCTGCTTGCTACGCGCTGCGGCAAGGAGAGTCATGCCGGCCACATGACGATGGAGGCGTCTTCGGACAACGCTGGCTCTTTGGCTTTGAAATGGAGATGAGCACCACACCCTAGAGTCGGACACGACTGGACTTAATTGTCAGGGGATATGTTACTGGAAGCGTGTAAGTCAGCCTGGGGGGTTTGTTAGCTTTTTCCTTGGCAGCTTTTTCCTTGGTAGCCAGTGGAAGTCCCCCCCTCCTAAAAATAGAGAATGGAGGGGCGATCAGGGTTGGAACTGGGGTGGGGCCAAAGTTCCAAAAGTCTCTTATGCCCCTTTTGTTCTCCTCATTTCACCCCACATGCGTCTTAAAAGGAAAAAAAAATGGGATCTGTATGCAAATCATCTTTCTTGTATTAGAGTGAGCGATTTCTGTTCTTGTATAAGCTTTAGAGAAACTTCTAATCAGAGCTGTAGCAAACTCTCCATTTTAACTATTTGTGTGTTTGCGCAGCGGGTTAAACCACTGAACCATAAGCTGTCGATCGAAAGGTCAGCAGTTCGATTCCCGCGACGGGGTGAGCGCTCGTTGCTTGGCCAGCTCCTGCCAACCTAGCAGTTCCAAAGCATGTCAGTGTGAGTAGATAAATAGGTACCGCTTGCGGGAAGGTAAACAGCGCTCCGTGTTCCAGCCGCATGCTACGCGCTGTGGCAAGGAGAGTCATGCCGGCCACATGACCACGGAGGCGTCTTCGGACAACGCTGGCTCTTCGGCTTTGAAATGGAGATGAGCACCACACCCTAGAGTCGGACACGACTGGACTTAATTGTCAGGGGATACCTTTACCTTTACCTTATTATTTATTTAGTATGCCCAGAGGTGTAATGCCCCATTAGACATTGTTACTGTATTTCAACAGAGATAATGCATCAAATGGAGTCTCTCTCTCTCTCTCTCTCTCTCTCTCTCTCTCTCTCTCTCCCCCCCCCCCCCTTCAAACGGCTATAACATTTCACATCAGGCTTACATTTTAAATGGGAAAGTTTTGGGTTCATTTTTGACATCACTTCTTATAATCAGTAGTGACAAACAGGTCATTAAAAATTGCTTGCTGGACTGAATATCCTGTCATTTAGCTCAGCTCTTTGAAAAGAGGGTTCACAGAGATCATTAAAAGAACGACCACATTTCACACCTCAGTAAGAAACCAGGGAGAATAAGAACCAAGCCTTTTCAGTTTCACAAAATGCGTAAGAGGCTTAGAGGAATGGTAAGGTATGAATTCTGAAGAACAGGGAAGGGGTTCTTTTCCTCTTCTACATTATACGTACAATATAATTGTTTTAATCTCCCATAAAAGGTTTAAGGATTCTCAAGACTAATAAATACACCAAGAAGAGAATTTGAAGCAAGCCCTCCCATGTGATCCCAAATCCAATCAAGCACTATTAACCAGAGGCGAAACTAGGGCGGAGCAAGCGGAGCACCGGCTCCGGGCGCCATCACCCGAAGGGCGCCCCACCCGGCGCCCCACCCACTAGTCCGAGTCGGACTCGAGTCCGAGTCGGACTCGGAGACTCGAGTCCGACCGCCCCCTCAATCGGGAGAGCCGGCTTGGGGACGTCTTCCCCGGCCGGCTGCCCGGGGCCTTCTGGAAGGCCCGCACGAGAATGGTATTTATACCATTCTTTTTGCGCATGCTCAGACTGTTACTGAGGGAAAAAGGCTGCCCTTTTTCCCTCAGTAACAGTCTGAGCATGCGCCTGAGCATGCGCAAAAACGGTAAATACCGTTCTCGCAGCGGGCCTTCCTTAGAAGGCCCCGGGCAGCCGGCCGGGGAAGACCTCCCCGAGCCAGCTCTCCCGATTGAGGGGGGGGTCGCCGCCTCCTCCCGGAGCGTGCCGCCCCCCCTCCGGAGCGCGCCGTGGCCAAAGGCCGCGCCGATGTTCAATTACAGGGGCGCCACCCCCCCGTTGCTCCGGGCACCAACGGGGGCAGTTACGCCCCTGCTATTAACTTTGGTAGGCTGTGATTTAGATCTCCAGCACAGAATCACTAGGGTTTGCGTCACCCAGTGTGAGTGCTCATTGCATCACCCCAGTGGTGTTGCTAGGGTTGGTGTCACCCGGTGCAGAAACTCATGGTGTTACCCCCATTAACTTTATTTTAATATACTGTATAACAGTACAGGTCACCCTGTCAGTAACCAACAAAAAACCAACTTGATGACACACACAACTGATTAAGAGTTCTAGTATTAGCTCTGATACATAGAAATGAGAACTGACATTTAACACCTTATTGGTTCCATACTGTATCATCATAACACCACATTGACTCTTGGAACCATCAGTCTCATTGGTCTGTTTTGAGTTAAGGAAATTCACTTTTTGCTACATAAGGCAGTTGTGTTTTCTTTTTCCAGTTCTTTGGCCATACCTTTTCATAGAATAAAGATAATTCATGATATTACACATTGAATGATCTATTCTATAACATGATGATATTATTCATAAATACTATTATTAACAGTATATATATATATATATATATATATATATATATATATATATATATATATATATATATATATATATATATATATATACTGCTTTTCAACAAAAAGTTCACAAAGCGGTTTACAGATAAAATCAAATGATTAAATGGCTCCCTGTCCCAAAAGGGCTCACAATCTAAAAATACAAAGTTTCTACAATTTTGGCTACTAGTGGTGATACCCTGAGGGTGTCACCCGGTGCGATCCGCACCCACCGCACCCTTCCTAGTGACGCCACTGCTCCAGCATCCACAGATCCCTATGCATGTTAATACAAGCTGGTATATTATAAAACACAATTGCCAGGACTCGAAGGAGCATGAGCGAAACAGGACTTACATAGAGTGCTGCTTTCTACAGAGTCAGGCCATTGTCCATTGACAGTGCAATCCTATGCATGTCTATTGAGAAGAAAATCCCGCTGAGTGTAATGGGACTTACTCCCAGGTAAGTGTGTACAGGATTGCATCCTTAGCCTAGTATTGACTACACTGACAGTGTTCCAGGCAGTTTCCAGGGTTTCAGGTAAAGGTCTACAGTCCTACCTAGAGATACCTGGAATCTGGGGCCTTGTGCATGCAAAGAATAAGCTGTACTACTGAGTTCTTGTTGAACCCACCCATTCAAAATATCCAAAAGTTACACTCGTCAACTGGGGAAGGAGGCAAGGGACTGGATCCAATTATCTGTTTCCAAATCCTCCTGATCAAGTAGTTAGTGCAACATTTGGCGTTTTTAAAGGACTCCTCATGTGTAGCCCTGGCACTTAGATTTGTGAGGGAAACTATGCTTGGGATGCATTGCTTTGCATAGAGTCTGTGCTGTGCATAGAAGCTACACATGCATCTAGCTGTGGATGCATGTATAGAAACCTGCTTCTGGACACATACTGTCTCTAGCTGGATTGGGGCAAAATGTCTTCAGGGGTGTCATTCACTGCATAACTATATTGGATCTTGCTCATTATGGTGCTGTTTAGCTAAATCCGGTTTTTTTTTTACAATATAGCACTCTGGATAAAATGGTAAAATGAAAAGGGTTTTATTGTTAAATGAAGCTGTTTTTGCAGGTTTTGGTATAAAGGCTACCTCTTAATTATACACACCAGAGGAATATTGCATCTTCAAGGAGGCTGGGTCAAAGAGGGTCAGCTAAATAAAAGAAGGTGGTGAAAGAAGTGCTTAAAATGTGTATCCTCCATACTCCTTAAAAGCGAGCAGACAAGAAAGCGCACACACACACACACACACACACACACACACACACACACACACCCCAAAACCTTATTGTGCACCATTTGTCTACAAATAATATCAATTGCTCAAATTCAGCAACAGCAGTTTGAGTAAGGAATTGGTCTACTGTCTGCTGTGGAGGGAAGAAAGACCAGCATTGGGGTAAATTTTGTCTGCCCTCCACTTCCCCAGCCCACTGCCTGCCTAGCTGCTCCATGGGTCGCTCATAGCCCCACCCTATTCTTTGGAGAATATGTGAGAAGAGGATGGACGAGGCCAGTGGCGTAGCTGGTGGGGGGTAAGGGGCAGACCACCCCCACGGCACTCTGGTGGTTTTACGCTGTCACCAAGGGGTGTGTGTGTGTGTGTGTGTGTGTGTGTGTGTGTGTGTGTGTGTGTGTGTGTGTGTGTGTAGTGCTTGCCACTTCAATGTGTCCACCCTGTGCCTCTGGCTTGAAATCGAGCCAATCCAGTAGCGGGGGGGGGGGTTGACACGAAGGCGCAGGGGTGACTCAAGGCATCATGATGTCACCCCACCCCGGGCAGCAGCCAGGTGGTGACACCACTGGACGGGGCTTACCTTCTCCAGCTCCACTGCCTCTACAATCTTTGGGAAAGGGGCCACCTCTGCCCCTGCTACCTTTCCTTTCCTACCGCTTCTTGTAAAGTGGCCAGATGGAGAGGATGCTGGCAGCAGAGAGGTTCCACTTCCAGGATCCTCCTCATCTATCCTGTGCTGCAGCAGCAGAGGATAAGGGAGGCAATGGTGGTGGTGGTGGGGTGCTGCTGCTGATGTGAGTGTGGGTGGCAAAATGTGGAGAGGTCATTGGAATTTGGCACTGTTTGGGGTAGCAGATTGTCCTGGGCTGCCCTCAATTGCAGCCTTGTCACCTTTCAGCTTGCAGACTGAGTGGTTCACCACACAGGGCAGCAAAGCCCCTTTGAAAGTGTCTAGTTCTAACCCTGGTGGTTTCCACTAATACATTCTTTGTTGTTTGCCATTCATTTCTATCACGGTGAAACGGATAGCTTACCAGGACTCTATTTTCATTGCCGCATCCTCAGGGGACATTGGCAGCTTGCCTTTTAGGTCAGTCACCTGCACAATTTGTGGTAGTCACGTGAGGAATGATGGTGTGTGCACAGCACCACATGCATTGATTGGTAGCATCTCCATACAGATGCTCTTTACCTTGCTCCTTAAAAAAAATACCCATTCCACTACAAAATCTTCCTACAGAGACAACTTCTACAAGGCACTCAGATTACTTATTGACTGAGTCTTGGATATGCTCAAAATAGGATTCCTAAACTTAGTCCTCGTTTAGATACACTTGGTAGAACACACCAAACAGTTGCTGAAGTGTAATCACCAATATGATGGTTTCCGTAGCCTGAAAACAAAGTTATTAATGAATAATAAATCACAGCCCTTTCAGGAGATTGGCTTGAATTAAGTAAAGAATGAGAAGCGTCTCAGGAACATTTGTGGGGAATAACCAATGCATTTTTAAATGGCACAGTCATTTTTAGCTGCTCAAGCTGAATGGAAAAGCATTGAATTCAGCATCTATGGTAATATATTCTATATAAAAGTATTGAATTCAGGTTGAATTCACCATCTATATTAATATTGTACTTGCTAGTAATTTCCACTGTTCATTTAACTCTCTTAATTTATCACAGTTGAACGTCTCAAAGTGATAGTGGCAAACAAAATGTTTCATATTTATGTATCTTTTTCTGTAGATATATGTAACAGAAACATTAATACAATGAGTTTGCGCAGGTGGCTAAAAGGTATAAAAAAAAATACAACGATACGTCAGCCATCAGTTGAATCTAGCATTGCTGAGCTTCTTAGTTCCCTGCAGTGATTGTTTCCTACAATTAATTTTCTATGCAGGTTGATAGACTATTATTCAAGGAAGTGGGATTTTCTCACTGGAAATGGCCTCTCAAATCCAGTGGCAACAAAAAGAAAACCTAATATTCTGATAAACTGGTTATAGGCAAGCTGTGTTGTAGAATTTTTTGGTTTGTGGAATATGCTTCCCTTGTTTCCACTGTTTATTAATGCAGCTGCAACTCGATTGAAGAAATCTTAGCTAATTAATCATATGTATTTTAATTGATTGATAAAGAATGAAATCCACCTAAATATGAGCATGCATAGAAACAAGCACTCTGAAGGGGGGGGGAATCATATGTAAAAATCATTTCTGAATTATGCATTTGCATTTGTCTTTGCTAACGGCACAAGCCTGTGCATCTTTGGGACAGCAGAGCGCACGCTCCCCCAGCCTAAGGAGTCGCAAACTTGCCGTAAAGCACATTTGCTGCTCCTTGAGAGTAAGCAGTGCCGGTGCAGAGGCCGGCACCACTCTGCCACCAAACCAGACCTGCGTCGGCTGATGCAGGTAAGGCCCGCGCTGGTTGGCACAGGGGTGGGGAGAGGGCAGGCAGGGGTGGCGAGGGAGGGGGCCATTGGGAGGGAACCCTTTAGGCCGACCGCCACATCGTATGTAGGATCAGGCTGTAAGTTTGAGTGCAACCAGTAATGGGGGGGGGAGGGCATGGTAAGTGCTGCACAGCATTACACAGAGGTGCAAAGTAGCCCCTCCCACAAACCATCAGCAGCTGAGGTGCTGCACAGATACAAATACAACTACAACGAAAGAAAGGTGCTTAGAAAGATGGCTGGCTAATTGATTCAAAAAAAAAAAAAAGCACCCAGGAGCTTGCCATGATTAAAAATAAATGCTATGATACTACATTTTCATTTAAGGAGAGGAGAGTGTATAATGAATCTTTGTTCTTGAGCAACAGTGCATTTTTACAAAATGAAGTATCTAGAGGTAGTACTTAAAGGGACTGCAAAACAGTGCTACAGTTTAGACAAGCAGGCATTGTTGCTGTTTGTATGTATTGAGAGCTGCACCAAAATGGGTTGTGCTGTATGCTATGATGGGGGGGGGGGAGCAGATTGGGAGGCATGGGTAGGGAAAGGGAAAATAACTCTGTAAATCTCCCAATTGCCAGTCGATCTCCTCAGTCTGTACACATCTAATTGCTCTCCCAGTGTGCTGGAATAATAAAAATAAAAATAAAACAATAACTTGATATTTGTATGGCACTTTCTGAGTGTACACATGCATTTTCTTGATGTCGCCCTTATAACAACCCTGTAAGCTAAGTATTATCCCCATGTTGCAGGTGGGGAGCTGGGATGGAGCAACTTGCGTGAGCAGCACCTCGCGAACTCACTAGAGGTCAGAGTCAAACAAGGGAAATCCTGGTTTATGTAACAACCATGTTACACCAGCTGTTGTGGCTGTGCCATGTTGCTGAACAGAGAGGGATGATTTGGCTGTTCTGTGTCCCAAAGACATGACAATGCAATGGCAGGATGATGTTCTAAGTGGGGAAGCGACTTGAGCGCACATGCTCCTCCCCATGTGATTTGGCGGGCCAGTCAGGCTGTATCACCCAATCTGGCCCAATGGCTTTCGTCCCCTTGCCAGTTTTAGATCCTTAGCATGTACTTCAAAGATATTGAGCTAGACACTCAACAGAAGGGGAGGCAACTTAAGGCCTACACAATTCACCTTGATTTCCCCAGCCTCCTATGTGGTGACTCATTCAAGAGCCATACTTCCAAGAGGAAAGGCTTTCTGGGAGAAAAGCCTTTTCAGGCCAGAGAGAGCCTGCAGGCCTTATGTTGCTTACCCTTGATCTACAGCATTGCTTCTCAAGTGGAATTCCTTTATGCAAGGGATGTTTCATGACTGTGAACACATCTCTCTGGAGATCTAAGATGTATCTCCTAAATGTTCCCACTTCTGCTAGGATTTAAAGACACTTATAAATCTGGAGAATATGTTAGAGCTCTTTTAATATTTATGCCTACTGGTGGCTGAGGAAATAAAAACCTCAGCTGTTAAAGGAAAGGGGGGAAAATCCACCCAACTCCTCTGGCAAGAGAGGGGGGGGGAGAAAAAGAGAGATAACGAGGTCGAGAATAATGTAGCATCTCTCCCAGCTGACGTTCTATTATTGATTAAGGCGATTGTTCTTTGAAGGCCATAGATAAAAGATATTGGCAAAAATGTTGTGAATTTGCTGTGTTGCATTTTGTCAGTTTGTAGACTATAACTCCAGGTGAAATTAGTAACAAGTCATCTCCAATTACATCCAGACCTCTGCAGAAGCCAGCTTGGATTAATGGTCTAGCTAGCACAAATCAAGGTGTTGTTGCTTTATGAGGAATCCCTTTGACAACACATTCTGCGTTCTCATGTCTCCAGAAGAAAGCTGGGTGCCTTAAACAAGCATCTGTTCAGGGAGATAATAGAACTAAACAGGAATTGAATTACAGGTGGACCCCCGTATCCGCTGGGGATATGTTCCAGGCCCCTCCGTGGATACTTGAAACCGTGGATAAGAGCGAACACCCCGTCCATGGTTTCCTGAGGGCCCCCACCCTACCTCCCCTGCAGGCAGGCATGCGTGCCCCCCCAGCTCTTATTTTTCTTTCAGCAAGCTTTGTTTCCTTAAAACAAACAGAGAAGCAGCCTCCATTGCAGGCAAGTAGAACGAGACAAAGTCCTAGAGAGGCTCTGCAAGGTTTCTCTTAACCTTGCAGAGCCTCTCTAGGACTTAGTCTCATTTTACTTGCCTGCAATAAGCAGCCAGAGGCTGCTTCTCCTGTTTAAGGAAGAAACGAAGCTTACTGGGGAAAAAGTAAAAGCCTGGGGGGGGGGGTCCCCACAATCCGTGGATAACTGAAACCGTGGATAGCGAATCTGTGGATATGGGGGCCCACCTGTATTTTCACGGTCTTCTTTGTGCCAGACCAGTAGCAGATATTAGCAACCTTGAACCACAGTGGAGACATATTTTATGAATGCCCGTTTTAAACACTCTCTCTCTCTCTCTCTCTCTCTCTCTCTCTCTCTCTCTCTCTCTCTCTCTCTCTCTCTCTCTCTCTCACACACACACACACACACACACACACACACACACACACACACACACACACACACACACACACGAGACTTGCCCCCACTTTCCTAGATGCAGGCTACAGTCATCCATGATCTCTATTTGGCTTTTGATTTGAAGGCTGAACCTCTCATGACAATACCTTTGTTACCTGTCAAATGACGTTTGAAAAAAGCAGCCTTGTTCACGGTTTTCATCTGCATGATTTTTGGGCATGGTAAATCTGAAGGAAACTTCAAAAGCTTTCATTCTAACCCATGCAGGCACAATTCAATGACGACCTGATGAATCCAAAGACATGAATGTGTATGTATGTCCCCTTCTTTGCAGCCTTGATACAGTCCCCCTTTAAATGAAAAGACTCCTACTGATTTCAGTGGCCTTTGGAATCAAGTCCAAATATTAAGCTGGTATTATTATTCATAATGCTGTTGAGGGCTCAATTATGTCCCTTGTGTGGCTAGGCAATGCTGGCAGGGAAGGGATGAACCTCCTGAGGCCTTCTATTAAGAAGTATTGTGTCTTTTCAAAAGATAATTCCTCCATATTTGGAAAGTTAGCAAGATCACTGGAGTGAGATGCGGAGCCAAGAAACCTTCTACCAAAGGAAACAGAACTATTGTCATGGCAGAATCTTGTTCAAGGGAAGATGGGGGGGGGCAGCTTTAGTAGCAAGCTCCTCACTGCTCTAACAAAGCCAACAGCAACTTCCCCTCCTGTGAAAGAAGCTACACATTTCAGCTAAGCTGTACAGTGTGCTGTGTGATACTTACTACAGCCCACGTGCATCGGAAAGTGGCAACTCACTGCTTATAGCTCGATTTCCTTTCTGCAATGACCAGATGCAGGGGGTGCCAAGAATTAATTAAATAAATAAATAAATAAATAAATAAATAAATAAATAAATAAAAACATTTAAACTATATTTGGGGCGCGTGAAGCACCCCTTTGCCGCACAAAGCCTGTCCGAATTTCTAATTATTTATTTATTTTTAGGCTAAAATGATTAAGTAAATTGATTTACCTCCTGTCCTTGCCCGTCGACTTCTTCTCCTTGGTGTCGTCACCGGCCCAGCCTGGGCCGTGCGAACCCTGGACCGGCCGATGCTCGCGTTCGTCGACATCGCCGGCTTGCATGAGCCCCGGGCCGGCCGATGCTCGCACAAGCCCCGGGCCGGCCGATGCTCGCGCGAGCCTCGTCACCGGCCGTGCGAGCCCTCACGAGATTTGGCCGCCGACATCTTGGATCTAGAGATATTGCGCGAGCCAAGATGCCGCCGCCCGAGTAAGTTCACATTTTAAAAATGGCGCCGGCGGCAGCGAGCTGGCCGGGCCGGAGCTCGCCTGCAGTGATGACAAGGCTGGCGAGTCTAGGCCGGGCCGGGGACGATGACGACAAGGCTTGCACGAGCAGCGCACGCCATAAACGGGCCTCCTGGACTTACATTCGCTAAGTAGATGGTGTCTTTAAATGATCCTAGGAGTCCTGTTTAGGTGACTGGGGTTTTACCCGGGGTAAAGCAACGAACGTTGGTTGCACCAACCTCACTGCATCTCCAGGCGTAAAGTAAGGCAGGATTGGGCTCCCCCACTTATATACGTACTATACTATAGGAGCAGCTCTTATGAAGTGCATGAAGCTTCACCACAAATTGGAATCTATAACACTGTTCAGTCATGTTCTTGTAGACACCATCCACACGATTGTAGGGGGAAGAAAGTGCACTAGTCAGCCCATGAGATCCTGAGGAAATAACCAGTGTTCCTGATCATATGGCATATCTCTCCCCGGGTACAGCATTTGTCGCAGCAGACAAATGCAGTAAGCATGAGGGTGGGGCCTCCGGAACATGTCAACTGAGGGGCCATGTCTTACCAGCATGCTCTTGCTCCCCCCATTGCACGGACAGTGTCCACATGAACATAATGTCTGAACAGTGCTTACACGTATGTGTGTGTGTGTGTCTGTGTATCTGTGTGTGTGTGTGCATGCACATGTGAGCACACTCATGTGTATACATATAACATTTCAGAAGTATCAATGTCACTTTTTTAAAGCCCGTTGGCCTGTATATGCAGGAAACATCTAAATTCCCTTGAATATTTGGGGTGCTTGGGACAAATCTTCTTCAGGATATACGTCTCTACTTGGTTAATTGTGAAGAATAATTCTCATAATCAGTTCTTCCCCAACAAACAGATCTTGGAGACATTGGCTGTGTTAATTCAAATCTGGCTGTGTGATTACAGAGACCAAAACAAAAGAGTCTATTTTATTTGAAAGCTAGAGGAGACTGCAATGATTCTAAATCATGCCTTTTATTGTCTCTGTCTTGAAATTCTGCATAATTTTGATCCAGTACAGTATATTAGTGACTTCTGAAGCCTAATAGGGTTTGATTCTTTTAACATTCTTTTGAGAAGTCTGTTCTGATGCAGCCGTTGCCTGTTTTTCTCAACAGCTGGCAATAACTTGCCTCTGGTTCTTTACAGTGATGAGAGAGGGGAGAGTCAGTAGCCAGAGCTTTGTCAGTTTTGCTTCATTGCTTCACCTGCCTGGCATCCTGTTAACCTCTTACATTAATAGCAGCATCTTTTCACTTTATAGAAATCTAAAAAGAGAGCCAGCAGCTGCGCTGATACCGCATCAGAGCAGGAGAGCAAAAAGTCCACAACTCTAAAGGGGAAGACTGGCAGAGATTTAAAAGCCAGCTTTGCTGTGCTGTTCTTACAAACTCGCTTTCTTTCTAGACTACTGTAGAATGAAATGAAATCCCAAAGACTGCTAGTAATTATCTTAAGGGCTGCTTTCCCCTGCATGAGCCTGCCTGCATGTTCCATTCATGTCTTCTTACCATCCATGGTGTGCTGGGTCGAGTGGGAAGACAAGACTGGACCTTCTTGGTGGTAGCACCCAAGTCATGGAATGCACTGCCCTGGGAGATCTGGCTGATTTCTTTCTATCTCTGCTTCCCAGCAACTGGTTAAAATGGCGATGAATCTAGCATGTATTTTCTTAGATTACCTATGAGAGCAACCTGAAATTTTCTTGTGTATTCTTGGTTTCTTAATTGTAATGGTGTATGTAATGGTGTGTATCTGCTAACAAAAGTTATCACTAGCATCCTTACCTTCCTGCGCAATCCTGCCTAACATTAGGCTGGTGGAATGAGCGCTCTGCCAGCCTAAGGTGTTGCAAAAGTGCCATAAGGCACTTTTGCGGCACCGGGGGATTAAGCAGCGCCAGCAGGAAGGAGCTGGGACAAACTTGGATCATCTCACTCCTACTCCCATGTCA
This sequence comes from Plestiodon gilberti rubricaudatus, assembly GCA_026170595.1. Classification (NCBI taxonomy): domain Eukaryota; kingdom Metazoa; phylum Chordata; class Lepidosauria; order Squamata; family Scincidae; genus Plestiodon; species Plestiodon gilberti. The sequence continues at coordinate 140,530,018 of JANXHW010000004.1, read as the reverse complement.
CTCCAATTCCAAAGAATTGTCAAAGGAAAACTCCTGGGACTCATCATATAAAGTCACCTTTGATTAAATATCTGGCTGATCCACCCAGTATTGTCTATGTTTCAATATACAGCAAGTCCTCACTTAAAGTCATTTCGTTATAAGTCGTTTCATTTTAAAGTTCTTGAGAACAAAAAATCGATTCCCGACCAGGGCCACTGTCTGTATGGAGTTTGAATGTTCTCCCCATGTCTGCGTGGGTTTTCTCTGGCTCACATTTATTTCAGTGTTTAATATTAGAAGTGTTTTGGGTCTTTATTTCCAGGTTTGGTGATGTTTTTCTGACCAGAAATATGCCGTCAACTCTTGTTTATGTATATCAATTAGGCTACGGTAAAATTGGTTTCGTTATAAGTCGTTTCGCTTAATGTTGCAGTTTCCAAGAACCTATCAACAACTTTAAGTGAGAACTTGCTGTAGTGATTCAATGTAGTGGCTCAAGAATTTCAGACAGGGAGTATTTCCAAGCCCAACCTGGAGATATCAGAGATCTTCTGCCAACAGAGCATGAGCCCTCCCATTGAGGTAGGATCTCTTCCCTATCTTAGATACTTTTAAGCGAGCATCAGTGCTCTTTTTCCATCATTTCCCCCACACAGGCACACCAGTCCTATGCATTTCATTACTGCCCTGCCAAAGTTATTAAACCAACATCCTACACCTGCAGCAGACCATCTATTATTATGTAAGGAAACCCCCTGCAGAATTGGCACTCCTTTACTTGGTCCCTGGTGAGCAGAAGGCCACTAGCATGCTGCACAGCAGGACCACCTAGCAGAGGAGGGGCTAGGGTCTGGTGCACCCGGGGCCCATGAAATGTTTGCACTCCCCCTCGAGTCCCAACAAACTCATTATGTATAATATTAACTATGATAATAATTAATAATTAATAATAATAATCCCCAAACATTCACAGAAATGTAACATTTCATCCCCCAGACCCTTACAGTACAGTACACACCCTAATAAAAAATGGGTCCCCCTATGGGGGAGAAAGGTGGGATATAAATTCAACAAATAAATTTTATTATTATTATTATTATTATTATTATTATTATTAAAAGGTACCCCTGTGGCACCACCACCACCACCACCACCCCAAGGCCTGGCACCCCCCCTAGCTACAACACTGCCACCTAGGCTCCACTGCCTCCCTGCCCCCCACCACTTACTGCTCTCTTGAAAAACACCTACATTTCTCAGCCAATGCTCAGCAAATTGATTATAGAGCTCCCAAGCAGAAGCGTAACTACGGTGGAGCGCGTGGTTCAGTTGAACTAGGCGCTCACCGCTGCAGGGGCGTGCGCCGGACTCGAGTCAGGGACTCGAGTCAAATACTCGAGTCAGGGACTCGAGTCAAAGATGAGTCCCTGACTCGAGTCTTTGACTCGAGTCCGGCGCGCGCCCCTGGCGACGTCACTTACTATGCGCCGGCCTCGCTGCTGGCTGCAGCGTGGCCGGCGCTTGCCAAACGGCCGGCCAGCCCGACGCGCGGAACAGCATGGAGGAGGAGGTAAGCTGGCCGGTCGGTTCCGCGCTGGGGGTGGGTGCCCGGTGCAGGGTCCCGCCGGGTCGCCCCCCCTCCGGAGCACGCCCCCACCAGAGCACGCGCCCCCCCTCCAGAGCGCGACGACGACGACAGGCGGCGGCGATATGTAGTTATAGGGGGGCGCCAATTCCCCCTCCTGCACCGGGCGCCAACAGAGGCAGTTACGCCTCTGCTCCCAAGTTACATGATCTGGTGACTAATAATGTAACAGCTCAGTGGAAGGGACCTTGCATTGCATGCAGAAGGTCCCAGGTCAGGTAGGGCTGGGAAAGACCCCAGTCTGAAGCTCTGGAGAGCTGCTACCAGTCAGGGCTGACAATTTTGAGTGGAGGAACCAATGTTCTGACTCTGTGTAAGGCAGCTTCTTACGTATGCATATATTTTGCAAGGGTAGGAAGGCAAGAAACACATGGAAGAGTAAAACGCTGCCTGTATTCAGCTGAAAATGTGTCTGCTTAATTACTGGCATTTTCTTTTCACTGGCAGAAATCATTTCAATTCTAATGCCAGCCTTGGAGGTAAAATTAGTAAAAAGCTCCTGTTCAGGTCTGATACTGTTGGCTGTTTGCCCATCTATTGCTGGTCAAATATGGCATCTGTACCCTTAGGCTTTTCTTTCTGTGACAGCATATCTTACAACGAAGATAACATATCAATATGAGATAAGACAATGATGAAAAATGTTCTGTCTGAAGGATAATTGTTTGTTTTGATTTATTTTTCTGTGTTCAACAAGAACTTGCAATTAGGGCTTTCTCCTAGAGCAAAGCTTTAGATTATGAACATTGTGTGTGTGTGTGTGTGTGTGTGTGTGTGTGTGTGTGTGTGTGTGTGTGTGTGTGTTCTCTGTATGCTGGTTTTTTAGAAGTGGGTTTTCTCTGTGCCAGGTGCAAGGGAGTGTCAACGGGAAACAGGTTATCTTGTTGTCTTGTGCTCCCTGAGGCATCTGGTGGGGCCACTGTGTGACACAGGAAGCTGGACTAGATGGGCTTTTGGCCTGATCCAGCAGGGCTCTTCTTATGTTCTTATGTTCTTATGCCATGAACCAGATAGTTTAACAAAACACATTTCTTGGCAAATGTCAGCCCAGACCTGCGCTAAAGTTTGGTTTCTTTAGCTTTGAACATTCTTGCCTAGGAAGTGTTGCCTGATAGCTTTTATTTAACACATGCAAGGAACATGTGTGCACATATGTACATGGTGCTGGGTGCCTGCCAGGAGAGCATGGCCCAGGCCAGTAATGTGATACCAGCTCTAGGACAAAAGGTCTCAGATCCACAGGTCAAATGGAAGGCCACACTCTTGATGTATCAGAGCAATCAACCACCACCATCACCACCATCATCAGGCTGTCTCCAAAATTATAAAAAAAAAGCAATTGTACCTTGCTAGTGCAACAAGTCTGGCCTACTGAAAACATCCACTTCCTAGAATCTTCCTGACTTAGGAACAACAAGTTGTTGAAACAACGAGTCATTACACAGGATAGCTTACTTAGTGCTCGCCAGATCCTATCCCCTCTTTCCCAGGCCACCACACCCCTTTTCTCTCCTTGGACATATGCTAGCAAAATGTCTGGCATAGGTCTGAGGAGACCCATAAGCAATTGGGCAGTCAACTGCGGAATAAGTAAAAATTATTTTTCCGTACCTCCTGCTGGCCTTCCAATTGCCCCCATCCCACCACTGAATGGAGTGCTCGCTCTGCCAGTGTGGCTACATCGGCACCCAATGGCGGGGGTTAGGTTTGGGGAGTCAGTCATATCCCATCAGTCAGCTTTTCTTCTACATGAAAAATCCCCAGACTTCAGAGTCACACTTAAACATCCTGGTTTTGTGGAAACATGCACGGCTAATAACATTCTCTCCTCCTAGTTGATCTCTGTTATCCCAGTGGTAGGATCAAGCAGCTTCACACCCCTCGGCCAGCAACAAGGGAAGCTAAAAATGTGTTCAAGACTATAAACCTATTTATGTATTCATCCATTCATTTCCATTCCACCTTTCACTAGATAGTCCCAAGCTGGCTAGCATCAGTAAAAAAAAAAAAAAAATAGACAATTTATTGAATTCAGTGCAACTTAACCCTTAGTTGTATTCATTGAAATTCATTCTGATGATTTGTGCATTGGAGTGAGATGCATCATGCAAGTCTGGAATAGGTCCCATCTAAATGTAGTTAATGCAGTGTAGAAAGCAGAAGAGAGCCGTTATCAATCAAATGTACGTCAAAATGTACAACGTGCATTTCATTTAAATTACAAATGAGGGAAATTGAAATATTACTCAACATCAGTTATGAAAATGCCCACAGAAATTACGCTTCCAACATTTGCTTCCAATGTATCAGATATGGCTGTAACTTATGCTTGCAAGTGGTGTCCAAAATATATATTTCGTGCATGTTCAATTAAGGGGAAAATGTGCAATTGTGGATCCTGCTTTGATCACTTGTAAGATTGTTCCATGTTTTTCATTGTAACTAAGATTTTTATTTGATTTGCATGACATTGTAACCACCCAGGCATTTAGATTTCAGCTAGTGTGGGGGAAGGAATGAATGACTCTTTATACTGTGGGGAATGCCTCTTTAAAAAGTGTAATTTCAGCTTGGAATAAAAAAATTGCTAATTTGCTTTGTGTGATCTCATTACTACCCAGATTTGTCATTTTTTACTTTGATCAAATCTAGCACACAGTTCAAGAGACCTCCCATGAAATGTTAAGCTGGGAAGCGTTGCTCCCCTTATTTGGACTCATTGAATTTAGATGCCTTGATAGACTGAAAGGATTAAATAGTTCCAAAGCTACATGAACTCCTTTTCACTTATATTATTCAAAGATGAATGAATCATCTTTACTGTGAGCTTGGTAATTATTTCCTTATACTCTTGAACTGAGTGTGAATAGGATACATCTCTTTCATTTTTACATTGCTGTTCCCAGGCTACTCTCATAAACGCAATGGCAGATCTCCGGGGGCTCATCCCATTGGGCACAATTTATCGAAATGAAGGAGAAAAGCCTGAAAGCAGGAAGTGAATCCAATGGGGCTTTTAACAAAGTTATCAGTTTTGCATTTGAATCACTAAACATGTGATTCAGAAGTCTACATAAATTTTAAGGCTCTTGCCGAAACCCTCTAGAAAATATCATATTTACATGGCAACCACCTTATTATATTTACATGAACATCTGTTGCAGGTTCACTAAAACCCTAAAAGCAGATGGACATGAAGGAAAAGCCTAGTAATTAACAAAGTTATATGTTGATTAAATCAGCATGTGGTTAATTTTAATGATGACTGATCTTCAGTGGTGTTTGCAAGCAAACCTCTGAGCTGACATGTTGATTGGTCACAAAAGCAAAGAACGCAAATGTTACTTGTTCACGTATGATTATGACAGTCTCTCTGCGTCAGCCAGCAAAGGGCCAAATCCACTCCCCTTGAAGTAAAGAGCAGCAAGTATAGTAATTAACTGATTAATGTGTTAGGTCTGTGGTCATCATTGCCTTACATCTTGAGTCCTTTAAAGCAGACATTCACTCTACGAGGAGTTCATTTAACTAGCAAGAAGGCCTGTTGTGTGTTTGCATCTGTGGTTGACATTTGAATGTCAGAGGTGTCTCTGCTTTGGAAAACATATGACAGCTAAAAGCTTCGTGTTCATTAGATAATCTAGTAGGCTCAAGACAATTTTACCTGTAAAGCCTGGAAGTGGGCTGAAGAACTGTCAGGTGGCACGTATCTTCATAAGTAATTTACAAATGAATTAGAAACACACAAGAAGTGCTGAAGATTAAGTTGCAGGCAGTCAGCCCAGGCATGTAACACCTAGCATTTATATAGCAGTTTTTGAGAGTGTGTTGCTCTTCACATGTATGGGGGTGAAAAGCATGGGATATATATATTTAAAACTAACTAACTGGATGACCCTGATGATGTCCTGCCTTATAGTGCAATCCTATGCATGTCTATTCAGAAGTAAGTCCTGTTGAGTTCAATGGAACTTACGCTCAGGTAAGTGTGTATAGGGCTCCTGCGCATGAGTAGAAGTGATTTAATCACTCACACATGGAAGGAGTTCAATGGGATATCACCCTGTGGCAGACTTTAAGGCAGTGTTTCCCAAACATTTTTGACTGGCGACTCCCTTGACCATTGGCGTCCATTGGTCACGGCTCCCCATTCCATTAAGTTCATGCCTTCCAATTGGCATTGCACTGTTTTCCGAGAGGATTCCGTTGCACTCCGCAACTCCCCTGGCTGGTTTCCGCAGCTCCCCTGGGAGCCACGCCTCCCAGTTTGGGAACCACTGCTTTAAGGGATCAAGATTTAAAATCTTGCTACAGTAAGTTCGTTCTGAGGGATGTTACGGTGAGGAACAGTTTGATGGAGCATTTCAAAATATGTAGTCTTGTTTAAAGAAAAACTTGCCACAGTGGCATCATCCTTAGGAAGAGCTTTAATTCCAATTGAAATGATTTTTTTTTAATATTCAACTGCTAAAGGTAAAGCTTGGCGATCGGAAATCCAACCATATGCGGCAGCAAGTCTTTATAGTCATTCAGTGATTACAAGGATCAACGAAACATTGTTAGAAATCATTTCAGTTCATATGGATGCTACTAGAGAGATTAGATTAATTACACTGATAAATCCCCAGCACAGATGAAGAACGCTGACAATGAGAAAGAAAACCAAAGATGCGGCAGGAAGGGATGCCAAGAACGAAGCTCCCACCAGTCCAGGATGATTGGCAAACCTACGGTGTTAAAGAAAGCAGCAAGAGACAACATGCCAGGTAAGCGTAGGCACCGAAGTCTGATTTGTATTGTGAAACTGCTGCTGAAAAACAAAAGAGACTTATCACTGCAAAAGCAGGACTTCGGCATTTTTGCCAAACGAGGAACTCGTTCGTCGGCCTTTCAAGTGCCGTGTAGTGAATTTTCGTGGGTTCCTCTTTGCAAAAGTTCGTCATGTTTTAACAGAGGTAGAAATACATCAATTGTTCAGTTCACCCAAGTGTCTTTTCCAAACTAGACTTGCTGGATAATTTCATGGATATCCAAATGTAAGATAAAACTTGAGGCTGAAACTAATACTCTGAAACTGGTTCTGTTCATAATTACAAATGAGACTTATTTTGAGCTGAGGTCCACTTGTGCAGGCTTGGCATTCATCAGTCCAGGTCAAGGAGGCCACTAGCCACTGTTGGCACATGCTCAGAACTTAATTATCTTTACAGACCTCAAGCAAAAACTAACCAATGGGGCTTACATTTTTACTCCAGACTTGCTATTCCTAATGCTGGGACAGACATGGCTTCCAAACCCCAAGTTCAGTTCACTAATTTCCACCACCCACTGCAAGGAATTCGTGGTATCATTTTGCAGCATTAGGCTCCACTTCCACAGGAGGAATATTGAGAAGGAGAAAATGGAGACGCTGAGTCTTTGGACCAGGTATCTGTTCCTAGAGTCACCCATCATGTGGTGGATGAGACTACCACCACCAGTGCCACCAGAGTTGCTTCACATTCCAGCAGCCAATCAGGTGCCAGAGTTCAGGGCTCATGAAAATGCCCTGTTTATGCAGCACCCTACCAAATTATCTGAAGCTGTAAAGGCCAGTAACAGGATCTGGCCTCAGAGACAAATTTATCTAATGAAATTTGAGGGAATAGAAAAATCCCCCTAACCATTTTAAAACTAATGGGTCCTGCACAGCCATGGGATTAGTACTTTACAGTCCAAAAATGAGTTTGGAAGAGAATATTCTGAGCATTCATTCAAGAGACAGAAAAGATATGGTTCAATATTAATAATGTACAACTGGATATAGGTTTCCCTAGAGCAGCGAAGAGAAATTAGCAGTATTACCCTAAAAGTCAGATATTCCCAGTGGGAGATAAGTAGTATTGAATATAGAAGAGTTAATGGAACAGAAAAGTAGCTTGCAGGTCAGAGTTTTAACAAGACAACACTTTCCTATGCCAATTCTTGTTTCCAATGAAGGAATCGATAAGGAAGGAGGGAGTACCAAGTGAATCCAGAAGACCAAAGGGAAAGGGTGAGCATGGGAGTTACAGTTCCTTGACATCTACTAAAACAGGTATTCCCAACCTGTGGTACGCATACCCCTAGGACTTCTGTGGACCGCAGGCTGGGGGTACGCGAGACGCTGCCCGTTATCAGCTGCTGCAATCAGCAGCTGATAATGGGCAGAGTTAGCCTTTTTCCAGGTTGCGGTGCAGGAGGGAGGACCCGCCCACACTGCAACCCCCCCCCCAAAAAAGGGCTACAGGCCTGTTTTAGTCCCTGGTAGTATTTCCTACCCATTCTTCTGGTTGCCGTCATCTTGGATCTCGCAAAATCTCACGAGACCCAAGATGGCGGTGCCCAAATCTCACAAGGGTCTCATGTGCCCTCACAAGATTTGGGTGGCGCCATCTTGGATCTCCCAAGATTTTGCAAGATCCAAGATGGCGGCAACAAGAACAGGTAGGAAAATGCTACTGGGGACTAAGGCAAGCCTGTAGTCTTTTTGGGGGATTGTGGCGTGGGCAGGTGGGCCCTCCCTCCTGTGCCGAATCGGCAGGACTGTAGCCTTTTTGGGGGGTTGCAGTGCTACCGGGGATGCTACCGGGGTTGCAGGCGGGCGGGACCCACTGTACTAAAACATTTCCTTGGTTTCAGGTGCAATTGATAATGGAAAACTTTACTGGAAGTCACTTTAAATCACACCAGAGAGGCCTCTGCAGGCTTGCCCGATGTAGGAACCCCCCCCCCCCGTGTGTGTAATTCCCCCCCCGGTGTGTGTAATTCGCAATTGGGTTGTGCAGAGGTAGTTCCAGGGGGTGCTAGAAGGGGCTTCTGGCACCCCCTGGAGCCCCCCAGGCGCTTATCTAGGGCCAAACAGCTGATTGGCACTATGCCATTGCATTGTGCCAATTAGCTGTTCGGCGCTAGATAAGAAGGATGGTGCTGGAAGAGGCTTCCCTGAGGCATTGTATCCAGGGCACAACACGCACTGTCCCGTTCCCCCCCCCCCTTAGCTACACCATTGCATCATTGTTCTGAGAAGCTGGCCTCCAGAGTTAGGGTGGAACAGATCTCTATGTTTCTGTTCTGTCTCAACTTTATACAGTCTTCTTTGATTTCTGTTCCTCTCTCTCTTTTGTTAAAAGTCTCCAGGATTGTTGTTGTTGTTTTCCCCATTACTGAAATAAAATCAGTATTTAAATCCATATCTAAATATGTAATTTTTCAAGTATTTTCATGTAATTTCTACTCAAACAGCTGGTGCAATAATACATTGCATAGAATGCATTTAAATATGATTTTTTTTCCTTACAAATACTGTATACATGTATAGGCACATCTGTATCTTACAAAATCCAATCTAAGGGGGAGTAGAAGGGGCCCAGAGGCATGCATTCCATCATTCCTATCCAGAATGCACAGTTGTCCCTTTCCTTCAAACAGCTGATGGAAAAAGTTAGAAAGAAAAATACCAGAATAGGGGCGCAATCCCGCCCAAAGTTACGCCGGCGAAGCGTGTGTACTAGGCCGTCCCACACAACGTACTCTTACTAGGCTGTCCCACACAACCTGCACTGCCAGACTCAGGTAGGCCCTGCATCGGTCGACGGGAGGGCAGGTCAGGGTGGCTAGGAAGGGGGTGATTGGCCGGCCCAGCCTAGGAGGGGGGCAGGGATCAGCACAGCAGCCAGCCATTTTGGCTGGCTGCTGCATCTTAGGCAGGATCGGGCTGTGGGCCAGCCATTGTTCTGATCTGAGTACAGGATTTTCTATGTTTCTGAGTAAGGAGAGGCAAGAAAACTGAAACATGAGGTAAATATTTGAAGCTGTAGCTAGTAGTCAGGAATCAGGGAGCCAAAAAAAAAAAAAAAAGCAAGCAAGAGTGTAGCAAACGCTGAAGGGAACCCAGAGTTGGAGAAGACAGCAAATTAGACATGAAATTGCAATGCAATTTGGCAGCATAAAAGGTCAATGCAATTTGAGACCACATATGCCAAGAATTCCTGTCACAGACCAGGGAGGTTATGGCCTATTACCAATTTTGCATACTTAAAAGGCTTGGCCACTTGAATAAGCTTTCTCAAAATAAAGCCCATTTAAAGTGTGTGGGTGTTTTAACCAGGCCAAAACACAAATATTTCTGACTTTTTGTTGTAGTCCATTTTAGACAAATCCACTTTATTTAGACAAGTCTTTTATCTACATCAGCACTAAAGCAGATCCTTCAAGATAAGCTAAGGGACTGTTGAGTGAAGTCTAGAAATTATCTCCTGGACCAAGTCTGATAAAATTGTATAAGGGTACACATGCACGCACGCACGCACGCACGCACGTGTGTGTGTGTGTGTGTGTGTGTGTACCCATATAAAATTTTATCAGACTTGGTCAGGGCTGGCCCATCCATGAGGCCAACTGAGCAGTTGACTCAGGCAGCAGATAGGGGGGCACCCACTTCTGTCCATCTACTTGCCTTCACTTCTCCACTGTCATCTCCTTCCACTCCCCAGACTGGAAAAGGGACAGAGAGGAAGAAGGAATGTGGGGCGGGGGGGGGAGAGAGAGTGCTGAGCTAGAACATTTTAGAGTGGGCTTCATTTGGCATACCGCTTCAGGTGTCCGAGGTCTTAGGATGGCCCTAAAAGATATAGGTTGGTATTCTTGCCAACTGTAACTGGAAGCAGTCCATTGTATTTGGAGGGAGGGATTAGTCCTTTTAGTATACATTTTTTAATATATTTCAGTAGCACAGGTCCTTCACTTGAAATGTGAGGATTCTGTACTTGTTTCTACATCTAAAATTACATCCCTCAACTGTTCATTATTGTCTCATGTACCGGTAACTAAATCTTCAGTGTCAAGGAAGTAAAAATCGCTTCAGCCCAGACATTCACTAGCAATTTTCTTTGAAGAAGGCAAGAATTTATTTGGCCTGACCTAATCATTGCACTAAATAGGTTTTCTTTAAAGTCTAAACAAAAAGAAAAAAAAACTCTACTTGTTTACTTTTCTCATGCACTAGAGTTAAATTAATGCCTAATCGTTTGAGCTCTTGCACAGGCAAGTGGAAGCTGCTTCGCACAAGACATTTTCTCCTGTGGGGAAAAAGGCATGTATGCTGCTATGAGTGAAGACCACACTGGTGTCTGTTTTGCCAGGCAGGTGAGTTTTTGGTTGGGGTTCGCAGACCAGCAAAGGGTCCACTGTCACAGCACCCCTATTCTCACTTTGCACTGTGCATCCAGGGGACCAGATAGATCACAGTAAGCATGAGAGATTTGCAGACTCTGCCTTTTCCAGGTTAATGGGAGCCCACTAAGGGTACCTTGCCCAAGGTCCCTCCAAATTTATTGTTTATTGTAAAACATTTTACCCTCCCCCCTCCCTTCTTGCCTAGGGCAACCCAAGGTAGCTTACAATAAAAGAAAAAACAAAATAAAAATATTCATAAAACAAATCATGATTATTTAGTTATTAAATACATAGCGCAATCCTATCCAACTTACACCACCGGTGTAACCAGCGGTGCAGCGAGAACGGGAGGCCCTAAAACTGAAAGGGGATTTAAATCCCCTTTGAACCCCCCTTTGGAGAGGATTTGAATCCCCTTTCTGTTCTGGGGCCTCCCGTTCTCGCTGCACCGCTGGTTACACCGGTGGTGTAAGTTGGATAGGATTGCGCTGACAGAAGCGTTGCTCTCTTCTGTATTGAAGGACACAGCTCAATCAAGCCCAGATTCTCTAACTCTGTATTTAATAACTATATAATCATGATTCTAATGCAGTTGTAACAGTGTCTTGATATTTTACTTATGCACTGTATGCAAATACAGTGAATGACTGGGCTATACATAATTTGCCAGGTTAAAAAGGAGCAACCTTATTTTTGCCTTCGGGGAGGCAGTCGTACACCTACCACAGGCTGGTTTCCTCACAGAAACAAATGAAAAACAGACAAACATTCCCTGAAAACTCTGCCGCAAAAGTTGCATGAAGGGAGTAGCTTTGGGGTTGGGCAAATGCACATGCATCACTGATGGGGGACCAGTTAAAACAGGCGTATTGTGCTCCCACAAGGCATATTTGTCTCCATGGCGAGATGCATGCCTGAACGGCGCTCTCTCTCTCTCTCTCTCTCACACACACACACACACACAAACACACACACACACACACACACACACACACCCATCTCTCACACATACACACACACACACACACGAGAGAGAGAGAGAGAGAGAGAGAGAGAGAGAGAGAGAGAGAGAGAGAGAGAGAGAGAGAGAATGAAACAACGTACAGAGCACATATCTGTTAGCTTATTCTGTTACAGTTGCACTGAAATATTGCCTAAGGCAATATTCAAAACAAATTTGAGGGTGCTTCTTCAAGCAAAAACAACTGAGGAATTCTGAAGAAATCCAAAAGAGTTTTGACAAGCCAAGTAACTTCCCCTTGTTTGAAAGAGCCACAACACAAGTTTAGCGCTGATGGGTTCCCTACACATTTCTACATTGCTGCCATATGTTTCCTCAAAAGAAATAAAATTAGAGATTCTTCCTCAGGTGGAATATGAGAAACCAAAAGAGTTTTGACAAGGCTAACACAATGTTTCGGGGGTGTTTCAACACCCTAATATAAATATATGTATTTTATGGATAATTTGTATTATGCCAATAAAGGTACTTGTTGTTGTTGTTGTTATAACAACAACAACAACAACAACAACAACAACAACAACAACAATAATAATAATAATAATAATAATAATAATAATAATAATAATAATAATAATAATAATATATGTACTTCCCCAGGTTCATATCCTTTTCCCATCCCTAGGATTATATTCTATTAGAGAAGAAACTGTAGCTCAGTTGAAGAGCACCTGCTTTCCATATAGATGGTCCCAGGTTCAATCCTTGGGATTTTCAGGAACATAAGGACATCAGAAGAGCCCTGCTGGATTAGGCCAAAGGTCCATCTAGTCCAGCTTCCTGTATCTCACAGTGGCCCCACACCAGATGCCTCAGGGAACACATAGGGAGCAAATATCTAGAAAAGATTCATGTATGAAACCATCATAACTGTTACCAGTCAGTGATGACAATACTGAGTGAGATAGATCGATGGTTTGACTCAGTATAAGATAGCTTCTTATTTTGTTGCAGGCAAAAAGTGGTTTGATCAGTCTAAATTGTGCTTCCAATGTCACCTAGATTCCACAGCCATAACTCTAACATACTATATTTACATTGGGAAAACATGAACAGAAATGTCAACACCTTTGAAAAACAGTGGCACATAGGGAATAATAGTGACATTTCACCTGTGAAAATCAATCCTTTAGGCCCTTGAAATGTGACAGACCACATTCCAAGTAACTTACAGCGCAATCCTGCTGAAGACAGGACCAGTCGAACTATTGTTCCCCTGATGCCGGGTGTCACAAATGCGCCATAAGGCACGTTTTCGCCGCCCAGGGAGTAAGTGGTGCTGGCACCAAGGCTAGCAGGCTGCCGCTGGACATAGGTAAGGACTGTGCTGGGTGGCAGGGGGGCCTGGGGAGGGTGGAACAGGGCGGAATGAGAGGGGGGATTGGGTGGCCGTGTCCGGGAAGGGGGAGGGATCCTCAGCGGTGTGCTCCACTGAATCCTATCCCACTTCCTTGACCTCACCAGCATTACATGGGCCTCTCAGATTTGTGCCAGCCATTTTGCCAGCACACATCCGAGAAAACCCATTGGGGCGGCTGGGCCGTTACTCAGGGTAAAGGAATGAATGTGCAGGTTCAATCCTGGAAAGGATCCGGCACAGCATGCTTTTGCTGTCCTAGGATTGGGCTGTTAAATATATAAAGTAGCCCTGCTTTGCCAAACTTTCCCCAAACGGTTATCAATTACAGTCTACATTGCCAGGAAATGGCAATAAAATAAAAGTGAATGTGTCTCTTATAGCGGCCTTAATTAGGAGGAAAAGGAAATCCGAGGGAAATCTATGCAGTTATTAAGTAAAGGAACAAGGCTGCTTGGCATCATCTCAGCGAAAAGGGAAAACATGCTAAAGGAATCTTTGCTTGACACTGCCATTAGAGATTTCTCTGTTCTATCCAAACACTGCATCAACTGTTGAGGGTGTTAAAATGGCACTGTGGTCATTTCAACAAGGCAAGTCACTCCTACAAAGAGTCCCAGAAGACAGTGGCTGCTCTTTAATGTGCAATAGGTCAACATTGATGGACCTTTTGTTTCCGAGCATTTCATAACAACAGGGTGGAAAACCAAGGATCCCACACCCCTTGCTATTTAGCTGAGAAAAGAAAGCTTTGCTACATTTCCTGACTCTGCACCTTTGATTACTACAGAGATTTGCTCCTTACTTTGCACTCTGGTGAGTTTGTTCAAGTTGTTGCCAAATTTATATTAGGAGCCTGGCCATTAAAAATTCTCATAACGTTGCGCGGAGCTCTTAATGGCACTTAAAGAAGCAAATGAAGTTGCATTACAAGGAGGTATAGTACTAATCAGAAGGCCAGAAATGCCCCAATCACCTGGAGTAGTTAGATTAATTTAATACCATATATGATTTAATTTTTGAAACAGCTACATTGAACTATTGCTGGCATGTTCAGCAATCAAGTACAAACTAGGGCATTTAAAAGTTGTGGCTTTAGCTTAGCCACAGAAAATCAAAATGCCTGTGGAAGGAATCCTAGCACTTTGTGGGGTGCCATTAATTTTTGTTTAAATGAAATTGTGATAGGTGGCAAAGCTTCAGGGCTATTATTTCATTTGGCTGTATCCATATAAGTACAAGTGGAGTTCCACTGGTGCAACAGGGTTTTCCCGCCTCTACTTCCCCGCTTTGCCCCCATGTACACCAAAAAAAAAACCCATTCTTGATTTGTATTCCTGGTCTTTTTTTTCTGATTTTTCTGGAAATTCCCACACACCCCAATCCAGATTTTTCTGGAAGGACTTGTTCTTGGAGTGAGGACCCTCCAGACCACTGTAAGATGTGAGACCTTCAGCAAGAGAGAAGCTATAGAAATCAGAAGGGGCCAGCTTGCATGAGTAGAAGTGCCATTCCACTTCTCAAAGCACTTTTGGCTACAACCCCTTGTATCCCCCTTGGTACAACACTTTGTAGTTGCTTTTACACATGTGGGTCTTAAAAGAAGCATCCCCTCCTGTGAAGAAAAAAGGTGGGCTATCTTTAAGATGGTGCATGCTATCTGAAGTTCTTATAACAGAGGGGTCTGGCTCAGTCGGTAGAGCCGTCACCTTGCAAGCCCGAAGATCGACAAATGGCAAGTTTGAGACACGCCGCCGACAAAAAGCTGTGAAAGCCTCTGTGAGGAGAGATAAGAGCTGCCAGCTGCGTTGGCCGAGTGTGGGAGGTGACAGCCAGCGGAAAAAAGCCAGACTGCAAAAAGATACCACCTGGAATGTAGCTGTTCACGAAAGATTGGACATTTGTAAAATGGACATTTGTAAAATAACATTATATATTGTAAAAAAAAAAAAAAACCATTAAGGGGGTTGGGAAAGCCTGCCCATGTACACCGCCTTGGATTAAAGTCAGAGGAGAAATCCAATGACCAAAAAAGGCGATATATAAATACTGTATAATATTATTATTATTATTATTATTATTATTATTATTATTATTATTATTATTATAAATAATAGTTTATTCAACAATTTTAAAATCTTTTGCCTTTTTAATGGGGGTATTTTAATTAACCAAAACAAAAACCTGGCTATTCTATCTGATTTGTTAACTAAATGTTACCGCTGTTGTTACCTATACATATTGTTGTCCTCTTCTGGCCTGCCAGGCTTCTGCCTTTGGGTCAGGCTTACAGGTGCTTCTGAGCCCTGAGAGTCAGCAAAGAATGTTCCTCCTCTCTGCTTCCACTTCCAGGGTGGACTGCCAGCAGCCTCTTCCTCTGGTCACCCAGTGCCTTCTGTCATCCTCAGCCAGTGTTGCTGCTCAGTCTGGACAGAGACCTGACAAGAGGCCACAGATGGCCATCATTTTGCCACCGGCAAGGCGCCCACAATCCAGGGGTGGCTGCAGTTGCCCAGCAGCCACTCCAGCAAGGCTCAGGTTCTTCCTCTGGGCTCTGGTGGGGAATGAGGTGAGTCAGACAGTGGCCCGGCTCACAAGCAGAAAACACCAGCTGCTCATCCGGTTACTGGTGTATGGCAAGATTACTGCACATCAGCTGGAAGCAGAACCTTTTCAGACATGAAAAGCAAATATTTTCTGAGCTACAAACACATTTGGGCTTGTGAATACTAGAGCTGTGAAGGTCAATATCCTCTCTATACTGCACTCGGAGAAACAAACCGAGAAATAAAACAGTAAAACTAACATAGAAAAACCAAAGATCAGTCAGTGTGTTGGATCTACAACTGAAAGGCTTTCCAAAGGGCACATGTGCCATTATGCAGGACTTCAGGCAACATTGTCTTCTCAGGCCTGCACAGGCAAGCAGCTTCCTTCTACTCAAATCCCACAGGTATCCAACCTTGATGGCAGCAGGACAGCCATGCATTTGGGGAGAGAAGACAACCACCACCATTACTCTTTTTAGCAGGATAGAACCAACTTTGGGAGGAAAAAACTATTCCCAAAACGGCAACATTACCATTGCCTCCAGTATGGAATTTTATCCCATAAGGACACCACATTAGTACACATGATGAAGCCCTTTGCACACTCAGAAAGTGCTCTACAAATGCTAAGTATTATAACCAGAAAGTGGCTTTACTGTATTTATTATTATAATCAAAAACTGTCCAGGGAATCTCTGAAGATTGTGCCAGGGTGCCATGTGGTTTCTAAGTACTACGCTGTGCTGGACCGCTAGGAGCAGTCCAAGGCTGAACAATCTCTGTGCTTCCAAAAGAGTTGGGAGTGTGCTTTTAAATTATGAGAGGCCAACTTGTTTTTGAAGGGTGTGTGTGTGTGTGTGTGTGCGTGCGCACGCGCTTTTAAATTATGAGAGGCCAACTTGTTTTTGAAGGGTGTGTGTGTGTGTGTGTGTGTGTGTGTGTGTGTGTGTGTTTGTGTGCGCGCGCGCGCGCTTTTAAATTATGAGAGGCCAACTTGTTTTTGAAGGGTGTGTGTGTGTCTGTGTTCATAATTCCTGTGGTGATCTAGCCTGCTGGGCAGATGTGCAGGAAAAAAGAGACACACAACTGGTGAACCTGACCACATCCATCCCACCTCCCAATTGGATGAGCACAAAAGACCAGTATCCTCTCAGCACATACGTCAGTGACTGGAGGATTGATCCGGATACCCAACTGACCAGGCACACACCACCTCCTTAGCACACACACTTACCCATGGCAGCACTAGCCCTGAGAGGCCATCAAGGATGAGGGAATGATAGCTCTTTGCTCAGGACCTAAAAAGAGATGTGGGAGAAAGGACAAATGGAAACAAACCAGTACTTGCGATTTAGAAACAAACAAATAGGTCTTCAAGTTAGAGGCAAAAAAATGAAAGCAATAAAAAACCTGCCCTGATTTACCCTAAACATAAGTCCTACCTAGAAAGATACTCACCATCGATGCCATTTTGCCATTCACTTCTAGATAGCGCTGGAGGGGTGGTGAGCAATGGACACCTTTGTTCCACTCACTGGCTTCGCTCGAGGTGGGGCGGAACAGTAAGTTCCACACTGTGCTAACCTCCATTTACTCCCTGGCACGAGGCGGCCCCACCCTCTCGCTGTCAGAGCCATTCAGTGCAGCGAAGGCAACGCGCAGTAGACTGCCTCATGCCAGGGAGTAAACGGAGGTTAGCACAGTGCGGAACTTGCGTTCTGCCCCACCTCAAGCGACGCCAGTGGTTCCACTGCTTGAATGAAAACACACCTAGATTCAATCCAGCCAGCTTCTTTACACAGTTTCCAGCTCTGATCTGATCCAGCTCTGATCTTCCAGCCCTGATCCAGCTCTATCATTCTATCATTCTGGTTACTCAGAGGCAGAAAAACTTAGATCGGCCTCCTGTACCTCCCCTTGGCCGTGGCCAGATCATGGATGGACTTGACCAATGGAAAGGTGGATGCCAAACAGCAGAATGCTGCTGTTACTTCCTGGCCTCTTTATTTTCACTGGTCAGGTCCAGCCTCTTCGGTGTTCCCAAGTCACATCCTAGCTCATTTTTTCCCTGCTTACATGCAGGTGACAGAGGTCAGGATGTCAGAGACGAACTATGCTGTCTACCCTAACCAGTGTCATTTTACATACATATCAGGGCTTCCTAACTGGGAGAATGATTCCCATTCACCACTCTCCCTTTGATTATGAATGTCCCTAATCTAATGCCATCTATCATTTAAGTATTGGCTTGAGATTTCAGACTGATATTCTTATGCCAGATTCTCATTTGTGACTCTGCATGACAATTGCACATGCCAGTTCTGAACTAGCTGCAGTCAGCCAAAATCAATTTTAGTCAGTTAGCCAGGAATGGTTTTAGAAAGGGACATTTTTTTCACAAACACATTGGGCTGTGAAAAGTAGACAGTGATCTCATCATATTTGCTTTCCAATCTCACCTTTCATAGGGTGCTCTAAAAGAAGGCTTGTGTTGCTAATTCAGTGTTCTGAGAAAGAAAAAATGCAAATTAGTCTTGAAAATGTCAGCCCTTTATAGCCCTGTCCTAAGTGGCAACCAGAGTGAGCCAGGTTCACATGGTAGACTTTTTCAAGTCAGTTCTTTACTTCTAATTTTCTTCACTAATTTTCTTTGAATACATGAATGAAAGTAGAGGCAAATGACACACAACTGAACAGTTCAGTGTTAGCATAGAAATCTGAAGCTGTAATCCTATACACACTTTCCTGGGAGTAAGTCCCATTGAGCATGATGGAACTTACTTCTGAGTAAATATGAATAGGATTGCACTGTGAGTATCATAACAACTTGCATCAATCTTTCTGTCAACTCTCTGCAACACATTACCCCAGCTATTGGATAAAGTACTGTGATGTTATAGAATGTACCTAAATACTCACTGCTGGGGTAGAAGGGTCAATCACAGAGTGTTGGAAATTAGTGCACATGTTACGAGGGAAGTGGAAGTCATTTTGGCTAGGAGAAAATCCATTTTATACCTGTAATAAAGAGGTACTTAGGAGTAGATGCCTCCAAAATTGTCCCTGTCCACATTTCAACCTGGATTTTGAATTCCAAATTACCTGGAAGCAGAACCAGTGCATTAGGATTCCTCCACTGTTGTTGTTTTTTATTTCCAAAGTTTATAGGGAGTAAGCACAGTTTGCCATAGCTTTTTTCACTCATTTTCAAAGAATATGTGCATGTGTGCACCTGATAAACACTACACAAAAAGCAATCTTGATGCAATCAGTCATAAATAAGATGGCATCAAGATTCCTTCTTACAGTAGCTGTATTTTACTAGTGTATGCATATATAGTTGGGTGTCTTTATAAAATACTGCAACCAAAACAATGTGGGACTGTATGATGGATTATATCAAGATGATTTCCCCCCTGCTGTTTTACCATGCACATGTGCATATCAGTAAAACACTGCACAAAAAGTATCCTGACAGTATTGTATGATGAAATCAAGGCTGCTTTTCACAGTGTTATTTAATGTGCACATGCACTTTGGTATTAGAGGGGAGGGGACAAATGGGTTCAAGGAACTGAATGTTTCAGAAAATTGTGGTGTTTTTGTGCATGCTCCATTGCTCCAGTTTCAGAATTAACTTCAGAAACTTTCTTCTTTAAATTGGAATTTAGGAGAAGTGGAATGCAAGGCAAACCAAACCCACTGAACAATACAGGAATGCAACTGGGACCAGCAAATCTTCCCTATTTAGGAACTTTAGAGACAGGACAGCAGAGACTTGAATTCAATTTAGAACAGCGAGAAGGGCTAAGCCTAAATACCATGTGTTGTTTCAAAATAACCAAGCAAATATTGAGCTGCTGATTTCTAGGATCACTAGCAATCTCTTTAAAATTCTTCTTGAACATACAGTGTGTGTTTCAATTACAATGCCTCATTACAACATCCAGCATATATCTCAACCATCCAATTATTCAATTAAGCCCTTGCATGGAAAATGACCTTCATGCCTGTCTCTCAACAAAGTGCCCAGCCATCGCAGCCTGAATGGCAAGCTCAAACTAGCCCAGGCCAACTCCCGGTCCAATTATAAAAGTAGATAGGGAAGAAGGGACATCTGAAAAGAATTAGATGTTGCATACAGATATGATGACATGGCCCCAGAAAACATAATGGCAGTGCTTGCACATAATGGCAGTGCTTGCCAGCAAAAGCAGCAGAGATGAGATGGGTGAGTGTTGAGATCGACAAATTTAAAAGAGACCCAACAAATCCCTGAGACTGGCAGGCTATGGCAAGCCACGTATATGGCCATATTATAAGTTCTTATTGCATAACCTAAGATGACAGCCAGGTTCCATATACACACACAATTTGGCCTTCTTTAGGAAAGCTGTTTCTCCTTCGTGATTGAGTCAACAAGTCTGCCTTCAGAGTGCCCTGCTGCAAGTTGTTAACAAAACAAAGTATCCTTTCCTTTAAAGGCTGATCTCCACTGAGAAATGCAACTGCAACGTTCTGACATACTGAAATTAACAGTCGCATCGATTATTCACAGCTGATTTTCATACGTTTTGTGCATGCTGTCCTGAGACCCATTTTTCATCTGCTAAATATGATGGCTGAGGCAAATTAGAAACAAAGCAAAAATGCATGTGTCTTCAATGAATATCTCAAAAATTGGAAAGCCATGTCTTCAGCACAATTGGAGGAAAAGAAAAGGACTTTGCAGCAGGTGTTCATTCAGGGCCTAGTCCTTACATTTCATAGTTTGGAGTTGCACAGGCCAATTCTCAGGCATAAGTCTCAGGAAGATCAACAGCATTCTCTTCCAGCAGCGTCACTGCAGGGGGGGGGGGGAGCTCCAAGTTCCGCCGGGCTCTGAGCCTCCGTTACACGACGGGAGTCTCCCGTCGGCTCAGAGCCCGGTGGAACTTGGAGCTCCGCCCCCCCCCCCCTGCAGTGACGCTGCTGTTCTCTTCCAAGCAAAGAATTACATCTGGGCCTGTATTGGAGACCCTGTAGTTAGTTTGGAGGCTTCTTTCCTGTTAGATTCTTATCATGCTAGAAAACTGCTTTGTTTTGTGTAGTCATATTTATATGAATTCCCTTTCAGGGGTATTTCAAGGACCTAAAAAACACTCCCACAAGGCAGCTCACTCTAGTGTAACAGACGACGGCAAGAAGACAAAGAAGCTGGAGTCACCCTGCAAGCAAGAGGGCAAAGTCACTCAGCTGCAACAACAGACCCAGCAAGTGACTAAAACACCCAGGAGGCACACATCAGCCACCTTCTCCTGTCCTTTGTGTTTTGTAACAAACAAACGTGCAACAAACTTTGCAGTCATGCAAGTTTTCATGGCTTGCTACAATGGACAGTGAAACAACGTTTATGGGATTTCCAGCCATGTAAAATTCTAAATGAAGAAATAAAGAATTGTTCAGTCCAAATTTCTGAAGAATTTCTACAGGCAAGTTTTGGACTGAACAATTCTTTATTTCTTCATTTAGAATTTTACATGGCTGGAAATCCCATAAACGTTGTTTCACTGTCCAAACTTTGCAGTGTGCTACAGAACGATCACCCAGACAGAAACATATGGAGCCATAACTACCCTGCTATAGATGCCTTGAACTGGACTAACTGTTCAGTCCAACAAAGGAAGGTGTTTTATGAGGACGAACGGAAGCTCCAAATCAAATACATTGTTAAGTGTACAGAGGTCTCGGATATCCGGGTTTAAGAGCCATATAAAAACAGTAAAACACGTAAAAGCAAGTCTATGATTTAAAAGATTAAAAACAGTCTTAAAAACAGTCTTTACAAACAAGTCACACATTCACTACATTTCATCCGTGGTCTGCAGACATGTTCAGGTGGACAGCAAAACAAGCTGTAAGATGTTACCATGGAAGTGGGCTGAGTATGTACTTTAAACAGTAAAAAGACAGGAAAGCTGCAAGCGCAGAACCTCAGAGACCAGCTGTGCAATTACACTTGTTTTTAAGTGTTTTACTGTTTTTACATGGCTCTTAAACCCAGATATCCGAGATCTCTGTACATTGTAACGAGCCTTGAAGAAAACTTTTGACATTGTTAAGTCCTGTAGGAAAGTGGTTCAAATCGTAAAGAAGCCAGAATTAAGGCACACACTGGGTTTTGCTGTTATGGTTTTTTAAGGCATCGCTGTCCACTACTGAGAAGCCATTTCTAGCAAAAAGAATGTGTAAATTTTGCTTTCTTGCTTTTATAGCTTTGAATACATGAAAGAAAGTAGGGGCAAAGGGTTAAACTATACTCAGCAGGTGATAGTCATCAGCCCCAACTAATAATCTCCATTTGTTTTTCTTATAATGAATAGTCAAGCTGTTGGGGGCTCTTCCACCCTGTCAACAAAGCCATTTTTTTTTTGCCCACTCCATCTGCCCATAATGTTCCATGTTCTTTGACCACCCTTTAGCTTTCTCTAAAAGTAAATGTTAGCCCCAAGGAATCTTTGTGTCTTCTTGTTAGTACTGAGCTGTAATATCACTGACAGAACATGTCCCCTGGAACTTCCTCCCATGTATTTTTCATTTGCTCTTCCGTGGCTGCTCTCAGTCCCAGAAAAAGCAAAGCATCAGCTCACAGCACAGCGTGGAAAGATACAGAGAGTTGTCCAATTGCCTTTACACACTGTGTTATGGGCTGCTACTTAGCCCTGGAAGATAGGTAAGTGCCCCTGTGTTGCCTAGGCAACCAGGTGACACTTTGTATCTTCCTGGTGGCTCACAGAACAGTGCAAGAAAGTTGCCCGTTGGCCTAGTCTATAATCAGATATGTCCTTAACTAGTCAGCCGATAGCCATAATCCAATATCTGAGTACATATTGGCATGTGTGGTTCATCAATTGAAAGCCATCAGATAACTTCCGATGTATAGGTATATGTGAATGGTTAGCATCCCTTCTCCATATAGTATGTGTCTCTTTTGTGCAATATATAGGTAGCCCCTCAATGATTGGTAGCCTCAATGATTGGTAGCTAAATTTGTGAACTGACTGCATTGGAAAGCAGTAGCCACGGTCAAAGAACTGCACGACTTGTTATGTGTGATTAAGAGGACATTGGACTTGTGTTTCCTAAGCAGTCACCTCCCATGTCACATAATAAACCACTTTTGAAGCTGAGTGTGCCTTCAAATCGGGGTATCACAAAGTTTGTGATATGGAATTGAAGTGGAGCCTGATGTTCAAACAAATCAAGTAAAAAAAAATTGGTCATGCTCAATCCTTTACATGGTAATGCAGTGGATCTCAAACACTGTGTTTGAGGTGATGCAAAGTGATATGAGCCTTCTATCTGTGGTGTTGTATTTCTGACAGTCCACTCACATACACAAGCCTTGCCATAAATTTGCAGTTATCAAGTGATGCATACACATATGCGAACCAGTTCTAAGCTTCCTTTTCCAAACTGGATGCTTGAAGCTGATCTTCTTTTAGCTGATCTTTAAGCTGATCTCACTGAAGTACTTTTAGCTGATCTTAAAGATTGCAGTGGAACACAAAGAAGGAGACAGTCACTTTAGTATGTGCTCAGGGATGAAATCTGGAAACATCCAAAGATGAACGTATTTTAAGAGTAAAAAGTAAGTGTCATGATTATAGGAGTGTATCAGTGAGTTCAACTCTGGTCCTCTTTCTCATTCAGCACATATTCATGATAATGGCAAGACAAATGGGCTTATGCATTTATAAACAAGTTTATCCTATCATTGGCATCTTGCTAGTACAGTACAAATGAGGGAATTACCATATGCTTGGCTTTGATCTGTAGTGGTTCATTAGTCATGACTTGCTGGATTGTAAGTATCTGACTAATGTTCTACCATCTACTGGAGTTTACTCCTCAATAAAATTGGGCTAGGTATTTCCGAATTAGTTCATTCATTCTTCATTACTTAGAGGAAGATGCCATGAGATCCAACTCTTCCAGCTGGCACAGTGATAGTGCAGTGTGGAAGGCAGCACAATCCTTAAGCAAGATTTGACCCGCATGTCCTTTTCTAAGCACATTCCCCTACCAATAATTCATCCCAACATTTGTTTATAATGCTCATAATACTCCTTTGGCCAACCAACTATGATTGAGTAGATACATCAACTGGCTTGTAAACAGAACAGCTGCCCAAACAATATGGTGTCTTTATAGTCTGTTGTTATTCTTGGTGAAAGGTCCAAAGCAATAATATTTATAGAAAAGAATAGGAAAGGCCCTAAGTATTCAGCACTCTTTGTATACTTAGGAGACATTGGATTGCCATCATAGAAGACGGGCAGCCCAATCCTATCCAGCGTTGGCACAGTGGGCCCACACGGCCCACAATGTGTCCAAGCCTGGGATTGAGCAGGCTTGAGGTCTCCTCAGGGTAAGAGGACATTTGTCCTCGTACCTCATGTCGAGCCCCAGCCTGCTCAATGGGGCTACTCGGATCTGCACCAGCTATGTCGCCCGAGTAGCCCTGTGTAGAGCTTCCAGGCCGGGGGGGGGGGAGAGATAGGATACGGTGGAGGTCTTCTCCACTGATCCCTCCCACGCCCAATCCAACTGTGTGGATCCAGAAGATTTCCTTCTAATATGATAGGCTTTTCTTGTTTTCAGACAAGGTAATAAGCCATTTCCTAGTGGAATCCAAATGTACCCCCACCTTTCCTTTTAATCTAGAATATAAATGTTCACCCCATCAGGGCTGACCCTAAACTGCTTGCATGGAGATATGGTGCTGGAAGAATTACGTTTATGCATATTTCAGATGAATTTAAAATATTGCAATGGATTACTTTAATTTCCGTCCTGTTAATTGTTTTGAAAGAATTGATTATAAAGGGACATGAATAATGATATTGTTTTTAAAAGGTTAGCTTCCACTGCTAAAGAAGATGCATACATACATATTTACAAATACAGCAGAAGTATGTAACAGAAGTATGCAATTATGTTTCATAGATCTGAAATGAAGATAGGAGCCCTGCTGAACTCTGTGTGTGTGTGTGTGTGTGTGTGTGTGTGTGTGTGTGTGTGTGCGTGTGTGTGTGTGTGAGACACACACACATTGATGTAAACATTTCAAAAGCATTGTTATCCAGAGCTTCTCGCTTCATTAAAGTGTCCTTGGTAAAAACAACATAATTCATTTGAGTCATCATGTTTTTGCCAAATGGTAGCACGACCTCAGCAATACGGAGAAGAATGGCACCTGAATCAAAAGCCTCTCTCCAATGGGTAGTATTAAATATGACAAGGCAAGTACAAGCCAGGTCTAATAGCAAAAGCCTTTTGACTTTTTTTTTTTAAGATGTTCAATCGAACATTTAAAAGGTTTAGTCTGTATCAGGTCTAGAAAGCACCCCTGGGGCAGGCTTAAGTAACTACGCCATTAGGCACAGAGCTGCAAATTGCCTATTAAGCCTGACTGAAACTGTAAAATTGCTTTTCACAATGCAAATTAATGTAAATAAGAACAATTGGTTACACATATCAAAGACTATCAAACTGTCGACAGATGACGCACTCTGCTTTTTCCCCTGGAATTAGCATTACTTTAAAGTTATATTTAGTTCATGTTGAGTCCTGGGTATTCCTGTGATGAATTCTTCAAAAAAAAAAATACTATAAACCACTACATATATAATAAACCAAAGAGTGTCTTCTTTTTTTGTGATAGATTACAAATCCTTTTTTTATATACAAGAGTGTTGTTTTTTCATCCAACTCCAACAGAAATACAGTGCGACAATTTATAAGAGACAAAAACATAAAATTGTTTCATACTAATAAGTAGGTGAGGGGGAAAATGGTTGTAAGATTCAAGGGATGATCAAAGCTTTCACTGTATACCCTCTGGGCAGCAACTGTGTGTCATTTCTAACGCTGCTGCCTGCCTCTGAAAACTTCCTGCTTTGCGTATTTTAAGGCTTCATTTTACAAAGCTGTATCACAATGCAAAAGCAAAAAAAGAGCCCCTTTCTTCTGTATGCTCAATTAATGTATTGTATGCAAAGCCGCATGCCTAGAAAGCCAGAACGGAGTCATCACCATATGACCAACAGAGTTTCTGCTTTGTTGCCTACTGAACTGGCCGTCCACGAATTCTTGTGTTCTGACAACAGAATGGAAGCATGATTACAGTGACCCTCAAAAATGCTCCACTTCTCATGGTTTTGATGGAGCCATGACATATGGAGGTCAGCGTCCAAGCGAGGCTGCACGACCCGAAGGAGGGTGGCGCACCAACGAAGACGAAGCAAGTGAGGCATGACAATGTCTTTGTGTTCCTGCTTAACAGAGTCCCAACAGCTATGGAGTTGGGGAATGAGAGCATGACAGCCAGACAACAAGTCTAGGCTGGGCAAGAATGCAGCCATTTGTCATCTATTTCACTCTGCTTACTCTTGTAGGAGCACTCAGTGATGAAGCGGCAGTCTCCAGAAGAGGCAGAAAGCAATTTTCAGTAAGAGGGGTGGGACAGGGATATCAGATGTGTGTGGGCAGTAGACCAAGAATTAACCAAGTGGTCTCATTCATGCACTTGGCCGGATAGGGTCACTCAGCACAAGATAGAAAGCTGCCTTATACACAGTCAGACCCTTGATCTATCTACCTCGGTATCATCTGCATTGATTGGCAGCAGCATTCTCAGGTTCAAATCCAGGATCTTTCTCAGACATACCTGGAGATACTAGGAATTGAACTTGGGTCCTTCTACAATGAATTTCAGTCCCTCCCCTAACATTCTATCCTCAGAAAAATTGCACTGGTATAGATAAACTTTACACTGGCAGTTCTAGCGGAAAACCAGGTGGAGTTGGGTGTGTGGTGGTGGAGAAGCAAGCCTTAATCAGAATCCTATGCTTGCTCTGGGTCAATTCCGTTCCTTTTAAATGGAATTGACCCAGAAAACAAGGTTACCTAACTTCAGACATTCCATAAGGACTCACACAGCCCAATCCTATCTCCCCACCAGCTTGCACGATGCAGCGGCACTGATAGAGCACTCGCTGCATGCAACGGTAGGGAGGGGAGACCAGATGGTCCAGGAGAGGTAAGTAAAAATATTTTTTACTTACCTCCCTGTAAGCTGCCAGGTCACCAATGGGTCTCCTTGGACCTTAGTTGGTGTAAGTTCGAGGAGCCTCAGTGGGTGTGTCGGATTGGGAAAAGGAGGATAGTATCTTGGCATGCACTGCTGCCACCAAGATCCTCCCTCTCCCGCCCCAGTTCGGTCCAATCCCTGCCCCAACCTTCCCCCAAACTGCCCCTGCCACCACTCTATCTGCACCAGTGGAACATCTAGAAACTATTGGCATGTGTGCAGAGCCATTTTCACCAGCAGCTCTGAAGTGCACAACGGTGGTGCGACATTTGCACCACCAGAACAGGGCTGACAGCAGCTGATTGCAAGATTTGCTGCTATAGGCCCTGAGTAGGATTGGGCTGACAGACAACTTCTTACACATCAACCTTCTACCTCACAGAACGATGAAAGTTTCAAAAGTCACTGTGCAGTTCTATCATATTCTAACTCCCATGGACTACTACCAAGCAGACAATAATATATAGGTCATTGGATTTCTCCTCTGACTTTAATCCAAGGCGGTGTACATGGGCAGGCTTTCCTAACCCCCCTAATGTTTTTTTTTACAATATATAAAAGTCCAATCTTTCATAAACAACTACATTCTCGATGGTATCCTTTTGCAGTCTGGCCTCTCCACTGGCCGTCACCTCCCACACTCGGCCGACGCAGCTGGGAGCTCTTATCACTCCTCACAGAGGCTTTCACAGCTTTTTGTCGGCAGCATGTCTCGAACTTGCCATTCACCGATCTTCGGGCTTGCAAGGCAGCAGCTATACTGACTGAGCCAGACCCCTCTGCCACTGACAATGAATAGTCAGAGAGAAGGCATAACACATGTTCAGCTTTGGCCCTCAGTACAGAAACTGTTCAGACTTCCCTCCTCTTCAGGTGTTGCCCTCTAGTGACTTCACCAACCAACACATAGGTTGTTTCAGCCCTTCCTGTCAGCATCCCAGGGTCCTATTGCCTATCAGTATCCAGTTGACCCCAACTGGGACCAGCCTGCCAGTTGCCATTGCTAGGGGTTTCTAGAATGTCCCCTGTCCTGAATTGGCTCCAGGAACTGTTGGGGCCATGGTGCTGATGCCTGAGACAGCCCAATTAGCCGATTCATCCCCTGCTGTGGGCAAAGGGAAGAAAGGAGGCCAAGTCCAAACTCCAGGCCGGTTCAGTGAGGATAGAGAGCACTAGTCTGTGGGAGGATGCAAGAACATCATTGCCCAGCTGTCGGTGGCATCAGCATCCTCCGCACAACACTTGAGGATCTCACAAGAAGAGGGAGGGATTTCCAGTGCCCATGCCAGATGCAGGAGGCTATATGGGCAGTCTGCTGTGGAAATGCACCAGGACGGAAAAACCCCAGCTGGCAACCTGGATCCAGCAAGGAGCAGGTCATGGAAGTCATTGGAGATGAGCAGGGCTATGATGTTGGAAACTCCCTCCCTTCTCTAATCAGAGACACAGGGCACAGCAGGACACAACCTCATCATACTACATTTTGCCTCTGTCCGCTAAGATAATGAATACTGAGGTTTTATGCATGGTTATTGGAAGAAAATGCCACTCTGTTTGGTGGGGCTCCCTCCCTAGTAAGTATGTTTGAAATTGCATTGGGGGCAATCATCTGTACTTTTGTGGGAGTTGGCCCCATTTAATTCAGTGAGACTTACTTCCAATTAAACAGGGATAGGACCAAACTACCAAGTACATGAACAGCCCAATCCTAACTAAATGCTGACTACAGGGCGCAGCAATGCCACCACCGTCTCAGCTGCATCCTGAGGGCAGCTGGAGACCATGCAGGGGCAGAGAGGGAAGTAAAAGAATGTTTTACTTACCCACCTCCACCCACATAGTCCCCACTAGGTCTACTTGAAGTTCAATTAGAGCAAGGGGTGTGTGAGCGACAAAATGGAGGTTAGGATATCACAGAGCTCTACCCCCAAGACCCACCCCTGGCATCACCTGACATGCACCCCCGATCTGCCCACCACCTGCCCTGTTCCGCCCCCCTCCCCATCCTGACCGGTGGCATACCTGTACCAGCTGGGGCAGCGGCATCCAACGGTCTTCTTCCAGTGCTGCCCCTCTTGCGGCAGTGCTTGAAAAATGGCCAACGCACTGCGCACACCTCCATCAGTCATTTTACGGTAACAGAAACACTTTCCATTGCTGTAAATAGCTCCATGCACTGGCCCGATTCTAGTTAGGATCAGGCTGTAAAAGATATATATTTATATCAGAATAATACACCGAGAAATAGTGTGTGTTGTTTGCAATGACAGGTAAAGTCCCACCATTAAGACTAGTTTTGCAGACAGTTGATGCAAGTAAATTGGAGACAAAATTGAAAGACAACTGCAGGGCCTCTTGTGTAGGTTGATATGTACTTAAGGTGACCTCAGAAATGTGAAAGCAGCTAAACTACCCTGGCAACAAGGAACACACACAAAATAATGTACTTGAATGCATTTTATCAGTGAACGCTTAACAGATGGACAAGGCACCAGAATGATTGCACTAGGGAGTCGGCAGGTGGAGAGCGAAACCAAGAACGGCTGGCACCCACCAGACTCAAATACCTTGAACAGAAGACAAGCTGGCCACGAAGAAGACTGGCAGAGGACAGCAAAACAAGCTCAAATAACATGCAGGTGGAGATGTCATCATTTTGTTGTCAAGTAGACAACAATCTTTTCCAATATTAAAAGCAGGGCAATAAAGGTTTCAAAGGCTGCTTCTCCCCGTTAGGAAAATGTTTAAAATAGGCAAGGATATGACATGAGAGTAAGCGTTCCTACGTGTCTATCACAGAACCATCTCAATCCAAATGCACACACAAAGAACCTAGCAAGTACCTGTCGTTGCAGAGCACATTTCAAATGACATTTTTTGCTGTGATCCATAAACCACTTGAGCACCTTTGTCTGCTCTGTCGTTTTATGCTAATGCAGGTTGTGTACTTGGATTCTTGTGCCAACATTAGGGAGAGGAAGACCTTAGAGGGCTGGTCTTATATGCGGACTGCATCCAGGGATGCCAGACTACCAGTGTCCTGAGTGTCTGTGGTAAGTTACTGACAGCCCAATTCTATCATCAGGCTGCGCTGCTGGAATATTCTGGCAGCACAGCCTGATTTATGATGCCCCCAAAAGCATGTGACCTGGTCACTGCCAGAAATGACAAGTGGCACTGGCAATGCCAGCCATATGGCAGCAGTCTCCCTTGATCCCCAGGCGCCGGTAAATCAGGGAGGGAAGGAAGTAGGAAAACCAGAAGCATTTCTGGGCAGGGAGGGGGGAGGAAATGGGGGGCAGAGAGCAGGCAAGAGAGGTGGATCTGGGGCAATGGTGCATGCCGGATCTTATCCCCTCTTTTCAAAACCTCCCCACCCCTTTTCTCTCTGGTCTGTCAGTGGCGGGTATGTGGAGCTGCCAGCCGTTAGCAGCAGTGGCTCTGATGCACTTTGCAGTGGTATGACATTTGCGGTGCCACTGTGGACTTTACAACAGTGGATTGCAAGATCAACTGTCATCATGGCCCCAAAGGGCTGGGCCATCAGTACATCTCCTGAACATGGTACGACTTCTAGATGAACACAAACATCATGTGAAAAGACCGACCACCATAAGTGTAACAAACATACAAAACAACAGCAACCAATGTGGGTTATTCTACAAAAATCAGAAGTGATTACCCTGTTTCTCCAGTACTTTGCTGACCATCCCGGTACATGTTTGCTACATTGTTAATGAATGCACATCATTAGTGGAAGGGGTGGCTTGGGATGTAGTGCATTGAGCCACGTTTTGCTGCATGTGCATCATTATATTTCAGCGCATCATTATATTTCAGCCTCTTCTCAGGTTATAGTCTTAAATTAGTAACATTCATTCTGTTTGGGTGGGTATGACTGTTTTCAGCAGGAGTGTGTGTGGCTATTTTTAATCTCTGACAGTGCATAATATTGACTCAAAGCTTGATTCAATCACATTTTTCAATAACGATCTGTTGTGGGCATATGTTTTCCACATTTGTGAAGAATCTATGAGCTGTGTTTATGCAAAGAGATCTGGGGAGCCTAATGTATTAAAATGATATTGAAACAGCTTTTTCCATCTTAGAAACATTGCAAGGATTAAATCTTGTCTGGCCCCTTGCTGATCTGAAAACAGTTTTACATGATTTAACAACATCTAGATAGGATTACTGTAATTCGTAGTTCACAGCTTTGCCAATGTCGTCATTACAGAAACTGCATTTGCTTCCGAATGCAGCGGCAGCAGTTTGAGTGATCTCTAGCACCTTTCAAAATGAGCACACATTACCCTGGTCATCAAGCCTTTTTGCTGGGAAAAGACTATAAGCGTTCCTTTCAGAATTACAAGCCCATAATAGTTTGGGGATTGATTATCTCAGTCAACTTTTTTTAATACAATTTTGCCATTATAGGCCTAACCCACCAATCCGATGGGTGACTTTATCAGAAGCTCAGGACCATTAACTCTGAATGATGTCCTATGGGGAAAGAGGGGGATTAGGGTGCTCAGTGCAAAGATCAATAGCTGTAATGCTGGCCTATTTATTTTATCTATATCTCTAAAAATTCTCCCATTGGAAGAACAGTTCCAGATGGTTCATTTCTTTTCCATTCTGTTGCTTTCTTCGGAAAAGCATTCCTGCATATATGTGTTTGCGTGCATGCATGTGTATGTGTATGTTTGTGTTTAAACAAACACACACACACACACACACACACACACACACACACACACACAATTTGCATATATTCCTAGAGTGATGCTTTTCACAGTGCACTCTCATCAGAGTACCTACAGTGGTCTAAACCTCGAAGGTTTCCAACCTTCAGAGGCCCACGTACCACCTACGTGGGCCTCCGAACGATTGTGTACCACCGGAAGAAAGTGCCAATAACACCATCGGCACTTTCTGGGGGGAGGGGGCAGTCTGCCTGCGACAATTTTTCCTGGACTGCAGAGCAGGCAGGAGAATCCTCCCGCGTGTGCCACAACCTGGAGAGAAAGGCTCCAGCCCTGCCGATCCAGCAGGGCTGGAGCCTTTTTTCCCCAGGCTGCGGAGTGGGAGGGAGAGTCTTCCCGTGCATGCCGCAACCCAGACAGCCATGCTCCAGCCCTGCTAGATCAGCAGGGCTGGAGCTGCTTTGAAGTTTAGTGCTGTGCGCCAGCACTAAACTTCAAAGCCCTTATCTGTCTTTCTGCGATATCAGAAAGGCAGATAAGGACCAGCCAGCTGTGTACCACTGGAGGTCACTCAAAGTACCACCGGTGGTACGCGTACCACAGGTTGGGACACTCTGGTCTAAACAGAAAAAAGCCCTATTCAGGTGTTATGATCTCTGTGGAAAGAAAATGAATGAGATCAGCAGGATTGCATACACTACCCCGCCCACAGACACACACACTGATGACTTGCCACTAGCTTCTCCCCCAGCTCTCCTTGTTTTAGGGCTTGTCTGCAGAGGTATACATTGAATGCAGGGAATATTTCTCCCCATGACTGATAACCCTGAACATTCCAAAGGTCCAAGAATGGAGAGAAACTTTACCCGCATTCAGCATTTGCTTCTGCAGACAATGCGTGGAGAGTGGGAGGAGAGGGGATAGCTACTGCCTTGATGGATGTTTATGTACAGGGTGGCCACAAAGTCCCTATTCAGCTCACAAATATTTAAGAGGACAATCCTATCCATCCCCCCCCCCCCCACTGATGCAGCCGTGCCAAAAACGGGCATGATGTATCCTGCAGTGTGTGTGTGTGGGGGGGGGGGATTGAGAGGCTTCTGAAAGTAAATAGGATTTAAAGCCTACGTAAGCCTACTGACCTGCAATGGGTCTCCTCGGACCTGCACTAGAGATTTTGCTAGGGGGCGGGGAGGCTGCTGCTGGAAGGGATAGGATCAGGCATGAGCCTTCACAGTGGTGTCACGGGGGGGGGGCGGCTGGGGAGCTATTCCCCTGTGTGACAGCCACGGTCTCCTTGCAAGGAGGAGCTGCAGTGGAATTTTTGCGGCCAAAGAGCAGAAACACGCTGAAAACAGTGGATTTTCTGGGCCCTCCCGCCTGCCCTGTGTTCTGGAAGGCTTCAAATGAAGCCTTCCGGGAGTGCAGGGGGCAGAGCGATGATGCAAAACGGGTCATTGGCCTCCCCTTCGGCGATACTAGCAATGCAACTGCACCTTCAGTGATGGATCGACTCGCTCCTGCAGCTTCCCTGCTCCCCCATCACGCCCCCTCCCTGCCCCCAACACTGCCTTACCTGCTCTAGTGGATGTAATGTAGCTCCGCGGATTCTTCTGGACACTGCTGCTCATGCGGCAGCACTCCTAAAATGGCAGCTGACAGAGCACTGCGCTCTCTGTTGGCAGCTATTTTGTGACAGCAGAAGTGCTTTCCACTGTCGCAAAGGGCTTTGCACACCTGTGGTGCGCTGAATAAGATTGGGCCAAAGGACAATCAAATTTGTAAATCGTAAGTCTTCAGGGTTGCATATGCCGCCTGGCTAAAGGACCGTGAGTTCTTGTTTCAGGTGTTTTTTTTGTTTTGTTTTTTACAGATGAAAACTGCTCACGTGTTTTAGGGCTGGGGGAAGGCTAGTACAAAATATTTGAACTTTCACTATAACTGAAATTCAAAGCATTGAAAACATAGTTGGATGTAGTCATATATGGTTTATTTTTGAGTATAAAAACTGACAAAGTTGGAATTCAGAGTACAGCTTCAAATATTAATCATTCTTGAACTCTGTTTCAGATTAAAAATTCACATTAAAAAGTGTGTGAAATTTTACTCTTCCATTCATTATAAAAGGGTTTCTTCCAAGTTATTTCAACAGTTACTGATTACCCAGTTATCGACCTGGATAAAAAAAAATAGAAGAATGCATTGAGATTTTCTTAATGGGTCAGATATTTTAAGCGCTGATTTTCTTTAATGGGTATTGCAGTTCAAACCGAGATCTAGAAGGGAAATTTTGCGTCGAGGTAGAAAGTAACATGAACCTTTGACATTGGCTTTACTCTTTACTGCAGCTGCACTCCCATTAAAGGGTAATTCTGCCTTTAATGAACTAGATTAAAAGCCCTATCTAATTTTAATGCCTAACACAGTTAAAAATACAGTTGAGAGTGAAATGGTAAATGTCAAGGGATGGCTGCATATTCTAGTCTCCAGAAACACTAAGAATGTCTTTTCAAATATCAATTCAAAAGAAAAAATAATAATTTATAATGACCATTATTATAACAGATATTTTCATGATGGAGATGGTTTAGCCTACTTACCATATAAGGTTTCACATAACGTTAATCGAAAGACCTAATCTTATTGAACTAACATTGCCCAGCAAGAGGGAAGATCTCAAGATGAACACCGTACAAGAACAATCCGTAAGAGTAGGCATAGACTGGCTTTGTTCAATGCAACACATTCTGAGTTAATGAGAACTTTGTCAGAATATGTGCTAGCTCGGTTTTCTTCTTCTCAGCTTTGATCCCTAATATTCCAGACCAGTGCCAGCACCAAGTTTTTTTTTTGGGGGGGGGGGGGGCTTGGGCAAGGTCCTGCTCTGGATCCCTTCATGGTTCATTGGTCCCTCACTCTGTTGTCCGAAGACGCCTCCGTGGTCATGTGGCCGGCATGACTCTCCTTGCCGCAGCGCGTAGCATGCGGCTGGAACACGGAGCGCTGTTTACCTTCCCGCAAGCGGTACCTATTTATCTACTCACATTGACATGCTTTGGAACTGCTAGGTTGGCAGGAGCTGGCCAAGCAACGAGAACTCACCCCGTCGCGGGAATCGAACTGCCCACCTTTCGATCGACAGCTCATGGTTCAGCGGTTTAACCCGCTGTGTCATCCCTGTAGGTGATAGGAAACAGCTCCTCCCACCCTCCACAACAGTGAATGGCAGGAAATCTTCTGTGTTGGCAGCATTTACTTCTCCTTCCATCCTCAGAGGGAAGGAGGAAGAGGAGACACTGCTAAATCCTACCCCCATTCACCAATGGGAACAGAGAGCGAGATGAAAAGGAGCTGACACAACTGCCAATTCCGCCTTCTCCCCACCACCCAAAGGCCTTTTTCCACCATCACTGTCGAGTCTACAAAGCAAGAAACAGCCCTAGGCCTATTGCTAACTTCTTTGCAGAAAATTCATACTGCTGATGCTATGCACGTTTCTTAATACTGTGCTGTCCTTTAAGAGAGTTGCTAAAAGTAAGCTCATTTTTATATTGATTTTATTGTGGACTATTCAGTGAGAGACTTATATTATTTTACTAGAGTTGGATCAAGTTATGGCATATTTTGGGTTTGATACACAATAGGATATATGTCTACAGGTTTGTCTATCTATTATGAATGCCCTGATTAAGGGTATCTCTGGCCTAAACCACTGATACTCCCTCCCAGGTTGTTTTTGTGCTGAACTAGCACACTGGCCTAAGTGTGGGAGGCATGGGGACTTGCTTTCCATGTAGAAATCTCAATTTGCCAGCACATTGTGCCTTCAATAGCTCCCTTGTCTAGCATAATCCCACCACTCCTCCAAGCTGTTACCTTTTCCCCTTTACATCTTCCTTCGCAATGGGTTCCTTCACAGTTATGGTGTCTGCACCAAGTCTGTTCCTCTTGGGACTGACCATGTAGTCTACACCCCTAGTGTCTTCTACATAGCGGGCAGAGCAATCTTGCCTAACGGTATCTGGCGGTATATTATCTGCATTAGTGGTATATCTGGTGTTATATTATCCTCATTAGTACTAGTTTGCAAATACTTGTTAAGTTTCACTGGAGAAATTACTCACTGACCAGCTCCTGGGCGTGGTTCAAGGTCCATGATGAATTCCCTGATTCTAGTTGCTGTAAGGCGCTAATTGTGTTTCGTGAACTGGCTAGCATCTTGCTTACGGTTACTAAGCAGAGAGGCATGCAGAGCAGAAAGGAAGCATTTTTTGTGCATAGAGTAAGTGATAGAAGGACTTCACCTGGTAAAGAGTCACAGCATATAACTGCATTTCAAATAATGTCATTCGGAAGTCAATCTTGGGAAGGAAATATGACATATTTCCGTGCCGGCCGCCCTTACTCCCGTGTCGTCGTGAATGTGCTTTACGGCACATTCGCGGCGGCTTCCGGCAGCGGAGTACTCGCTCCGCCACTGGCTATTTCCAGAGGATTGCGCTGTGAGTCTCTATTTGAGGCTGTTTGATAGAGCTTTGTCAGAAACTCCTTTTTCAGCAAATGAAAGCATTTCTCTCTTTTTTGGATGCCTGTTTGACATCTTCTCAGCCTGTAGCAGCTTCCTGTCCTATCTCTACTTTTTTGGAGAAAGGACGAGCAGTATT
This sequence comes from Plestiodon gilberti rubricaudatus, assembly GCA_026170595.1. Taxonomy (NCBI): domain Eukaryota; kingdom Metazoa; phylum Chordata; class Lepidosauria; order Squamata; family Scincidae; genus Plestiodon; species Plestiodon gilberti. The sequence continues at coordinate 140,493,765 of JANXHW010000004.1, read as the reverse complement.
TCCAAGGGATGTGTTAGATTTGTTCAACATTTGTAGCTGGCGACAAGATGATTGGGGCTCTTGACACTTTAGATATTGGGAGTAAAGTGTCGTTCCCTCCGTCCTGTCTATAATTTGGCATGTTTTCTTGAGGAAAAAATGGAACCTATTTAAAAAACAGAAAGAGGGAGATCAAATGCCATGTTCTTTTGCAGATGGCAGCTTTATCACTTTGCTAATAATCCAGGATTTAATGTACTTGAAAAGGTTTGGGTAAGAAAAAGAACATCTTGTGGCTCTTGTAAAAGACTATGTTCAATTGATTATCTCCAGGAAACACCTTACTAGAAGCACTGGCCAAAATGCAAGCCATTTTATTATCTCCAGTCCATCTCTGCCTTCAGAGGATTGTCGTCCTGTTCAGTCAAAAAATTTCATCAGTAATGAAAGTGGGGATGGAGAGACACCATGTCCTCTCAGGGATAGCGTCCAAGGTTGACAAGGTTCTGATTGACCCTCTGGACTATACCCTCTGCACAGAGGCTACACACATTCTGTACACACATAAGTTATGTCAGTATGAACTGTGCAACAAGACAGGGTGCAGATCGCACATACAGAACATATACATGTACAATCTGCACACACACACACACACACACACACACACACACACACACACACACACACACAAATGGATGGCCGGCCATCCTCACTCTGCTGCTGGATTGCCCCTGCAGCCGCCGGAGGAGGTAAGTAATCCCCCGGCGGTGACGGTCTGGGCAATGAGGGAGGGGAGGCCATATCCCCGTCCCCGTTCCGGCTGGCGCGGCCGTTACACGGCCTCCTCTTACTTCCTGGCGGAAATACAAGGAGGCCCATTGGGGTTTCCCTGGTTTACACCAGGGGAAGGGGGCGAACATCCCCTTTCCCCGAGTAGACCTCCGGGCCGCTCCAGAGTGGCCCGGAATGGGGATAGGATCCGGCGGGCGGCCTAGGGCTGCCCACCAGGTAGTTAGGCAGGATTGCTCTGCCTGCTATGTAGAAGACATTAGGGGTGTAGACTACACAGTCAGTCCCAAGAGGAACAGACTTGGTGCAGACACCATAACTGTGAAGGAACCCATTGCGAAGGAAGATGTAACAGCTTGGAGGAATGGTGGGATTATGCTAGACAAGGGACCTATTGAAGAATATATATATATATAATCTACACAGAAGGTCAGAAGAGCATACAGAAGTTAGGGATGGGGACAGCAGCCTCAATAGCACATGCACACACAAACACACACACCATGTGTTCATTATCCATTGAATTTAATTGACTAATGGGATTTGGGTCTTTGGCAAACACCTCCACTCACAACTGTATCTGGGTGAATTTCTTACTTGAGATTTGCATCAACCCAAATCAGACCACAGGATGGACCATACTGGTTCTTTAAAGGTGGTGATTTGGAGATGAAGAAACAACTCAAATTAACTCAGGCCTGGTGTATTGGAAGCTCATATCTTAATTTTTTTTCCCATCAAACAGTCAATTACCCATGATCAGTGTGCATGCTAACTCTACCATTAGTGACATATTTATGAGTCTTTTTGAAATCTTTTCCTTATAAATAGAATTATCTTTCCTTTTCAGAATTAATTTTGATCGCTCCCCAAGTGACACAGAAGCTTGAATTTCTGCCAATAATATTACAGAGTTGCACTATATATCAGCCTCACTAGCTGGATAAGCCGCAGATGAGCGAAGGTCAAAAAGTACATCATCACTTACACATACATATTACTCACATTCCAGTCTCAGCTTCTGGTGTAACTTGAGCACATTCATCCAATTAGAGACATTAATAGAAGGGAACATAAGCAGTATAATTGCGGATGAAGTTATTGTTTTTCTCTGCTGTTCAACAACTAGGGTTATGCGGACTTTCAAAAAAAGTGTGGCAATGACACATCCTATGACGGAGAATTCCGTGTCTTGGCTTCCTCTCATATAACACTGTATCAAGTGTGTCTTGATTGAGGGCCTCGGTTTCATTATGTGAAGTGTGAGGCACAATTTTTCAAAAAAAACAGCATGGAAAAAATACACCCTAAATCCAGAAATGCAGTGCAGGAGGTATAGTTAATTAAGGAGTGGGTAATTTTCTGATTGATCAGGCTAAGAAAGTATGCCACAGCCTGGTGCCAGCAGTTTTAACTTGACCTCATACATACATTCACACCTGACTGAGATCCTGGCTATAAGTTACTTCATTGCTTGAAAAGTGGCCACAAGTATGCAGGCTTTTAGGCCTAAGACCTACATTCAGCTGAATGAGGCAAATGTGAGTTAAAAATAAGCACAATGAAGAGAACATTTCTAGCCCAGCTCTCTCCCTGTTGTGCTAGTTGTCTGATTGCAGGGAGTATTTCACATAGAGGAGCACTCAGAAATGTGATTCCCCACTTGCCATCTGAAGTGGTGAAGTCCATTCTGCCACCTCAGGTTCCACCATAAATTTCTCACCTAATTCCACATGTATAGACAGGACTTGCTTCTGAGAAGTCTGAAAATACCCCAGAGACAGAGAAAGAAGGCCAACACGTAAGGAAACTGCAGCCATCAACTACATTTCTCCTTACATTTACCTTTGCTGATATGGTCTCTTCTTTACTCTCTAATCATCCCTGCTACCTTTGACCTTTTCCCATCAATCCCTAGGAACAAGGATTGCCTAAATTCTTCTCAAGCTTTCTCTATTTGTTTTACACATGGCTGGTTTTGGTTTGATGAAGGTAGTCTGTAGCCAGACTAAGAACCAGCCCCATCTATGTGGAGAATTGTAGTAGCAATCATCCATGAGACTGTATCATATCATAATAAAACAGTTCTTGGACTGTACTACTTTAAAATACAGGTGGCCTGGGTACTTCCAGGACTGTACGACATACTTTTTCTGAACGTGAAAAGCAGGAGGAGGATGCTAAGCGTAATTGATATAGAAACACAGGAACCTGCCTTATGTGGAGTCAGCCCACTATGCCATCTAGCTCAGTACAATGATAGACAGCAGTTCTGCAGGACCAAGCAGAGGTTTTTCTCAGCCCCCTACCTGAAGATGCTAGGTGTTCAACCTGGGATCTTCTGCATGCAAAGCACATGCTCTGCAACTAAGGGAAGTCCCTCCCTCCCCAACATATGAAAGATTGGAAAAATCAGAAATTTTTATGGCCTGTTACAATGTACAATGTACAATGATATCAGCTTTCCGGGTTTCCCAGCCATGTAATTTTTTTTTTTTTGTAAAAAAAAATTATATATTTTTTTATGAGGCTGGGAAATCCGGAAACCCGATATCGTTATACATATGAAAGATTATTTGCAAGTCTTCGCTTTTTGCGTTCTTCAACAGAGCCACTCGGGCAGACTTGTGGATGGTGAGCTGGCTCCTGGGGGGTTGGGTTTAAATCCCACCCTCTCCCTGCCTCACATGACATATGAGTGTTGAGCAGAGGGACACAGTGAAGTAAATGTCACTACTGATGATGATCACCCTTGGGAAGTACTGTAGGTGATTATAGTATCTGTTTCAGAGTTGCTTTGGTGGGTAAGTGTTTGAGAGTAAAGGGCATTTTCAGGCTTCCTTCTTTCTTTCTTTTTCCAAGAAGGAGTTTTGACAGCACCTCAAACCGGAGCTCAAATGTGCCCATTGGAAGGGGGTTTCAGATCAGAGAGCTGCAAAGCCCAATGACCTCAACAAACAACTAATTGGCCATTGGAATAAACTGCCAAAAGGGACAGACCTGCTGCTGACTCATATGCTGTTCTTGTGCTGAAGTGCTCAATACTTGGAGAAGGGTAGGAACACATACATCTTTAAAATGATGACTTGTCATAATCCCCAAACCCTGAGATCTCTTACTGGGAGTTTGGCCAGAGATTCAATTAATGGATTACAGTCCTACATGTCTGTAACGGTCACCATAGAGACTATTTATTCATTCATTTATTGCTTTTAGTGACAGGTGGTATTTTAATACCAATAATTGAAAGGGCCAAGTAGATATTTTCTGGCTCTCCGATGCCAACCTGAAGCACTTCTGTGCATTTTAATGGTAAATAAATAAATAAGCACACGAAGGTCAAGCAAATGACTTTCTCTTTGCAATTAGAAAGTCAAAGAGCATCTAATGGGATAGAAAATATTCTACCCTCTCAAAGTGGCTCTTGATTGCAGAGCAATTTACACAGCTGGGCAGGCCCACAGGTGGCCAGAAGTGTGATAGGCAGGTGGTCGCCTATTAGAGAGAAAAGCGATATGCAACAGATAGCAGATCTCACAGGGATGTGCTTTTGCCAGCCATTAGCACCGGTGACCACGGATAGCAGGTGGCCAGAAGTGCAAGCTTGGCTGCAGTGCTGATCCCTCATTAATAAATATTAACTACCTAATTATGGCAAACAACAGTTTGATAAGTAACTTCTGGAAAAGGCAAAATGGATGACTTTTAGACTGCATACGCACCGACATCTCACAACACCTCCACACTAATGCTCATTGGGGAGCTCTGGCAGAATTGGAAATTCCTTGACTCTATGGACATCTGTAGGCTACAGAAGTGTGCACAGATGGCAGAAAGGTATTAGGATATTTTGTCTCCAGTCAGGGCTGTCTTTTCCATTGGGCTCACTGGGCAGTTGCCCGGGGGCCCTCGAGCGCAGGGGGGCCCATCGCACCACCACCGCAGGAAAAAGTGTTCAAAAGGTGCTTTTTTTGTGTGTCGGCACCGCCACCACCATGCTCTTTTTACCTCCTGGGCCTGAGAGGTTTTACCTGAGAGGTCTGCTGATCCCCCGGGGAGTGTGGGGAGCCTGCGGACCCCTCTACAGGCCTCACTGCACCTCAGAAATGTCCTCCGATGCAATTGCAACCCACTTCTGGTTTCATCGGAAGCCTTCGTCGGTTACACAGAACCTTCCCTGTGTAATGGAACATGGCAAACGAATGAAACACTAAAACTGTTAACTTTTGCCCCCATATGTACAGTTATTTTTAATTGAACTTCATGTTTTCCATGTTCATGTATGGGGGCAGAAAGTTTAGAGTTCTTGGATCTTTGCACTTACAGAAGTGCAAAAGTTCTTGGATCTTTGCACTTAATAGGAAATTAAGACATTGAGTAATTCGTCGGAAAACCGGAAGTGGGTCGCGATCGCATAGGTGCCCAGGGGTCCACAATGCAGTTAAGACTGCTCTGTCTCCAGTGGTTCTCTGTACAATATATGCTGTCACCAAAGTTAATAAAAGCCATTTCTGCTGCACAGATGTAGATTGGAGAGGAAGTGCGGGCAACTTTGTGCTTCAATTGTAACAGAGCAGGAGGGATTCATGTATCTTCCCACTTTCCATCTTACAGCAGAGCAATGGATTTCAAACCTTCCGGCTCTGAAGAATTCTTTGTACATCAGCTCACCTCTTCCAAGGAATACCTGCACCTCTGCACACATGGTGGGCTGGGCAAATCAGATGACTTGAAGGAAATGTGTCTATCTGTACTTACCTTCTCAATAAAGAACTTCTGATAAGCTTCTAAGGAAACATACGCTGTCCCTGAATACCCTCGGAAAACCACTGCAGTGGAAACAAAAATGTGTGGCTCGCATGCACCTCCTCTTTTGCCCCTTCTTTGGAAGTCTGAAGTGCTTTCCATTGTAGAGACTCTGTTCTTGAGTACTCTGCCCTGCCAGTAAGGAATAGACTTGCAGGATCTGCACTGTATTTCACAGCTGGAGTAATACCATATGAAACTTATATGGTATTATATTGAGTCAACATGCAGTGCCATCTAGCCACTAACAGCAACTTCCCAAAGTCTCTGGCAGGGGTCATTCCCATTCCTCCTGTCTAGGGCCTCTGAGAGGGGGGTTAAGGGGGGTACAATTGTACCTGGGCCCAGGGCCAAAAATGGGTCAAAAAGGGGGGCCCAGGAGCAAAAAAGGGGGGCCCAGGAGCTAAATTCACATGAAGGGCCCCCAAAGAAACTTTGTATCCCCTGGTGAAATTCATCTGAGAGGCCCTGCTCCTGTCCTTTTAATGACAGTTACCATCAGTAATTTCTTCTATTGTTGTTGCTATGGAAGTAAATATTGTTCTTTAACTGTGCAATGACATATACTTACAAAAACAAAACAAATAATATCTATAACCTTTTTCTTAATTAGCAAAAAATGTACTTAAACAGAAGCAGGCCCTAACAGAGTTTATAAGGAAAGCTTAAAGTATATAGTTGAACTATTTGCAGTAGCCAAGTACCTCAACAAGCAGGGATTAGTAATAAAAATAATTATTGCTTCTCACTTTCCAAAGCAACCACGCTGATGATGCTTCCATTCAGGAAATCCCCCACAGATGCAGCATGTTACATTCCTACAGTACAGGGAATCCCTTCATCAACCAAGACTGTTGTTACTTGAGAATCAAGTGTGTTCCAAGGTTCTGGGGTTGTAATGGTGAAAGCATGCTATGCATATATGAACATCACTGTGAGTTTCCCAAGAGATCAGGTACCCACAATGAATGGAGGCCTGCTGTGTAATGTCAGACATTTGTATCCACAACCTTCAGTTGCATAGCTGATCCCTTTGGCCACTTGGCTACTAAGTCGCATGGGGCTATGATGCGAATTATGAGAAAGTTCATTTTACAAATGCAATGAATAAATCTGGTCATCCAGGAGGACTTTGACCAAGATTATGAAAAGAAGTGGAAAAGGTGAAAAGAAAAAGAATGCAGACTCTCCAGTCTAGTGGCTCTGGTGCACTCGTGGACGTCCTGCTGAGAAACATGTAGGCCGGAGAAGCTCTTCTTCCATCTCATGCCAAGTAATTTTCTATGTATGAAATGAATACACCTCCTCAGTTGAATAGAATGGGATAAGTCCAGCTTTGGTGAAGCCCCATAGACCTTGAATTCGGCCAGAGAACCTCATCTATCATGATGTATCCACATCATCATCATGTATCCACAACTTTATTCTCTCCCTTACCTTTTTTTTATATCCCTACATGCTAACAAAATCTTAAATATTGTACTGACTAGACAAATCTCTCTGCAGTTTAGTCTTTCAGAGGTACTTTCTTCCGTCTCCTAAAAGGCAGTCTCATGTAGCATCTTTGCATAATTCAGGAATGTATGACAAAGATATAACATGAGTCTGTGGACGAGACTACTAAATAAAGGCTAACAAGCCATCTGTTTCATGACACGCACTTTCATAAATGTCATGAAACTTTATGCTTCTATAAAACAGTGCAATAGGAAAGGGGGAGAAAAAAGCCTCTTCCATTATTTCACTGCAAAGGGCAAATGCTCTTTTTGCTTCTTGTCAGGGCTCAAAGGCAGAGATGCCAAGAAAAATAAATACGGAGAGAAAAATATTGTAAAGCAGACCAAGGATGTAGGATGCATGTGAAAGGCAAGCGGGGCGGTCATCGTGGCTCAACGCATACAATAGTGTTCTCAATGCTCGTCTCTGCACTGTAAGGTCCTCGGATGATAGCACGGTCATTTCCTCCAAATGTTGCTTTATATGTCCGCAGGCATTTTGATCTTAGCCCTTCAGATAGTTCACAGTGACAATTAATTAAGCCTGTGGGAAAAATAGGATACATTATTTTAACGCACATTTTGCAAATCAGAATGCTGGGGTGGAATAAGAGGAAGAGGTGGCCATGAAAGCACATTGTGCAATTTCTTCCTAGAAGGAAAGAGTATGATATGAATAATCCCATGGCTTCAGCATTATCAACATTCAATTGATGACAGTGGGGGTTGATGAGATCCTGAAGCGTTTGACTTTGATCATTCCCAGTTCTGTGCTCTTGAGCACTGTTGATAGGCAACGGTGTTATATAACAACGTTTGAAAGAGATCCCCGGATTAGTTCACGGAACTGTGTCAAGGCACTAGTCGTCTGCGGCTCCTTGCCCTTCTTGAAGGAAATTTTATGCACAGCCCTCCGATTTCACAGTGAATGATGAGATAAACAACACTTGAAAAGATTTAAAATGGTATGGGAGAGAAAGAGAAGAGCTTGCAGACAGAGATGCAAAGAGTGATGGGGCTTTGGCTCAATGAGACAGAAGATGCTGTGCAAGCAAAAGGGCCAATGCTGTGGAAAACACATTCACAGTGGAGCTGAGTTATGCAAATATAGGATGCAAAAGAAATCAAGAGGAGCAACTGGCCATGGCCACTTTGGCAGGGAGGGAGACATAAAACAAGACAGGAAAAGTGCAGGGAGGGGAGGCACAACATGCGGTGAGGGGAGGCAGGGAAGCCAGAATCACCCTTGTCGTAGTCCATGGAAAATAGCCGCACCCTGTTGGAGCGAGCGCACAATCACAGGGGAGACTGCGGCTATTTTCCGTGTCTCCCCTCACCGCATGTCCCTGGAAAAATCTAGTCAAAGCAGGAGCGAGCTATCCACAAGCCTTTAAACTAGGAACAAGAATAGAAAACAACTCCCCCTACTGGTTGAGATGAACACAAATCTCCACACCCACAGTTATTGTACAGGTGTACTGTAGCTTGCATGCTGTCATTCATCCAATAGGGAAAGCCCCCTGAATGAAACCCTGGAGACCTGCTATTAGTATGGACAACACTGAACTAGATGGACCAGTGGATGGACTAGATGGACTCAGTATAAGGCAGCTTTGAATGTCTATCACTATAGCAATCAACCTGGCCTCAGGAGAAAGAACTACAAAGCCTTGCACAGAAGACAAACGCAGGGCTTTATTTGAACCAATGCTCACTGTAACTGAGTTCTGGATCTGTTTTCAATTCAAGTGAAGCATGAAGCAATACATCTGTGTCTCTGAGTATATGCAGAGTGCATTTATGCTTGTTCTATATAACACACGTTTGCTATAATGGTTGCATCAATTCAGATTGTTATGGCAAGGACGTGGCCAGGAAAAACGAAAGCAACCATTTGAGTTACAGATAAGCCTTTGGAGTGCTCAGCGCACATCTTATTCTATGCTTGTTGAGTGCTAGTGTCGTCTAATGGCAGGAGTGCAAACAATAAACCAGGGAGTCCTGCGTTCAGATTTCATCTCTGTCAACCTGTGTACACAACCTAACTAGGCTACTATCTCCACACTTGAGCCTTCACTTTTGCAATATGGGAACAGCCATACTGACCTACTTTGCAGAGAAGTTGTAAGGATGTGTGTGAAATCCACTGAACTCATAACAAGTGCTATGTAAATATTACCCTTACTGGCATGTTTATGAGATATAGTACAATGAATAAACGTGACACCATATTCAGGGAACCTTAAACATAATTGTCACATCATTCATAATGCCAGGAGTGTCTTCATATTGAACTGTAGCACAGGACAGTCTTAAATCATCACATTGGGAGCTTCCTTATATTGAGTCAAAGCATTGGTCCAGCTAGCTCAGTGACTAGCAGAAGCTCACCAGGGTTTCAGATACTGTACAGGTTTTTTTCCCCAGCTCTGCTTATGGATACTAGGCACTGAGCCTTCTGATTGCAAAGCATGCATTCTACTATTGAGTTACAGTCCTTTCTGAACACAAACGCTACAGTTAGATGTTTCTAGTGGAATTGTTGTTTGTTGTTGTTGTTTATTATAGCATCATGTTGTTCCAATGCTTTGTTTCTCCGCACGTGTTTGCACAAGGTAGATACCCAAGAGAAGCCATTGAGGAACATCTCTTGAGTGCTTGGGGGTTTTGTAGCATTCTCATCCTACTTCCTAGGATTCAGTGCACTGAATCAGCAATAATGAGTCAAACTATTGGAACTCATTAAAGAACTTCCTAATCAGCCTGTTAATTGAGGCTATCAGCTTCCCATTATAGCGAGACAAATTAAGCAGGTCAAAATGGTCCTCAAAAAACATCTGCTGAAGCAAGTCAAAATTAATGATAAATAAAATTGAGTTCCCTTTGTGGTTGATTTTTTTCACCCATCTGCACCTATAAAAATGCTATCAAGAGAAGCCATTCATTACTTGTCAATTCCAAACAGCTTTAGAGTTTAGCCCTCCTAAAATATCTCCTGAACGACCTTTTAATCAAAGGCAAACAGGAGGGCACCGTTCAACCACACATGGATTTCTCATGCTGCCTCATGAGACTCCTTGTGGTGTGGTGGACAGGAACTGGAAAGATAGATTTTAATTCCCCCTCGACCCTGATACACAGTGGGTGCTTTTGATCAGTCACTCCCTGTCAGCCTAACCAACCTCACATAGCCACCCATGTATGCCAAGCTGAGCTCCTTGCAGGAAGGCCGGGATATGTTGATAATCCACTGCTGGTCCAAGACCCCAGCGCCTGAGGCACATCACCAAAAGCTGCCCACCATCTTACCCAGCAGTGTGCCCCCCCTCTACCACCCATCCTCCTCCCACTCCTGGATTCAAAAACACAAATGGAGCACAGGAGGAAGCCTGAAGTCTCCTTCAGAGGATCAGAGGTGAGTTCTCTGATTCTCTAGCCCTTGAAGCTTCTGCACTGTTCCCCTCATAAGAACATAAGAATATAAGAAGAGCCCTGCTGGATCAGGCCAAAGGCCCATCTAGTCCAGCTTCCTGTATCATACAGTGGCCCCACCAGATGCCTCAGGAAGCACACAGCCAACAAGATAACCTGTTTCCTGCTGCCACTCCCCTGCACCTGGCACTGAGAAAACCCACTTCTAAAACTAGGAGGTTGCTTATGGGTTGTAACCTGTGATGGTCTTTTCCTCCATGCATCTGTCCAAACCCCTTTTAAAGGCATGGTGCCATCTCCAGGTGCCATCACCACATCCTGTGACAAGGAGTTCCACAGATGAATTACACGCTGGATAAAGAAATATTTTCTTTTGTCTGTTCTAACTCTCCCTCCACTCAATTTTAGTGCATGTCCCCTGGTTCTGGTGTTGTGAGAGAGGGAGAAGAATTTCCCTCTATCCACTCTCTCCATCCCGTGCATAATTTATGATCTAATCAACATGGCAGGAACTAGGCTAGACCATGCAAGGGAAAAGAAGGAGTAGGCCAGGGGCCTAAGAAATTAGAGAGTTTACATAAGGAGGAGGATGGGAAAACAGTGATCCACAATAACGAGACAAGGTCAGAAGGAGGAAAATATTAGAGCAGGGGTTATCAACCCCTTCCTGGCTACCACCTCCGGCGCCACTCTCCTGCTGCGTACCACCCGAAGTGACAGGTGATGCCAGTTACTTCTGGGTTTTCAGTGGCCAGAAAACGCAGGTGGGAGGCTCTGGGCAGGTGGGAGGGCCCTTCTCAGCATTCCTGAGGCTCGGCCAAAGGCAGTTTCTTCTTAAGTGCCCTGTCATGGTAATGCTTTTTTCCGCCTGCATAAACGAAGCTCACTTCCCACTCCACACCAAAGAGTAGGGGTGGCAGATGATACTACGCAGATGGCTCAGCAGTCTGAGATCACCTCCCATCTCTTGCTGCTGCAGCCAGTAGCAAGCACAGAGACGTCGCATTTTTCAGCAGCTCACCATTCGCAGGCAGATTTCCTTTCAGCAATAAAAGGGGTAAGGAGAAAAATCTGCTCATTAGATGTACTGTGGAAATGGGAGCTGTGCTCCCTCCGCATTGTCTGTTCTCATCCAAGCCTGAGCGCTGACGTGAAAGCTACAAGAACAAAATGTACTGTATCATCTGGGAAGGTTTCCAGGTTCATTCTAAAGTGAGAGACGCTCAGCTCGGCAGGCACTGTGGAAGGGGCTTGTCTGTCATTTGGCCACCAGCCTCACCAGGTACAACACGGAGGGCACTCTGCTTGCTGCTGGATCACCTGCAGGTAGATAACACTGATTTTTCCCCCTGCAGCCAACCATCATCAGCCTTCTCAGAGAATGAGTCACAGTGACGCTGATAGACGTGTCGTTGCGCAGCGATTGCCTTTCTTAAAACCGCAGCAGAGTGTGTTGCCTGTATTATCGAGCTGATGACAAATGGCCCTGAGAATTCAGCTGCTCCATTGAATGCAGGCGTCCACTTGAGGAGTCTGATCCGAACACATGACATAGTGCTGCTGTGGTTTCCTTTCTGTGCCTTTGGCCGCCTCGGGTTCAGCAGCAGCAGCAGCCCCTGGTGTCATTGGCAGGAGATCGCCACCCTTGGTGGATGGCTCGAGCTTCCATTGTTGTCTTTGGAGTCGAGTCAGCAGACAGATAGGGAGAGTTCTTGCAAGAAGCATTTTCCTCAGGCTTTCCCACTGCTTGTATTAATGGAATTGCAGGCAATGTAATGTACAATCTCAATCTCTGAATGTCAGGTTTTCCATGTGTTATGTATAAAGTAAAGCTATCTCCCCTATTCCTAGCCTGTAAGAATATATAAAACTATATTGCTTTTCAACTAAAATGTTCCGAAAGTGGCTTAGATAGCCAAATAAATGAAAAGATGACTCTCTGTCCCAAACAGGCTCACAATCTAAAAAAAGACACAAAAGGGACACCAATAAACAGCTACTGGAAATGACGCTATGCTGGGTGAATACAGACAGTTGCTCTCTCCTTTCTAAAAATATAATAGAACTGCTACTTAAAAGGTGCCTCTTAGCACAGTTAGTGGAGGCAACCCAAGATGAATGCAATCTCACAAACTGGCAGCCCAATCTTTTGTAAGAGTGGCGGCCAGCCTAAAGGGCCGGCTGCCGCATCCTATCCAGGTCCCGGGCTGCCCCAGGGCAGCCCGGGTGCACCTCGAGGGAAAGGGACGATTGTCCAAGTGTAAGCGGCCTGAGACCCAATGAACCTCCTCGAATGTACGCCAGCTCTGGAGCTGGTGTACATTCGAGGCAGGCATGTAAGGCCGCACTGGGCCGTAAGAGGGCTTTGGATATTGGCGGAGTTCGCCACCAAGATCCCCACCTTCCCCCCGCTCAGTGCAGCCAATGGCTGTCCTCCCTCACCACCCGGTCTGCCCTCCCCCCACTACTGCACGGGCCGGTGCAGGACTTACCTAGTCCGTCAGGTACTGGGATGGTCCACTGGGGGAGAGAGGGCTGCTGGCCTCTGTGCTGGCAGCCCTTACTCTTCGGGTGCCATGAAAGTGCTTTACGGCACTTTTGCAACACCCAGCACCGGGGTGTGTGTGTGCTCCCCTGGCACTTTTTTACACTGGATTGCGCTATTAGAAAAATATCAGAGTACAAGTACTATCTGAGATCTGTGTGGTGAATGGGGAGGGAAGGAGGAAGAAGTGTCCATCTACACCCTAACCACTGCAGGACCAGTAGGTGGAAGAGCTCACCATTATCTCAGGACCACCTGGGACGAAGCCAGTGGCTGGAACAGTTCACTTCTTCTTCAACTCTCCAGGGGAGGGAAGGGGAGGTGAAGCGAAGGAAGACCCAACAGCCCAATCAGTAACCTGGAGGCAGTTGGGGGATCCCAGGCAGACTGGGGGTCCAGATATGCACTTGTCCGCATGCCGCTCAAGGATCTGGAACAACTTGCATTACCCCTGCAGTGAAAAAAGCAGAAAAACACTTTCCGTTTTTGGACCATTTGTTTAGCTGTTTAATGAAAAGTGTTCCCCTGTTGCACGTGCAGATGTCAATGAAGAAATCACAAATCACAATGAAGAATTCACATAAATTCACTTCATCTGCACAAGAGATGCAATATTTATATTTTATACTAGCAATGCTCCTACGCTCTAGGCCATCACTCATTTCCCCCACATGCTTCTGCTCTCTTCATCTTGCTTTCTTCATTAGCTTAGTAGCAAAAGAAGGCAGTAGTAAGGAGTGTGCACACAAAACCTAGGGGAGGTGGTGATAGTGGCTCACCTTGAGACAGCCCTCTAACAGTCCAATCCTATGCTTCCCCCCCCCAGCCACCGATGCAGCTGCATCCTGTGGGAAGGTCAGTCCTGGAGGCCTCCTCTGGGTAAGAGTAAGCCTCCAAGGCATGGAGGGGTTTACCTAGACCAGCAAAAATCGCTGATGTATGTCCGCATTGACCTGAGCCAAGGGATCAGGTCCAGGAAGGGGGGTTGGATTTCGCAGCCACCACTGTCACCAAACCCGACCCCTTCCCAGCCCCGATCCACCCTCCTCTCCACCTCCATCGCTCCCCCATTCTGCCCTCCCCAGCCCCGTCTCCCTTGCTGACTTACCCGTGCCTGTGGGATGGTCCTGAGCCATCACCATGCATGAGGCAGCTTTGCACACTGCCAGAGACTCTTTTACAACTACAATAAGGCAGTCTCCACTGGTGGGACGCTTACATAGCATTATGTGGCTTATATTCAACAGTAGATTGGTGTCATGTGCCTTAGACCATTCTGTGGATCATCTTTAGAGGTAAGAGAAGTGGCTATCAGGGTGTTTACATGTTTTAAGTGTTATCTAGACAATTCATTCAAATGTGTACTACACACACACACACACACACACACACACACACACACACACACGTGATGGGTGAACTGCCCTTGATTTGAAATCATCTCTGTATTTATGAGCTTTCTCAGTTCCTAAGCCTAGTCATGGCTGGGAACCACTTGGGAATTCAACCAACCCTTTTCCAAAAGAAACATACTGGGGAAGAAGAGAAGGCTGGGTGTGGGACAAGTAACCACATAAAAATGTTTTCATGAAAACGGTTGAGAGAACTGAACCAAATCGGGAGAATACTCAACCAACCGAAGGCTGAACAGATGTCCAAAGGTTACATTGTCAACCACAGGGTGAATACTAAACTTCACCATGCTCTACGAGAATTTTGGGAGGGAGGACTGAATTGGGTATCCATGATGTGTCCATCTATGCTACTTTGGAAGACCTAATTAGAAGTTCAGAAACAATGAAATATCCAATTTTTCAACTGTGAATCATCCAGTGCCTAAGCTAGTCTCTGGAGGGTCATTTTCACAGTAAATTAATCTTTCTAATGTCAGGCTTAAATTATCGGTGGTGACACGCATGGCCATGGAGTTAGCAGTAGCAGCAGCAGCAGCAGTTCCACAGCAGCAAGGTGTGGTGGTGACACTGATGATATTGAGTCTGACACTGTATAAAATTGGTTTAAAATTAAAATAACTCTGATGACAAGCAAAAATGGGGGGTAACTCCTCATCAGAACCTGTCATTAAGCCTCAAGTTTGGTGGCTTATTTCTGGATAGTGGAGAAGGACAAAGTCTAATGAATATTGCGAATATATGTGTGGGGAGGGCATTCAGACTGGGAGTTGGTTGCTTGCCACGTCATTACAGGCAGGTTGTGTTGAATATTTGAAAGCAGGAAAACTTGAACCATGATTTTGCTTTCAGGCTCCACGCAAGTACTATAGACGGCTGCTTATCACATGCATATCTGTCAGGTATTGTATTGTCGGCCCCTCCTGTGCACAGAAGCCAGTTCTCTGAGTTCTGTGCTTTGGTCACACTGGGGGGCTTCAGTGTGGGCGACATCCTCTCCTCTAGAGTGACCATGCCAACTGTTGTTTTACCTTCGTCCACAGAAGCAAATGGCAGCTGTTCCCTTTATGAAGAAAAGCAGAGATGCATTTGTGGATATTGTTGGCAGGAAATCCAAATCAGTCTCCCAGTCCCCGACACTGGGCAGCTTGGCCTCTACTCACAGAGACCTTCCAGGTGTACAGTGCATCTCTCTGTTTGGATACTTAATGCACACAGATTGGGGAAAAAGCTCATTCCTCTGATCGACATATATGTTCATCTGAACACCTGAAAGGAGCCTCACATGTACATCTGTATATGTTCAGGTTTTTAATATGGTATGAATATGCATAGATGAGCTTTCTCCCCCATCTCTGCACGTTTTGTGTCCACACCGTCTGAATGTATGAGCAGAGGTTGCATACAAGCCCATTGGACGCCCTTTACGTGATTACTCATATGTCTTTGCCTCAGATAAAAAGTATAGGAGCAGGGTCGGCCTTTCGATGAAGCGGCCTGAAAGGTTTGTGTCAAGTGTTGAGCTGGGGTTGCAGTGAAATAATGAGCACTTCATATATATCTGCCACTCCCTTTAGTCTCCCACCACCAGAGCTGCTCCAACTGACACTCTGATTCTCTTCCCTCTTGCTGGAGGAAGAAGGAGCAAAGGGGGGAAAAAAAACAGCTGCAGCTGCCACTTAGGAAGGCAGCCAAGTAGGCCGGAAAAGGCCCCCACATTCACTCCCAGAATGCTCTGTTCTTCCTGTTTATTTGAAACAGGACCCACACGGATAAAAGAGGTGGCACTGAAAGAGAAGGGGAGAGGGGGGGACTGACTTACCTTGCCTCACTTTGTATCCAGCGGGAGAGGGGGCCACAAGATTTTGTTTGTTTTGTTGGGGGTCGTAGCAGCATTCTTGGGCTGCACTCAGGCCAAGCTTTATTTAACCAGGCCTGCAGGGAAGTGATATGTGCTGTGACTTTTTTTGAAGAGCTAACATAATATGACACTCAGATTCAGATTAATAGCACTATCCTTATCTGAAGCAAGCCATTCAAATGCCACTTGGAAATTAAAAAACAAAACAAAACTGTGAGTGCTTCCCACTTGGCACAAAGCAACTGCACAATAGTGTCTGTTGGATCGTGACCTAATCTAGCAAACATGAAAACTAATGACAAAAGATGAAGAAGAAAACTCCATTGGTTGTGAAAGATTCACTGAGAAGACTTTTCTAGCTGAAAGAACTCACGCCGCTAGAAAAGGCCCAACGTTGTGACATCGTAACAATTCGTTCTGACAGTGATTATGCTGTCTCACAACGGCCTGGTCACTGTACAGCTTTGTCCCATGTGTTCAGAGAGGCATAATGGACGGTCTATTTGCAAGCAGGATTTAATACTGACATGTCTTTTTGAGGTAAGCTACAGGGAGCACAGAACCAAGCATGCTGATCCACCTGTGAAGCCATGCCTTTGGAATTGAGCACTGGTTATTCATGGCACATTAGCAAGCTTATCACTGTGACATTAGGGTTACAAGAGTGAATAATAAAGACTGATGATTCATGAAAGCAGTGGGGGGGGGGAAGACAGAGCAGCTCTGCCTGAACAACGGCCGTATTCCCAGCAACCATCTTTTAGGTCTGAGCTCTTAATAATCAACATTACTATTAAACATTTACATAGTGCTTTCAGAATGTGCAAAGCGCTTCACATGTTCTAGAACAGGGGTTCTCAACCCCTGCCCGGCCGAGTACCACCTTCGGCGCCACTGTCCTGCTGCGTACCACCAGAAGTGACTGGCGATGATATCATCCCCAGTTACGCCCGGGTTTTCGGAGATCAGAAAATGCAGGTAGGAGGCTCTAGGCGGGTGAGAGGGTCCTTCTCAGTGTTCCTGAGAGGCTCAGCCAAAGGCAGGAGCCTCTTGGGTGCAAAAACGTGCTGCAGGAAGTGCCGCGTCAGAGTGGGGTTCCTGTGGTCTGGCGATCTGAGTACCACCAACAGTCATCTGAAGTACCACTGGTGGTACAAGTACCTCTGCTTGAGAACCCCTGTTCTAGATCGTTGTTGCTAATAGATCAAATCCAGATGTACTCTGTCCTGATAGGCGCTTGCAGCATACTTTTAAGAAAAGGATGATCCTATTCAATATTTTCAAAGTCAAAGAATGGAATTACGTCTTTACTCAGAGGATCCGATGTCCTACAGGAATATCTATATGCAAGACAATAGGCAAAGGCTAGTTCTTTGTTTTGAAATTATTTCTCCCTTAAGACTATCAGACTCAAAACCCGAAATGGTTATTTGTTCACAACTGCGGGATGGATACGCTTAAGCTGCTTAAGCAACTAATGTTCGTGAATACTAATTTGGGGGCTATGTTGTGCCATTGGGCAATAGGGTCAGTGCTCCAGCTCTTTCCAAAACCGTAGGCACTGAAGGAGAGAGGGCCATATATTAATATTCTTGTTGTTGTCATTGCCAAAAATCACTAAGTGCTATGCAAAACTTAAAAATGAAAGGCTTGCACATTAAGTTTCAAGACCAGACACATTGGGGAAGGAAGAAATGGTGATAAAAAGCAAAGGAAAATTCATTGGGAAACGCCAGAAGTCTGAGGTGAATGTCAGGTAGAAGGGTATTTCAATGGTAGGGAGGACATTCCCGTGGTGAAATGGGAAATGAATGACCCTCATGGCCCAATTCTATTTGGATGCTGCACCGATGGCCTACCAGTGTTGGCGCAACAAGCACCATATCCTAAGCCCATGCCGGTAATGCCACACTGGCATAGCCCTCCCAGATACATTGCCACAGCCCCTCCCAGTAACACCCCCAGCATCCACGGAAACCCTGATACAGCCCAGTTTCCATGGAGTGGCATCTTGATGGCAGTATGATGTTGGTCTGACATCCAAGGAGCCAATCACCACAGCCAGCCAGCCCCAATGACAGGAGCCAGAGAAGCACTGTCAGGGTGAACTGAGCAGGCAGTGGGGGCAGGCAAAGGGCCAATGAGCAGCCACCACTGAGGTAACACCCCACCCCCACCCCAGCAGCACCCAGGAATAAGCAACACAGCAACAGTCACCACTGTGAACCATAGGGTGATGCCCCAAGGACGGACAGACACACACACATACACACACACACACACATGACACAAGGATGCCACAACAACCCTGCCTCCTATAGGAGTTACTGTGGTGCAAACATCAAAGAGGCAGAAGCAGGCGACTACTAGGAATCTCATCACCCAGGGTTAGTTTTGAAACTATGCCACAGGCCACTTACACGAACACACACTTCCAAGAAATGTGTGACCACAGCAGAACAAGGGTAGAAAGAGAGTGCCCCTCTGATGGAAGATGGCAGCAGCGGTGTCACTACGGCGCGCGCTGCCCCAAGGCGGGGCAACGCGCGTCACCCTAATCCCACCCCACCCCCAACCCTTAAGTTTCCAGTTGGCGCGGCCACCAGGCCGTGCCGCGATTTTCCGAGGGGGGCAACCCGACGGGATGCTGCCCCGGGCGCCCCCCGATGCTGCCCCCCCGTTGCAGCCGGCTGGGCTTCACTCCAAGGCCTTTTCCCAGCCTCGGAGGCTCTTCCCTCTATCCACTCTATAGATCCTATGCATAATTTTATATGTCTCAGAGTCAAATCCTATCCTTCATACACACACACACACCGGTACAGCGACGCCAAAATACCAGCCACTGCATCCTGTGTGGGGGTGGGGGTGGGACTGGGAGGTATCCAGTAGCGTAGAAACGCTTGGGGCCCTGATATACAGGGCCCCAGGCGCCTAGCTGACTGGGGGGCGCTCGAGGAGAGCGTCCTCGTCGTCTAGGCAATGCGCACAGCGCACGCCCGCAGACACAGGGTCCTAGACGACGCTGTTGCTCACCTCGGACTCGAAAGCTTGAGTCCGAGGTGAGCAACAGCATCGTCGTCTAGGCAACGCGCAGCGCGCTCAGACCCTCTGCTGGCGCGCGCTGTGCGCGTTGCCTAGACGAGGACGCTCTCGGAGTCAAAGGCTGGAGCGCCGCCCGCCCGTTATGGCTGCGGGCGGGCACTGCGCTCCAGCTTTCGAGCGAGAGCGTCCTTGGCCGTCACGTGACGTCACACGTCACGTGACGTCCGGGGGCGCTTGGCCAGCCCCCGCCCTCCTAGCCCCAGGCGGCAGGAGGGCTTAAAACGCCACTGGAGGTATCCACAAGGAAAGGGGATGTTTAATCCCCTTACCCCTGTATAAGCCTCATGGCCCACAATGGGTCTCAGACCTATGCTAGCAATTGTCCTAGCATAAACCTGAGGAGATAAAAGGGGCGGGGAGGCTGCAGGGAAGGAGGATAGGATCCAGCATGGGCCTTC
This sequence comes from Plestiodon gilberti rubricaudatus, assembly GCA_026170595.1. Taxonomy (NCBI): domain Eukaryota; kingdom Metazoa; phylum Chordata; class Lepidosauria; order Squamata; family Scincidae; genus Plestiodon; species Plestiodon gilberti. The sequence continues at coordinate 140,473,942 of JANXHW010000004.1, read as the reverse complement.
CACAATGGAACCTTTCCTCCCACAGCCTCCCCGCCCCCGTTCCGCCCTCCCCCCGCCTTCCTTTCCAGGCATGCGTCCGGATGTCCTCTAGCATGGCTAGGAAGGCAGAGCCCTTCCCGCCAGCGCACTGATCAGCACGCCGTCGGTGAGGCATTTGCGATTGGTGCTGACTGCTTTATAGCAGTCAGCGCCAGAGCGGTAGGTGCACTGCCATTGGCCAGTGCGCATAGGATCAGGCTGCTAATCATGTCCTCCCTCAGGCGCCTTCTTTCTAGACTGAAGAGCCCCAAATGCTGCAGCCTTTCCTCGCAAGGGAGGTGCCCCAGCCCCCTAATCATTTTGATCACATAAATTGGGGCAAGAAGAAAAATCAAGTTAAAAAAAGTAAAGTTGTACGTCACCAGAGAGATGGGGCAATCGTTTGATGAGTGCAAAGGACTGTAAGATTTCTAATTGGGGATAAATCCTCTTGTTGTTTTAATACTGTTGCTAGTTATAATGAAAATAATTGTTGTCATAATCCATTCTTATATTGATTATTTAACTTTTGTTGTAGCCTACTTTGTATTTTGAATTGTTTCTTGACGTTAATGGTTTACTGCTTTGTTGTTATTTATTGTGTTAACATATCATTCTTGTCCACAAATGAAACTTGATTACTTAATTGGTGCATTAATTGACTAAAATGATAGTTGGTTCTTCAGTTTTAATTGGTTGGGCTGTAAGTGAAGAGCCGTTCTTTTTAGTTTTAAGGCTATTTCAATTTCATAGCATTCCTATAGTACAGAAAGGAAAATATTCGAAGTTGTCTCTGTCGCATGATGATGAGTGGTCACTCACTTTTGTTTATTACATTATTTCTCTCACACTTCCTTCAACATCTCGAACCACCCCTCTCGTGCAAATTTTTCGATATGCAAATGTGCTTATACATACAGGTGGGCCCCCACGGATTTGCTATCCACGGTTTCAGTTATCCACGGATCGCAGGGACACCCCCCCCCCCAGGCTTTTACTTTTTTCCCAGTAAGCTTTGTTTCTTCCTTAAACAAACAGGAGAAGCAGCCTCTGGCTGCTTATTGCAGGCAAGTAGAATGAGACTAAGTCCTAAAGAGGCTCTGCGAGGTTAACAGAAACCTTGCAGAGCCTCTCTAGGACTTAGTCTCGTTCTACTTGCCTGCAATGGAGTCTGCTTCTCTGTTTGTTTTAAGGAAGAAACAAAGCTTGCTGAAAGAAAAACAAGAGCTGGGGGGGCACGCGCATGCCTGCCCACAGGGGAGGCAGGGCGGGGGGCCCTCAGGAAACCATGGAAGGGGGGTTCACTCCTATCCACAGTTTCAAGTATCCACGGAGGGGCCTGGAACATATCCCCAGCGGATATGGGGGGAGTACTGTAATTGATGACTTCACGGATCAATTAGTTAAAAGGCAGATGATGAATCAGCTAAAGATTCTCTAATCCATTGATAGTCCAGTATTCTACGTCACAAATATTTAATGAATGGCTGAAATTGAGATTGCTAAGCACCGGATTCTTCTACCAATGCCAGTCCTTACAGAAACATATAAAATAAAATCCAAGAGCTAGTCTGAACACTCAGTAGTTACCATCATCCTATAATTACAAAACAAACTATGCAACTAAGAAAATGAGGTTGGTAATTTGTTACCACTTTTATTGCTTTGTAAGTATATGAGCGATTGTAAATTGGGCACTCTATTAAAGATGACAGTAACACATTGGATCCTAAAACTAAGAGAGCACTTTTACTTACTTGTTTTTGCTATTCAGCATATAAAGATGACAAAACTATAAAGGCAGAACATAAAGACTGAAGAGGTTCTAGAACTGTGTGCTAAAATGCTATGAAAATTCTGCAGAAGGAAAAAAAACAAATTTGGAGCAAGAAGAGGGGGAAATAATGGAAATCCTTTAGGGAAAATTTGCATACGTTTACTTACTTTATGTCTTTGCAAACTGTGCAGTGATGTTCCTAATAGTACATGAACCTGGGGGGAGGCATATGTGTCAGAATGTGTGATAAGAGCATGAAAAGGAAAAAATACAGTACTCAAAGAAATACATGTGCAGAGAAAAAGAAAGACAGCCCTGCAAAGGTATATAAACAATATCATCAATATTTCTGAACCGCTCAATGTGCTTCACATAATCCACGGAACCACCCTTTTTATGGCAGACAAGAACTGTACTATTAGAGTGTGGCTTAAAACCATCCAGTAAGTTCATAGCTGGAATCTGTACCATTGATGCCACCTCATAGCTCATGGACTTAACCAATACGTTATGCTTTAGAAATACTAATACTATATTTCTATTCTAATAGAAATACTAGTTTCTGACCCTTCAGGGAAAAAGATCTACTAGTCATGAATGCATCCACCACAATCCAAGCTGAAGAACTTCTCTGTTGGTTTTTTTGGCACTCAATGGAAGTTGCACAGAGAAGCACTACATACTTTTCAAGATGAAATGAGTTAAAAGTTTCAAAAGGTATATGAGAAAACCTATAGGAGATGTGCAAATGCACATCAGCAGTAGTAAAGCAGTTGTAATGCTTTAAGGAAGAACGCTTCCCAAGACATACATTAAGAAAACGTCCTAGACCAGGGTGAACATACAGTAGATTGTTATAAGTTGGTGTTGATGTGGGCATCAGTGGCATTGCTCTAGGTGGGGCGGAGCTCTTTTGCCCCGCTCTGAACCCTTCCTTACTCCCCAGCACGAGGCGGTACCGCCTCCTTGCCATCAGAGCCATTCAGGGTGGTGAATGTGCGTTGCCTTCGCCGCCCTGAATGGCTCTGACGGCGAGGGGGTGGGGCCGCCTCATGCCAGGGAGTAAGGAAGGGTTCAGAGTGGGGTGGAATTTAGAGCTCTGCCCCACACTGGTGGGCATTGCCATTTGAATGTTCAAAAGAGAACTAGAAATTGGAGTCCTGCTGCCTCATCATTCTGTCTGCAGTCTCCCCATTCCAGCTACAACCACATTCAATTCTTTGTGAATTTCAGCACCAAGCACAATTGCGACTGCTGAACAGCGAGTGCCACTTCCCCACTCTCTACAGTGAGGAGCATGCTTGAGATTCGAAAGGAAGGTGTAGAAGCACTACTGCCAAAAATCTCATTGGATCACCAAGTCCTGAGCTACTGACAGTGGGAAGTCTATTAACTTGTAATTCTGTGATAGTGGAGGGTAGTTTAGAGGAAAGAATTACATGAGCTCCATTACTCCTCTTATGGAGAGCAATTCTGTGTCATGCGGAAGCTGATTTTATGCACTCATGTGAAACAACAAATTATTTCCCCGAATGCATAGTGACATCTTGGGCTAAGGGGAAGAGAGAGGTGGGGGAAAAGCAGTAAATATGTAAATAGATTTTGTTAGAGAAACAGAATCTAAACAGGAGAATAATTTAGGGTTAAGAGAATGGATATCGCAGCTCAGATACAATAACAAAGAGAACATAGAACAAGACTCAGGCCATGCAGAAAGACATGAGAAACTGATCACGAAGAGAATGCTAGAAACGACAATTAAATGAGCCTGAGCAGAAATAACAGGGGAGCTATAGCTATCTGCCAGAAATGGCAGGTTTGGTGGCTTCTCTGAGACGTTCCTGTTTATTAAGCTTACGTTCTTCCTAAAGGGATTTACTTCAGGCAGAGAAGGAGCTCAGTAGGTGGCCATATTGCTCTCACTTTTTCTGAATACTGTACTTCCTCACAAGTTCAAAAGAGGAGGGGGATTCTTTTTATGAATTATTGAACTTTCTATTTTCCTTATCGAAGAGGGTAAAATGGGTAACAAGGTCATATTCACGGCTAAAACCGCGATCCAGCTGACTAAAACAATGACGATTTAATCTAGGTTTGACAGCAGCCAGTCCCAGACAAAACAGAGATTATTAAAAGTCAGTACTGATAGAGAAAAGCCCGACGTTTCGTGTCTTAAACCAGACACATCTTCTGGGGCAGTCCAAAGCGAATTGGCAGATGTTAGAATTCTTCGCGTCCTGCTTCTTCTTTTAACTGTCAAAAAAGCAAATATTCGATTTTCCATTCACATTCTGTATAGCAGCAAGACAGTATGTGGAGAGAAAGCACCGTAACATACTGAATTTTTCTATGCTTTATTAAAATGATGTATCAAGATCGGGCAACTCTACAGCCCACAGGAATAGGATGTTGCTACTTCGACAGGCCAGGCAGAGAATATGCAGATTGCGTTAAAGTGCATTGAGTAGTTTCTCAAATTCTCAAACTCTTTGACCCATCCTATATAAACCGGTTTAGGGTCATTATTTTGTGAGAGCATGGAAGCGTTATTAAAACTGTAAAAACCTGGATATTTGGCCTTCTAAAGACTGCTATTTTTAGACATCTCACTCAGGCACTCAGCAATAGTTACTCTGCGAACAGCTGCTTGGCCTGCATCATGCCTGTTATCGGAAACATCTCCAACGTGTTGGTACAAGACAAAAAACCTCAAACCAACCACCCACTGCTTCCCAATTAATTAAATATGGAAGTAATAGATTAAGGCTATTCAATGCCAAAATACAGCAGATTCACAGCTTCTGGTGTTTAGCAGAATCAGGCAAATAGATGACGGGAGTATTTTTAGGAAATATCTTGGAGTGGGATGGAGGGTAATGACTTTTTTGTTAGTTGTCTCTGATCCAGCATTCTGATGCATTCCAAAATTATATGCTGATATAGCTCTAAACATGGTCTGTTCCATCGTCAAAACAAAATAAAAATGTCATTTCTGGGAGTCAGGAGGAAAGTATATTTTGCTAATAACTATTTATGTAATTAAGCTTGAAAATAGCCAAGGCATAGAAAGGACATACGTAATTGATCTCACCCAGTTCATTACCAATTTTGCTGTCTCTTTTTCTCTATGCCGCTCAAAACCAGAGATATGTCTAAAATGGTGATACTTGTTTAGAATAAAATGCTCACATCGACTTCTTTAGAACTATTGGCGTGTAGAAGACATTCGGGGAGGTCCAAACTGATCCACCCTTTGCAAATTTCAGTCTATCTACCCTACCCACATGCACCTCACCATCTCTGTCTTCCTGATCCAGCTCCACTGCCATTTTACAAAAATCCTTTTGGTTCTTTGTTCCCAGCATTCTCTCTGCTGGGCCCATCTGCCTCAGCCAAGTGAAGCAGCCAGGCAAGTAGCAACCGAGGAGGGGTGATGGGTAGGCGCAAGTGCAGAGCATTCCCTGCTAGCTTGCCAACTCCCCCCAGCTATCCTGTGAAACAAAGTTTGAGGCAGCTTGTCTGTGGTGGATATGGAAACAATTACCAATTCTGGCTTGAAGACGCTGATATGGAACCTCTTATGACTAGGCTTACCATCCATCCTGGAACACCCAGGACTGTCCTGGGTTCTGGGCTCTGGTCCTGGGCTTTTCAGGCCCGGTGGAAGCCACCGCCGATTTCAAAGAGTCAAAACTTACCTTTTTTCCAGGCACCACCATCTTGGATCTTGCGAAATCTCACGAGATCCAAGATGGCGGCACCCAAATCTTGTAAGGGCATGAGGCAGTACAGTACTCCCTCATGTGCCCTCACCAGATTTGGGTGCCGCCATCTTGGATCTCGTGAGATTTCGCAAGATCCAAGATGGCGGTGCCCGGAAAAAAGGTAAGTTTTGACTCTTTGAAATCGATGGCGGCGGAGGCTGCGGGGACACGACGGGCAGCAATGGGGATGGCACGACAGGCGGCGGCGATGGCGGGCGGCATGACAGACAGCAATGGTGGTGACGACGGGCAGCAATGGCAGTGGCAATGGGCTGCAATGGCAGCATGACGGGTGGCAATGGCGGCGGCGATGGGCCACGGCAATGGTGGTGACGATGGGCGCCAAACCCTAAAGTCTGCCAAACCCTGTTTTAAATAACATGGTTACCAAGATAAAATTTCAAGCATCCCATCTTACTTCCAATTGTGTGAGCTATTAAGTAATTAATGGCCCAATCCTATCTGGTTCTTGTGCTGATGGAATTTGTATTCTGTCAGTGCAAGGTCCGGGCTGCTGACATGGCAGCTGCTGTGATGGGCGCAGGCTGGGGCTGTTAGCACAGATGGCTGACAGCTGTGGGTATACACCAGTGACCTCCAGAGCCACTACCATAGCAGGTCAGTGAAGCGGCCATTCCAGGGCAGGATCAGGGCAGGAATTGGGATTGGCCAGGGGCGTGTTAAAGGCAGAATGGGGGTGGATACCAACAGCAGTGGCAGCATTGATATCCTCTACCCTCAGCCCAGGGGTGATACACCTCTTGGACCCACTTAGACAGAGCTGGTGCAGATCCAAGTAGGTCCATTGGGGACAAGGCAGCTGCAGAGTAGGTAAGAAGTAAGTAAAAAATAAGGACTTTTTTTTACTTCCTCTCCATCACTACCTGGTCCCCAGCAGGCCCATAGAATACAGCAGAGGCTGTACTAGTGCCGCATTAGACTCTTGGATTGGGCTGTAAGAGGGCAAGTAATTAATCATTCCACAGTGCAAGATGGGATTCATATTTTCAAAAATGTTCTAAGTATAGCATTGGAAAAAAAACACGAAAGCTCACCCAAAACAATGGAATATAAAAGTAACTGCTTTCTGAAAGGCAAAAGCACAGGTGCTCCCATATATGGAAATGCACCTAGCATTTAATGGACTCCTTTAGGTAATGCTTAATTATTTAAGTTACATGTTCATTCTTTCCTCGACATTCTACATTTGTTCTTTTAATCTACATGGAAACAGTCAAGAAGGATCTACTCTTGCTTGTTAACTGCTTAACTTTTTCTGAGTGTGTAGCATAATTATAAGTGAATTGATAAGTAATGAAAGCATTAGCTGTTGTATAAAGATTATAGCTCTGAAGCCTGGTAACACAATTAAATTTGATGTTTGTTTCTCTGTCTCACTGTGAATAATGATAAGGCTGCCTTTGTGAATATCCAAGCAGTATATTGATAACATTCTTCTAAATAAATAAACAAGAGTGCTAACGTCTCTGATAGCTGATACTATTCATTAATAAAGTATGCAATTAACAACTTCATTTTACATTTAACTTAATGATCAGTAACATTTATACTAAGGCACAGTCTTGAATAGTGTTGGAGCATAATAACTGGCCTGTTCAAAGACTTGCTGTATAACGTGATTTGAGTAAGTAATTAATTGGAAGATGTAAAGGTGAGATTTTTTTTTTTTTTGCAATGTGGCAGAGAGATAATTGAGAGCCCAACCCTATACCTGCCTTTGCCAATGGGACGGGATTCCGCTCTGTCACAAACGTGCCGTACAGAGGCCTGTCTTGCCGGTGTGGAGGCCAGCGCTGGCAGGCCTCTGCCGGAGATGGAGCTGTGCCCTCCGGAGGCAGGTAAGCTCTCCACCAGCCTGTGGCAGGTTGGCTCTCCACCAGCCAGTGGGGAGGAGGAGGGAGGGTGGGCGGCGGGGACTAGTACTACTGCTTCATGTGCCCTCATGAGATTTGGGTGCCGCCATCTTGGATCCCATGAGATTTTGTGAGATCCAAGATGACGTCGCACAGGAAACCTTTTAACACTTTTAAAATCGTGGAAGCAGCGGCGGCGGTGGCGGACCCAGAAAACCGGGACTGCCCTGGTTCCGGGCCTGGTGGCCGGGACCAGGCTCTGGAAACCGGGCCAGTCCTGTTTTTTCCAGGACGGATGGTAAGCCTAACCAATTGCATGTTTGTCTAATGTGTGGTTTGACCCCCACTGGGGTCATTCAATAGCAGCTGAAGATGTCCTGTATGTTACTGGCAACATCCGACTACAGACCATTTCTCGCAGTTCCTCATACAGCTGTGCTCATAAGAGTGCATCCCCATAAGTTATATCAAGTCTCAAAAATAAACTGCTACACTGGTTCTTCCCAGGAGGGTTTTTTTTTTTAATTCAATGCAATTGATCCTTTTGGGGGAAAAAAGATAGAATAGTACGACACTAGGATAGTGGAGGCAACTGAATTATGCATAGCACATCTTTTATTTATTCCACATTTTTTTAAGTTTATGGTATCCAATAACACATTCAACATGCTTTGCTCATGTTTCGACCACTTCTAGTAACATAATCAATGCCTCTCCATGGCAAGCTGTGGGTGATGCTAACTCTAAAACTGTGATCATCAAGAGTTCATTGGTTAATAAAAACAACAACAACCCCGATTGTTTCCGCTTGTCTTTATCTCATGCAATAATGAGTCAGCAGCAAGCACTGCAATGAGTTGACTTTAATGAAAAATTAGTAACGCTCCTGAATATAGCAAGTGTTGAACAACATGGTTTTTTCCCCCTTATGATTCAGTTGCAATCTTAACAGTCATCAACAACAACCTCTTTTGTCAATCAACACTTCGGTTTCTTTATGTTTTAGGGTGACATTCAACTTGAAGGACTACGGTAAAAGTTCTCCAGCAAACATTTTTGGTGTGGAAAAGGGGCTTGCAGGGAGTGTGAACACCCTCATCAGTTTACTCTTTTCAAGTCAAGTTACGTTTATTAGGTTTAGCAGCACACAAGCCGTACACCTATGACGTTGAACTTTAACTCTTTTCAAGTTGTTTTGCTGTTGTGCTCAGCCCTGATTGGTTGCTGCTTCTGAGTCATTTTTTTTATTTGAAAAACTGAACAACCTGAGGGCAAATGAAGGTAATCCCAAGTATCAGTGCTTCCTGAATAAGCATTGCCATTGCTATGAGCTAGTTCTCTTGGCCTCCATGTGCCTTGTTTTCTCTGTTGCAAATGGCATGCAATTGATTTTGTATGCCATGTACATTTTGTGTTTGTACACTTTGCATATTTATAAAGCAAAAAAATACTGCTTGGGGGGGTGCCCCCCCACTCCTCAGTTTTTCTCCTCCCTTGTTTCAAACAGAAAAAAGAACTGTTGTCAGTTGCCTGGTGCTCCCCACCAGTGGCGTCGCTGGAGGTGGGGTGGAATGCTAAGTTCTGCACCACGCTGACCCTCCGTTACTCACCGGCACGAGGCAGCCCCGCCCCCTCGCCATCGGAGCCATTCAGTGCAGCAAAGGCAATGCGCAGGGTGACTCCTGTGCGTTGCCTTCGCCGCACTGAATGGCTCCGAAGGCAAAGGGGCAGGGCCGCCTCGTGCCGGTGAGTAACGGAGGGTCAGCGCGGTGCGGAATTTAGCGTTCTGCCCCACCTCCAGCGACACTACTGCTCCCCACCCTGCATAGAGGTGATCTGAAAGATATGTCTGCTCTTTAAACCAATACATTTGTCTTCAGCGCCAACAAAAAGTAACTGCAGAGTTGCTGTTTGGCACTGAAAATGAACGTGTGACCAAGAGAGGAAGATGATATACTGCCTTGTGTTCTTGCCTTTCTACATGGTGAGAAGTGCCAACAGAGAAAGAAAATATTTGCCACTTTAAATTTTTGCACTGAAAAACAGCCCTAACACTTTGAAGGCATTTTCAAAGGGAACAATATTCCTTCAGGACTTGTCTCAGGACACCATATTCTGTTGAAAACTATTATTGTGTTACATTTTTATCCCACTCTTCATCCAAGGATCTTAGGGTGGCATACATAGTTATTCCCCCCCTTCATGTTATTCTAAAAACAACCCTGTTAGTGTTACAAATGGGCACCCAGCACCCTTGGCAGTGGGGTGGCCTTAGCTGCATGTCTTTAACTTTGGTCAAGGCCAGGACAACTTGAAGCCTGTGAACCAGACTCAAAGTGTCCTTTTCTTGTTCCCTTCAATCTTCCCCAAAGATGTACACAGCAGTGTACAATAGAAACTCAATTCTCACCTTCTAGTCAGCGCACAAACATCAGGGAGGGGTCAGCCAGTGTGAAGAGGATGGGGGCAAGAAAAGCCAATGCAATCCCACTTCCTCTACATACATGAGAGGGGGGGGGGAGCTTCAGTTGCAAGTATACCACTTTGTTCATGGGACTACACTAACAGCCCAATCGTATCCTTCCCTGGCATAGGCTGTACAGCATGGGCCATGTGGCCAACGTTGTATCCTATCCGGAGAAGGAGGTGGCTGAAGGTCAAATCGGGGTAAACTCCCAGCCGCCGCAGTGGGGCTACTTGAATACCTACCAGCTCTTTAGATGGCGGAGAACTGAGCAGGCCTGTGTCAGGGGGAGAGGCCTGGTAGGAGGGATAGCATCACCAATCCAGCCCCTCCCAGGTCTGATCCGTCCACCCCACCCTCCCCCCAGCCCCCGCGCTGCTTGGAGTGGCCTTACATGCTCCGTTGCACGTGAGCCTGGACTCAGTGCCTGCGGGACAGTGCAGGCTTTCCTGCTGGTGCTCGCTACTCACAGGGTGTCACAATGTGCTTTACAGCGTGTTTACGACACCCTAGGCCAGTGCGGCAAGTGCAGCGCCAGTCTACATAGAGCATAGGATTGTGCAGTCAGTTGTTGAGTCAGTTTTCCAAGATATGTTGCAAAATGTCCTTGACAAAACGTTTAGAAATATGTGAGACTTTGTCTTGATATGAGCTTGTTTTGATCAATTGGTTCTTGATGTTCTTGGTTAATTGATAGCCACAAGTCAACCTTCTGCCAACCTTCTTTGGAAAGAAACTGAGAGTACACACTGCAGAGTAACAGGACTCAGGTATTTGAGTACCAAGTACCAAGGTTTATCAATGTGCAGTAATTATCTCCTTTATCATGGGAGCCAGTTACGAAGGCGCTGTAGGAAACTAACCACATTTCAATTATCTTAAGGCCGATATACACACATCAGTATGGTCCCCACACTGGAAAGCATTGTGTATGTAGGGATAGGACAATTTTATCTGTTGTGTTTGATTTGAGATAGTGCAGTCAGACATAGAAGTGGAGGGGAGAGGGGGAGGGGAGCGGGGGGCAGGAAGCACACGGGGGTGACAAAGCGGGCAGCACGGGCATCAATCGCGCTGTTTTGGCGGAGAGAAGAGCAAGCGGCAGCGGAAGAGATGCCGATTGTTTTTGCCCACCTGCCCGCCCTGCTCCTGTGAAGGGATGTTTAGCAGCAGCGGCGTCACTTCCAGTGCTGATGTCACCGGGGAGGGGGGCAGCATCGCTATGCCACTGGTTCTTGATGTTCTTGGTTAATTGATAGCAAGGCAAGACATGCAAGGCAACTCCTGATACTGTTGTCTTCAAGCAGTGAACATGTATGCGTGATTCAACCCTTATAATGCTACAATTTCATGTTCACAATCACTCAGGTGAACTGGAAGCCAGGTTACTTAACAGATATGCATTAAATGACTCATTGCATGCCTCACAGATTTGCAATCAAAAAGGTAAATTTTATAACATCCTCAAGGGCAAATATTTGGAACTGGCTTGTAATTTATTACTATTATTATTATTATTATTATTATTATTATTATTATTAGGACCCCCTTCCCATGCCACATTGAAACTTGGTAGAGGCTGAGAATTGCACCATGTTATATAGTAGTGATTGATGCTGAATTCCTTACAAGATAATTAGATGCTAATGTCACCATTGTGCCAGGATGAAATGAATGTCACTTCATAACACTTCAGTGTAATACTAATTTCAGAGTGACTATAATGTCACCTCGAAGCTTGTTTGAGGCATTATGATTGTGATAATGATAATCCGATTGCATTGTTACCCTATATGTGTAGGTGTTCTGTTTCAGGGAAGAAAGAGAATCCCATCACTGTTTTATACACAAACTAGTTAATGTCATCTTTTCAGACAAAAATAAAAATATTCATACAAAAAAAATCACAACCATAAAGCAAAAACAAATAAGTGAAACTCCTTGCATTTGTCAATTATTATTCTTTATTCAGGAATTTAGTAACTCAGTGGAATTACGACAGTTTCTAGGGACTCTGCTTTGTTACCCCAGGGACATTCCAACTAATGTTAAGTCACTGAATTTAGTGAAGAACGCTTCCACTTGAAGAAGCACTTAACTTTGGTTGGAATGTGCCCGATATTATCTTCATTTTACTAGAGATGTGCATCCATTTAGAAATGAATGAAAAACTGAACCAAATCAAGCCAGTTTGGTCCCTTTGTTTGTTTTTATTTCATATCAGCACTGTGGGAAGATTTAATGTTAGGAAGCGTTCAAAAAGGTGTCATTTCCCTCCCACTACAACTCTAGCTAGAAGTGATGTTGCCCACTTTTCCAGGTCAGTATTCTATCAATTTATACTGCTGGATGTATAGACCAACAGTGATGTAGTTCAGGGGTTCCCAACCTGTGGTACTAGTACCACCAGTGGTACTTCAGCCGACTGCTGGTGGTACTCGGACTGCTGGACTACTGGATTCCCGCTGCAAGGCAGAGCTTTTGGTGGCACATTTTTGCACCCAAGAGGCTCCTGCATTTGGCCGAGTCTCTCGAGAATGCTGGGAAGGGCCCTCCCACCTGCCCAGAGCCTCCTCCCTGTGTTTTCTGGCCTCTGAAAACCTGAAAACCCGGAAGTAACTGGCGATGATGTCATCGCCAGTCACTTTTGGTGGTACTCAGAAGGAGAGTGGTGCCTGAGGTGGTACTCAGCCGGGAAGGGGCTGGGAACTCCTAATGGAGTGCATTAATGTGCAAGAGCTTATCATGATGCCCTCCATAGCCATACCCCCATTAAGACTAAAAGTTAAAAAAAAATCAAGATTACATTTCTCCATTAAAGTGAATTACTTCTCCTGTCACTTATAACACTTTGAAACTTATTGTATTTAACTTAAAGATCTAGCTCATTCCATTCCAAATCCTTTGTGTGTGTTGCAATAGTTTTAAAACAAATGTCTTGAACAATAGGATTGGAAAATATCCCAGATAAATGAAAAAAGTTATATTAGAGCGAGAGCCTATGCATGCTTACTTACAAGGAAGTCCCACATATGTGCCTTCATGTAACATGATCTTCATACTCTCTCTCAGGCAGCCTTTGGGAAAGGCAGTGGGGCTTAGATATTCACTGTATGTCCCAGACACATTTTGCAGGTTGCCTCCTGTTGAACCTGATTCTTCTTCTAGTCTAAGCTCCTTTGAAAAAGTGTAAAAGTTAGCACTTGAGCACGCCTGCTGATGTTGCTGTTCTTGCTGTAGGACAGGGGTGGCCAACCTTCCACCATTAGGGCCTCTGCGTTCTTAAGAGCTGTGTAGAGGACAGAATTTTGGCAGCTGCAAGTGCTGATGGTGCTGCTAAAGCAGCTGCACCTGCTGAAATGCCCTCCCCTATACAACCATTAAAGGGCCAGGAGCATTCAGGTTGAAAAGTTGGCCACCCCTGCTGTAGGAGAAATCCAGGAGCTCCACTCTTGCTCAACTACACCCCTGTAAAGCAGATCTAAGGGTTGTATCATACCAAGGTTCATGCAGGGCAGATAGCTCAAAACCAGAACAGCATGCTACTGCTCCCTTCATCTCAAGAGAATATTTGGTGACATGAAGTTGCACGTTGCATGAGAGCAAATCAGATGATCTACTGATCACAAGCAGGAAGCTGGCAAAAGCCACCAGAGTGGCAAAGCTGGGAAGGTTCATTGGGGTCTGTTGGAGACAGTGCAGAAAGAGGATGATACTACCTGGCTCAGGGAAAAGAAGCTAACAGTGCAATACTATGCATGTCCACTGAGAAGTCTCACTGAATTCAATGGTACTCCTAGGTAAATGTGTGTAGAATTGCAGCCTTCATCACTAAAGGTTTTCTCAGAGCCAGCCCAAGTCCTCCTAATGCCTGAGGCAGCATGCCAGAAGGCTTCTCCCTTTACCAGATGATGTGCCAGCTTCTGCTCCTCCCACTCTCCAGTGTTCTAACTCAGCACTCCCCTCTCCTCCACATTTCCGCTTCCCCTCTGTCCCCCTCTTCCTTTACCAATCCAGTGAATGGAAGGAGGGGGAGCAGCAGTGGATACAAGTAGGGGGACAGAGATGGGCACACTCACACCCACCAATCTCCTGCTTTTGGTGAGTGCTTTAGTTGACCTCATGGTCAGATTCTCAGATGTTTTGCACTAGGTGGAGGAACCCTGAAATTTGAGGCAAATATCACTTTGTGTGTCATTTCAGTGCAGTAATAGCTGCTTTCTTTTTCTGCATACCAAGAATATAGGATATTTTAAAGAAAGTAAAAGGACATTTTTATTTACACACTCAGCAAAACATACAACAGATCTCCAAGCTGAATCCATTAAATTCACCAGTAACTCGCAGAAAACCACCACAAGAGGGTATATTTACTGATGAACAATTGATGAGAGATCATTTATTCATATTGCCTTATGGCCCAATCCTAACAGGGCCTTACACTCCTGGAACTAGCATACCAGCAGCGTAAAGTCCTTTATGGCTGTTGCAAAATGTGATGCACATTTTTGCACACCTGGGATGCCACAAGTGGCTGCGGTGGTGTGCCAGCGGTTTGTCCACATCCCCCAGTGCAAGTAAGTCAGTGTAGGGGACAGACAGTAGGCGGTGGAGAGGGGGAGGAGGGCAGAATAAGGGCCGGGAAGGGGGTGGTATCAGTGGCAGCAGCACCACCGATATCCTATCCCCCTTCCACGCCTCGATCCGCCTTCCCAAGATCCACTCGGACTTGCATCAGCAAAGAACCGTATTTTTCGCTCCATAACACGCACCAGACCATTAGACGCACGTGTACTTTGGAGCAAAAAATAGGGTATTAAATGTTTTGCTTTAACAATAATTTTTAACTTACTGTGTTAATGTAGCACCTCCAATCTTTGTCAGCAGCTCCAAGACGCGAGGCTCCCAGGCGCTGAACGCGACCAGGGAGCCCTGCGCAAACATCGCAGCAGCTGCGGTGTTTGCGCAGAGCTCCCAGGTGCTGGAAGCGACCAAGGAGCCCTGCGCAAACATCGTAGCAACTGCGATGTTTGCACAGAGCTCCGTGGTCGCGTCCAGCGCCTGGGAGCCTCATGTTTTGGAGCTGCTGACGAAGATCGGAGGTGCTACATCAACACGGTAAGTTAAAATTTATTGTTAAAGCAAGACATTTTAATTTTACCCATTTTTTTACAGCATTCAGTCCATAAGACGCACAGACATTTTCCCCTATTTTTTTTTGGGGGGGACTGCGTCTTATGGGGCGAACATTACGTTAGCTGACACAGGTTCAAGTACACTCAGCAGGGCTACGAGGGCTTACCCTGGGGCAAGGGAACAAATGTTCCCTTACCTCAAGGAGGCCTTCGCAACTTAAAAATCTCCATGGGATGCAGCATGTGTTCTGTTGGCATGGCTGCATTGGCACGTTGGGAGTTATGTAGGACTGGATTGTTAAACTTTTCTGCATTTCATGAAAGATGATATGTAAGATCTGGTCCCTTTTGCTGCTCCAAAGCAAAACGAAAACATTTTTTAATTTCAAGTGGATTCTTATCTGGTAACCTATACCTATTCTCGTTTCCACACTGAAATCAAAGCAAACAAAATATAAAAAGGGGAGGAGGGAGTAAATGAGATGGAGAAAGAGAAACGTAGCAAACGTGCGTAAAGTGTACATTACTCGGATATATCTAAATCTTCCCTAAGCTTTATTTTCAAGAAATATTTTGCAGGCAACTCATGCTTTAAGTAAGGAAAAATGAGTCCCCTGATGGTGGCATGGCCCTTGGGGACTGGGGAGACTGGTTCTGTCATTATGGGCAGCAGGATCTAAAGAGGGATAAGGATGTGCTCAGCTGGCCGGACTCTTTGACAGTGGAAATTGCTGCTGCTGAAGTAGCAGCAGAGCAGAGCCACATAGCTGTGCAGGTCTCCCTTGCACGTCCCTATCTCTGGATTCTGGTTTCTGTCTTTAAAACTTATTTAGTTAGTGAGCACTTTCAAGGGCAGACAAATCAAAATGTGAGTAAATAAATGTCCCTGTGGTTTGTGAGAAGAACCAGGCACATATGTTTGAAGCTTAAATGTTTTCTATTGGGAACTCCATGGAAAACCTATCCTTGAGAATTGGATGATTTCATGCCTCATAAGTTTAATACTAACTGGCAGAAATCAAAATGAATTAACTTTTTTTTCTCACAACTGTGTCATAAGTTGAATTCCCCACTGTTGTGCAAATGCTGTTTTTTTTTTCCCCAAGACAAAGGAGTGGAGTGTTAAATACTTGGCACTTAGGTTGAACTTCCAGCATTGATGCTGTGATGTATCAATGGTGGTTTATGTGCTATGCAAAGAAGAAGCAGTGCATATTCCACACTCTAAGGACAAAATCAAAACTGTTGTGTAAGTACTGACATATACAACAAAAACACCTAAATACATACATGAATTTCTTTTACTAATAACAGTTATATTGTGTTTTACTGAGTGTTGAAGGTTCTTCATGTACAGTAAGTATTACACAAACTCTGTAAGTTAGGCCAATATTATTATTCCTATACTGTATTTCAGATGGAGGCAGGGCTGGACCTGAAAGTGGCTAAGGCCACTTTATGGCTGAGGTGTAACTTGAATCAGGGACTTCCCAGCTCACCTTCTTACAGTGTAATCCTGTCTAGAATATAGCAGCGGTGCTGCATCCTAAACAGGATTAGGCCCATGCCAGCAGAGCTGGAGCGCTCCTTGGGAGAAAGGGATGTTTGTCCCTTTCCCCCGGGTAGAGTCACAGCAGGCCCAATGGGCCTCCTCAGATGTGCACTAACAAAATGGCCGGCGCAAATCTGAAGAGCCAAGGCCAGCCAGGCCCGGGACGGGGGATAGGATTGACGGAGCATGCCGCCGATGATCCCTCCCCCGTCCCTGGCCTGGCTGGCCAATCGTTCCCTCCCATTCCTCCCATTCCACCCTGGTCCGCTCTCCCCACGCCCCTGCCCTGACCGATGGAAAACCTACCTTCCCTGGCAGGCGCAGCTCCCAATCTGGGACGGAGTGAACAGAGCCGGTTTCTCCGCCTGTGCCACTTACTTGTCGGGTGTCAAAAACGTGCCTTGCTGCATGTTTATGACACCCAGCGCTGTCAGAGCCATCGCTCCACCGGCATAATGTTACACAGGATTGCGCTGCCCGCCACTAAACAATTATACTAGCTCATCAATTTCAGGCATTTGAGTGTCAGGAAAAAAGCTAAACCATTCATGAGGTGCCAGAGAAAAACATTGTGCTGAATTGCAGAAATTGTCCCAAATGCAGAAACTAAGCAGCCAAAGGGCCACTGGATCCCCCCACTAAAGTAATGGGAATATAAAATGATTCGAAATAACAAAAACAAATGAAACAGTCATGGATGTGATTTTACGGAATGAACAACGAAGGCTGCAATCCTACACACATTTTCCTGAGAGTAAGCCCCTTTGAACACAATGGGGCTTCCTCTCTGAATAAAGAGAGGCATAGCATTGTGCTGTTAATGAATTTTAAAGCAAGAAAAATAATTGGAATAATGGAAATGAAAAAAATTCTTGCACATCTCTGACAGCTACGCACAGCACATTAGGACTATGTGGTCAGCAGTGATTTACCCTGGGGCAGCATCCTCTGCACATCAGTCCCTACCCCACATACTCCAACCCACAGTAAACTATAACTTGTTACTTGCCCAAGAATGGGCCAGTAGGAGAATGCACAAAGAACACTTCCAGTTGACAATGTTTAAGGAATACGGGAATTAAAGCCATGTAGTAAAAGAATCTTGAACTTTATTTGGAATAAAAATCACATTAAAATCCAAGGAACTGAGCCCAACGTTTCATTCCAGCCCTGTGGAACCTCTTCATAGGAATCTCAAAAGATCATAGATGGTGTTGTCCTCAATTCATCATAGTAAATTTAAACAAAAAAAACCGGGGAAACCCCAGCGGTACAGAGCGGAAATGACAGGTCCGGAGCGAAGCGATAGCTGTCAGGCGAGCCATGCGGGCTCGTTTAGCACAGCTGGTGTTAATTGCTTCCTCCTCTTGTCTTCACTCTCCCTTTCTTTCCATGCTGGATAGTTCTGCTGTTACAGTGTCAGTGTCAGTTACAGTTCATTCTACTGCTGCAGTGTCAGTTGCAGTATCTCCACTGTCAGTCACCTCGGATTCTATTCCCCCTCCCAAGTATGATTTCCCATGTAGGACAGGCAACCAAATCCGATTCGTGAATGTTAAATCTTGCTGACGATTCATCAGTGTTCCCATTCGTTTTTTACTTATTTCTAGAGCTTCCAGAATGAAACACTTCCAGTGCTCAGCAATTCACAGTGGATTCTAAACCATTCCTCTTCTTTCAATAATCAAATGCTGCCTTAACTTCCGACTCCTTCCACAAAAATAAAGGGCCCTCTTGTACCCTAAAGCCCGGGGGACGCCTAACTTCATAGCATCATTCCCAGATGTGCTCAGCAATCCTTGTAAGTGCAAAACCTGATGCCACTTTTCACAGCTTTGTCATATTTGTGCATGCCATGTCTGATATTTAAACAGTCAAGCTAGCCATTTGCACATCTTTGCCATAGGAATCCACCAGGGTGTTGCGATAATTTGAAGTCTTCGCACAGCAGAGCACTTTGGAATGGTTCACATTCAAATCATAAGAAAGACATTCAAAAAAGGCAAAGCATGAAGTCATCACACCACAGGTAGGTGACACATTTTGCAGTACAATAGCATATCAATATAAGAATGGAGAAGGATTTTGCTTTGTCACATATGTCAATAAGACTCCTTTGCAATATCCCATTTAAAAAAAACCTTGAGAATGAATAATTCTGATTGTATAGAAAGTAATTTTTCACATTTTATGAGATCAACATTCAGTTATTTAAAATATACTCTCCCCCCCCTATAATTGAAATGCTTCTTAACTCTTTTGTATGGTGTGTAGAGGATGATATTTAAAAGTCTTGTTGGATTTTCATTTTCTTTATTCTCACTGTGAAGGTGCCTGATGCCTATTTTCTTTTGACTTAAAGATGTCATAAAAGGGCAAATACAAACATCCAGTGTTTTCATAGGAAATGCCATTGATCACATGACTCACCCTTCGCTCTTTTTAAAAATAATAAATCATTACTGGACTAGATTTTGAAAATAAGCTCAAAATCACCTCCTAGGCTTTCAAAGTAAGAAAACATTTAAGAAATATAGCCTGCAGACAGCCCGAGATAGAACTTGTTGTCCCCAAAATAATTGATAATATTTCATTATTGATTTTCTCCACTTTCTCAGAATTAATGTTAGGTTGCTAAATGAGTTATAACTTTTTCTCATTTTTGAAAAATGCATTTCTTTCCATTTTCATGGTTGAAAATTATTGACAGCTTTCAGCAAGGCAGTATATCTGATATATAAAGGAAATGTTCTGTTATTTGCTTGATTTCTCTTTACATCACAATACCTACAAGACTGAGAGCCCAATCCTATCCAACGTTCCAGTACTGATGCAGCTGCAATGCAGCCCCAAGGTAAGGGAGGTTACCTTGAGGAGGACTCTATGACTACCACCCCAACACAAGATGCAGCACACGCCCCATTGGCATGGCTGCATCGGCAGTGGAAAGTTGGATAGGATTGGACCCTGGGTTTCATTACCCAGCCAACTACTTCCTCTCCAATGGTGGCACGTTCATCAGGCTTTTCTATACTAATGAATATACTGTGCAAATAGGAAAACAATGTTTCATTGCTTGCGCTTTCTTTAAAACACCTTTAAAGGCATAAGAAGGTAACAACAGTACAAGTTCAAACTATTCAGTGATCCTACACTAAATGACACCAGTCTTGACCGGAAGAGGCCGCCATGTTTAAACGTTTCATATAGAATCATTCCCAGTGGCAAGTTCCCTTTTGTGAGATGGACTTTTAAAAATGAGGCAGAAAGTCCACAGAACATAGACACTAAATAGTGTCCTCATTCTCCAGTCACTATATTAATTCCAGAATAAGCATGTGATGTTATCATCTAAAATAAAAAAAAATTCATTTTGCTCAATACAATATTTACCATGCAAATAGTACATTTCAAGTCTTCAAAGTGTTATCTATTCATTACCTCACGGCACACAATCCTCTGCTCAGTGGGTGCTGACACTGCTGCCTCAGCAGCACTGCTGCCTAGGGTGTCAGAAACATGCCATAAAGCATGTTTGAGGCACCCGGTGAGTAGGCAACACTGGCACCAAGGTCTGCGCCACCTGCCCGCTGAAGAGGAAGGAGGCCAGCACTGTGAAGCGGGTAAGTCTGAGCGGTGCTGGGGAGGGGGCATAACTGGGTGGGGGTGGGCAGAGAGGAGGGCGGATCCCTCCCAGGTCTCCAGCTCGAACATGGGGCTTCTCGAGTCAGCACCGCCAAATTAGTTGGTGCTGACCTGAGTAGCCCCATAGCGGAGGCTGGGGCATTACTCAGGGGAAGGGGAAGAACATCCCCTTACTCCAAGGAGAACCCCCCAGTCCACTCCTCTCCAGCACTGGATACAGTGTGGGCCTGGTGCTGGATAGGTGCTGGATAGGATTGCACTGTCAGTCATCTCACAATGCCCCTGCATTATTATTCTCACACTGCAAATGAGGGATTGAGGCTGAGAGATTCCAGCTTCTCTAAGGCCACTTGATCATTGATCAAGCCAGATTTGAACTGGGAGGATAATGGTTTCTTGGCATATCCATAGCATGGAGTGTCCTAAAACAAGACAACCCATTAAAATCCTCAATAGGCAGATGAACTTCATCAAACAGGAAAAAAATGGATGGCTCTAAGGCTGGTATTGAAATTTCAAAAAAATGAAACTCAAGGCAAACTTCAGGGCATGTACTAGAAAAAAAAACAATACAGTATAACTTTTCAAATCATATGACTATCGAAACACACTATTTTTTTTTTTTTTGCTTTAACTGTTGTCTTTTTGTAAACGCAGAGTGTGTTTTGGTAGTCACGTGATTTTAAATGTTTATTTAAAATCTAAAATCACATGGAATGTACTGTAAAACAAATAAATGTCTTTATTTTTACAGTACATTCCATGTGCTTTTAGATTTTAAATGAACGTTTAAAATCACATGACTACCAAAACACACTCTGCATTTACAAACAGACAACAGTTAAAGTTTATTTATTTTACAGTACATTCCATTGAAAAAGATGGCTTACAGTCAAAATGCATTGAGAATTAAACATTACTCCAGTCCTCCAAACCTACTAGCTGTTTCTCATTTGTTTTTGTTTCAGCACATTCCTATGTCTGGTTCTGCTATTTTTGTTGTCAATAAAAGAGAACTGAGACAGACCAAAGCCCTTTAAAGATGAAATCATCATATCCTGTAGGGAGGTGTCAGAGGTTGGCCAGGTTAGGGCCTGGCCAAGGACCCCCCACTCATCAGTGGGGCCATCTGGCCAGGCTAACATATGAACTCTTAGTCCCAATGTAAGTGACCCCATTAGGGGGTGGGTATTGGATGCCATGGGGGGGCTGACTGCAGAACTTTGCCCCAGGGCCCCCAGTCACTTGAAGCTGAACTGTTGACCACCTATCACAGATGTCACTGTTAATAGCCTTTTTTCAAGCAGCTGAAATTGCAAAATGACTCTGTTGAAAAGCATTGTTTCTGAGATAATGTGAGGCCAAATGAACGTTGTATCTATGTGCTGGCTCAGCCCCATGTATACAAATCATCACTAGGGATGCGCAGATCCCCTCAGTTCTGCTGTGACATTGCTCTTCCATTCCAGTGTGCCTTGGGTTTTACTTTGTTTGAATTCCAGCAGGAATTCTATATTCCCGAATATCAGGACTTGACTTGCAAAATCCTCTACCATTTGCCTTTCACTACTGTGAAAAATTGAGGGAAAGCTTCCTTTTTTAAAAAAAAATATATCATTTTTTTTAAAGTGTGCAATCGTGCAAATAAATAATGGATTTCTTTGTGGGGAGAGTTTCTTATCATTTTTTAAAATTTAGTTTTGTTGTGTTTCTGACTGAAAATATGACACTCATGTTGTGGGGCAGGGAGAGAATTCAAACACAGTGTCAAAGTGGGGACTAATTTGAACAAAATGACGTTGCATGGCAATTCAGCCATTCTCTTTCTGAAGGCTCACACTCTGTGGTCAGTCAGCAAAGCTAGACATGATTTTCTGCTATTGAGGTACATTTATGACTTCATTCCTGTGCTTAAATCAGTTTGTGAACTTCAGATAAGCTTACAGCTGCTTTTATAGCATTACAAGAAACTGCTCAGGATAACAAAAGCCTTGTTCATGTCCACAATAAGCTAACAAAGTTTTAAGTACAGCTTTGTGGAAAATAACATTCAAACCTGGTTTTTCAGTGTGTGACATAGTTCCCTAAAGAACAATGAATTGCGTTAAGACAGTTTAGGCCACAGAGTTAACATGCTCTCCATCTCTCCAATGGTGAGACATAGAAGTAAAACACGATATAGCACAGAAGTAAAACATAAACAGTCTTAAAACTATGTAATGTTAGTTAAAATACTATGTACTTGGATAAAGGTCTCCAGAAATGGAGCAACGTTCCCTAAGTCTTTTGCTGGTATCTGGATTTGCAAAGGGGGGGGGGACAATGACAAAACAAGGCTGTTACACCCCCACTGCAAGTTTGGACACTAATTATCCTTACAGGCTTACTGCTTTTCCACACAACCCAAGTCAAAAGTCAAGATTCTTTGACTAAAGAAAGACATAATATAAAAAGAGGAATCTGTCCTACCACTCTTGCAACTCGATTCTATTTGGGTGCCAGGCTAATGGTGGACTGACATGGCACAACAACCGCCATATCATAAGCCCATCCAAGCAACAGCACACCAGCAAAGCTCTTTCCAGTAATGATGACAGTGCCCATGGAAATGCCAACACAGGCGGTCATCCATGGAGCAGTGTCCTCCTGACGTTGGCACATCATCAGTGCGATGGTCAAAGAGCCATCTACCATCTCCTGCATCCATCGACCCCCAACACCAGCAACTAAAGAAGCATTGCCAGGGTGGACTGAGTAGGGTTGAGATGGGGGCAGGCTCAGACCCAATGAATGGTCACCACTGGGGGAACCTACTTGCCAGTCACTAGGAATGAGCAACACAGCAACAGACAGCTTGCCAATCATGGGGAGATGCACTCCCACCCCGGACAGGACCTACTGTGGCTTCAGCAGCAAAGGGGCAAAAGCAAAGAACTACTACGAATCCCTACATCAGGGTTCAAGTCCCCTTATCCCACTAACACAAACACACATATCCAAAGAATATCTTTTTGAGCAAAGCAAGGGAAGAAAAATAGCTTCTTCAAAAGACGGCAGCCATATTAAATAAACATACAAGTTTCTCCATGAGTTCCTGTGGGGGCATACACCAGCTGGAAGGAACCCTTTTACCAGGGGAGGGACAAGAACAAATCACAAGGGGGGGGAGCTCAATAGTACTCAGGGAGAGCAAGGTGCTGGTAGCTCACTGCACAAAGAACATAAGAACGTAAGAACATAAGAAGAGCCCTGCTGGATCAGGCCAAAAGCCCATCTAGTCCAGCTTCCTGTGTCACACAGTGGCCCCACCAGATGCCTCAGGGAGCACACAAGACAACAAGATACCTGTGTCCAGTCGCCACTCCCTTGCACCTGGCACAGAGAAAACCCACTTCTAAAAACCAGGAGGTTGCTTATGGCCTGTAACCTGTGATGGTCTTTTCCTCCATGAATCTGTCCAAACCCCTTTTAAAGGCATCTAGGCCAGATGCCATCACCACATCCTGTGGCAAGGAGTTCCACAGATGAATTACACGCTGGGTAAAGAAATATTTTCTTTTGTCTGTTCTAATTCTCCCTCCACTCAATTTTAGTGCATGTCCCCTGGTTCTGGTGTTGTGCGAGAGGGAGAAGAATTTCCCTCTATCCACTCTCTCCATCCCATGCATAATTTTATAAGTCTCAATCATGTCCCCCCTCAGGCGCATTTTTTCTAGGCTGAAAAGCCCCAGACGCTGTAGCCTTTCCTCGTAAGGGAGGTGCTCCAGCCCACGAATCATTCTGGTCGCTCTTTTCTGCACCTTTTCCAATTCAACTATATCCTTTTTGAGGTGTGGTGACCAGAACTGGACACAATACTCCAGATGTGGCCTTACCATCGATTTGTACAAAGGCAGAATGATATTGGCCGTTTTATTCTCAATCCCTTTTTTAATGATCCCGAGCATGGAATTGTCCTTCTTCACAGCCGCTGCACACTGGGTCGACACTTTCATCGACCTGTCCACCAGCACCCCAAGATCTCTCTCTTGATCCGTCACAGACAACTCAGAACCCATTAGCGTATATGTGAAATTTTGGTTTCTTGCCCCAATGTGCATCACTTTGCACTTACTTACATTGAAGCGCATCTGCCATTTTGCTGCCCATTCTCCCAGTTTGGAGAGGTTCTTCTGGAGCTCTTCACAATCCCTGCTGGTCTTCACCATCCGGAAAAGTTTAGTGTCATCTGCAAACTTAGCCACCTCACTGCCTATCCTCGACTCCAGGTCATTTTGAATAAGTTGAAAAGCACCGGTCCCAAGACCGATCCTTGGGGCACACCGCTTTTCACCTCTCGCCATTGTGAAAATTGCCCATTGACTCCCACTCGCTGTTTCCTGGTCTTCAACCAGTTCCTAATCCACAAGAGGACCTGCCCTCTTATTCCCTGACTGTGGAGTTTTCTCAGGAGCCTTTCATGAGGGACCGTGTCAAACGCCTTCTGAAAATCCAGATATATAATATCCACGGGTTCGCTCGCATCCACATGCCTGTTGACCTTTAAGACACATGCTAAGGGCCAGGCAAGAGGGATTTGAGACCAGCCAAAGGATTTGCTCTAACCAACAACACACTCACCTATTGCATGACTGGTCCGAGGCACCCATGGCAGATACAAAAAAAGAGTGAGAGAACATGGAGAATAACTTTCCGCCCCTTTTAGCGATGGTGCAGTCCTGAAAAACATAAGGGAGTCAAAGGAGCGTTTGACATGCAGTAGCAATGGTTGGAGTTCCTGGCATTCCTCAAAAGAGAGAAGACACTCCCTGCTCTTAGCTGTTTCAAAGGGAGGGATGCTTAGGCAACACAGTTTCTAGCGAAGATGCATTTGACAATACTGAAGGGGAAGGGTATTGGGGAAGGGTAGAGACATGAGACAGAGATGCAGTATCAACATGTGGCAGCATGGAATTCCCTCCCCCGTTTGCTTACTTGTGTGCCTTGAGCTTGCTTCCCCTGTTGAGATGGTGAAGTAGAGGTTGCAGTTGGTTGGTTGTGCACGGAGCTCTCTTGGGGCAGAATACCTGCAATAAGAATTCTGAGAAGACAAGTGTTTGGAAAAAAAAACCTTGCTATGCATGTTGTTAGAGAGAGGTTGTTTGTGCAAAGTGCTCCTTTTGTGTACAAAATGCCCTTTCATGGTTCCCATCATCAAAGTTCCCCTTTGAGAGACCAGACGTTCTCTGATCTGACATGTTGTCTCCCTGGCAGAAGCTTATATAAAGGAGTTGGTTTGCTATGATTGGCTACCAAACGTAGTCTGTATCCTATATATTCCACTATAAGAAAACGGGTGGGGTGAAGATGAGATTTACTGACATTTCCCCTTCCCCATTGTTCTCTATGGGTTACTCATCTTGCGCCATTGGCAAAACATTTTTCCAGTGTTAGGGGCAGTGGCGTTTCTACGACCGCCCCCCCCGCGCCGGAAGTGACATAACGGCTGCAGCCATTATTCACCATACAGAGGCATAGGGCGGGCGGGAGGGCCAAACACACCGACAATGCTCTTCGTTCGCCCCAGTGAACAGGATGATCCGCCCCACCACTGGCCACCATGACACACACCCCCGCCCGCCTGCCACCTGGGGCCCAATCCTGCTGCCCGGGGGCCCACCGCCCCAAGGCCTCCTCCGCTGACGACACCACTGGTTGGGGGCATGTCTGTCATCGGAAGGACACTTGGGATATGTTGACTCCTCTTCATCCCACCCACATCCCTCCCATGTTACAACCCAATACTCTCCCCATCTTGGTGTCTCCACCAGCAGAGTTGCTCCAGCATCCCAAGCTATATCAGCACAGCGTTTTTCTGGTGTTGCACTGGCATCTGTCGGCAGGTGGGCTTCTACACTGGCGGGCTGTCATTGCATCAGCATATGTCGAAATATGCTGGTGTATCAGATTGGGCTGTTGAGTTGTTATATTTTCCTATGGTATTTATTTATTTATTTACAAAAATTATACAGATGTGTTTGTTTGTTTTTAAAAAAACAATAAAAAGATAGGCTTGGGTTTGATTTTTTTAAAAAGCCTCATCTCAGGAGGAGTGCCAGGTCAAGGTTTCAGAGGGCAAACTGATCTCCATGGGCCTTTTACTATGCGGGTGGGCCAACAAAAAGTCACTTTGCCACTTCCACTGAAAGGCTACGTGGGCACAGTGACAGAGGTAGTCTTGGCAAATGCACTACAAGGCCAACTCCTGGCACTGCCCAAATCCAAAGCCTAACAAGCACGAATTTAAGAAACGTTTCTGAATTTCTTGCTTTCCCACACCTCGTCTGTGAAATTCATTAGCAACAGCTGTGACCAAATCGCAGTCCTGCTATATGTGCTTTTGTGTTTGTATGTCAAGGACACGACACTAGTATTAGTGCTGTTTTCACAGGAGTAATTCTAAGGGCAGGAAAGGAAGCAGGACTGCATGACAAACAGCATTGCTGCCTTGCATGAAGTAAAACCAGAACATTTTAACCCCTCTTTCTTTGGATAGCCACTTCCCTAAAGGTGCACACAAAGAAAGCCAAGTATTTCAACAATGATTATAACAGGTTCTTTCTCAGGAAGAACAAATAAAATAAAAACACTTTGAACAAAAATAAATTCGGGGGAGGGGTAGGACAAAATATTCAAACCTGGCAATGGGAGAAAGACTGTTTATGCCTAATATAAAGGTAAAGGTAAATGTGACCCCTGACAATTAAGTCCAGTCGTGTCCGACTCTAGGGTGTGGTGCTCATCCCCATTTCAAAGCTGAAGAGCCAGCGTTGTCCGAAGATGCCTCCGTGGTCATGTGGCCGGCATGACTCTCCTTGCCGCAGTGCGTAGCATGCGGCTGGAACACGGAGCGCTGTTTACCTTCCCGCAAGCGGTACCTATTTATCTACTCACATTAACATGCTTTGGAACTGCTAGGTTGGCAGGAGCTGGCCAAGCAACGAGAGCTCACCCCGTTGCGGATTTGAACTGCCGACCCTTCAATCAACAGCTCATGGTTCAGCGGTCCCCAGAGAAAATGTTCAATAGTGAGATCCAAGCTTATCCACTGCATGCATTATGATATACTTGGTTCCACATACTAAAGAACAGGGGAAGTGAAGGCATACTATATACCTAGAAAGCAGATATAAAGTTATTTATATTTAAATTTCTGAATGACACCAAAACAAACAAATATTTATGCTTCTACTGCAAGGAAGGAGAAATGAGGCCAAATTCTGTAATGTGCCTCCTGAACTCTGTGTGTGTGTGTGTGTGTGTGTGTGTGTGTGCGCGCGCGCGCATGAGTGCGCACACACATACACAATGCCACAGGTTAGGATTCAATGTGATTGTGTCTAGAACCAGATTCACTTAACACATATTATTCACAGGCATTTAAAGAAGCATTAGGTCATGGATGTTCAATTCACACAAGGCTGTATTTCCTATATGATATAAACCTTCAGTGAACAGAATTGCATTTCTCCCATGAAGGCTGCCACGTGCAAAGAACATGTGCCTATATTGCTTTATGTGCATGTAGCAGAAAGCTCCAATTTGTGGAAAGGTTCCTGTTGCATACACACAATTTCTTACACAGAAGCTAAATCTATGCTAAGAGACTGAGCACATATACTAGCATAAGCTGTTAGAATGAACATTCTGGGAGCAGAAAGGCTGGAACATTTTAATTCTTTGAATAATCTTCTCCTCTTTAAAACAAAAGGACTTTGCAAATTACATGCTTCTAATGGAATCTGAATTAAATACTTCCTGTAGGTAACTACAATGATTCATCATAGCTTGCTGGTCGATCTTTAAAGTAAATCTCATCTATAAAATCAGCTACATTTTCTTTTCTTTGTGTTCATCCTTATTACACAGTATCAGGCTTACAAAAAAAGAAATCCTGGTCAGGCAAACAAAGATTCATTTTGCTAGAAACCGCCAACTGAAGAGAATCCTATTATTCTAAAGTGTGGTTCTCTATACCAATCTGTCCAATTGTTTATTAACACTAAAAATCAAATAGTAATCAAATATTTGGGGACTACATCAAACATAGATACCTTTAGCAAACCGCATCTTAATGACTGTGTTTCTGGACATCTATTAACATTTCCTTCACAATTAAGGGGCATTTTCTTTGCAATTTATTCAATACAGGCTTTAGAAAGACTGAATGTATGCTGCCATCTACTGGAATGTCTTACTGAAAAGTGTCTTATCCAAAGATGAAAGCCATATCACATATGCTCAGCCTGTTTTACATTAGGAGTATTACTTTTGTATTTATAGAGGAAGAACATTTGTAACATCGGGTTCTAGAATTAGAGCTGGCTCTGAAACTTCACCTACAGTGAATTTCAGAGCAAACAGTGGAGCCTATAGAGTTTTGCAATATTAGTTAAATTTCTCAGGAATGTCCTCCACATCCTTAGGTTAAAATCGGATATTACCAAAGCAGCATTTGAAGCAAATATGGTATTTCCTTCTCACACAGAACATCTGATGAATTCTATGGAGAGCTAAAAAAAGATGTGGGTATGTGCAGTGAAGTTTCTGAGACTGGGTTTTGCATATCTGCACCTGGAATAGCAGGGGGAAAAAATCATCTATGAAAGATGTACGTATGAAAAGATGACTTTTCCCTTCCTACAGCTTTGCTGATCTCATCCAAAACATTGTTGTAGTAAGGGCAGTAAGAAATTTGGAAGGGGTTTTTTTTTTTTTTAAAGTGAGTTACTTAACTGACACAAAGGGGCATGCCAGGCTGGAAAATGGATGATAGGATCTGGTGTGCACTTTTGCTACTGAGATATACCCCCTCCAACCCAATTCCCCCCTGCCATCCTCACCCTGAACCTCCGCCCTGCCCCGCCCATGACCCACCCCCCTCTGCTGCCTTACCTCCTCTGGTGCAGTCCAGGTGGCCCATTGGCAGGTGTGTGGAGCTTCTGGCCACTCATGCCAGCAGCTCCAAAGTATTTGATAGTGGTGCGCCTTTCATGCCACTGTAAATGGCCTTATGGCAGTAGATTGCAAGATCCACTGACTGACATAAACAGGAGATAGGATTGGGCTGTAAATCTCCCAACTTGTCTTTAATGAAAAACAGCCAGAGGAGGCTTTGATTGGGAATGAATGGAGATGAGTGGCAGGGGGAGGCTGCTTAACTCTTATTCTGCTCAAATTATCCCCTCTCAGGCCTGATCCAAAGGCATCTAGAATTGCTAATATGGAGTTTGTGATGGATGCAAACCATTTTATTTGCAATTTGCTTCACAAACTGGTCACAGTTTTCACACCACCTTGCAGTCCAAGATGTAACAGGCCTTGCACTACCCCAGACTAGCTCCACTGGAAGGCTCTCTGTGAATGTGATGGTGCTAGAGAAGTGAGCTTTCTTTGCCGCTATCATCACCATAGAAGTAGGCCTGAAGGACAACTCTATCCTGTGTTTGGTCAGGCTCAGCACAAGGTTTCCTCCACCATCACTGCAAGTGTTTCCCAACTGTTGGATTGCCTGTAGCTCTGAGCAAGGAGTCATCCTGGCTCTGCGACTAGGGAGAGGATCATATTGACAGCCCTAGAATCCAGAAGTCGACCAAGGCCTCACTGAATCACCAGCCATACAAATAGAAATAATCCCCCCAGAGTCATCATACGCCTTATTGGATAGACCACCATAATATTGCATTAAAATAACAATAAAATCTGATTCCAAGAGACATGAAAAGGTTTAGCTCTCCTACCTTGAGTTCTGGCATTATAATACCAGTAGTGGTCCTCACGTTTGTGCCATACACTAGCACTGTTAAGTATGTGGCAGATCTTTTTCTCCAGAAGGAAAGTCAGGTTTAACAAGCTGTTCACCACTTGGAAGAATATTGCAGGACAATCCATGCATACAAAGAAGAACCCCTTCGTATCTGATTCTTTCTACAATGTGGGAACTCTTTATGTAGTACAGGTTGGTTACCCCTTATCAAGATCATCCAAAATCCAAACTATTCTGAAATCCAGACATTTTGGGGGCAGAAATGTGGACTGTGGACATGTCCATTTTTCTTATCTAGACAATAAGGTTCATTTGAAATAACAAGAAAGGAAAATTATTCATGAAAGCTGGCTTTGCATTATTAAAAAGTGTTTAATAACAAGCTGCAGAGTAGACTATAAATAAATTGGTAGATTGGAATCGAAAATCTTGACAGACAGATGTCAAAATGTAACAATTCATTATTGCTCTCTGTAACAGAGAACAATAACTCACGACAGTACGAAGCATGCCACATGCAGTGAAATCTAGCTTTTGATTACATCGATTCAGCTTAGCTTTGGAGAAAGAAAATTCAAAGGATTAGGAAGTAAGAACAACATTACATTACAGTTCTATAACAAAATGCAGTAATAATGACTTCAGAGAATGAAAAGGTGTGGTGGCCAGTAACTGGGCAGCATAAATTATGTAACAAATGTCTACAGAATCAGAAAAAAATGTGTTGATAGCAGTCACTTTTGTTCAAAATCTGAATGCAGTTGTCGGGGAAGTTTCCAGAAACAGTCGTAAGAAGTCCTTGGGTGCGGTGTGCCACATCTGTTTTAGTATCCCTGAAGTTCTTAATTGACAGAGGTCAATAAAGCATTCCACCAGAAGATAGGTTTGGCAGCACCAATTCAAAAGAGAGAAATTAGAAGAGGATTTCCAGGTTGCTCCCAAGGAAAAACATCTGAGAACTTTCAAAAGAAAATCCAAACAAGTTTCTATAGGACAAACAGAAGATTTCTGTGTGTCCCAAGGGCTGGCACTGAAATTTTGCATAAAGTGAAATTGAAAGAGAATTTTGGAATTTCTACCAAGGTAGCATATCTGGCAATTTTCGAAAGAAGCCAGACAAGTCTCTTTAAGATATTTTTTTTCAGGGACAGTTGATGAATACAGGGCAACTAAGAAGAAAGGGGGATCTCGCTTGGATGGGAGACAGAAGCTGCTGACAGGTTGACAGACCTGACAGACCTCGTGGACAGACCTCGTGGAGACACTGAGAAGACCTCGTGGAGACACTGAGAAGACAGACCTCGTGGTCTGTCAGACCTCGTGGAGACACTGAGAAGACACCATGATTGGTGGAATGTGGAGGAGTCAGCTAGAGAGAGAACATCTAGACAACCGTCTGAGTGCAAACTGCGGTGAACTGTGAAGCTTGGAAGTGCAGAGCACAAACCAGAAGGAAATCGCCTTGAATAAATCTGATGAGAAATCTGATGATGAGAAAGGTGGTATATAAATACAGAAAATAAATAAATAAATGTTCTTACAGCGTTAAACAGTGATAGTGATATGATGCATCAATCAGCATCATACAGGCATGTGGTTTCTGCTAACATCAGCATATGGGCTGCTAACATCAGTGGGAGAAGCTAACCAATCATCACCACTTTCTTAGCAGTTAATATGTAGAATTGCCTTAGCTATCTCTTAATGAAGTTGGTTCAGTTGCTCCTGAAGAAAGCTCATCTAACTCAATTTACATTGGGCCTCAGTAAATTGTTTCAAGTATTCTGAAGTTTCCTCTTTTCGTTATATCTTGACAAAGAGCTTTAGAATGCCTAGCTCCTCAGAATTTTCTCGGACTATTTCCCACTCTTCAGACACAGATAATCAACTGAGGATAATATTAAAGGCAGGAGGTCTGGCTCAGTTGGTAGAGTTGCCACCAAATAAGCCTAAAGATCTGTGAACGGCAGTTCATGACACGCTGCTGACAAAAGCTGTGAAACCCTCTGTGAGTGAGAAAGCTGCCAGCTGCCAGCTGCACCTGCGTGGGAGGCAGAGTGCTGTCGGCCAAGCATGGGAGGCAAAGGCCAGTGAGAGGCCAGACTGCGATGGAAACCATCTAGAATGAAGTTGTTCATGAAAGATTGAATTAATTATGTAATTAAAGATGTAATTGTATTATTGAATTAATTCAATTATATTGAATTAAAGATGTAGTAACTGTAAAAATTCCCATTAGGGGGTTTGGCGCAGTGGGTTAAACCACTGAAACATGAGCTGTCGATCGAAAGGTCGGCAGTTCGAATCGACGACGAGGTGAGCTCTCGTTGCTTGGCCAGCTCCTGCCAACCTAGCAGTTCCAAAGCATGTTAATGTGAGTAGATAAATAGGTACCGCTTGCGGGAAGGTAAACAGCGCTCTGTGTTCCAGCTGCATGCTACACGCTGCAGCAAGGAGAGTCATGCCGGCCACTTGACCACGGAGGCGTCTTCGGACAACGCTGGCTCTTCGGCTTTGAAATGGAGATGAGCACCACACCCTAGAGATGGACACGACTGGACTTAATTGTCAGGGGTCACCTTTACCTTTACCTGGGAAAGATACCGGTATGACTCCGGTATTTGCAGAACCTCTCTATCCGCGGTGGTGGTGGTTCCGAAATGGATCCCCCACAGATAGCGAGGTCCGACTGTATTCTACTTTCTCACTGCATATGAAATAGCTTGTCATAGTAAAACAAAAACAAAAACACAGTAAAACATGATAGTCCCCTCAAACCCTAAAAAGCTAAATAATGAAACAGTAGCAATAAAATTATTCCTAAAACCACAGTAATAAAATCTTAAAAGATACACTAAACTAGTGGTTCTCAAACTCCTACAGGGGAGCATGGGAAACTGTAAGTCATTGCAGACTCTGTGGTGACGGCACTTTCGGGATCCCGCTGCTGTGGGAAAAAGGATTTGTTTCACTTACCGGGGGTCACGCCAGTCCTCCGAGAGTTGCAGGGGGGTCAAACCCTCTACGCCGCCATGCCTCAGAAGAGCTTCCAATTGCATTTGAAAGGTACTTCTGTTTTTTGGCAAAAACTGGAACTAGCTTCCAAGCACAGTCTTATCACTTAAGGGGGTAGCGACTGTTTTTGTTTTTCGTTGTGGGTCATGACCCACCACATTGAGAACTGCTGTAAACAATAAAAACAACCAGAATGGGAAAATAATCAAGTAGTTTAGCCTTTCAAATGTATGTTGCAGCAAATGGGCCTTGCTCATCTGAATATGCAAGTATATCAGGGATGTGTGGTAAGGATGCGGCAGGTGGGGCAACCCTGCCCCCTCACAGTTCACAGAAAATAGCCACAGCCTAACTGTGAGATTGCACATGCACTACCCGCTTGCACCCAAGTAAGCAGGTGCATGCAATCTCATGGATAGGCTGCAGCTATTTTCTGTGAACTACGATGGGGTGGGGTTGCCTCACCTGTCGCGCCCGCACTGCACATCCCTGAAGTATACTGGGAGCGGGAACATGCTTTGAATGTAGGAAGTCCCAGGCTTAATCTCTGCCATCTCCAGGTAGGGCTGGGAAAGACCCTTGTCTGAAACCATTGAGGTCCAGTGCCAGTCAGTGTAGCCAATAGTGATCTAGATGGACCAATAGTCTGATTCAGTATAAGGCAACTTCCCAAGTACCTATGAGTAAAGTTGTGGACTGAGTTTTCTACCCAGAGAAATGTGACTGGAGACCAGTGAAGAAAAGATTATGCTCCTTCTTGCATCACTCGTCTTAATAATAATGTGGGTGTCCCATGTGAGAAGTAAATGAGAGTAGGGAGAGCAGGGATGTGGATCAAGTCTTTGCCCCCAAGTCCCGAGTCTTTGGTTGTGAGTTGCGAGTCCCTATCTATTTAATGGGGAAAACAGGTTTAAACCTGAATAAAATTCGACTTGCTGTAAAAGGCCCCAAGTCTCGAGTCGAGTATTTCGAGTCTGACATTTCCCCTTCCGAATCAAGTCCGAGTCAAGTCATTGACACGACTTGAGTCCGACTCAAGTCTACATCACTGAGGGAGAGGACAGGTGTGGGTTCCTGCAGATGGACAGGACACTGTGTAATAGTGACTGAAGCTCTCAAATAAAAGAGAACATCGTTTCCTCTGGAAACGTGAAACGAGGCACATGGATCTGTTAAGTTACACTAAGGCCCATGTTAGTTTTCCTTGATGAAAAGCAACGACAAACAACAAGAGAGTGTTACTGTTTATCTTACAGTTGATGGCCTCATAAATCTGCAAAGGCTGGGAGAATAAAAAGCCAGAATGTAACCTCCATTGTTTCCCAACACTCTTGTTTCTATTAAGAGGAGCCCTTTGTTTAATTTACCCCTCCTCCCCTTTTGCAAACATAACTAGTAAGTAATAGTTAGGAAAACCTCACCCCCTTATTAGAATGATCCCCTTCTGTACCTTTACATTTAAAAGTACAGTACTGCCCCCATATCCACTGGGGATATGTTCCAGGCCCCTCCATGGATACTTTAAACCGTGGATAGGGTTAGTCTCGTTCTACTTGCTTGCAATAAATAGCTGGAGGCTGCTTCTCCTGTTTGTTTAAGGAATAAACGAAGCTTGCTGGAAAAAAAAGTAAAAGCCTGGGGGGGGTCCCCGCGATCCGTGGATAACTGAAACCGTGGATAGCGATATGGGGCCCCCACTTGTATATATTATGGAAAAAAGCTTTATTTTTGTTTGCTGCTTTGCCTAAGCCTAGGCTCCCATGTGTCACCAGAAGAACAAGTTATGTGGTTAGCAAAGTATACTCAATTTCTTTGTTCTTAACCCTAATAAAATTTATTTGGATTGACACTGGAATGATTTGATCTTCGTTCTGCATTTAAATTGTTCAATAACTCACTAAAATGAGGAGGTAATATCTCAACGTATTTCTTTACAATTGGCACTTATCTCCTTAAACCCTGGAGGTTTTCAGGAAAGTCTTTAAAATAACACATACAAAATTATTTTTATGATGGATTCAGATAATAAAACATGTATAAACTTTATACAATAAAAAGTTACTTTTCTTAGATTAATTATTTTAAATGCTTTCTATAAGATTCATTTCAACATGCTATGAAGAGTTCAGAAGCTATGGCATGGTTGAGATTATTATTATTTTTGATTACTTCTTTTAAACATTCCCCTCCTGTAGAGTGCATCAACTGTGTTTCATTCAAATCTGTTCATTTGCCATAAGTTAGTAAGACTAACAGCCCAATCGTCTAGCTAGGCTGCAGTGTGGGCGTAGAGCCCGCGCTGCATCCTATCTAGATAGGACCCAGCAGCACCGATGCAGCTGGAGCACTCCTCGGGGGAGTGCCCTTACCCGAGTAGAGCCCTAGCTGCCCTGATGAGTCTACTCAAATGTGTACCAGCTATTTTGCTGCCACACATTTGAGAGGGCTGTGTAATGGCGGACAGGCCTGGGAAGGGGGGTAGGATTGGCGCCAGTGCTGCCTACTCACTGGGTGCCACAAACATGCCTTATAGCACATTTGCAACACCCTAGACTGGCGCAGCAACACTCTGTTGGTCTAAAACTTAGATAGGATTTTGCCGTAAGGCTGCAATCCTATACGGAATATTATGGGAGTGAGCCCCACTTAACACAGTAGGACTTACTTCTGGATAAACATGCATAGAATTGCACTGTAATTCTGTGTTTACGTGCTATTTGTATCCAGGTATTTCAGATGTCCATGAAAAATCTGCCAGGTTTCAGAAACAATGGACCATATCCATAATTGTTTTTCCTCCTAAGCAAGGATACTTTCTATAGAGTAAGGACTTTTCTATCAGAGGAACACTTCCTTCCTCCAAAGCAAGGACATTCCCACTGGAGAAAAGAAATTGTGGGTGCTTCCCTCTAGAAACACTGTTATGCAGTATCAGATGCAAGCATATTATAGCATTCTGTGTCTCATGGTGGAGACAGAAAGTAGTTTTGTTCTGAGAAATGAAGGTCTTATGAAAGTAAAACTGTTGCTTCTAGAGTGTGCATTCATATCTGGTAAATAGGGTTTGCAGGTTTTAGTAGAGCTACAAAACCTTTTATATTTGTTTGACCAAAGGCAACAGTGGGACAACAAAACTAACATAAAAGACGGAGCCGTGGTGGCTTAGTGGTTAAGACACTGAACTGCAGACCAGGAGGTAGGCAGGACAGCAGTTCGAGACCTGAGTGCTGCGTGACGGTGTGAGCTACTGTCCAGTGGCGTACTCAGCCCTCCCAGCGCCTGGGGGGGCGGGGGTTGGAGCGCTCCCATTGCTCTGCGCCCCCCCAAGCAGCCGGGCTCGGGGCTGAGTAGCGCACCACTGGACCGGAGCCCCCGGAAGCAGTGCGCCCCTCGGAAGCGTCACTGGCTTCAGGAGGCTCCGCTTCAAAGCGGAGCCTTGCAACCTCCTTGCAAACGGCAGCCTTGCAAACGGAGCCTTGCAAACGGGCAGCCCGTTTGCCCTCAGAAAGGTTCTGCGCATGAGCGAAAGGGAGTAGAAGGCGCTTCGACGCGCAGAACCTTCTCAGAAGGCCCTGACCGCCGAGCTGAGCGGTCGCTCGGAGTAGCGCTTCTCCCGGCTTCAGAGCGGAGCCTCCTGAAGCCGGTGACGCTTCCGAGGGGCGCGCCAGCTGGGCTCCGGTGCCGTGCCCCCCGGAAGCTCGGCGCTTGGGGTGGAGCACACCTGCTCCCCCCATGTTAGGACGCCACTGCTACTGTCTTCAGCTCTAGCTCCTGCCAACCTAGCAGTTTGAAAGCAAGAAATTGCAAGTAGATTAATACCCTGTTTCCCCTAAAATAAGACCTCCCCCAAAAATGACCTATCGTCGTTTTTACATGATTTTTGCTGGCACTCATCAACATAAGTCCTCCCCGAAAGTAAGACCTAGCTAGGATCATCAGCCAGACGGACGCGACCCCCTTGCACCCCCCGCGAACCCCCGGCACTTACTTTGACCGATTAAAGCTTCATTCTTTCCTGAGGTTGCAAGGCCCTGCAAGGCCTGCACTCCACCATAGAGACAACGTGCTAGAGAGGCCAGCAAGGCCTGCAAGGAGGCTGCAACCTTGCAGAGACTCTCTAGCACATCGTTTCCATGGTGGAGGACTCAAGTGCAGGCCTTCCAGGCCTTGCAGAGCCTTGCACCCTCGGAAAAGAATGAAGCTTTAATCAGTCAAAGTAAGTGTTGGGGGTGGGGGTTGCGCCGCAGGTTGGGAAAATAAGACCTCCCTGAAAATAAGACCTACTGCATTTTTGGGAGCCAAAATTAATATAAGACACTGTCTTGTTTTAGGGAAAACAGGGTAGGTACCCCTCGGTACAGTGTTCCATGCACCTTGGCGTTGAGTCATGCCGGTCACATGACCACGGAAGCGTCTTTGGACATCGCTGGCTCTTCGGCTTTGAAACGGAGATGAGCACCACTCCTAGAGTCGGTAACAACTGGCTTTCGAGCAAAGGGAACCTTTACCTTTATATATCAATGGTAAGGAATGAAGATGCCTCAACTCTCTAAAAACCAATTGTTTGTCTCCAGCCTCAAGTGCAAGCAATTATTGTCTCCATTATGAGGAAAGTTCACATCCTATCTAAGCAATCATAATCTGAATTATAAAAGGTGCATTCCACATACAATTAAAAAACACATATATGACATGATGAGAGACTATAATGAACAGGTTTTCTATTGATGAGCTGGGAGGGGTGAGGGAAGACCTCACACCTCTCTTAACAACTGCCTGGGTCTCCCCTCTCTGTACTCTACACACATGGAGAAATATATATACAAAGAATTAAAGCAGAATCAACTCAAAGCATAATTAATTACACATAGGAAAGCAGCTAATGAAACTAATCAAAGTACACCGTGTGTTAATGAAAGTTAGCAGCTGGGACCAAATTATTGCATTAGGCATAGCCAGAGAGCAACTGAAAATACATTCTATTGAGAGCTAATGGCTTATGGCATTGTTGTATATACAGTTACTGAGGAATAACGAAGGCAAAGCTCCAGCAGTCCTGTCTGCAATAAGTGTAGTCAACAGTTTTAATTGCACTCATGCTACTTGGCTACATTAGCAACCAGTGAATTTTTCCCCAATTATTTTTATATGGCATTGAATAATTTAATTTTAAAGCTAAGTACAGAGGTAATTGTATGCATGCTTGAAATGTGGGCTGCTTAAAAGTCAACATTTGCTAACAATTAGCACACCAGGATACAGCTGTTTTCTTCTTTAAGCACATGAAAATACTGAAATATTTCACAGAATGTTATAACTGGGTATCAAAACCCTTTTCTGAATTATACTGCAAAATCAGTGCTAACAGAAAATCAGTTATAAAATTGTAAGACAGTACGTTTTCAACTAGCAAGTTACAATTGGAATTGTGCTCTCTTTCTAGATTGCCATACATTTGCAATCTTAACCACAGTAGTATTTTAGAGGCACGGCAAAGCCAGAGCTGCCAATCACAGGCAACGTGAACGATATTTTCATTCTGGGATTCTTCACTTCTTCAGCTCTTGCCTTGGTTTGCCGGAACCTTTCCTTAGCCATTTCATCAGTCACAAATTTCCTATACAGTTTCTCAGAAGTACTGTGTTTTTGTAACATCTGTATCCTGTAGAAAAAAGGAGGGAAAACAGCCACAGTCTTTCATTGCTTCCCCATTCTTGTCTATCCATCATTCGGGTAACAAAATTACAACTATGTTCTTAATGGAGAAATGTTTGCATTTTCTTTTAAGACATATTATTGGACTTGGACACACACACACACACACACACACACACACACACACACACACACACACACACACACAACAGTGACACCCCCTCCCCACTGGGCATAAATGAGAGGCATAAGAAGATGGCATAAGAAGATGCAGCCCTGAGGCCTTACATCAGAACTCTCCTTTGAGGTTTTTGTCTGCAAGCTCTTTCAAAGTGTCTCCAAGAGTTTAGCTGATGCAGCAGCTTGCTGCAATGAAAAGGGCGTTCAGTGCATGCTCATTGTTTTGTTTTGTTTTTCACTGAGATTCCCATTTCAGCAGCTCTTTCACTAAACCCCTAAAGTGCCTTGTAAAGTCAATGGAATTCAAAACTGTTTGGGTGTTGTGCCATGGTGGTGGTGGTGCTGATATTAAACACTCTAATTTTTATTTTATTTTATTGCAAAAATATATGGAGATGAGATATCTTGACTGAGGAAGTATAGAAATCAAGTCTGCAATTAATGTCCTATTTCTCCATTTCTCCTCAATTTAATTGTTATCAACTACACAAAGATGTAACAATGGCAGTTGGTTAATTAAATTCACCTTTACAGTCTATGCTTGGTTTTTAATTTGACACACTGCATCAGTGTTCCATTCACTTACTTTCCCAAAAGTCACAATAAATACAGGCAAGACCAGATATTAACAATTCTTTCTCTACAAAATGCAACCAACAAATGAAGAGTTCCAACTATCATGCATTTGCCCTGCCACTAGGGAGCAAGGAAATACAGAGGAAGTGGAGAAATAAGGATGCCAGCTCATATTACATTTTAGCAAAAGATCTCTTACTGACTTCAGTGAAGCAAATGGAAACCTGCTGAAAACAGCAGTTGCTCAGGTGTCACTAATGTCATAATTTAAAGACAATGAGATTATTCAGGTGTAAATGGGCTTAATTTGGCATGCAAATTCTTTATTGTTGGCAAGGATACAGAAATTGAAATGTTGCTAATTCCAAGGCCAAAGGTTGCATTTGCAGTTAAGAAAAAAAATCCTTGCATATACTTGTAAACTAAACAAGAAACTAACAAAATGTAAAAATGTACATTTCTATTCTACAGTAAGGGCCAAACTAGACATGTGTTGAATCATACAATGTTTGTGTGTGTGTGTGTGGGGGGGGGGGAGGTAAAGTTTAAAAAAAAAAAAAACAGCAAGAGGGGAACCACAAAACATGATGAAACTGTGATTGGGTAGGGGGATTTTAGTACTTTACCCCGCTAATCCGCAGCCACCCATGCATTACTTTTAGGTGAAAGAAAACAACCTTCAATTAAAAAGCTAATGGAGGCGTAACCTAAAAATAACATAGGGAGGTATGGTTGGGATCAAAATAACAGCAAAGTACAAAATCTCCCTCCCCTATAGTTTCATAATGATTCACAACTCACTCTTGCTATCCTTTAGTTAAAAAAAATACCCACCCACCCCAATCAGCCACATTGTGTGATTAGGTGCACAGCTAAATTTGGCTCTAACTATGCAATCCTATGAAATAAGCTCTGTTGACTTCACGGGACCTGCTCAAAAGTAAGTGTGTACAGGATTGCAGCCTAAGTTGATTTTCAGAACAGAACCGGATGTGCTTCTTGTTTAAATAGGATTAAGAGACAAGCCCACTTCGGACATAATGGAGAACCTCAGTGGCATAGCTGGGAGGGGGCAGTGAGGTGGACCGTCCCAGGGCGGTAGACCGCCCAACCGGTGTGTGTGTGTGTGTGTGTGTGTGTGTGTGTGTGTGTGTGTGTGTGAGAGAGAGAGAGAGAGAGAGAGAGAGAGAGAGAACAAAAAGGCTAGGGCTTTTAAATTTAAAAGATTTTTAAAAACATTCATTCCTCTTCACACCAAGTCTGCAAACCCTTCTATGGGCCTCTGCAGGCCTCAGAAGGGCTCTACCAATCAATCAGAAGTGAAACCGAAAGTCACTCCCGATTGTTTGGTAGAGCCTTTCTAAGGTCTAAAGAGGCCTATGGAGGGGTTTTCAGGCCTTTGATAGCTCCATGACAGTGAGAAATTCAGCAGATCTGCAGCTGAATCACTGCAGATCCATGACAAAGCTGAACATATAATTTTTCAAAGGTGCATCTGCTAGACACATTCCCAGGCCCCATTGTTGCCTATGTAAAGCTATTGCCTTACAATGCCCTTCCTATAACAGATGACATAGTCTTCCTACTCCTTGCATCAAGGTAAGGAACTCTAAAGGGATATTGGTAGGCTTACCAGATCTCCAACCGGGACAGAGT
Source organism: Plestiodon gilberti rubricaudatus (assembly GCA_026170595.1). Lineage (NCBI taxonomy): Eukaryota > Metazoa > Chordata > Lepidosauria > Squamata > Scincidae > Plestiodon > Plestiodon gilberti. Next base: position 140,432,826 of record JANXHW010000004.1, on the reverse strand, counting down.
GCTAGACCAAGGGTGGGGAACCGGTGGCCCACGGGCCGGATCTGGCACCCGGAGCGATCCAGTCCGGCCCGCGTGAACCTGGACCCGATTCCATCGAGTCCAGCCCGCGCGGGCTCGGACCGGAGGCTCCGGAGGCCGCGCTCACCTCACCCGACTCCTTTTCAAAGCCGGCTGTTATAGACATGCGCAGAAACAGCCGGGTTGAGAAGGGGTCGCACGCTCACCTCGCCCGACTCCTTCACAACCCCGGCTGTTAGAGCGCATGTCTACAGCCAGGTTTGAGAAGGAGTCGGGCTAGGTGAGCGCGCGCGGGGCCGCCGCCAGTGATGGTGGCGGCGGCCTGGAGGCTGAAGAGAAGGTAAGGAGGTGGGCGCTTGCCGGGTGGGTGGGAGGGAGAGAGCGAGCGGTGGGTGGGAGGATGAGCGAGCGGTGGGTGGGTGGGAGAGTGAGCGAGCGAGCGGTGGGTGGGTGGGTGGGAGGTAAATTCGCGGGTGGGAATTTGCAGGGGGGGAATCGGCCGGCCTAGTGGCCGGCCCGCAACAAATTTTCCCTATGGGAAAATGCCCCCCCACCGCAAATATTTTTTATTTATTTATTTATTTATTTTTAAAAATTATATCCCGCCTTATCCCATGCCGAGGCAAATGCCCAAGGCGGCTTACAACAAAAATTAAAAACAGTTTAAAAAATAGGTTCCCCACCCCTGTGCTAGACCTTTAGGAGAAGGAATGTGGGCAGGTGTAGCTTGTTAAGTCCTAAAGCACAATCCTAGGCATGTCTACTCAGAAGCAAGCCCCACTGAACACAATGGAGCTTGCTTCTGAGTAGACATGCCTAGGATTGTGCTCTAGGACTTAACAAGCTACACCTGCCCACATTCCTTCTCCTAAAGGTCTAGCACTCTGTCCCGGTTGAAAATCTGGTAAGCCTAGATATTGGAGTAAAGAGGGCCGTTTTGACAGTTACATGGCAACCACTGATATACACATATACTACTGGCAGGGGAAATCTTTAGCTCTGGGAGACTACATTGGCAGCCATAGTAACCATAACCCTCAAAACAATATATTTGGAAATATTAGTAGACTTTTAAGGATGATGGGATATCAATAGGAGAAGCAATTAATTAGTCCTTGCTGTACTCTGCATTGTTTAAGGTCTTTAAACAGCAGCTGGATAGCCACCTGTTGGGGATGTTGTAGCAGTGGACAGTGCAGTGGTTGGACTCGATGATCTTGGAGGTCCAAGACTACCATGTTTCCCCGAAAATAAGACCGGGTCTTATGTTAATTTGGGCTCCAAAAAAACGTTAGTAGATCTTATTTTCAGGGGAGGTCTTATTTTTCCAACCTGTGGCGCGATCCCCCAGCACCCCCCAAGACCCCACAACACTTACTTTGACCGATTAAAGCTTCATTCGTTTCCGAGGGGCTCTGCAAGATCTGTACTTGAGTCCTCCACCATAGAGACGACATGCTAGAGAGGCCTGCAAGGAAGTTGCAACCTTGCAGAGTCTCTCTAGCATGTCGTCTCCATGGTGGAGGACTCAAGTCCCCCACCATAGAGACAACATGCTAGAGAGACTCTGCAAGGTTACAGCTTCCTTGCAGGACTTGCAGGCCTCTCTAGCACATTGTCTCTATGGTGGAGAACTCAAGTGCAGGCCTTGCAGAGCCTTGCACCCTCGGAAAGAACGAAGGTCAAAGTAAGTGCCGGGGGTCGCGGAGGGTGCCGGGGGGGGGGGGTTGCGTCTGTCTGGCTGATGATCCTAGCTAGGTCTTACATTTGGGGAGGACCTATATTGATGAGTGCCAGCAAAAATCACGCAAAAATGATGGTAGGTCTTACTTTCGGGGGAGGTCTTATTTTCTGGGAAACAGGGATTCTATTATTTCACATATGAAAAAAGGGACATTGCGCGTGCGTTCAAAGACCTGGGTCTGCTTCATTCTGCCCCAAACAACCCATTTAAGACAGAAAGTTTACAAGATGATGTTGGAATGTGGGGGTAGGAGGAAGTTTTGCCAGATGGTGTAATTTCTCTTAAAATGCCAATAAAATAGACAGCTGCTGAGCTTTGTTCCCGCTGCTCCACTGGTTCTTTTGTTCCTTGCCTGCAGCAAATGGAACTAAACTTTAATATTAAATATTATTTAATGTTATATAAAATATATTACATTTAATATTTAATTATACAGTGAGTGCAAACATTTATGGACCCCGGGTGCAAAACATCCTAGCTACGCCACTGGACATAGCTCATGAGCCTTGGGATTATGTGGGGAGATGAAGTTTTCACCTTCAGTTCTCTGTTTAGAAGTAACCAGCATTTACCATGACATCCAAAATCTAGCACATCTGTTCTAACCAGAATTTCTGAATAAGCTTGGGTATGAAACTTGAATTGAATTCTAGGGAGCCCACTTCACCTTCTTTGATGACTTCCCATTGCTATAAGATAACCTTCCCTGTTCCACAGGTATTTGATTCACTTCCCTGACCTAGTATTTGTTTTATCTGCTATTTTATCTGGAGGTTTCTTTGGACAATCAATGTTTATGTCTTTGGCACTTCCTGTGTTGCATTACACTGTAAGGTACCAAAAAGGTTAGGGAACAGAAAGATTTTAATAAATAAATACTGCTAAAACTGCTACTGCCGCCACCACTTTTTTGATGTGGCAAGCACCATCAGGAAACCTAAAATTCAGACATTAATTCAGTTGTACGAAATTATACTAATTTCTTGGAAATCCACTTGGAAGAGATGGGGAACACTGCTCTTGACACAGGATAAAATCAGGAATAGAATTAAAGTAGGTGTGCTGCTTAATTTTATTGTCATTTGTTTTTCAGTATGCAGCGCACTAGATCGAGGGTTTCTGCAAAAGGTAGAATATAAACAGAAACGTAAAATAAATCTGACAGAGTAGTACTGGCTGAACTATCGTCCCGCTAGCGCCAGGTGTCGCAAACATACCATAAGGCATGTTTTCGATGCCTGGAGAGTAAGTGGCACCGGCACCAAGGCTGGCGCCGCTTGCTCTACCCTGGATGCAGGCCGTCACCAGATGCAGGTAGGGACTGCACCAGGCGGCGGGGGTGTGGGGAGGGCGGAACAGGAGTGAGGATTGGGTGGCCGGGTCTGGGAAGGGGGAGGGATAATCGACAGTGCGCTCTGTCAAATCTTATCCCCCTTCCCAGGCCTGGCCGGCGTTACACGGGCCTCCTGGATATGCACCTGCCATTTTGCCGGCACACATCCGAAGAGACCCATTGGTGCAGCCGGGCTGTTACTCGGGGTTAAGAAACGAATTACTCTGAGGAGGCCTATGCCGCGCCAGCTCGATCCTGGATATGATCCAGCGCAGCGTGCTTTTGCTGTTTGGGCTGTTAATGTATAACACATACCCTTAGTGTAAAAAGGGTTCTATAAACTGAATTCTAGGGAGAAAATGTGTGTATGAAGAAAGGTATGCTTTTGTCTTGTATTCTTTTCTAAATATCTGGATATTATTAATCAAGGTTTCCATGTACTCAACTGATAAGCTATCCTAAACAACTAATTATATCTTTTTTAAAAAATCCACAGATTTGTGTATGGCATTTCTGCAGTGAATAGTCAAGAAAAGTTAACATACCTCTGTTCATGAAAAAGTTTAAACATCTCTTTTCGGTGTTTCCGTTCTTCTACATTTTCTTTAATTATACTTTTATTTTTATTTATGACTTCTTCTCGCTTCCTCCACCCATCCAGTTGTAATAAGCCTCGTGTCAACGAAGTATGCTGAGTGTTGAAGCCTTGAACGAAGGTTCGTTCTGTTGCCTTGCCATCCTTGTTTTCTAAAAAATTAACATACTTCTTCCTCCTGTTAACAGTTACCTTTTGCCTTTCCTTCTTGTTCTGTTTCAAATTATCATGAATCAGCAGCTTTTCCTCCTCGTATCGCTTGCGGCGAGTCTCTATTTTTTCTTTATGTAAACGACTTATATAGTCTTCAGCTGCAGTATCAGCAATCAACATTCGCATAACTTCCCGCTCCTTTTCAAGCTGGATATCACATCTCTGACTTTCCCGGTATGCTTTATCAATGGCATGCAATGGGTGGAGTCTTATGGTTCCAAATGCTCTAGCAAAGATCCTCTGCTCAATGCAAACTGGCTCATGTACAGGCATAGTTTGTGGAACAGGACGAACAACATTACGCAACTGGTCATGTACATCATCAAAAAAGTCTCTTTCTTTTTCTGCATACTTTTGCAGTTCATCCGACACTGAATAGAAAGGTATTCGGCATCCTGAAAGCCTAAATTTAGTTGCTATGTCATCCTCTTCTTTGATTTTAGTTTTTTTCAGATGCAAGAGATCTAAGATGAAACAGTTAAATTGTTGTGTTTTTCTTCCAAAATCCTTACACAGATTATCATTTTCATTATAAAGTTACAAGGCATCATAGCATATTACAATGTGAACAACTGCTTTCCACCTGAAGGATTAGATAACTGAACAGCAACAAAGTTTGGTGCCATCCGTATTGGGCTTGCAAATATGGAATTCTAAAGAATTAAACTGTTATCAAAATAAATCTTAGTGCTGAAACTGCCTGTAGCTTAGATTTAAAATGCCTGAAAACTACATATTCAACATTGGCTTATTTATTTTCAGATTGTTCATACCTCTTACAGAGAAATGACATCAACCCAGATAAAAAAAGGAATTCCTTACCTGGGAATCTCCTGTTCTGGGAAGGGGAAGTGGGGCATTTGACACTGTGGATTAGTCCCTCCCAACTGCAAGGCAGGGTCGGTCTAGAGCTTGGCTCCTCCCCGATGGGAGGAGGTCACCTTCAACTCCCCAGATTCGGACTGACGAGCAGATACGCCCCTCCAACAGCCACCGCAGGACAGGTCCAGAACAACGCTAACGATAACGATGGCGTCCACATGCACTTCCAGGAATAAGAATAACTCAGGAAGAGGGGGAGAATCAACACTAACAGAAAGTAGAACATGCAACAGTAACCAACAACTGTTAGTACAAAGGAATCAAGGGGAGGCCAAGCCTAACCTAGTATTCCCATCCCACAAACACACAGACCCTCAACGCCCCTACTGAGCGAGGCTCCAGTCTGATGCGGCGGGCCGAATGCCCCACTTCCCCTTCCCAGAACAGCAGATTCCCAGGTAAGGAATTCCTTTTTCTCTGGAAGAGGGAAGTGGGGCATTCGACACTGTGGGTGACGCAACAGAGCAGTATACCAGTAATTGGGTGGGAGACTGTGAGCCCGCTCAGACCGGGACCACCCTCCCCAGAACCCTTCTGCCCATAGAGGCATCTGCTGAGGCCGCCACATCCACTCTGTAGTGTTTGGTGAATGTATGAACCGATGACCACGTGGCCGCTCTGCAAATTTCTTCCAAAGAAGTAACTCCGTGGAAGGTGGCGGAGGTAGAAGCCCCTCTGATAGAATGAGCTGTAATACCTACTGGAGGTGTTTTACCCCCTGCTTGATAGGCCAATGCTATAGCCTCCTTCAACCACTTAGACAAGGAGGAAGTGGATGCCTTATTCCCCAATTTGGAACCCTGAAAGATGATAAAAAGGGCATCAGTTTTGCGAACGCTTGTCGTGCGACGTATATAAGTACATAAGCATCTGCGCACATCAAGGGTGTGCCAAAGCTTTTCCTTTCTGTGGGATGGATTGGAACAGAAATTAGGCAGTACCAATTCTTGGGATCTGTGGAAAATAGAATTAACCTTCGGGAGAAACCCCGGGTCAGGCCTCAAAACTACTTTGTCCGTATGAAAAATACAAAGGTTTGGATTAACCGACAGGGCCCCTAATTCCGAGACCCTGCGTGCCGAAGTTACCGCTACCAAGAAAAGAGTTTTCAGGGTAACCTCGCGTAAACCCACCTTCCCCAGTGGCTCAAAAGGAGAACCGGTCAAGGCGGAAAGGACGACATTGAGATCCCAGGTGGGGCATCTGTGCACTGTGGGGGGATTAACGATAGATACTCCCCTTAGAAACCGTTTAATGTGAGGATGACCAGATAAATTAGGACCCATTCCCACACTGGGAACACTATTAATCGCTGCCACTTGTCTCCTAGGAGTATTAGTGCTGAGTCCCATTGACAGACCTGCTTGCAGGAACTCTAAGACATGTCTCACTTTAGGTTTAGACGCTTTAACTCCTTCTCGTCTACACCAAAGGGCAATTTTTTTCCATGTTGTGGCATAAATTCGTTTCGTAGAGTTTTTCTTAGATGCTAGGAGAGTCTCCAGAACTTGTTGGAATAGCCGCACCTTTTCAATTCTGTCCGCTCAATCTCCACGCTGTTAAGCGGTAGAGATCGGGTCGAGGGTGACATAGGGGACCCTGAATTAGCAAGTCCCTGACCTGAGGTAGAGACCACTGTCTCCGTACCGAGAGATCTAACAGAGATGGGAACCAGGGCCTTCGTGGCCAATTTGGCGCGATGAAGATTACCTCTGCCTTCAATAGACTTATTCCTTGCAGGACCCTTGATATTAGAGGAAAGGGTGGGAAAGCGTACAAGAGGCCTGTCGGCCACCTTACCCGTAGGGCGTCCAGTTGTTCCGCTCCCTCCCCTGGGTAGATTGACAGAAATCTTTGTGTTTGCGCTGTGGCCCGTGTGGCAAACAGGTCCATCACCGGAGTTCCGAACCTTTCCGTCACCATCCGGAAGACGGTCGGGTTCAACTGCCACTCCGATTCTCTCATGGAACATCGACTGAGCCAATCTGCAGAAATGTTCTCCTTTCCCGCCAGATGTTCCGCCTGCAAGGAAAGCACATTCCGCTCCGCCCAACACATGAGAAGTGCAGCCTCCCTGTGCAACGTTCAAGACTTCGTCCCCCCTTGGAGACTGACATACGCTTTTGCTGTGGTGTTGTCTGTACACACCCTGACATGGTGTCCCTTTAGAATATCCTGCATTTTCTCTAGGGCCAAACGAATGGTCCTCAACTCCAATCGATTTATGCTGAACTTGGTCTCTGGTACCAACCAAGTCCCTTGGAGAAGACGACCCTCCGTGTGGGCTCCCCACCCCACCAGACTGGCGTCGGTCGTCACTAAGATTTGTTCGGGGATCTCCAGACTCACTCCCTGGGCAATCCTGCCCTGGTCCAACCACCATTTCAGACTGTCAACTACTTCCGCCGGAATCTGCACCCTCAGAGGGATCTTCTGTTCGATAGCATCCTGATAGGCACGCAACAAGCCCTAAAGGGGTCTCATTTGGAATCTGGCCCAAGGGACCAGATCCTGGCATGACACTAAAAGCCCTAAGGCTGAGGCCAGAGTCATCACGTCCAACTGCGGATGTGATATTAGTTTGCGTAAGGTGGTACGTAAGATCTCCTGTCTCCCTGGCGAAATGCTGATTCAGAAGGCCTTGGTATCTATCAGCAAGCCCAAATGTTCCAGTTTCTGACAGGGAACTAATGAACTTTTCGCTCGATTGATCACAAACCCCAATTTTTCCAATAGGTTCATGGTCAAGTGCAAATCTCGGAGAGCCTCCTCCCTGGACGGGGACCTGATCAAGATGTCGTCCAAGTACGGGAATATGTGAATACCCTGCTGTCTGAGGAAAGCCACCAGGGCCATGAGGGTCTTCGTAAAGACCCTCGGAGCTGCCGTGAGGCCAAAGGGCAAAGCCCGATACTGGAAATGGCGTCCCCCATAAAAGCGGAGGAATCTGCGATGACTCTTTCTGATGGGAACATGGAGGTAGGCCTCGGACAGGTCTATGGATGTTAAATAGTCCTGCCTCCTTAATGCCGCCGTTATGGATCTCCACGTTTCCATCCGAAAGCGACGCTTGCGCAGAAACCTGTTGAGCCATCGAAGGTTTAGGATCGCCCTCCACTCCCCGTTCTTTTTCGGGACCAAAAACCAGATGGAATAACCCCCCTTGTTTCGCTGAAGACGGGGCACTGGTTCGATTGCTTTGATCCTGAGGAGGTGTGATATGGCCTGTAACCTCCTCCGATGCTTTTGGGGGTCTCTGGAGTAAGGAATCTTTACTACCTTGTCTAGGGGTCGCTTGATGAATTCCATCGCTTATCCCCTTGACACCACCTCTAGTACCCAGGAGTCGGTTGTGATGGCCTGCCATTGTTCTGAAAATTTGGACAGCCTGCCGCCAATAGCTCCTGGGTGATGTCCTGGAATGGCGTCATTGGGGTCTGGAATCCCTCTGACCCTTTGACCCACTGGAGTTAGACTGTCCTTATTGTTTGTTTTATGGAAAAACTCTGGGTTTAGACCAGGTTTTCTTGAACTTGCCCCCATCTCTAAACCGCTGTTCCCCCCGAAAGGGACGAAAGGAATATGGATTTTTAAAAGATTTGGTGGGCTCTCTACGGTTAGAGGGCAAAACTTTGCGTTTGTCCTTGCTCTCAACCAAAATTGGATCCAAAGCCTGCCCAAAAAGTCTTGAACCCTGGAAAGGGACACCTGTGAGTCTAGCTTGTGACCCGATGTCCACTTCCCAAGTTCTGAGCCAGATGTTTCTGCGTGCAACAACGCCCGAGGCCATTGCCCTAGCACACATCTGGAGAGTCATAAGAGGCATCTGCCGAAAAAGCTGCCACCAGAGCAATCTTTTTAAGACAATTTTTGACATTTTTTGACAGACCTGGCTCCGTAGCCACCAGCTCCTCTGCCCATAGATATGACGCTCTCGACATGACCGAAGAAGCCACAGTAGCCCTCAGTGCCTGGGAGGAAGAGTCAAAGCTCCTTCGAAGTGCCGACTCCACACGCTTTTCGCATGGGTCCTTCGGCCCCCCTTCTCCCTCCGAGGGAATGATGGCTGGGGAGGCAAGAGCCGCTACAGGGGCATCGATAACTGGTAACTTCAGGGAGGACATAACTTTTTCCGGGAAGGAGTACAGTTTATTAAAGAATCGAGAGGGTTGTCTATTAACGGCCGGTGTCGCCCATTCCGAATCAATAATTTTTTGGAATGCCTCTGGAAAGGGTAACAGATTGGGTCTAGGGGGACCCCGAGGGAAAACAGCTGAAGAACCACTCTTGCCCTGTGGAACCTCTGCCTGTTGGTCAGGAGTTAGATCCAAAGCACGCACCACTTTGTCCAGCAGGCGAGGAAAAAGGTCAGCTGGAAAAAGTCTATTAGCTTTGCCACTCTGATCTTCAAATTCCTCCTGATCTCCAGAGAGTTCTCCCTCCTCTCTATCCGAACAGGATAGCTCTGGTGAAAGGGACGAGTGAGAATCATAATCACGGTGCTTGCGTTTCATTGAGACCTTTTTACTAGGATATGTCTTGTGATGTTCTACGTGTTTTAACTTTTGTTTAGCTTTCTTATGGGGTGGTGAGGAATCTCCTGAAGAACCAGCATAGTATAGCTCCGAAGAAGAAGGGGGAGGAGGGGAGGGAGATCGTCGTCTCCTAGCCTGGTTCCCATGGCCACGATGTACCTGAAAACCTGGATCCTTTAAGGCTCCCTTGAGCGCTAAAGTAATCATATTCCCTATTTCTTCCCTTAATGCGGGAGAAATAGCGCTGGCCGTAGCTGGAATAACCTCCCCTGTAGTCTCTTTCCCAGTCTCGGAACGCGCCTGAGCCGCCCGCTCCGCCATTCCCTGAGAGGTACTCACGTTGAAAAAGAGCGGGAAAAACACAATCCTGTCAGAACTGCAGCACAACGAGATAATAATCGGTCCGGAGCGCTCCTTGAGACGCCCCTCGCCGATCCGGGCAGGTCAATGCGCTCCCCTTGAAGTTCCGGAGCCGCTGCCCGCTTCGGAATCGCGGCTTGTCTCCTGGGAAGACCCCACGCCCGTTTGAATCTGCCTTGAATCTAACTCGAGCGGCGGCGGCCTGCAGCAGGTCCGCTCCTCCGCCGAGTATTAACTGGCTGCGACGCAGCGTCTTTATCTTTCCGATCTCTCACAAGCGGCGTGGCACCAGGAGACGCGCGCTTGCCGCTTTTTTCCCTTAATTTTCTGCCCGAAGGCCCAGCAGGACACGAGAGATCAGCAACAGCAACGTGCCTTCCCGCCCACAGGGAAAAGGGAAAGGCACACTCACAGATTACAGGCAATAGAAGGGAATGAGGAGAAAAACGAAGATGTAGAATGACACAAACTGAGGTAAAAACTAATGGGAGGAGTAGAAAACCAACGAAGGAAACAATGAAAAAATCGAGGAGGAATAAAAAAGGAGCAATAACACAACTATTATATCAAATTTGCCAAGCTCCAATGTGACACAACCGAGCGCTGCAAAGGCAGGGCCGAATCTGGGGGAGTTGAAGGTGACCCCCTCCCATCGGGGAGGAGCCAAGCTCTAGACCGACCCTGCCTTGCAGTTGGGAGGGGCTAACCCACAGTGTCGAATGCCCCACTTCCCTCTTCCAGAGAACTACTAGTTGTGACAGTTCCACTGAAACCAGTGGAACAAGCTAACCAAGACAAATGTAAGGTCTAACGCTTTCAATGTGACTGTAACTGTCTCACCCCTTTCCACTTCTCCCCAGAGGGGGTAAGTCGACAGTGTAGGGCAGTGGTTCCCAAACTGGGAGGCGTGGTTCCTAGGGGAGCAGCAGAAACCAGCCAGGGGAGCCACAGAGTGCCACGGAATCCTCTCGGAAAACAGTGCAATGCCAATTGGCAGTTATCAACGTAATGTAATGGGGAGCCACAACCAATGGTCGCCAATGGTCAAGGGAGCCAGAGGTTGAAAAAGTTTGAAAACACTGGTGTAGGGGCTTGGGAAGGACATCCCAGACTATGACAGTTCTCACACATGTCAGCTCATACACAGTAGACCTCTGTTTTATTCAAGTCAGAGGTTGTAATTACAATAGTTTGGCCTGGTGCTCCTGTGGAAAAGGGCTGGCCAGGTTCGTCGACTGGTTGCTTTCTGTGGGGAATTCAGAGGGACACCTTTCTTGCCTGGCCTCTTTTGCCCCACCTTGCCCACCAGCCCGTGGGGAGGTTTTTGGCCGCTTGGCCTCTTTCGTTGGCGGGTCCATCGCCCTGGTTACTCAGCCCACCATTCCTTGGCTCCCCCACCTTCTCCAAGCCTCTCTCCGACCTCATCCTCTCACTCTTGCCTTTTCTGCTCTCATCCTGCACACTTCCATGCCTCTCTCCTTAGCTCTACTTTGCTTCATACTCTCCACCTTTCACCCCCCCTTTGTCTCTTCGCTTCGCCTTCTTGTTCTCTCATCTCTCTGCTCACTCACCAATTCTCCTTTTCTCTTCAGTATCTGCTCCTTTGTCACACACATCCCACTCTACGTTGCTCGGATTGTTTTCTCACTCACCACCTCACTGTGTGCTTCCCCCATCCAGCTCTCCATCTGTCCTCTTGCTCCCCTTCTCTCGGTCTTTCTCTCCCCTCTTAGCGTCTCTCCTTTTCCTCTCCGTCTCTGCTACTTTGACTCATCCCCCACTCTCCAACACTCCACTTGCTCTTTAGACCCGTATCTCTCCATTTGTCTCCCCACTTTCCGATTCTTCTACCCTTCCGATCTCTCTGATTAACTCCTCTTCACTCCCCCCCCCTTTGCTGGACATCCACCAGATATAGTCCCAGAGGCCTCATTCCTCCCCTCTTTCCGTCCCAGTCTCCTCCCCATTCCTCTCCCTCTCCACCCTGTGCTACCCTCCCCCTATGTCCCCTGTATCCTAAGGCTTGATGCAGTTTTTTCACCTTTTCCAACCTCTTCATGCACTAGGATGTTTCTTCACTCCTACCTGCCATTTTACTCTTCTGCTGAACCACATGTTTCAGACGTATGTCTTGTTTCACTGCAAGTGATTTTGCTAAGTCCAAGTAATATGGAAGAAAACATCTGTAAGTTCAGGACTTTTGGGAGAAGTGGGAGGAGGCATACGCGTCACTGGAGAGTGGCGGGGGGGCCGCCCGCCGGTGGGTGACGTGCGCAAAGGGTGACGTGTGCACCTGTGCGTGCACCCGCGCGAGCTGCGTGCGTCACCTCCGCTCCAGGAGAAGGCCTCGGAGCGTCCGCCCCGGGCGGAGGTCCGTGGCCTTCTGACGAGGCCCAATGCGGCGACGCGTCTTTTATTAGTTTTTTTGCGCCTGCGCAGAATGTTTAACGGTCTGCGCATGCGCGAAAAAGCTAAAACTGCACGTATTGACGTATTGGGTCTTCGTCAGAAGGCCCAGGACAGCCGGCCAAGGAGGATGTCTCGGAGCCGGCAGCAGCAGGGCCTGGGGGTAAGTGGGGCCTGGGGTTATTAGGGCGGCGCGCGCGCCCTCGCTTTAGGGCGGCACACACCCTAGTGACGCCACTGGGAGGAGGAGCTACAGCAGGAAAGCCATGAAATACCTGGATGCTTGCCGCCACCGCCTCCTCCTTTTCCTTCAGTAACAGTCTTCTCCTTAACATTAATTAAACATCAACTATATGCAAGATACAGTACACAAAGATATGACCTTATAAACTAATTTAAAAAAAAACACTGGAAAAATGCAGAAGGAAGGGATTGTTGTGGAATGGTGGCAGAAGACTGAGTAAGAGATACTGTCAAAAACACCCCTGCAAAGCTACAAACCTGGGCAACACTTCGATTTGGTGTCAAGCCAAGTCTGATATTACATTGGCTCATCCCTGCCAAGGCAAGCCAGTGACTGAATACACAAACAACTAACATAAGCATGCATTTCATTTCCCTTTCTTGAAATTAATTTAATATTTCTCTTCATTCTTTTTATAAGTAATAAGATATTTTTAAACAAACAAAAAGAATATGTTCTGGTAAATTGTGACGAGTGTAAATACAAAACACCAGAGACAAAAGAGAATATACCACTTTTATCCAAGATTTGTGGCACAGCATGGTGATATAGCTTATGTCTCTGTACTTCTGCCTGCCATCTTTATTGTAACAACCTCTTAAGTATGTCAATCAGAGAGGTCCAGCACGCTGCTAAAAAGCTCAGAGATAAATCAGAATGGTTCTTTGAAAATTATTTCTGCAGGCACTGTGACTGACGTTTTACTTGTGAGTCTCCAGCATACTTGTAAGTGGAGCTTTGAAAGAACTATTTATTATTGACTCATTTATTAGTCACTTTCAGCTTTTCAATAAGGAACGACTTATAAGTTAGAATAACTCACTATAGGCAGGCTTCATTTAACGAATCAGAATGTTTGGTGAGTTTTTTAATTTGATTTCTACCTATGCCTTCCTAGCTTAAGCTTTCTTTCTATCTAAGCTTCCTTTACTTACACTAGAATTTCTACAAGACAAGCAAACAGACGTGTAACAATTCCATATATTGCGTACTTCATAGTTTTGAATATTTTTAAAATTCTTAATAGTGACGTGTGAGGTGATTTCTGACCAGTATTACTCACAAAGAGAAACAAGGCACAATCCTATCCAACTTTCCTACCGGACTCCCCACCCTTCACCGCAGGATGCAACCGTGACAATGATGTGTCCGCTGTATCCTGCAGTGGAGGGCGGGGAGTCATGGAGGCCTCCTCAAGTTAAGGGAAAGTTTGTTCCCTTACCTCGGGGCTACATTACAGCTGCAACGGCGCTGGAAAGTTGGATAGGATTGGGCCCATAGCGTCTTTGTTTAAGGGTCCAATTCTAACTAAATTTCTCACCGCCGATGCAGCCACACCAAAGGGACATGTTTTGTGTACTGAGGTGGGGGGCACTTGTAGTGGTCCCCTCCGCTGCCCCAATGGGTTTCCTCAGATCTGTGCCAGCTATTTTACTGGCGCAAATCTGAGAAGAGTAAGGGAGAGGGAAGGGCACAGGGAATAGGGTTAGGATCCGGCGCATGCCAGTACCCCCGAAACCTAAGGGATGAGTCAAAGTAGCAGAGACGGAGAGGAAAAGGAGATAGCCTGAGAGGGGAAAGAAAGACCGAGAGAAGGGGAGCAAGAGGACAGATGGACAGCTGGATGGCGGAAGCACACAGAGAGGTGGTGAGTGAGACCCCCGAGTGAGTCCCGCCCACCCCTTCCCCACCCAGAAACTCCATGTTCCTCCCCTACCCCACCACTCTCTACCCCCACCGCCAGTTTACTTACACTGCCGGAGGTAGTTGGCAGTGACAATGGACGTCCGGCACCACTGCCGTTTGCAGCAGTGGTCTCAAAATGGCTGCCGGCAGCGCACTGTGTTCACCACTGTGTAGCCTTTTAAAACAGCAGAACAGAGTTCTGCTGTTGTAAAGGGCAGCCTAATCCTAGTTAGGATTGGGCTGCCTATTAGTTTCTTCATTCTCTGACTTTGCTGACTCCTTGTTACTTTCAGCAGCTAATCCAACATCCTACTTCTTACTAATACTATTCAAGCATTTCCCATCTTATCCGTCAGGCAGCCCAATCCTGCCTAAGATATGGTAGCTGGCCAAAATGGCCAGCCACTGCATCCTAGGCAGTATGTGCCCACATTGGCATGGTTCAGGCTCACCTCGGGGGAAAGGGACGTTCATCCCCTTCCCCCAGTGTAAGCTCTGGAGGCCCCACGGACCTCCTTGGATGCGCGCCAGCTATTTAGCTGGCACATGTCTGCGGAGGCTGTGTAAGGTCGGCCTGGCCTGGGAAGGGGAGGGGGATATCAGCGCAGCCCAGCACCGATATCCCTGCCCTCCCTTCCAGGCCGGCCAATGGCCCCCTCACCTGCCATCTTAGGCCTGGAGCAAACTATACATCTGTTAAACCACCTCTCCCACTTCAAATCCCTCTTCAAAACACATTTCTTCAACAATACGTTTTGAGAAGCAACACAATCTATATCAGCTACACTGGCTCTGTCCATCTGACTTAGACTGTGTGGACTCCTTTGGCAGGGTGAGCAGCTCCTTCCCACACTACCCACCAGCAGGTCCCATCCATGGTTGCTTCTGTCCTCTCCCAACACCTCAGAGGGGAGGAGGTTCACATCATGCCTTTTCTCCTGCCCCTCTCACTTGGTTCTCATGGAATGACTCTCTCCCAAGGTTGTCACCTTGGCCCAGAGAACCCTCCTCCTCAACGCCTCCTATTTAAATAAGGCTGTACACTCCACACATGCTCAGGCAGCCTTATCTCCTCATGAGTGCCACAGTGCTAAGTTGTGAGACCATCGGGATGGCAACTGCTGCCAAGACAATGGTACCAGCCATGTCCACCTTCTTAAAATGCTCAACCTTGGGTGCTTCCTACTTTGTTGTTCCCAACCCACACATATTGAAAATGCAAGCAGCTGTTCCTCCACCCAGTGGGGCTTTGATGGCATCAGAGTAT
Organism: Plestiodon gilberti rubricaudatus; assembly: GCA_026170595.1. Classification (NCBI taxonomy): domain Eukaryota; kingdom Metazoa; phylum Chordata; class Lepidosauria; order Squamata; family Scincidae; genus Plestiodon; species Plestiodon gilberti. The sequence goes on along the minus strand of JANXHW010000004.1, from coordinate 140,417,543 downwards.
GAATCCCGACAAACTGCAAGCCCTATAAATGTTCTTTGCCACATTTAGTGCGTTTGGGTTTAAATACATTTAAGTAGTAAATAAAAGTGCTCTAGAATATTCCTCCTGAGAGGAGGAGACAATATGTTAAATTTAAACAGACCATTATCTGGAGTCTGCCAGTAGAAATGCAGCGTTGCAGATAATGAAAGCACTACTAAAGATAAACCACTCTTCTTGAGATCATCAAAGTTATCTAAGGGAAGTAGCAAGAATTCTTAGGGGAGATGAGAAAGGTAAGCCATAAATCAAGCTGTAAGGAGAATAAAAGACTCAGAAAAATCATAACAGATTACACAACTGGAACTTGAATATTACACCAACATCATTGCCAGACATTGTCTGCAATACTATGCTTTAGGTACTTGATTGAATAAATGTTTTCCGTGGTCGCCACAATACAGTATTTAACATGCCACAATGAACCATACTTGGTATGTTTTTTGAAGGTGACCTACAAAGCTGTCACTAAAAATAAATTAGAAGCAGCGTAAATGAAGTGTACATGCAACTAAAAATGTCGCCATACGTTCCCCCCACTGCCCCAAATTCCTCTAACCATTACAGGAAGATATTGCTAAGCAGAGTAGTTTAGTACATTTGTATGCATAGAATTTCCTTTTCATTAACACAACATAAAAGATTAATAATGAAATTCACATTGCACATCAGTAGAAATCTTTATGCTCTGCAATGTTAATAAAAATAAATGAAAACTGCTATGTAGGGCGAGTTCTCTATAATACTAATGACAATTTTTGTCAACTTGAATTTGGTTAAACCACTAACTTGGAGATAGTCAACAAATGATCATCTGTAGGCTCCAAGATATCATTTTTATGCTGAAATCCTACGAATCCCATCTTTGTTTTTTTTTTCTTTTTTGCCATAATCAAAATTCATAATGTTTTTCCAGTGCCATAATTTGAGACAGCATGACCCTACAGACCCGGTTAGTAGGTGCTGCATTTTACCAAAGCTAGGAAATGAAAGCCATTTTGCTCTGCCTCTATATCAAAAAACCAAACAAAACTTCCCCATAATCCATAGTTTAAGTTATGGCTGAGACACCCTTCAGTCTCAAGAGTGAGGAAGGTTGTTACTGTCAGTGGAAAGATGAGAACACCTAATCCTACATACAGCAGTAGCACAAAAGGATCATAAATACAGATACCAAGAGTGTTCAACCAATGACTTGGGTTTCAGAACATATTTGATTGCTAGATAATAAGGAACATGTGAAAGCAATTTCAATCAAAACCATAATGCTATCAAAAAAAATTCAGTACACTTGACTCAGATGCAGTTCCAGACCTTGACAACTGAGCAATTAAAGTTGCATGTGCGTGGAGGCACGTTGTTGGGTATAAATACTGTATAATCCCTTTACAATGTTTCCGGACAGACCCAGAACTACATAGGAATTTCACATGAAAATAATTGCATGGCTTGATATTTTCATTAAAAATATTTAAGAACAACCTCTTACTGTCTCACCCCTCCCCCACATCTTTGTGGCCCAATCTGAAAAGGGCCTTACGCTTCTGGAACCAGTGTTCTGGCAGTGCAAGGCCCTTTATGGCTGTCACAAAATGTGACACGCCATTCAATGTGGCCTGGCTGCTGTGGTAAGTGATCAGGTCCACGTGCCAGCGGCTTGAGGTCCTGCACCAGTAAGTCAGCGTGGGGGGTGGAAGAGAGGCAGGGGGTGGGCAGAACAGAGCGGGGATGAGATGAATGGCAAGGAGAAAAGGGTGGATCAAGGCTGGGAAGGGGGCTGGGAAATCGAGGCTGGAAAATCCCCTTTCCCCTCCATAGCTTCCTGACCCTCCCCCCTGCTGGATACAGCTTGCTACTTTTCGGCGTGGCTGCACCAGTGTGTACGTGTGTGGGAAGGATAGGTTAGGTCTCTAAATACAGTAGGGCCCCCGTATCCACTGATTTGGCATCCACGGTTTCACTTATCCGCGGATGCCGAATTCCCCCTCGCGGCCATTACCTTATTTATAATTTATTTATACCTTATCGCTTCTCAGCCTTTTGGCTAAGATCAAGTGTAGTATCTGTTCTTATCAGTTTAATATCTGATACGTCCTCTATTCGAGGACTATATATTAAATGGATTTTTGGAACTACCAACTTTATGGAATTCCCTCCCTTTTGACTTACGAACTGCTCCCTCCTTGGACACTTTCCGGCGAGGCCTAAAAACCTTCTTGTTCAAAGAAACCTTCTGAGCCCTTGCCTTTTTAATATCCTGCTGGTACAGGTAGGGTGCTGCTGTTTTTATGTACTTGTTTTAATCGTAATCTTTTTTAACTGATTTTTAGATACTGTTTTTATTAATTTTCATTAATTGTTTTTACTGTTTTAAAATGTAACTATTTTTTTGTATTATACTGCACTGTATTTTCTTTTTGTTGTAAGCCGCCTTGGGTCCCTTTGGGGAGAAAGGCGGGGTAAAAATACTGTAAATAAATAAATACATTTAAGTTGATATCACTGGCACTAAGCAAGTGCAGGTCTTTTTTAAACCAAACGCTATAAGCAGCAACCTGCTGCTTATAGCACAGCTTCTGACTGAGTAGAGCCGGCAGCCTCAGTGCTAGAGAGGCTTCTTGTTAACGTCGGAGCCTCTCTAGCACTGAGGCTGCGGTCTATACTCAACCAGGAGCTGTGCTATAAGCAGCAGGTTGCTGCTTATAGCGTTTGGTTGAAACAAGCATTTGGTTTGCTTGGCGCCAGCGATATCAACTTAAATAAGGTAATGGCTGGGGGGGGGCGCAGGGGCCAATGGAGGATAGCGGTCGCCCCATCCACAGGTTGCGGGGGGGGCAGAAACCTATCCCCTGTGGATACCAGGGCCCTACTGTATACTGTAGGTGATTTTCACTTCTTGATTTGCATTACAGACGCTTTAATGTTACTAACCCTTCCTTGATGGTCTTTTTGATTCCTTTTGTTTCAACTTTTTCTTTTCTTCCAGTTTGAGAATTGCTGTGAGAAGGGGCACTTTTAATCTTCTCAGGTATACATGAAGCTCCTGAAGATCTTTTATGTCTATAAGCTGTTAAAATCAACATTGTGAGCATCAGAGTTGTCACTATATCAATATACCAACATTCTTGTATCAGTAACACGATCTTGCTATAGATTTTTACCAGCATAGTTATTCATGTAATGATGCAGTAAAATTATGCTAATTCTTCTTTTCTTCATTTTCACTCTTTCTTGAAGAATTATTTGTGTCTCTAGGCAGCATCTATGTTTGAATGGTTGAGTGAATACTTGTTCCAACCTCACACCTCTATGCTCCTTGAATAAATTCCACCTTTTAGACTAAACAACCCCTTCACTCATCATCTGTTACACCAAGATGCATTTCTTTGCAGCTTGGAGATGACAAGGGCACCTTAGCTTTATCTGTGCAAACAAACAAGAAAACCTCTCAGTCTGTGCTTATATAATCCTTAAAGCATTTCAAATGACTATAGTGGTGACCAAACATAGAGCTCTGCTTATGATCAGACATGTTTAGGATAGAGAACTGTCCTATTTAAAACCAGGTATTTAAATCTAACTCTTTATGGAGAGATTTTATCTTGTGGACAGGGGATATTGTAGTTTCAGAAGAGTTCCACTGCATTGTGTGGCAGGAGATGGATTAATTTCCATTAGATTTCATTGCCATTAATCTTTTATTTGCAATAATATGAATGCTTGCTAAGCAATTTAGCTATGGGATTCTGTATGGATATTTGCTAGGAATTCAGCTTGCATTCACAGAAGCAGCATAGTGAATATCAAGTATGATACACTCTTACGTTCATGTTCAGATACAACTTGGTGACCTCCCAAATCATCAAAGGATTTTGTTATGTCTATAAATCCTATATGCACCACCAGAAAGTTTAATCCCAATCCAATGAGGGCAATAAACATGCAGAAGCAGTTTTTCACCAGCAGATTTTCCACAGAGTGGAAGCCACATGGAATGTTAGACAATACAACATACAAAAGATATATGAAATTTGAATGGGTATAGTTTCAAGGAAGCTGATTTTAGTGATTTTGCAGTAGCTATCATTCATTACTAGGCAATGCAGCAACAGAAACTAGCTATATAATTTGCTTTTCCTTTTGCCAATTAATTATCATTCTCTTTACTTTACTTTCCACTCTAACATGTCTTATCTTGAACCCTAGATTATAAGTCTGTGGGCAGGGAAAGTTTTCATTTTTTTATTTTTGTATAGCGCCTAGAGATTTTAGATGTTTTAAAAATAATAAATAATGTGAGGACTGTATGTAGAAACATCACTAACAGCGCAATCCTAACCAACTTTTCAGCATCGGTGCAGCCGCAATGAAGTTCCGAGGTAAGAGAACAAACGTTCCCTCACCTTGAAGAGGCCTCCATGACTACCCCTGCACTGCAAAATGCAGTGTGCGCCCAGTTGGCATGGCTACACCGGCGCTGGAAAGTTGGTTAGGGTTGCGCTGTAAGTGTAGATGTTTGGTGTTTTACTGGGGCATGCTTTTAATTAGGGGAAACTGTCCTTAGTGTTTAGTGCCGAAAAAATATTGTTGAAAAAAATAGGAAAGTAAAATTATTAATGGAATTTTACAGAGGCATATTTCTGAATTTCACACATGCTGCATGCATACATATTGGAACCACAGGCCTCAATCACTAGGAGAGGCAACAGATGTTGCCCACCCCAGTTGAAGCCAATTCATGTCAATTTAATATATATCACTGCAATTTCTAGTGATGAACAAGTTTTTGTTGTTGTTATATTCAAACTGACACAGATTGCAGCCAAATAGCTTTAATAATGTTTGCTCTTCTTTCTGGATATAATTTAGATACATCAGCGCAGAAACTCATTCCACTGGGTTCTGCAAACAGACTGCCAGCTAAAAGTATTATTTCAGATCAGCAAAATAATAAAAAAAAATCAATTAAGACATAAGAAAATTACACAAAAATACTTGAATATGCCTTTTAAGATTCCAATTTATATGATTGCATCTGTTAGTTCAAACTTTTATTTTGTCTATTTATTTTATAAAGCATTTTTATTTCTTTTCAGGGTGCTACACTGATTACCAAACAAGCTGCAATCTACAAAACGGCAGATTCTGCAAAAGTTTTTCACAAAATATACATATTCACAAACTTGTTGTATGTTAGTTGTATACAAATAAATTGTGACTAAGCACCACTGAAATGGAGACAAGTTAGTCATAACTAGCTTGTCCCATTAATTTCAATTGACTTAATCATAGCTAAATATCTTTAGATATAACCCAATAGTTATTAATAATATATTTAATTATTATTATTATTACTATTATATTACATGTTTATACAGTGCCATCATTTTATGTGAAGCTGTACAAGAGTAAAAGGACAACTGAGAAATTTTATTTAAAATATTGATACCCCGCCTTTCCACACCCCATCATGAAGGCACCCATGTCACTTCTAGCATCCTATGAACAAACTACAGTATATTGGCAGCATCCTCTGGTTAAGAGGTCTCAGGAATCATTTTGATTTGTTTTCTGCTTATGTGTGATTACGTATGAAATGTGGTCAAGGCTAATTGGAACAAGAAAAAAATACGAACAAGAAGGAAGCAATACGTTCACTCCCTGATACTTTTGATAGCAAAAGGAAGTGGTTGTGGCTGCAATCCAATACACATATACCTGGGAATAGGTCCCACTGAACATAATAGGATTTGTTGTTGTTCAGTCATTAAGTCGTGTCCGACCCTTCGTGATCCCATGAACCATATCCCGCCAGGCCTTCCTGTCCTCCACTATCTTCCTGAGTTCGCTCATTTTCATGTTCTAACTTGGTTCTCATGGAATGCTGTCTAACCATCTCATCCTTGGCCTTCCCCTTCTCCTTTTGCCTTCAATCTTTCCCAGCATCAGAGTCTTCTCCAGAGAGTCCTCTCTTCGCATTAGGTGGCCAAAATATTTGAGTTTCAGCCTTAGTACCTGTCCTTCCAGGGAACAGTCAGGCTTGATTTCATTTAGAATTGACTGATTTGATCTCCTAGCAGTCCAAGGGACTCTCAGGAGTCTTCTCCAGCACCACAGTTCAAAAGCATCTATTCTTCGGCGCTCAGCCTTCTTTATGGTCCAACTCTCGCAACCATACATTGCTACTGGGAACACCAGTAGCAATGTAATAGGATTTACTTCTGAGTAAACATGCATAGGATTGTGTTGTGAAATCTTTGGACATGAATGAAGGTACTGGGTTCTAAGGAGTTTCTTCAAAGTCCAATCCCTCTTTGAAATACTCTGAGTAGGGGCTCAGCTCCCCTTCTCTGCTGTAAGGATCATAGTGGGACGGAGGCCAGAGTGGATGTGTTCTGTAATCTTTTCAGGGGCAAAGGAGGGCTGAAAGAATCACCTTCCCTGCTGAAAGAACCTTGAAGGAGGGCAGAAGAGAATTGAATGTAGAGGATGTGTGTCTGTCTGCTACAAAGCTATGCAGCTCAAAGCCTATTCTATAATTTCCTTCACATCCTTCTGTCAGAGAAGGCACCCTGCTTTGTTGCAGAAGGGATCACTGTGGGGAGAAAAAGAGTGGGATCTGAGAACCTATGCCACAGAATGATGATCCTCACTGTCCAATTTCCCCTCCCCTCATAGTGATCCTTTTAATGGAGAAGTGGCAAAAGATCTTCAGTTTGGGAGGAACCCAATCCGGTCAAAATTGCAAGCAGTGGAGCAAGTGCTCCGCAGCCGGAAGCTGTCACAAACATGCTGGAAAGTACGTATGCGATGACTCAGGAGTAAGGGCTGCCAGCGCAAGGCCGGCAGCCCTTACTCCATGGCCGGATCGCTCCTGCGGCCACCGAAGTCAGGTAAGAGCTCCCCAGCGGGCACAGGGGTGGTGAGGGAGGGGGCTATTGGCCAAGCCAGCCTGGGAGGGGGCGGGGATGGAGGCCGCCATATCCCCGACCCCGTTCCGGCCAGCACACCCGTTACACGGCCTCCTCTTCCCCCGAGTAGACCTCCGGTCCGATCTCGATCGGCCTGGAACGAGAATAGGATCTGGTGGGTGGCCGTCTGCCGGATAGTTAATCAGGATTGGGCTATCAGTATGTTTTTGCTAGTGAGGATAATGTTCAGCTCTCTTTCATCTCCAAAGAGTAGTTGAGGGGAAGGGGGAGAAAATTAATCACATTATGCAATGTAAAATAAATACTGTGTGTGGGGTCAGAAGTAGTGAACATATAGGTGAACACAGTGGGACTTCTAATTAAAAGTTTAAGACTAGAATGGTATATAAATATAACAGTATATTATAACAGTATTTATATACCGCCTTTCTCGGTCAATTGATTTCTCCTCTGACTTTAATCCAAGGTGGTTTACACAAGCAGGCAATTCTAAACCAAGTTAGTCCTCCTTTTTAATCAAACAAAAAACTAAAATTCACAAGATTTTGCTGGAAATTCTATAATTTAGCGTTTGGTTGAAGCTATTTTTTTCCACATACCTGAGTTATGGAAAATATATTAAATAACGAGAAGAAACTCCCCCCCCCCCATTTATGGTTTTAATGATTTTCCTTGGATTCACAGAATGATTCTTGCTGGTACAGTATATGCAAAGTGCAGATTTCTCTATTATAGTTTCTAAATTAACATACAAATACACACTTACTTGGATCCCAGATGTAAGCGTTTTAACCTCAGTGTCCTCTTCTGGCTTAATGATGTGATACTTAGAGCTTTTTCTCTCACATGCTGAATCTGGGTGTCTAATGTACATTCGCTTTGTTCTCTCTGCGATGTAACGTTTGTGTTGCATAACTTCACGTACTGGGGTAATGCTATAAAAACAAAAGCTTAGCAATTTTATTTCAAGAAGGTAAAAAATGGATCAGTATTTACTAAGCGCAAAGCCATGATGGAATGCTTTTTAGCCAGCATATTTACTACTAGTAGTACTTCATAGAATGGTAATGGTGCGGTCCCATTACCATGATGACCATGTGGTACTGCCCCACCTGGGCTGATCTTGTTGGGAGTGGAGATGACTAGGCTGGTGGTGCACTGGGAGGAGGGGGAATATGACTGTGGAGCTATCTGGCCCTTCACAAGAGGCACGTTTGAGGAAAGGGGATGCAGAAAGAATCCCCAACTATAAGGCAAGCTCCTATCTACCTGATAAAGGTAGTACAGCGGGCCTACTGTATCCACGATTTGAGCATCTGTGGATTTGTCTCAACGCAGATGCTGACGGATACTGGGGCCACTGTAAAAACCTTTTAAAAAGAAAAAAGTTTTAAAATAGCATTTCTTACCTTTTTGCTGGCAAATAGCTCCATTTGTAGTGTTTTAGAAAGGGAAATTACAATCTAGAAGCCTCTTCCAGGTATTGCTATTCGCCTTCCCAAGCCCCACGCAACTCACCCCAGAATGCATTGCTGAGACAAGCCTGGGCAAGGGAGGGAGTCACGTGACCCAGAAGAGCTTCTAGAGCAGGGTGGTCCAACTTTTCATACCTTGAGGGCTGCATGCAGACTTCGACACCGAACCCGAGGGCTGCACCACGAATTAAATTAATAATTAATTAATAATGATGACCAATGTACAAGCAGAGCTAAAGACCCACACTGGGATATTTTTTAAAAAGATAAGTAGAGTAATTAAAGGAAAAAAAGAATGGTTTGTTGGCCTGTGATCTCTGCAGAGACCAATGCAGAAGTAATTAATAATAATGACCACTGCACAAGAAGAGCAGTAAGACCAACACTGGAATAAAGGGTATAAGCGTGCAACACCCAATAAAAACACATATACTGTACTGTACTATTATGTATTCTGTATTAATTATAAATGTTAATAATTGTGACAATGTGGAAACTAAATATCACTATGGGCCTGCATTTAAAATTATTGTTTAAAATCCCCTTTCTTTCTTGTTTTCCCCCTCCCCCCCTACCTTATTGCAAGCCAGGAACAGCCAATCAAACTCTCAGTGTATCCATTCTCCAAGAGCTCCTTTGCAAAGCCAAGGCTAACCCGCCCCCATCTCCTTCCAATCTCTCCCCAGCAATGAAATTGGACCGGGGGCAGGGAGGGAGAAAGAGTGATCTTGGGAAAAGTGCGTGAGAGAGAGAGAGAGAGAGAGAGAGAGAGGTACGTCTGTATGAGAAGCAACGTATGAAGCGTTCTTTTTGCGAACTAGCGTGTGTGTGTGTGTGTTTGTTTCAGCCACTGGAAGATTCCTCGAGACTTTACAAAGATGAGAAGAACAGAAACTCTTAGTGGTTTTTGCACGTTCTCCAAGTGCTCCTTTGCAAACACTTGCTAACTCCCCCATCTCCTTCCGATCTCTCTCCAGCAATGAAATTGGAGGGGGGGGGGAGTTTTTTTTTAAAGGGAAACGTTCGTGCATTTGTGTGTGAGAGAGAGTGCATCTGTGAGAGAAAGAGAACAGAAGCAATCTACAAAGCAACCTTTTTGGAAACTAGGCTCTGTATGTGTGCGTGTGGTTTTTTTTTTTTCACTCAAAGATTCCTGGAGATCTTGCAAAGGTGAGAAGAACAGAAACTATCAGCGCATTCATTATTCAAGCACTCCTAGAGTAGGTGGGTTGGATGGCTGAACCTGGGGTCCCCGGCAGTGGGGGTCTTACCAGTCATTGGGGCTCACTGGCGTTTGTTTCCCTGGGTCATTTGTTCTCCCTCACGTTGTGCCACCTCTCCTAGCCCCAGTGCCAGAGGCTCTGTGCTCTTTTGGTCTCGACCCTCACGTCCTGTTGTCCCCGCATCTGCTGGGGAGCTGCAAGCCGGGAAGCCCTCTCCCGTGCGTGCCCCCTGCTCCAACATTTGAAGAGTTTTCCAGACAGTAAATTGGAGGGAAAAGGAGCAGGCCTGATGCGTGGCCTTTTGTGTTTACTTGGTAGATCTTGACGACTCTTGTGACTGAATCACCATGGGCCTGGTGCTCAGCTCTCTCCAGCCTCTTCGCCCGAGCGTCTTCCCGAGCATCAGGGGAGTGTGGGCGGGGCGTGCTAGATAGCGTCCGTCGTCTTCAGCGTCTCCCTCCCCCCCTCCCCGGGCAGCGGCCGGCCAGACACGTCCTGCCTGGCCGGCCGTCTGTATCAACTGCGAGGCTGGAGAGGCTGCGCCTGCGCAAAGTTGCTGCAGCCTCTCTAGCACCCTCAGTCTCGCTAATTGACAACCAGCAAGACTGAAGGTGCTAGAGAGGCTGCAGCAACTTTGCGCAGGCGCAGCCTCTCCAGCCTCGCAGTTCATACAGACGGCCGGCCAGGCAGGACGTGTCTGGCCGGCCGCTGCCCGGGGAGGGGGGGAGGGAGACGCTGAAGATGACGGACGCTATCTAGCACGCCCCACCCATGCTCCCCTGATGATCGAAAAGGCGGTCGGCTCCCGACCGCCTTTCCGATCATCAGGGGAGCGTGGGTGACTGCAGGGGAGGAGAGCTCCGGGGGCCGCAGCAGAGGCCTTCAGGGGCTGCATGCGGCCCGCGGGCCAAGCGTTGGACCACCATGTTCTAGAGTGTGATTTCCCTTTCTAAAGCCCTGAAAACCGAGCGATTTGCCAGCGAAAAGTAAGAAACGCTATTTTTTTAACCTTTTTCTTCTTTTTAAAGGTTTTTACAGTGACCCCTGGGACTTTGCTATACACAGGTTTCAGTATCTAACAGAACCCCAGTGGATACCAAGGGCCCACTGTGCTTGCAGCACACATACAAACAGAAAAGCTCTGCTATGATGCGATGTAAACATCACTGTATTCATATGCCTATTTGGTTCTCCTAATCTTTTGTATATATTTTCAAAAAAAACCCAAACAAGAAAATCCCAGGAAAATATGACCAAAGCATCATTATCATTCCTATATTATTGACAAATAAAAACCATTAAAAGTTACATCAAAAATTTGGACAAACTTTTTTTAATTTGCAAAATATTTAATGTATTTTTATCTCACTCATCATCACAAAACTATGACACAGGTCACTTAGAATAAAAGCCCATATTTCCTATAAGTAAGCCCCATTAAACACAGCATAACTTACTTCTGAGTAAAACTTGCAAAGGCCTGTTCTGCAAATTGCTATACTGTTATTGTGTTTGTTTATAAATTATGTATGACTAACAGCCCAATCTTATCCTTCCCCCCTGACCTCCTGCTCTGTAATCGGACCTCTGCCAGCAATTTCACTAGTGCAAGACTGAGGAGAGAAAGGGGGCAGGGAGGCTGCTGCCAGAGCGGATAGGATCCGGTGTGCACCATCGCCACCGAATCCACCTTCTCCCGCAGCCTCCCTGCCCCCATTCTTCCCCCTCCCCACCCAGTTCTGCCCTCCCCCACTGGCTTACCTGCTCCAGCGGGTGGCCAGCAGTCCAACGATGTGTGCTGGAAGGCCTTCCCACCGGCACTCCAGCAGTGCGCTACTCAGCGCACTGCTGGAATACTTTTATGGCTGCTTTTCAACAGCCAGCGCTGGCGGAACGTGTGTTCTGCCAGCAGGGCAGCCCAAAAGGATTGGGCTGTAAGGATGCAACCCTATACACTCTTACTTGGTAGTAAGCCTCAGTGAAGTTAATGGGACTTATGTAGTCACACATAGGATTGTGCTGTTAGGTATCCAAGCATAATGTCTGAAAAAGGTCTAGCACAACGGTGGGGAACCTCCGGCCCCAGGGCCGGATCAGGCCCCCGAGGCCATCCGGTCCGGCCCCTGGATAGATTGCCAGGAGGCCACCCAACCGGCCCCTGGAGGCTCTGCCGGGTACGCGCGTCACCTCCGGAGGCCGGGAGAGGGCCTTTGCATGTCCTCCCCAGCCGCCGCCTCGACCCCTTCTCACCAGGCCATTGGCCATTTCGCACATGCATACCACGCCGATGAGGGCAAGCTCTTGCCCTCTTGTCCTCATCGGCATAGTACGCCGGAGGTGATGCGCGGACCCGGCGGTGGCTTCAGACGGTGAGCGCGGAGCCTCCAGAGGCCGATGGGGGGCAGGGGCAAAATTAATTAAATAAAGAAAAATGGCACCCGGCCTTACGGCCGGCCCTCAAGCAAATTTCTAATATTTAAAACGGCCCTCGCCAGGGAAAAGGTTCCCTGCCCCTGGTCTAGCATAAACATTTAAGAAACAGGCAGTTGTCTGAAATCAAGATAAAGGTAAAAAAAATCCCTACATTCAAACTTGGTTTCCAATGAAAGATATTTTTTCCTCCCACACCCACAGGAAACAGACTGTAAGCCACAATTCACATGCTCAATTATGTCCTATCAGCCAAGTCGTGCTGATTTCTTGGGCAAGGTTTTGCACTAAACCCCAGGCCCCCACTCTCCAATGTGTGCTGGTTTCCCCAAACCTACTGAGCCAACTTGTGACACTAGCCCAAGGTAGACTGGAAGTGCAGATGACCTCTGGCGGACGTGCAAAAAACTACTACATACAGCAGTCTGTATTTATTTATTTATTTATTTTTCACATTTTATACCACCCTTCCTCCAAGGAACTCAGAGTGGTGTACATATTTACTGTATCCAGTAGCCCACATGCTCAAATATGCCAAACCTTCTGTTGTTTTGCCCCATATATGCTCATATATGCAAAACCTATGTACCGACCAGCAAAGTTGTTGCGTGCTTGTGAAGAGAAAATAAGTGTAGCTCCTCCATCCTGCCTGCCCCAATCATGTACTTAGTGCAAGGGAGGATTGTGGGAAGTGACAAGCACGAGGTTGGTTGAAAATCTATGCACTGAGTTGTCTATTTTAATGAAATGAAAGGGTGTACATGTCAAATCATGCCTAAAACGAAGTAATTTTTGTATCTTTTTTACAATGGAATGAAGCTTAAAAACAATGTTTTTTTTACAGCGCATGAAATTTGAGCCCTGTAAAATAAAATGTACGTAAACCTTAGGCAAAACAGTTTGAAAGTGATCTTCACAGTTCAAGGAAGCCCACGCTGGCCATGGTAATTACTTAACAAGCACAAAGAGGAAGCATATAATTTGTGTAATGTAACATATATAGGCCTTTAAAAAAATTGACATAACATTATCTACAGAAGGCTTCATATTAACATATTAATGAAAGTTTTTGAAGACATTATAGAGGCACCAAAAATGTTAGCATAATGCAAATGCTATATGCTATTAATAACCTATGAAATACATAAGCATGAAGGACAAAAAAATGTGTAAAATGTATGCTTTGAATGGCTATTAGTAAAAGATTACAACTGAGCAACGATGGCATTAAGAAAACTTGTTTCCTTAATAGTCCTGATTAGGATTTCGAAGTTCCTTCCTAGCAGTGTTCTTTTAGAATAAGAAGTTCTGAAAGACCAGGAATACACACAGCTACTTTTGTAGTGATGTTTAAAATTATTCTATCTAGTCCAAACTCTAATGATTCTCATTACAACACTTGTTTGTTAATGGGCAGCCCAATCCTGTATGAGCCTCAAAATGCCAGAACTAAGGTCCTTGACAGCTCTTGCAAAGTATGACACTCCATCCGGGGCAGCCAGGCCACCGCCGCAAGTGGCAAGTGGTGGCCCACCAGCGAATCCGTCACATCCCTGGCGCCAGTAAGTCAGCACGGAGGCGGGAAAGAGGTGGAGAGGGAGCAGAACAGGGCAAGGTAGGGGGAGGAGACAGGGCAGAATGGGGGCAAAAAACGACAGGATGCAGCACGTACTCCAGCAGCATGGCAGCATTGGCGGGGGAGGAAAAGGATAGGATTGGGGTCTAAGTGAATGCTTAAATCTTTGACATAAAATAATCTGAAATTTGTGTGGCAAACACAAAGAGAATGCATCTCTGCTAGATTTTCAAAACTAAGCTTTACACTCAGAACTTACTGTCACTAAAATATGCTATAAACTCTTACTTCATTAAAGGACAAACTTGGCACGGACTCCCTTCCTGAACATACTCAGTGGTCCACTCTGATTAGGAACAGCCGTTTCTTCAGTAAGTGCAACATTACAAATGTTAATCTTGCACCAGCACAAGACAGCCAGTTCTGAGCTGGGATTTCCCCGTCTATCACAGGAGATGGGTCAGGAAAGAAACATCTACATCAGGGGTTCTCAATCAGTGGTATTAGTGGTACTTCGGCCAACTGCTGGTGGTACTCGGATGGCTGAACCGCCAGAAAACAGCTCCGATGCAGCGCTTTCGCTCCCAAGAGGCTCTTGACTTTGGCCGAGTCCCTCGGGAACACTGAGAAGGGCCTTCCCACCCGCCCAGAGTCTCCTACCTGCATTTTCTGGCCTCCAAAAATCTGAAAACCCAGAAGTAACTGGCGATATCATCACCAGTCACGTCCAGTGGTACACAACAGGAGAGTGGCGCTGGACGTGGTATTCGGCCGGGAAGGGATTGAGAAGCCCTGATCTACATACTTTAATGGGGGCGGGGAGGCCGCGGGAGGGGAGGATCTGCCACGGACGGTCCACGCTGGATCCTATCTCCCTTCCCTGAAGCCTCCCCACCCCTTTCCTCTCCTCGAAGTTACACTAGCTAAATTGCTAGCTTAGCGGGTCCATTGCGGGTTGAGAGGCTTATGCAGGGGTAAAGGGATTGAATGTCCCCTTGCCCTGCGGAAGCCTCCCGGTCCACCACCACCACCACCCTCGCACAGGATGCAGCAGCTGCCATTTTGGTGCCACTGCATCATCAGGGGGTGTAAAGGATAGGCTTGGGCTCTAAATTTCTTAAAGAATTTAATCACAGGGTCTAGACATTCTTGAGAGCTGATATTACGGTAGCCTTATGAGCAATGGAACATCTAAGCATATAAAGCAATTCTTTAATATTTTTCAAGAAAGTTTGTTTTTGGTTCAGTTTAATATCTAGTTTTGTGACCATTCCAGAGAGGCAAGATGGTGTAGTGGTTCTGGAACTGAACTTAGACCTGCAAGATCCAGGTTCAAATCCCCGCTCAGCCGTGAAGCTTCCTGGGTGATCTTGGGCCAGTCATTATCTCTCAGCCTAACCTACCTCATATGGTTGTTGTGAGGACAAAAGGAGGGAAGGAACCATGTACACCACCCAGAGCTCCTTGGACAAAGAGTGGTATAAAAATGTGTACTTATGCCTTACCAGGGAAAAGATTTTTAGGACCATATTTTCTGGCGTACAAGACGACTTTTTAACGCAGGAAAATCTTCTCAAAAGTCGGGGGTCGTCTTATACGCCCAGTCATCTTGTACACCGGAAAATACGCACGCTGAAAACAAGCCGCGGCGCTCCTTCGGGCTACACAGGTGGATGGGAGAGGAGACTCCGGAAGAAAACGAGTCGGGCTGGCAGCCTCGTAAAAGCCTCGCGCTGAAGCAGCTGACTCACAGCAGCTCATCGGATCGTTGCGTCTGTCGCGTGTGAATGATCATCAGGCTCAGCGATCGATCTCTCCCGAGGCTGCTGCAGGGCCCTCCCACTCTCTCCGGTCCGGAGGCTCCCGAAGAAAGCGCGTCGGGCAACGGCGCTCCTTCGGGCTACACAGGACGGGTGGGAGAGACTCGCCGTTGCCCGACCCGCTTTCTTCGGGAGCCTCCGGACCGGAGAGAGTGGAAGGGCCCTGCAGCAGCCTCGGGAGAGATCGATCGCTGAGCCTGATGATCATTCACACGCGACAGACGCAACGATCCGATGAGCTGCTGTGAGTCAGCTGCTTCAGCGCGGGGCTTTAACGAGGCTGCCAGCCCGACTCGTTTTCTTCTGGAGTCTCCTCTCCTGTCCTGTGTAGCCTGAAGGAGCGCCGCGGCTTATTTCAGCGTGTGCACGCAGAAACAAGCCGTGGCGCTCCTTCGGGCTACACAAAGTCCCCTGGGCCTCGGTTGCGGCGGCGGTGGTGGACGACAAAAGCCCTCGGCCCGGTGGTTGGGGACCCCTACACTAGATCTATGACTATCTGATATGGCCTGCTTTGATTTACAGTTTTCTGTTATTTAGCACCATCAGTGGCCTTGTTATGCTATGAGCAGGTAGATGTCTGCACACATACTTAAAAATCCCTTTGGAACATTCTACAAAATGATTGTAGAATCTTCCCACTCTGTTCCTAAGTATGTTTAATCAGAAATTAGTTCCATTGATTTTACTGGATCTGGCTTCCAAATGAGTATTTTCTAAATACCGTAGATACTTAAAATACCCAAAACAGGTTTTGGGAGAGCCATTTCTCTCCTTGATGCTAAAATTCCTATAAAATACTGTACAATAAGAATTGAAGTATGGGGCTATGAATATCTGCTGAAAGGTCCTAGATGTGAATGTGAGGAAGAGCCCCTTGTGGACTGTAGATTCCATTGCTAAGTTAAAATTTACTGTTCTAAACGCTGCAGTTGGTTGAATGTAGTTTTTTTAATTTTTATTTGGTGTGCGTTGGAAGAGGGGTTGTCTTATACAGCGAGTATATCCCAAACTCTATATTTTAACTGGAAAAGTGGGGGGTCGTCTTATACGCCCAGTCGTCTTGTACGCCGGAAAATACAGTATATGGTGGCAATGGGTGGTACAGTAAGTAAAGGAGACCACAGTGGGAAAGAAAGGGGGAAGGATATTGTGGGAATCCCTCCCCGTTACCATCAGAAAGGAATTTCCTTATATCCAATTAAAATGGGTGGATTTTAGAATTCCTTTGAGGTGGTATTTAAAGGACTGTGTGAGGGGTTAACAGGAGGAGGAGGTCTTCTCGACCTTGCCTTTTCTACCCCTTCAATCCCCTTCTACCCATTTTGTCACAGCCATCCTGACATGGAACGAGAGGGTTAACAGCAGACCAGCCACTCTGCTGGAGTGATCTTCTGAGGAAAGGCAAACCAGAGAACAGGCAACAGGCTTATTCTGAAAAGATTGCTTTTACTACAGAATATTACACCTCCATAGATTTTAATGAACATGCCTCATTTAAGGTCGCCAGCCAGCTAGAATTTTGCTGACCTTTTCGATAAAAGAATGTTGTCATTTAGGCCATCTGCCAAAATTAGAAGGAACAAAGCAAATAAATAAATCCATCTGAATTATTCTTGGTCTGAGTCATGTACTTCATGTGCAATTATATTGCAGGCTGATGCACTAACCATCATGTGGGGTGAGGATAGCTTCTTTTGCAGTTCACACATCATGTGCTGTATAAACTGGGTTGTGGATGTGAAGCACTTCCTAAGAAGATTATGTAGAGGCTGCCACCATTTGGTAGAATACATTAAGCATTGTTCTGTCAACTGACCAGAAAAACAGCAGTTTTCCTTGACATGCAAAATTCAGCAGGTAAAGCTTTGAAATGGCATGGAAATCAGGCTTATCAATTGTGAATGTTTGTAGATCAAGCTGCAGTTAAATGTACAGGAGCAGGGTCAAGAAAAAAAGTTAACACAATTCTATGACTCTCTCTCAACTGTCATGCACACAAGTCCAACTAAGCCAGAGTAGAACTTGAGACTTCCCTCAGTGTGTGAAACTGGTGCTCTCAATCTTGCTCCAAGCTATCTCTCGGGCAGCACATTTTCTTTGGGGACTGTGCTAACCTAGACGCTGAAGTTAAAGTGCCAGATATCGGATTCACCAAAAGGACATTCCCCAGATAATGAAGCATTCCCCTGACAAAGAAAAGGCACTCTGCATATGCTCAAAAGCACTTAGCCTTAGGTGCTAGAACTTTTGTAAACAAAAGCTGGCAACTCTAGCTTTGTTTCAGAATACCCCCATAACTAGGCTTACCAGATTTCCCTGGTTCTAAACTGGGACACCTCCAATAATGCTATTCTGCCGCCGCCATTGTCGCCACTGTCTTTGTTTTCTCGGTGTCTTCGTCTTCTCGTCGTCCATTGCCATTGCCGCCATTCTGCTGCTGCTGCCGCCACCGCCACCACCGTCTTCTTCGCTGTCTTCGGAGCCTACCGGCTGCTTCCGAGCCAGCCAGGACTCCTGCCCCACTGAAGCTTCCGTCGCCGCTTGCAAAGTACAAAAAGGCACTTTTTTCCCCCGGCGGCGCCATCTTGGATCTTGCGAGATTTCACGAGATCCAAGATGGCGCCGCTGGTAAAAAGTGCCTTTTTGCACTTTGCAAGCGGTGGAGGCTTCACCGGGCCCAGAAAGCCCGGGACTGACCCGGGACCAGAGCCCAGAACGGTCCTGGGTTTTCCAGGACGGGTAAGTTATGGGTAAGTCTACCCATAACTATAGCACCTCAATCTCATTGATTAATGCAGATTGTTGTTGTTTTAATCTGCAATTAAAGTTTTATTTCAGTAATCTATCAATTACCGGTAAAGCTATTAAAGCTTACAGTCCTAATAAATATCAACTCTGGATTTTTTTGTAGATAATTTGTAGATACATAGGAATAGCTTGCACTGCTCTTCATATCACTATCTTTTGAATGAATGTGACATCTGTGATAGCATTAGTTAGCAGACTCTTGGGAGGACAAGAGTTACTATAGTGGCCAATGCTGCAATCCTATGCATGTCCTACTGAGTTCAATGGGTCTTGCTCCCAGATACAGTAACTGTTAATAGGATTGCAGTATAAGAAACCAAGATGTAAATCAGGAGTCACCCCAGGTCAAATCTTATCTCTATCACGAACTCATAGGCAAAGGCCTTAGGCAAACCAAACTTTCTCAGAATCAGCCTCCTTCAGCACCCTGTAGACAATAATACTAATCTACTTTACAAGGATATTTTAAGGACAACTGGGATCATGAGCACTTTGAACACTCTAAATGCTATTTATAAATGCTAAATACTATTTGTAGTCATCAAACTTTGCTTTTAGCTAATTTTGACATAGATTTGAGAAACTGAGGAGTAATGCCTGTGTTTGTCCTGATGGATGCCAAGATGTACAATGAAATCAATTTTAAATCTGTCGTTTTCAATCTCTATTTATTTAACCTTAGCCCAAGGGCTCAGAAGTAGTAACAGCAATTTTTACATAGAGAAGCTCATCACTGAAAGGGTCATAATAATCTAACAGTTAAGCATCCTTTGGTACTTTTTGGCAACCTGACTGCAGCAAATATACATTGACTATTATTTCGTAACTGGAAAGCTACTTTTGACAAATTAGCACATTTTATAACTATGCAATTATCATATTTTGTAAACAAACCATGTTTAAGAAGTTATCACACTGATCTTAAAACATTTGTGCTGGTACATCTGCTTTCAAAACCAGTGTAATATTTGTATCATATCACAGCTTCAGAAAGAAGTGAATGATCCAGTCTGTATTCCTATTAAACTTTTCAAGAGTGCATGGGTTGTCTGAAGATGCACAGCATGGGGTC
This sequence comes from Plestiodon gilberti rubricaudatus, assembly GCA_026170595.1. Taxonomy (NCBI): domain Eukaryota; kingdom Metazoa; phylum Chordata; class Lepidosauria; order Squamata; family Scincidae; genus Plestiodon; species Plestiodon gilberti. The sequence continues at coordinate 140,398,168 of JANXHW010000004.1, read as the reverse complement.
AACATGTAAAGGCATGCATTTCACATTTCATATTCTGTGCACTACTTCTCCAAAATATATTAGATTGAGGGAAGGTGTGTTTTGCAGCCATTTTATTAGCTGGAGGGGGAAAAAAAGGAAAATTGTCACTTCCCCAAAGAAAACTTGACCTGTCTGCCAAAATGATGCAGAGTCTGTCACTCTTCATTTGTATAATAGCTTGACAAGATTATCCTTCAAACATTTCCCACTTTTCTTGACAAATGGTTCTGTGCATCAAAATAAAGATGGCTGTCAACATGCACTCTTGTTTTAAGCAACTACGGTAAGTATGCAGATACAGCAGTAGCAGCACTAGGTTCCCTCCTGCGTGCTTTGCAGTCAGCAGCACTGTCCTGCTACAAGACACAAATCACTCTGACACCTCATCACCCACTACCAACAGCACCTGCGATTCAACCGCCACTGCTTTTACGCTCGCTCTCTCTCCCCCAACCCAGCACTTCTCTTCCAAAGCCATCGTTGCATCTTCACTCCATCATACAGGACACCCCAAAAGCCCCAAGGTACGATCACAGTGTATCCATTACTTCTCCCTCCCTCTTCCTCCTCGGGTCTGTTGGTTTCAGCATCTGACTTAGTGGGAAGGATGAAAGAGTATGTCCCTACAATGTATATAGTCTTACTGGGGACTTCCTCATCTTTCACTTTATTGAATTACTAAAAAAAAAAAAAGGTTCACTTGAGCTACTCAAAAAAACTATATTTAGCTCCTGAACCAGTTGGGCTGCCCCAGTCCCATACAAATGACCAGTCAACCCAACATGGTATGAGATTCATTGATCTAAACTGACAACCTTCCTATTACTACTCAGCACAAGATGCTGGAATTGATGGAGAGTGTTTTGACAGATGTGGCTTACTTGCCTGCTGAATGCTTCACAGAGCACCATCTGTGTGCAAATAATACAAAGGCACAAGTCAGTGCTTTTCATCTTAGAAATTATGATGCTAAGCATGAATTTAACATCATCTGGTGTGGGGTACAGTTCACCCACTACATGAATGCAGAATACCTTGGAGAATATGCTTTCCTTCAGATATTGCGCTGAAAAGACCGCAGCAAACTTTAACATCTGTAACAACATCTTAGTGAGTCACTCTCTTCACCTTGGCATGCGAACTGATATGCTCTCATAACAAAGCCCACAAGTTTTTAGGGTACACAATACTCCCCACTATGCATATCAATGCACACATTTCTGGTACACTTCCAGATGCAAGGGAGTGGTGACAGGATACAGGTTTCTTGTTGTCTTGGATGCTCCCTGACACATCTGGTGGGGTCACTGTGAGATACAGGGAACTGCACTAGATGGGCCTTTGGCCTGATCCAGCAGGGCTCTTCTTATGTATGTTCTTATGGTATGATTACACAACTACTGTTTCGTAGCATGTTATATTTTAACAGCGCAATCCGACTTAACTTTTGTGCTGGTTTAACCAGCAGCGCAGCGAGAATGGGAGGCCCCAGAACGGAAAAGGGATTCAAATTCCCTCCAAAAGAGGAATTCAAAGGGGATTTGAATCCCTTTTCTATTCTGGGGCCTCCCGTTCACGCTGCGCTGCTGGTTAAACCGGCACAAAAGTTAAGTCGGATTGCGCTATAAGAGTCTTATCAGCAACAGAAGCTTCTGAAAATGTGTTTGTGGAGACCACTATGTATGCAGCCAACCAAAACTTTGTCATAGTAACCCTGCCCCCATTCCGCCCTTTCCCCGCCAGCTTACCTTTCCCGGCACATGTCCGGAGGCCAAAGGCCTTCCCACTGGCGTCCCCAGCAGCACACTGATCAGCACGCTGTCGGGGAGGCCTTTGCGACTGGTGCTGACTGCTTTACGGCAGTCACTGCCTGTGCGGGAGGTGCTCCGCCATAGGATTGAGCTGACAGTCACCTAAACATGCATGACAGCAGATGAAGCATGCTGAAAAATCTGAAGCTCCCCCTGCCTTAGATAGAGAGGGAAGGCTGGAAAGAACTGTAGGCAAACACACAGAGAAGCCAAAGCCATTGGCCACCATTCTCCCTCTGACCCATGTTGAGCTTATTTCTTGTTTAGCAGCTAATGGCCTCTGATTCAACCACTCTCAATCTCTAAGGGACAATTAGGAAAATAAGATCAGCAGAGAGAGACAACTAAGACAGAAAGGCAGGACGTAGGTGTTGCATCTCTCTTTGTTTAACCACAAGAAGACCATCTAGCCTTCACTGTCTGTCACCAGGGAAGCTTCAAAAATCTCAGATCCTGGCTTACACAACTACTTCTGACATGATTAATGATGTTTATAGCCACATAATGTTGCTTATGGCCACAAATGAGATCCCAGGCCTATCTTTAAAGGTGTCATACAAGGATTTTTTTTTTAGGATAAGGACTGAAAAGAGTGCTCCTATTTGAAGGAAATTCTTCTGGCTCTTTCAGTGACAGACTGCTTGTACCCATGTAGCTAGCATTAGATGAATTTATTAATTACACTATGCACAGGCTTACCATATCGCCGACCGGGACGTTCCTTTTTGCCCTTAAGGGAGGCGGGGGGAGGGGCGATAGTAGCCGGAGATGTGTCCACAGTTGCGTAGTGAAGAGTGCTCAATATATCTAAATTTGCTCACAGACATAAACGTCATATGGACACAAATAGGAAGTCTCTTTTTGCATTATCATTGTCCTGCTAGAGAACATAGCAGGGCTTTTTTCCAATTTCATTTCTACAGAAGAGCTACCATCACCATGCAAACTCCTCTTAAATTTGAGTGCAGTAGTGAGTGGTTCAGTCTAAAACAAAAAACCTTACAGCACAATCCTATGTATGTCTGGTCAAAAGTAAGTCGTACTGAGTTCAACAAAACTTCTAGGTAAGGTATAGGAATGCAGCCTAACAGCCTAATCCTAGGCATGTCTACTCAGAAGTAAGTTCCATTGGCTTCCATGAGGCTTGCTACCAGGAAAGTGAGTATAGGGTTGTAGCCTGAGTCACATTCCTTCAAATTCTTTGTATATGTGACATAAAAGGACAAATATATTGCCAGTGTCACTTATTTCTGGAATATTATAGAATGCTGCTATTCAACTCTGACAAATTTGTCTAAATGATCAATTATTTTGTGCATATATTAAACCATGTTTTAGTTGTGGTACATCAGTGTTGATTAATTCTATACTCACTTGTCTTTGATGCCTTGATAGGTATTTATAATCTGTTGTGCAGTGTCCTATATATGTTTCATCACACCTAATATCACATGCATGCAAACATCTGAATGACAGCATATTTCATTAATTAGAGATTACAAAAATGGAAAGCACGATAAGCTTGTGATAATTAGATGAAATAAACTCTCTGTGATGGGCCTAACCTCTTCAAAGATTTTCATCTTATGTTGTTTCTTCAGCAACACAATCCAAGTATTTATAATAAATGTTTACAACGTTCCATGAAGACATTTAAAGTTCAAGTTATTTCTAGAAGACTGTAAAAATAATGGTATTTTAACAGCGCAATCCGACTTAACTTTTGTGCCGGTGTAACCAGCAGTGCAGCAAGAACGGGAGGCCCCAGAACGGAAAAGGGATTCAAATCCCCTTTGAATTCCTCTTTTGGGGGGGATTTGAATCCCTTTTCCATTCTGGGGCCTCCCGTTCTTGTTGCACTGCTGGTTACACCGGCACAAAAGTTAAGTCGGATTGCGCTGTAAGTTACCAAACTACTGTGCAATTTTTTTTTCCAGTTCAGTGCTACATCAGTGCTGCAGGGTCGTGGTTGCGGTCGTAACGCTGCCAGGGTGACATTACTAGCGGGGGAAGGGCTAGTGACGTCACAGGGGGTGCAGCAGAGGCTAGCTACGCCTCTGCCAGCAAGTCTACCATTCTCTTATTACTCCAGGCCAGTGGTTCCCAAACTGGGAGGTGTGGCTCCCAGGGGAGCCATGGAAACCAGCCACGGGAGCCACGGAGTGCCACGGAATCCTCTCGGAAAACAGTGCAATGCCAATTGGCAGGCATCAGCATAATGTAATGAGGAGCTGCAACTAATGGTCAAGGGAGCCGCAGGTCAAAAAAGTTTGGGAAACACTGCTCTAGACCAGGGTTTCTCAACCCCTTCCTGGCCAAGTACCACCTCCAGCGCCACTCTCCTGCTGCGTACCACTGGATATGACTGGCAATGACATCATCGCCAGTTATTTCTGGGTTTTCAGAGGCCAGAAAACACAGGTAGGAGGCTCTGGGCAGGGGAGAGGGCCCTTCTCAGCGTTCCTGAGAGGCTCAGCCAAAGACAGGAGCCTCTTGGGAGCGAAAACACGCCATGTCAGAGTGGGTTTTCAGTGGTCCAGTGGTCCAAGTACTACCAGAAGTCAGCCAAAGTACCACTGATTGAGAACCCCTGCTCTAGGCTCTAATAATGTGCTTCTAAGAAAACATTCATATGACAGCTATTCTGCCTTCCTTATTGTAGAAAATAAAATCTTATGGGATCTATTCACAGTTAGATTTACTATTCCGATGATAGGTTTGGGTACACATCAGCCCCCAAGCCCCAATTCCAAAGACGACTGAAATTATCACTATGGTGTGGCACCTGTCTCTTCCACAGACGTGAAATAGCACAAATTAAAAAAAAAAAAACAACTAATATTTATACTCTCTGCCAAGAGCCAAGGTTATGAATTATGACTGGTTAAAAACCAAGAAGACAAATTATAATTATTTGTTTCCAGTGAAACCAAAGTCCTTACCGTGTATTTTAAATATGTAACTCCTGTACTGAACCTACCATCTATAAATACCGGTCATACAAGTACTCAACTTGTAAGATATTCTTGTGATATTGTATGGGTTTTTTTTCTCAAAAGGCATGTACACAGCAGGCATTCATCTGTTCATTAAAATGCTACTTAGGTTTCAATTTGCAGTCATTTCAAAATGCACACAGCAGTTGCTAAACTAGCTTGCAAGAGTATGGTTTTTATGACAGATTGCACAACCTCAAAGCAAAAATCAACAACAGTGAATAAGGGTTGAGTATAATTTCATCTTGTTTGTGCCAAACACAACACAGAAAACCTCTGAAATTCTTATTTTTAGCACAAGTAGAGATGGCAGTATGTGGTAGAGGTGCAATGGCTGCTCTATGAAAATGAATTCATGTCCTATTTTTATGCAGTAAAATAAATGTTTGCAGTCAACAACACCGTGCAATGTGATTTTTCCAGTTTGCAAATAGTCGCATGCAAAAAGAGAAACCTTTGCTTGAGGCGGGGTCCGGTTAAATTCCCACCAGGTCCCACCCTGCATCCTGCTGCGTCCATTAGGAAGCACAGGAAAGGTCTCGCAAGGCCTGGGGATCCCAGGCAAACCTCGATCCCATGCAAGTGCGGGTGATTGGAAGACTTGAAGCCAAGTGCTTTAGTCCAGTGCTGAGAATAGTTTGTTGTATCAACTGCTGTGCCAACACAACATTACAAGCTATGACCGTGCACCAGCATTCAGAGATCACTTTGGAATTGCAGCAGAAACACTGATACAAATGTTCTAAGATCCAGGGGATGAAAGTTTAATGCCATTGCCCGTGTACTCCCCAGTAAACATGCAAGTCAGAAAGATGGGTGTAAAGGGCCACTTTTATTGAAGCGAAGTACAGGAGGAAGCTCAGGAGACCAGCACGATTTTAGGTAAGGCAAAGAAAACAGTGCATGGGTCTGATTGCTGAAGTAATAGGGGGGGCCAGGCCGAAGCCCACCCCCAGGGGGACATTGCAACCCTGACTCCAAGCCCCATGGCTTGGAAGGCAGGCTTTTCACCATCAACCCCTTGCGGGGCTGAGGCAGCAGGACCACTTAGACCCACCCTGAGCTGGAGGGCATCTAAAGCAGGCCACGTGCTCCAGGCCAAGGCCGGCACCCCAAGCCGGAGGGCAGCTAAGAGGTGGGAGATTGGGGCATCCCCTGGCTTTGCTGCCCCAGAGTTCACACCAATAGCCCAACTTCCAGCCTTCGTACCCGCACTAACCTGCCACCAGGGAGGGTCCGAGAAGGAAAGTCAGCCACTCACCATGAGAAAATCAGAATGGCCACGAGGGCTGCGGGGTGACCAGGTAAGCAATCTACAGGAGGGAGCTTGAATGGCAGCCCCCTCCCCTCACGTTGCCGGGGAGGCTAGCCCAAAGACAAACGCTGCGCTATTGGTGCGGGTTCGGCATAACCCTTGGGTATACTGACTACAATCCAGAACTATTAAAAACAAGGTGTGCTTTGCCACTGATTACAATGGGATATGAATTACAGATTGCTGTTTCCACAGCACTGAAATATTACATGCTAACAGAACTGATCAATGGATCAAAGAATTAGCAACTATGCCCTTCAGTTTTGAACCATTCTAGTACAATTTTGCTGAATAGTTTCCCCCCCCACACACACACGATTTTCTAAATTAAATTGTTCCAACATATAAATGCCTAAACATTAATTTTAAGAAACCTTATAACATACCATATTTTGCCGCATTACAGACATATTTATTGTGTGTATACTAAGATGTTTTACAAGGCAACTTAAATTAGATACTCTGCTCTGCATGAAAACATCGTCTGATTAAAATTAAGTTAAAATACACTTACCACAGTATTTTTCTAATTAAATATCCTCTTATCCATTTCTGAATAATCAGGACTGGTGAATAATGAGATAGAACATGATTGATCTTGGAAATTATTTCTCTTACCACTTTAATTTCTTCCTGAAATGTACTTTCCTACGCAGACATACAAAAACAACAACAGAAAACCCTCTGTAAATGTGCATTAAAACAGATTGTACCTTAAAAACATATTCTTCTCAAATTATATGTTTGAAAGCAATTATTTTGGATGAGGCAAGTTAAGTATGGCAAGACCACTTACAGCACAATCCTGTGTAAGGATCCGGCGGGCGGCCCAGGGCCACCCACCGGATCCTATGCCAGAGGGTGCCCGTCATTCGGCGGGCCAGAAGTCTAATTGGGGAAGGGGACACTCATCCCCTTCCCCGGGTTTAAACCAAGGCCGGAGGGGTCCGCAGGCCTCCCCACACACCCCGGAGGCCCTGGTAAGTACAAAAGCCCCTTTTCCCCACAGCGGTGATTCCCGGGATCGCCGCCACCATGCTTTTCCCGCCCCTTAAGGTAGCAGGGGAAGCATCCGGTTCTCCTGGTGGGTCGCGACCCATCAGATTGAGAAACGCTGGAATAGATTATCCCCATATGCACATGTTCATGCATGTTTGAAAAGCACACTCAAAAACATATGATTGATGCCTCATAAAACTAGAATCCTAAGCAGGGCAATTCAATTATTAGGGATAACGAAAATACTATAAAGAAGTGACCAAATATTCAACTTCTCCAGAATTCAATGGGGCTTATTTCTGAGCAGACATGCACAGGATTGCACTATAAGGTTCCAATCCTAAATACACATACATGGGAGTCAGTCCCATTGAATTGAATCTACAATCTGGCAATCTACAACTTTTGAATTGAATCTATAATCTACAATCTGGCAATCTACAACTTTTGTATGTTTTGGAGAATAAAACTAGGTTATTGAATTTGCTTACCTTTGTAGAAAGAGGGCTAAAATCAACAAAAAATATTGGAGTAAACGGTTTATATTTTTCAGGAAGCTTCCAGTCCTCTATTATTTCTTCATCAGAGACGACATAATAGTCCAGTGCCTTGAGTGAAAAAATGCTGTTAACAACAATATGCCTATAGGCTATTTTCAGGCTCAGTGGAGTGTTTAACAAGGTGAGTGCAATCAGATTAGGGCAGAAAGATAAGGAATACACATTATCCAGTGCTGAAATTCCATTATCATGCAGATACAGGAGACTTAGGTACTTCATGTTCCCCCAAAACATTGGGCCTGGAAGCTCTTCTATCTGAAATAATGTTGAAAACACAGTTAGTTTAGTAGGGGGGAGGGAAAGTAATTTATTTAGTAAACATACTGTTAAAAATGTAGTGTAAGTAACCCCACAGACAGCACAAAACTAGCACAGATACTCTCTTGCAAGACGAGAAATTTAGGCAAAAACAAAGACCTGGAAAAGCTGCCCCATCTTGATATCGGGTCACTCACATTCACTTCAAAAGACTGCAGGTTTGCAGTCAGCTTACTGAGCTCAGGCATGTCCCTGCTTCCCCTCCCCCTTCTCTCACTCTTTCTCTCTCTCTCTCCCCATCACTCCCCTCTCCAGCCCCATGCCACTGAAGAGCAGGAGCAGGAGAAAATCAGTGTCTAAGGCTATAAAACATTATGCAGTACTGTTAAATTTCATGAACTTCTACATTTTCTCTTTAACAGAGCTGAGCAGCAGAGCCTTGTTTATCTTAGTCAAAGAACAGAATATCAGGCAATTAGCATCTGAATGGTTAAGATCAGAACTTTGCAGAAGAAGAAACTCAAGCTGCAGAGCTGAAGCAGTGAGGGTTATTTCTCTGCCTTTAAAATACCCCGTATTTCTTCGAGTCTAAGGCACCATCGATTCTAAGGCACATCTTAATTTCAGGAACACCAGCAGAAAAAAAACAAAAACCATCGATTGCAAGACGTACCTCCTTCCTGCTCAGCACCAACTCTCCCCAGCTTGCCTGCCAGGGCAGTCCGATTTTTACCGTGCCATTTTGCCCCCTCTGCTCAGCGGCGAGCTCTCTCTTCCTGAACCTGAGAGCTTGCCCCAGCATGCCCTGCGCTGCAGCTGATGATTTCCTCACTGCATTTGAGCAGTGCCTTTGCGGTCCGCCAGAAAACGCAATTTCCTTACTTACCGGGGCTTGGGGAAACTTCAGGGAGGCCTGCACGACCCTCTGCAGGCCTCCCCGATCTTCAGTTCGGTGAAAAACAGCTATTTTCGGCCATTTCCGGTTTTCGCAAAAACCGGAAATGGCCGAAAATCGCTGTTTTTCACCAAACTGAAGATCGGGGAGGACTGCAGAGGGTTGCTCAGGCCTCCCTGAAGGTCCCCCAAGCTCCGGTAAGTAAGGAAATTGCATTTTGGGGTGCTTTTTAGAGACCTTTGATTCTAAGATGCACCCCATTTTTTTAAATGCTTAATTGGGAAAAAACATGCGTCTTAGAATCGAAGAAATACGGTATCCTTTTTGTTTTGTGTTTGCTTTCTTAAAACCATTCTACTGCAAGAAATATTTAAAATGCACATAACAAGAGCATCTGCAATAGCCCAGTACACAACCTTTTGCATTTTTCTTACAAACCAGTGTCTCTTTCCATCTCCAAAACCAGAGCTATTGCGCCTGCATGAAAACATCGGAGCAGGTCGACTATGCCTCTGTGAAAGCACAGCATGGCTGTTCTTGTTGGGACATCTGTACGTTAAATGTCCTTATGCTGAGGACAGCCCAACAGAGATCTAAAATATTTGTAATAATCATTCTTTTTAATGTCAACATTTAACATGCCTAATTCATTTCAAGGGTCTATATACTACTGTTTGAGCAGTAAATTTTAGATGCTAAAATTTGTTTTTATAGAAAATTCCTCTTAAAAAGTCAGTCTAACACAAAGAAAACAAAATATCAAAGAAAGAAATTATAACAGAAAACTTCTGCTCTAAGACACATAAAGTACATATAAGGACAAACAACCTTGTCCAAAGCTCCATGCACACTCATAATTGGATTCCCTAATCCAGCGGTTCTCAAAGTTCTCCTCCATGAATAGGGAAAGCTATAAGTCCTTGTGGTGGTGACCTGGCGGTGGCCCCAGGATTATACCGCTGACGGGGAAAATTGGTGTTTTTTTTACTTACCAGGGGTCGTGCACGGATGAATACCAGAAGTGGGACTCGATCGCTTCAGTGAGCCGATATGAAGCGCTGGGAGGCCTGCAGAGAGAGTCGCGGGGTCCCTGCACCGCTCTGGAGGACGGGCTCACCCCCCAGTAAGTTTTAAAAAAAACTTTTTTCTGGCAGCAATGGGACATCAAAGACATCAACACACAATGCCACCCTCCCTTAAGGGGGTAGTGACTGCTTCCTGTCTGTGTGGTGGGTCACAACCCAGCAGTTTGAGAACCCCTGCTCTAGTCACTTCAATAGTGGGGACAGCTCAGAAGAGCATCCTTTTGAGTCTGCAAACACGCGAATCCCAATTTTAAGTTAAAAAAAATTTTTAGCCATCACAATTGCAGAAAGATGCTTGAAAGAATCATGAAAAAGTGCAAAGACTTAAGAAATAAGGAAGCTAGTGAAAATGAATCTGAACAGATTCTTTTTCAGCTGTCATGATTTTTTTCAGTCTTTAAATATCAAGATTTGAAGACATTGCTGAGGGGGGGGAGAGATGGAAGAGTATAAAGAAAAAAATAATCAGTTTATAGTTCTTCAGCCAGCTAACTTTAGACATATAACTCTAGATAACTATGCTATGCATTTTCTATTACAGTAATTGCCAAAAGGCCAGCGGGTGGTGCAGCAGGTTAAACCGCTGAACCATAAGCTGTCGATCGAAAGGTCGGCAGTTCGATTCCCGCGACGGGGTGAGCGCTCGTTGCTTGGCCAGCTCCTGCCAACCTAGCAGTTCCAAAGCATGTCAATGCAAGTAGATAAATAGGTACCGCTTGCGGGAAGGTAAACAGCGCTCCGTGTTCCAGCTGCATGCTACGCGCTGCGGCAAGGAGAGTCATGCCGGCCACATGACCACGGAGGCGTCTTCGGACAACGCTGGCTCTTCGGCTTTGAAATGGAGATGAGCACCACACCCTAGAGTCGGACACGACTGGACTTAATTGTCAGGGGATACCTTTACCTTTTTTAATTGCCAAAATGCTAGCGATATGAAATGCTAGCGAACCTAATTCTAATAACACAAAAACACAAAGGTGTTTTTTTTTTGCAGTACAAATTTTTTACAGATTTTTTTTTTGTCTTGCAGTATAAAATGGATAGTCTTTGGGCCCAATCCTATCCATCTTTCCAGCACCAATGCAGCCACAATGCAGTCCCAATGTAAGGGAAGAAACGTTCCCTTACCTTGAGGAGGCTTCTGTGACTCCTCCCTCCCCCCCCCCCCCCAGAACGCAGCGCGCAATCCATCAATCCATCGGGACAGCTGCATCAGTGCTGGAAAGTTGGATAGGACTGGGCCCTAAGTTTGCATCAACAACCTACAGGCACAAACACCTAAATCACTTTAATTTAAATGTGCTTTTTGTCTTTTTATGTGTATCTTCTGAAACCACTGTTGCTCACCTGATTATTATGGAGATCCAGTTTAATTAAATTAGTGCAATACTCAAGTCTATCGATACTTGTAAGGAAATTGCCAGACAAATCACATATTTTAAGTGAAACACAATACTGCAAGTCTCCTAGACTGCTTAAATACTGTGCATGTAGCCTAACCATAACAAGATCTTGCAGCTTCTTTACATCATTTTGATCAGCAGTTTGTCCATATTCAAGTAGCAGATTTTCAGAAGCTGAAACAAGGTATTCTGCAAATTCCTCCTCCATGGTTGTTTATCTATTTTACAGTTTATCCATGAGAGATCTAAGGGGGGAAAAAGGATTACACAGTAGGTTACATTTATTCAACTTTCAAAAGAAAAACTTCAAATGCCCTAAGTAAATATCCAGCTGCTTGTTACAACACCCCCCTGCTCTGCAAAAAGACTAGCCACAACAGGGAAGGCAGGAGAAAAGTATCTTAACAGAGTATTTGAAAACATGTAAGCAACTGAAACAATTCTGCCATTTTTGCATCTTATCAGGAGAACAGAGAACACTAATGTACTATGTTCCCTCAAAAGGTGAAGATAATAGAAACAAATATAGAATACTTATAATCAGTAATGTACTTATGCAAATGGAGAGCATTGTTATTCTAGCTGAAGGTCTGTCTAAAAACACTGCAAGACTTTTCTATTCAGGCAAGAATTAATGCTGGTGATGAGCAGGTTTGGGTTTTTTTTTAACTTTAGTTTCATGAATATACTCTGCATTTATGCTTTTAATGTTATCTTTGTGTTACCTACCCTGTACTAAGGAACGGCGCAACCATAAGCAGCTATATTAGGAGATGGAGCCATAGCTCAATGGTACAGTACATGCTTTGCATGCAGAGGTCCCAGGGTGAATTCCTGGCATCACGAGGTAGGGCTAGAAAGAACCTTGGTCTGAAACCCTAGAGTCAGTGCAGACAATACTGAATTTGATAGACCAATGGTCTGACTCTAGAACAGCGGTTCCCAAACCTAGCAGGGCCACGAACCACCTCTGTTCTCTGGAAGTGGGTCGCGACCCACTGCTTGCAGCTGCTCCGCGTCGCTTCAGCCCAGTACGGCCTCTGGTGGCATCAGAAAGGCCTTCCAACGCGACCAGAAGTCATGTTGGCGAAATTGCCTTCCGAGTCCCGCGGAGGCCTCTGGAGGCCACTCCCAGGCTGGAGCGACACGGAAGTGGCTGCCTAATGTTGGTCAGGTCCCAGAAGTAGTGTCCAGTTGCTTCCGTTTGGCTCCAATTTGGAGCCAAATGGAGGAAAGGGTGGGTGGGAGAGCCCAACTAGCGACCCACCAAGTGGGGCGCGGCCCACAGATTGAGAAACCCTGCTGTAGAACATAAGAAGAGCCTTGCTGGATCAGAGCAAGGACCCATCTAGTCCAGCTTCCTGTTTCTTACAGTGGCCACCAGATCCCTCTGGGAGCACACAGGACAAAAAGATATCTATATCCTGTTGCCACTTTGCATCAGACATTCAGAGATAGGTAAAGGTAAAGGTATCCCCTGACAATTAAGTCCAGTCGTGTCCATCTCTAGGGTGTGGTGCTCATCTCCATTTCAAAGCCGAAGAGCCAGCGTTGTCTGAAGACGCCTCCGTGGTCATGTGGCCGGCATGACTCTCCTTGCCGTAGCGCGTAGCATGCAGCTGGAATACGGAGCGCTGTTTACCTTCCTGCAAGCGGTACCTATTTATCTACTCGCATTGACATGCTTTGGAACTGCTAGGTTGGCAGGAGCTGGCCAAGCAACGAGTGCTCACCCCGTCGAAGGAATCGAACTGCCGACCTTTCGATCAACAGCTTATGGTTCAGCTTATGGTTCAGAGATAGGCTACGTCTAAAACAGAGGCTGCATATAGTCATCATGACTTGTAACCTGTGAGGGACCATTCCTCCATAAATCTGTCTAATACCCCTTTAAGGACATCTAGGCCAGGAGTCATCACAACATCCTGTGGCAAAGAGTTCCACAGATTAACTACTGTACACTCTGGGCAAAGAAATATTTCCTTTTGTGAGTTCTGATTCCCCTGCCAGACAATTTTAGTTGATGACCCCTGGTTCTGGTATTGTGTAAGAGGGAAAAGAACTTCCCTCTATCCATCCCATGTATAATTTTATATGTCTCATGCTGACTCTGTATAAGGCAGCTTCCTAAGGACAAAGCAGGTTAAAAACCGCAGTAAGTTTCTCTGGTGCCCATTTGGGAATTGCATATGGTTAAGGGATACAGAGGCCAACATTACTATTGAAACAATTCTATTATCAGCTGAAGCCAGCTATCAATGAATGGTTCGTCTATTTCTGCACTACCTGTACCTAACTTATAGTGTCTTATCCCCACAGACAGGTGTCCAGTTTTTCCTTAAAAACAAAGGTGATTTGTGCACTTACTGGGGGTCCTGGAGCCCTCCGGAGGGTTCAGGGAGGCCTGCGCTCCCCTCTGCAGGCCTCCCTGAGCTTCAGATCGCTGCTCCGTGGTGATTTATGACCACTTCCAGTATCCGCGAAAACCAGAAGTGGTCGTAAATCACTGCAGAGCGGCGATCTGAAGCTCAGGGAGGCCTGCGGAGGGGAGCGCAGGCCTCCCTGAATCCTCCGGAGAGCTCCACGACCCTCGGTAAGTCCACAAATGGCACTAAAAAAACTTTTTGCAGCTGTGATCCCCCGGATCGCAACCACGGCTAGCCCCGCCCTCGCAAGCACTCAAAGTTCTCCCTGCCTTGCGGGGAGAACTTTGAGAAATGCTGCCCTTAACAGATTGTGGTGTGAACAATCAGGTTCCTGAATGAAGGTCCTCCCTGTCTAGAACTGTCTGCTGTGCCCGTACTATGGCAGATCAACATGCAGAAATCTGTCTCTGCATATTGAGCACCATTGCTGACTTCAGTAATCAGAAACATAGTTTCTTAACCTGTAACACTACCTAACTTTTGCACCAGCAAAATCTCACTTCCATCAGTGCCGAACTACCAGAAAAGTAATTTATCACTTCTTCAGCCTTAACTGAGCATGTCAGCAAGATTACATGAGACTACATTTTAAATTAATTTTTATAGATCCACCTCATGTCAGTATGTATTGTCATGGTTTAAAGAGATGTCAAAATAATATTTACTGTATTATTGAAGAAATTTCAGAAACATATTACTTTGTTCTATTTTTAAAGTTGAGACTATCAGCACCTAAAATTTGGGTCCTTTTAAGAAGTGGATCAAATTGTCTTTTTCTTAGGACCAAGACTGGGGTTTCATGACATTTTCATGACATTCCTTATGGAGGTTTATGCCTTACTTTTAAGACTTCCTTTATTACAGGATTTGTGCAGGGTGAGACCATATCAAAAGGCACCACTGCTTCATTTTCTTTCATTTGCACTTTGTACTCTTATAATCCTCTGTAGACTAAACTTGATCTGACTCCTAAAATTAAAAAAGAGAGCAAAAATACCTGTCAAGAGTCATGACATTATAAAATGAGAAATACTGTAGAAACGCTACCTCAATACACACATATGCATCAAGAAATTCTCCTCAATCAATCCCAAGTACACTAACAGCGCAATCCTATCTAGCTCCCCCACTGATGCAGCCAGTGGGGGAGGGCAGAACGGGAGGCTTTGGAAGGGAAAGGGGATTTAAATTCCCTTTACATCCCTCTTTAAAGGGAATTTAAATCCCCTTTCCCTTCCAAAGCCTCCCGTTCTGCCCTCCCCCACTGGCTGCACCAGTGGGGGAGCTGGATAAGATTGCGCTGTAAGTTGTGTACAATCTGGATCTTATATAACAATCTAAGGACATCCAAGTTGACTCAGTCTTATCTTCTAGTAACATTAATTGATATACTATACTGTTTTGCAGGGATGTATCTAAGTAACTAGGTCACTAGTGCGAGTAATTTTTGCACGAGTGTGAGTGCGAGTAACCCCGAGTCACCTTGTATTGACATTCCAAATCTCCTCATCTTCTCCTGGAATGACTATTTTAATTTCCCTACTACTGTGTGTGGTGTGGTGGAAAGGTCTTACCTGCCAGAATTCTTTGACTGAATAAAATACATGCAAGCAGGGATCCAACCCTTTCTTAGTCATCATTAGTGCATATGTTTAAAGATAAGAGTACAAATTTACATTCACATATTTCTGCAAGAGATGTGGTGTAGCAGTTAGAATAGAACTGCAGAGTCCAAGGTTCAAATCCCAGCTCAGCCACGAAACTCCTGTGTGAGTCTGGGCGAGACATTTTCTCTCAAGCTGACCTACTCCACAGGGCTGTTATGTGGATAACATGGGCTTGGGGTGGAGATCTAAGTATGGTGCCAGGAAGTGTTTGTTTATAATAATCAATATATTACATTTTATATAATATAATAAATGATCTGTACTCAGTACATCTGCACTCAGCTATCTACCAGAGTGCAAAAAGTATCCTGATGTTTCAATTCTTTGCTCATTAACTGAACAACACAAGGGGACTGACTTCCAAGCAAACATGCACAGGATCAGGCTATAAAATGGAAACAAACCCACAAGAAGTGGGGTGCTTTTTCACCCTGGCTATGAGTGCGAATTGATGCAATAAATCCCGTGGATGTATGCAAACCTGGTTGTAATTACAGACACATACAGCTTCATATACACACGTGCAGATGCGTGCACAAAAATATCCCAAATTCTTTAAAGGCGCGCTCGAATTACAGGGGAGCGACCACCATACAGTTTGTTCTGCTCTTCCTTAGCTCCTGCTTTATTTCGAAGGGGGGGGTGTCAGGGATTGTGGATTGTATCACGTTCCCCGCCACCACTTCCCATACACTGAAGCACTGCCTTAAAGAAAGTTTGCTTTTTATGCTCTAGCCGCTGGCGGCACCTCCTCATCAGCACCTGGGCTTTTTAACCCCACTGCCCACAATGTTGGGAGACACCAGGAGCGCATACCCTCACTCCGCGCTGCCTTCTTTCCACCAATGCCAGTTCCGCTCACCTCAGCTCCCTCCCACCCCAACTGAGTCCACCTTCGGCGGGGGCCAGAAATTTGATGAATCCCGAAAAATAGCCCGCGCGGTTGCCGCGTGTCTCCCGGTTACCCGGGCAACCGGTTTCCTTGACGACGACGCCTCCCAAGGCCGGGCCAGTTTAGCCCTGCCCAGCCGAGAGGAGGTGGTGTGGGCTGCTTCAATCCGGAAGTGAGCGAGCGCCGCGCTGCAAAAGGAGATGTCGCTGGAGGCTTTGTTGCAACGAGCCACTCGGGAGAGGCTGGAGAGGTTCACCCGGCTGAGAGGTGCAGTTGGGCTGCGCTGAGGCACAGGGAGGGGGCTTGGGACTGTGGCTGCCCCCTTGTTCGTTCTAGCACCCCCTGCAGGTGTGGCAGGGCGGCCCTGAGAGCCTGTCTGTCTGTCTGTGGGAAGAAGCCACCGGCTCCGAGTGTTTGGAGCCCCGCCCGAGACAGCAACAACAGAAGGCACAGTGACAGGCTTTTTGAACTGCCTCAGCTAGAGTTAACGTTTGTCGCGTTAGCCGCATACCAAATACCTGTGCCCTTTCATTGTGCCTACACACTTGGAATTAGATTTCAGTGGCCTACAGAAAATGTGCGGGGAAAGAACCTGTAGCGTAGCTGGGGGACTACGCGGTCAGTGCTGCACGGCGCTACAAGGTGGCGCCTCCCACTCGCCGTCGGAGCCATTCCGGGCAGCGAAGGCAATGCGCAGGCGCGCACTGACCCAAACGTATGGTAGTCTCCTGCGTGTTGCTTTCGCTGGCCGGAATGGCTCCAACGGTGAGTGGGAAGGGCCGCCTTCCCTTGCAGCAGTTACCGAGCCGCTCCTCCCTCTGCTAAGCTACTGTCGGAGACTAGTCTGTACCTTGGGAGTAGGCCCCACCATTAGACACAATGGACTTACTTCTGAGCAGACCTGTGTAGGGTTGGGCAGCCCAACTTGGGCTGTGTGTTATTGTGCTGTTTTACACCTAAAGAAGACTACCTGATTAGGTTTTACACCTAAAGAAGACTGGATTTTGTTGACGGAAATACTGCAATATTTATAATGAAAAGTGTAAACTTTCCAGATCTGACGGTAAAACAAGTACCAGGAAACTGGTGGGGTGCTGTTTTTGACAGGTAGTCAGAAGCAGGAATAACGCCTTGCCTGAGAGGAGGAGTCTTGCCTCCTTGCTATGGCTTTGGCTTTTTCTTTATGTCTTCTGATGTTTATGGGCAGAGGGAGTAGTTAACTCTCAAACTGCGAAGTTTCCTGTTCTTCCCAGTTAAACAGACTTTTTTTTAAAGGAAAAAAAACCCCTACTACAGAGACTACAAACGCAACTTCTTCCTCCAGGAAACTATTCCTACTCATGTGAGTCACCAGGGCTCTTACTCTGGTATTTTCAGCCCTTCCAGCTTTCCCTGTCTATTTGGATAGTTGTAGAAGGGAAACAACAAGCTAGCCTCTTAGGTTTCAAGCTTTCCTCTTGCATGGAAATAGCTGTCCTTTCAAAAGTAAGTGAGGCTACAATACTATGCACACATATCTGAGAGGAAGCCCACTTGTGACTTCAACATTGTAGGCTTGGCTTCTGGAGTGAACAAGTGTAAGGTATAAATCCTTTCCACTGCCCCCTCCTTCAAATATTCCAAATACACAATCTTGATGGGAAATTGTAGCTTTTGCAAGGACAATCAACAATTTGTAGATTTAATCACTCAACATTTCTGCAGACTGAACTTAAGTACTTGTAATCATAAATATTAGCTATATTTACATCCTTGATGTTTTCTGTTTCACTTGTCCTGTCCTATCCCAAAATATTCTATAATGTACACAATAAAAATAGTTAAAATATGAATCTGATCCAACCACTTTGACTAAACCAAATACTTTTGGGCAGCCCAATCCTGTGTAGGCTACGGCGGCCGGCTTAAAGGGCTGGCCGCCATATCCTATCGAGTTCCTGGGCTGCCGTGGGGTAGCCTGGGAACAACTCGGGAGAAGGGGATAATCATCCCCTTCCCCCTGTGTAAGCCACAGGAGGCCCTATGAGCCTCCTTGCATGTGCGCGTACTCTAGAGCCCACGCACAGTAACGCCGACCATGTCGGCATATCTGGGGCCTGGAGGGAGCGTTGGATACTGGGGATCTCGGGCCCCAGTATCCCCGCCCCTTGCAGGCCCTGGGTGGCCAATGGCTGCCCTCCCTTGCCACCCAGGCTGCCCTCCCTCTGCCCTGACCAACATAGGGCTTACCTGCGGCTGTCGGTGCTGGGCTGGGGGAACGGCGAGGCAAGCAGCGCTGGCGCTGCTTGCTCTCCGGGTGTTGGGAAGTGCCTTACGGCACTTTTGCGACACCCAGCACCGGAGCAGCGTGTGCTGCCCTGGCACATTTCTACACAGGATCAGGCCATAAGACTCCTTGGCAGCATATCAAAATACTTCACCCTTGTACTATATGTTAAGTAATTACCACCACCACCTGACTCTGCAATCACCACTGTGGAATAGGATTTTCAACAGACTCATAAGCATGCTTTGAAAGAATGGCAAAATCTATCCTTTTGCAACTCTTCAACCATCCTGGTTATGACAGGTTAGTTAAGCGTCATTCAGAAGTAACTAATCTGTATCTGTCAGTGTGCACTGGGAAAACACAACAGAGTAAAGAACAACCTCCAGAAGATATGAATCTTTCTGATCCTGGGGATTTCCCCTAGAATCCACATGCCATAATGCTTGCTTATATGATAGATTTGATTGCTCTGATGGTTGGAGGGTTTTTTTCTGCAGTGTCAGCAAGTGTTGCATGCAAAAGTTACATTAAAATACTATTATGAATGTGATCCAAACATACCATTCATTTGAGATTTTAAAAGCAGGTGGTAGCACAAGAGCTGTTATCTAAACTATCTCATTTTGTATGTCTGTTGTTTTGTATGTTGTTCCCTTTGGGGATGTTTACAAAACGGTTTAGGAGTCTAGTGGGAAGGAAATGTTAGTAATTATACGGTACATGTCTCTAAATTGTAAGTATAGGACTGATTTACAGCGCAGTCCTACCCTGCTCCTCCACTGGTGCAGCATCCAGTGGTGGAGGGTAGAATGGGAAGCTTTGGAAGGGAGGAGCTGGGTAGGATTGGGCTGCCCATGCCCAATCCTATGTATTGATCTGTTGTAAATGGCTCTGCGATGGTGCAAACGTTGCACCACTGTTGCGTGTGACAGAGCAGCTGGCCAAAATGGCCAACGGCTCCATATGCATGCAGGCTGTTTTCAACAACCTCCGATGTGTGAGCCATAAGTACTAAGTAGGATTGCTTCCCTGTACTGTTCTTTAGCAGTCTTGCTTGCTACAGCTGATGGGCAAGTGGAGCAGACAAAAAATTTGGGGAAGGAACAGTTGGAAGAAGTCAACACTGTCTCGTCTCTCAGTTCTTAGTCGATTTTAAAGATATAAAGCAAATCTCCAGATTGTAACCTGACATCCCTAGTTCAAGTATTCCTTTCGTGTAGCTTAGGGCCAAATAGCCATAACCGTAGTTCTGGAACTCCTTCCCTTATGATTTAAGAACTGCTCCCTCTTTAGAGATGTTCCAGTAGGTTAAAGACTTAAAAAAAAAATCGGAAGGCTTTTTAGGTGGTTGGGTGGATTAGGGTTGTGGGTATTGGTTTATTGACTGCTTTACTGACTGCTTGGATTTGCTGTTTTGACTTTTATCCTGCTACATATTTATTGGTGTTTTTATGTGGTTGCTTGTTTCTGGTTTTATATTTGCTAAAAATGATTTTTATGAGCATTTTTGCTAAGAATGCTTTTTATGGGCTGTGTCATTTTTGATATTGGATATGTTACTGGGATTTTTTTAGTGTAATTCTTATTGATTTATTTTATAGGTACTGTATCTATCTTATGCCTGGTTTTGTAGGCTGCCTTGAGCACTGTTGGAAAGGCGGGTTATACATCTTTAAAATAAATAAATAAATACATTCTAGAATTTAGCTGGCTTTTTTGAAGCAGAACTAATCTATTTAATGCAATGTTTTGAATCGGTCTTCATACCATCCTTGCAGCCTTGCTGTTTTTACCTTGAAAATGACTTCAGATTAGAAGTTGAAACGTTGGTTCCTGTAAATACCGGACTCTCCTTTTTCACTGTTTTAATTTTCTTAGCATTTGCTGTCTACGGGTGGCTCCTTTGAAGATTTTATACGTGTGTGCCTGGAGTTCTCCGTGTTTTATATTTTTAATTACATGGCTTTTTTACCCATAAAACCTTTGTCCTGTTGCAAAATAAATACATGTTAACACGCCAAAACATGTAACTACAGTCTGGTAGCCCTTCCTTTGTTTGTTTTTAAAAACTGCTCACAAAGGATGCAGCTCATGGTGTAGATGTGTGTGTACACGTGAGCCCAGTATGTATTTTAAACTTGTAGAGCTGGAGGGGTGATGGTGGAATTGCTTAGGAGCAACAATTTGAAGAAAGGTGGGGGTCAGCATAAAGGATTTATTTTATTAATTTTTAGCCCACCTTTCCCTCCTCAACGTACCATGGTTTACAAACATAAAACATATAGTTGTCAAAGCATTATAAAATTACAATTTTACAAATTCATTCCTTACAGATTCATTCCTTGCAAATAGTTTCTCTGCTGTCAGTTGCATCCTCCTGAAATGGCTTTTAAAATAATGAAAAGGATAATCTTGTTACACTTACAGCCCTATCCTACGCTCTGCTCAGCATTCCATCTATGCTGGCCCTGGCAATGCTGGATCTTTAGTGCGAAACGGGAGCTGGGATTTCACCTTTGGGAAAGGAAAGTTTCGTTCCCTTACCCCGGGTAAAGTCCCTGCAATGGGTCTCCTCGGATCTGCGCCTGCTATTTTGGCAGCGCAAATCAAGGAGGCACATGTTGGGAGAAATGGCCCTGGGAGGGGGATAGGATACGGCGTATGCCGCTGCCACAGATCCTGCCCCCTCTTGTGCCCAATCCGCCCCTCCTCATTACACCCCTGCCCCGTTATACCCCCTCCCCCGCTGAGCCACTTACCTTTTAGGGTGCACCATCTGGGTGCGGCTCACAGGGGCCGGTGCAGGCCTCTTCTCAGGCCCAGGCCTGGCGCAACTGTCTTATGGCAGTGTTTGCAATAGTCCTGGGCTGGTACAGCCGTCCTATGCCAGCCTATAGGATTAAGCAAAAACATGCATTTGATTGTAACACGTAGTCTGACCCATAGTCAGACTATGGATTACAGGTACATGGCTGTACAAAGAATTACAGGTACATGGCTAAAATACATATGTACCTTTCTGTTGTGTTACCAATGACAACAGTTTTCCTGCAACAGCACATAGAATATTTCTGTCCAGAGGTGCAAGTGCCTAGCAAAGGAGAAAAGGTGTGTGAAGTTAAAGACAGCAAGGAAGGGCCAGCATATGTGGCCAACTTTCAGATAACAAATGGCCGTGGCTACATGTGGAGCGAACATCAAACTGAGGAAGAAGCATGGTTGGGCATAGAGCAGTAGCATATTGCAACTTGTAGTTAGAACTGTTTTATTAAGGGGGTATTGGGGGGGGGGGGCTAGCTGACTGGAAGTTACACGTAGTAGGGATAGTAGAGAAGGATGTCAGGATTTGACAAGCTACAGGCTCTCCAGTCTGTAGGTGAGAAGTGGAGACCCAAGTCCCCAAGCTCTAGGATTGGGTAAGGAGGGGAACATTATGAAACATTTTGACACCCTTCACAAAATATTCAAGGCCAGCTCTAACCCAAGTAGCTTTTTTGCCAACTGCACCTCTTATAATAAAATGTTTTATTTTCAAATAGGTAAAACTTTAGAGACTGGAGAATTTTGGGATGTTGTTGTAATAACAGCAGTTGATAAAAACCAGGAAATTGCTTACCAGAAACAATTATCAGAAAAACTGAAGAGGAAGGAACTCCCGCTTGGTGTTCATTACCATGTTTTTGTGGATCCTCCTGGACCAAAAATTGGTGAGTCCTTTCCAACATTTCCTGTTAATATTATAATTTTGAAACCAAAGTTCTTTGCAGTATAGCAAATAAATTAAAAGGGTAGTCTCACAAAAACTCAAGCACTTTAAGTTAGCAGTCCTATGCTTGTTTACTTGGAAGTGAATTAA
The DNA here is from genome assembly GCA_026170595.1 of Plestiodon gilberti rubricaudatus. Classification (NCBI taxonomy): domain Eukaryota; kingdom Metazoa; phylum Chordata; class Lepidosauria; order Squamata; family Scincidae; genus Plestiodon; species Plestiodon gilberti. Next base: position 140,375,715 of record JANXHW010000004.1, on the reverse strand, counting down.
AAAAATGCTTAACTTGTGTAGAGAGCATGCCTCTAACCTTTCAATCATCTGGTGAGCAGAAACTCAGCCAGTTTGTGATTTAAATATTCAGAATAATTTTATTAATTTTCAGACAGATAGAATGGTTCTTCTGGTGCATATTATGACAGCTGTATCTCTTTCACTGAAAGATTTCCAGAATGTCGTTAGAAACTGAATTATATTAATTAAACCTCCAAAAATATGTCCAAATACTATTATTATGCTTCTTTTGATTCAAGTGTGTAACTCCCATCAGTATTAATGAGTTAGATGTTCTTTTGGATGACATGCCAGTTGAATAGATCCATTAAGGTTTCTCTGGTGCATTCTCATAAGATTTTATGGTGTCTTGGATTGTGAGACTATTAGAATTATTGAACATTATGCGGAGAGGAAAAGGAACTCTATGTGGGACTGCTGTTTTTGATTAAAACCCCATGATTGGTATCACTTCTAAGTTTGCCCTCAGAAACGTGCGTGTGCCAGCAGAAACAATCCTTGTAGTTTTTACCTCTGCAACCCAGACTAACTTAAAACTTTTTTGAAACTTTGATGAAATTATAATTTGAGAGAAGGAAAAGTCAAAATCCAGAGAGGCATTTCCACACAAGCAACAAAAGCTTTCCCACAATCAGCTAATGAAGAACATATGTTTGTCAGGGCTCTAGATTTCAGTCGCAGTGAAACCTCTGTGTTTTGGGAAATTTCATAGGGTTATCGGCTAAAAATATACCAAATGTTACCATGTCATTTTTACCTCAGATCTGACTTGTAAAATTGATCCGTGAAGGTGTATATTTAAATCCACTGACATCCAGAAATTTTTATTTACATAAATAGGAAAGCAGACCTAAAATCAGACTGCTGCATCAGCAAAAGCTTGATTGGAATAGAACCTTGTGTGAGCTTTTTGATTTTAATTCTATCCCACTATTCTGCTAAGGAGCTCAGGTTATCCCATTTTATCTGTTCAGTGAACTTGTGAGACTGGCTGAGGTCTTAGGCCAAGACTTTCCCAAGGTCACCAAACTTCATGCTTGAATAAGAATTTGAACTGATATACAGTAAGTTTCCAAAAGAAAGAAGCTTCTCATTAACCTGTCATAAGCCAGCTCAGTTCATTGGTCTCTAGCTGTAAATGAATGAACTGAATATGAATATTATGTTATTCTTTCTCAATTAAAGCATGTGTTGAAATGTTTTGTAGGAAATGGTGGATCAACACTTCATGTCCTTCAGTGCTTGGAAGAACATTATGGTGATAAATGGGATTCTCTTACTGTCCTATTAATTCATTCTGGTAATTTTTTTCCCTTTAAATTACATTTGTCTTGCAGTGAAGGTGAATTGGGGTTTTCCCTGCTATAAAATTAAACTGAAATTGTATTGGCTTATTTAGGTCATATCATCCCCTGCATGATAGGCTGTCCTCTATGATAAAACTGTCCTCTAAACTCCTTGACGTTCAGGGAGGACAAACTATAACATTGATCAATATCAGCATCCAAAAATATTTCACTCCCCTTTAATTCAGCTAAAATTAGAAAGAGAGAGTTTGTAGCTTGCTTGTGAAATATAGTGCTAGATTCACAAATCCTGTATGACCCTGCGTGCAGGGTAAGTTTCAGTGTACAGTACCATGAACCAGTTATTACAATGCCAGACTTCTCACTGATCTGTGATGACGAAGTTGTACATATAATAGCACCCACTTCACTATGGGCTTGCACTGCATCTAAGCATGCAATGAAACATCCACATTGGTGGTTATTTTCTTCACATACTGAAAGTCTATTATTTCTCCCTGTGGATAAGGCCAGATAGAGTTGTACCAGTTGGTTCACGTGCTCTTTAAGTTGGAGAGCAATTTCTCATCATTAAACAAATAAGCCCGTTGCCATTTGCTTTCTGAGTAATATGTCTTCATGCAAGATTTATTTAGGCTTTGAGTGTTAGAAGAAATAGTTACATCTTCTTTTCATCTCTGAATTACCCAAATCTCCTAATTATTCGTTTTCTCTGTATCCCTGTGGAGGACAACATCTATGAGACTTTATATAAATAGCACTTCGGATTTATACTAATTTTGAATTGTCCTATTTTAGGGTTCCAGATAAATTTATACACACACACACACACACACACACACACACACACACACACACACACACACACACACGGTATTTCTTCGATTCTAAGACGCATGTTTTTTCCCAATTAAGCATTTCAAAAAATGGGGTGCGTCTTAGAATCGAAGATCTCCAAAAAGCACCCCAAAATGCCATTTCCTTACTTACCGGGGCTTGGGGGACCTTCAGGGAGGTCCGTGCGACCCTCTGCAGGCCTCCCCGATCTTCAGTTCAGCGGAAACCATTTTCGCGGAAACTGGAAATGGCCGAAAATCACTGTTTTTCACCAAACTGAAGATCGGGGAGGCCTGCAGAGGGTCGCGCAGACCTCCCTGAAGCTCCCCCAAGCCCCGGTAAGTAAGGAAATTGCATTTTCTGGCGGACCGCAAAGGCACTGCTCAAAGGCAGTGAGGAGACCATCAGCTGCAGCGCGGGGCATGCTGGGGCGAAGTCTTGGGTTCAGGAAGAGAGAGCTCGTTGCTGAGCAGAGGTGGCAAAATGGTGCGGTAAAAATCAGATCGCCGTGGCAGGCAAGCTGGGGAGAGTTGGTGCTGAGCAGACAAATTGAAGGAAGGTGGTGCGTCTTGCAATCGATGGTTTTTGTTTTTTTTCTGCTGGTGTTCCTGAAATTAAGATGCGCCTTAGAATCGATGGCGCCTTAGACTCGAAGAAATATATATAAGGCTGAATCAGATGGGAAGTCTCCATCTGTTCACTTTCTTTGCATACAAATTTTACTTGGGATAAATAATTAAATAGAAAAGAAGTAAAAGAACAGAAAGCACTTTTACAGTATACTGTATAAGGCTAATATTTAGACATTATCAAGAATTAAAGAAGAATCCTATCATTTGAATTGAATAGTCAGTGGGTGAACTGCTACACAGACTGGGAAAACCTCTTGTCAAGCGGAATGTACATAATCCATGGGTCTTGTATTATCTAACCAGAGACTTGTGTCCTTCATATGTGTACATACATAAAATAATATTTTTTAATATTTTGACCCAATAGCGTACTTATTACCGCTTCGCCCTTTTAATGCAACTGTTGGGATGACTAGTACGGTATTCTGGCATCAGGCCTCAAAGGACTTGTACAGAAACAGAAAATGTCTTCCTGCACAAAGTCCTCCTGGTCTTAAGGCCATGTTAAAAAATTTTAAAAAAAAACCACTATAAAACAAACAGTCAAGTTCTTATATGCTGTCCGTTAGATCCTACGTTTCGCTGACAACATAGTCAGCTTCCTCAGGGAAATTGGTTTTGAAGCATCCAGGAGCCATTTTCTGGGTTGCTCAAGGTGTGGCTGGAAAGGAGAGCTGTGTATCAGCTTTTAAAACCCTTTTAATTGACTACATCCAATGCAGTGGTTCCTTTCCAGCCACGCCTTGAGCAACCCAGAAAACAGCTCCTGGATGCTTCAAAACCAATTTCCCTGAGGAAGCTGACTATGTTGTCAGCGAAACGTAGGATCTAACGGACAGCTTATAAGAACTTGACTGTTTGTTTTATAGTGTTTTTTTTAATTTTTTTAACATGGCCTTAAGACCCGGAGGACTTTGTGCAGGTTATACTAGCCATGAAAGCCTAAACTCTTGTCCACTACAAAGAAGGGCTTTTTGTTTTCTCTCCCTTCAAGTTCCCTGCCCATTCCGAGATTGAATAGGTTGGAAAGGACGTTTCCTCTCAGTTTTTACATGGTGAATGTTATAGAGATTTTCAAGTTATGCTAACTTGTGGCTTAACCAAATAAAAGTGTCTTCACAAGACCATTTTGTAACAAAAAATTGTGGAGAAAAAACTGAGGGGAAAAGAAAAGCTAACTTACAGTGACTTTTGCTCCTTAAGGTTTTGTTATGAGAATTGACCTTACATGAGGTCCTGTAAGGTATGCAAATATTTTATTTATTAAAGACATTTCTATCCCTCCTTTCCTCCCGTAACTGGGACGCTCAAGGCAGCTTACGACAAATACATTAAAAAACACCATACACTAAAAATGTAAATACAATAAAAATAGAAAAGTAGCAAATGAAACAGCAATAAAAACAATGAAAACAGCAGCACACAAAGTAATCAGACTCTTAACAGAAGCCAGTAATAGAATACTGTATATCAGAGGTTCCCTAACTCCTGGGAAGGCCCTCCGCTGCTCTAAGTAGCAGCGGGGCCTTCCCAGGGGTCGTGATGACGCGCCCGGGATCGCCCTTTTTACCTTCATTGGTAGGCAGTGGGTGTCTGGCGGGGGTTGTGGGGAGCCTGCGGACCCCTCCGCAGGCCTCCCCAAGCGTCGGAGCAGCGCTCCGACGCGATCGCAACTCACTTCCGGTTTCGCGTAAAACTGGAAGTGGGTTCCAATCGCGTCGGAGCGCTGCTCCGACGCTTGGGGAGGCCTGCGGAGGGGTCCGCAGGCTCCCCACAACCCCCGCCGGACACCCACTGCCCACCAATGAAGGTAACAAGGACGATCCCGGGCACGGCGGCGGCGGCGCAATCCCGGGCGCGCCGTCGACGTCACCGCAGGTTGCCATGCCCCTTAAGGGCATAGCAACCTTTTGTTCCCGGCTGGGGCGTCGCGACGCCCCAGTTAGGGAACCACTGCTGTATATGGATGAACATGTGTGTTCATTGTGTGTAACAAAGTACCCTTTTTCTTTTTTGTGTTTTGTAAAGGTGGATATAGTCAACGTCTACCGAATGCGAGTGCCCTGGGAAAAATTTTCACAGCCTTGCCTTTTGGGGATCCAGTTTACCAGATGTTGGATTTAAAATTAGCAATGTACATTGATTTTCCCACTCACATGAACCCAGGTATTTTGATTACATGTGCTGATGATATTGAAATTTACAATATTGGACCAACAGAATTCATCAAGTTTGATCAGCCTGGATTTACTGCATTAGCTCATCCTTCCAATTTGGCCATTGGTACGACTCACGGTGTGTTTGTGTTGGAGCCATCATCACATTCAATGGAAGGAGAACTTGAATACAGAGCTTGTCATCGTTTCCTGCATAAACCTAGCATTGAGACCATGCATCAGTCTGGAGCAGTTCAAGAAAGGAGTAATCGCCAGCTATGTCCTTCTGAAGGACTGGGAGACTCAACAAAGAACTCCCAGTACGTGTACACAGATAGTTTATTTTACATTGATCACCCCACTTCAGCACTACTACTGACATTTTATAAGCAGATGGGCACACTATGCTGTGAAATAGATGCTTATGGTGATTTTCTCCAAGCACTAGGACCTGGAGCAACACAAGACTATGCAAAAAACATAGAAAATGTCACCAAAAAAGAATTGGGTCTAGTGGAAATAAGGGAGAAGATATTTGCTCTTCTAAAAGGATTTCCTCTCAATGTTATACTCTTAAATAACTCTAAATTCTATCACATTGGCACTACTCATGAGTATTTGTTTCATTTCACTACTGATAAAAAACTGAAATTGGAAATGGGTTTGCTGCCAAATGTTTTTAGCATCTGTCCAAACCATGCAGAAGACTTGGGCAAATTGGCATGTATCATTCACAGTGTACTTAGTTCAGGGTGTTCTGTGGCACCTGGCTCAGTAGTTGAGTACTCTAGGCTAGGACCCGAAGTCACAGTGGGAATGAACAGTATTGTCAGTGGTTGTTTTATCAATACAAAAGCAGACGTACCATCGAATGCTTTCATAACTACGCTAAGTATGAGGATTGATGGCAAAGTAGTGTATGTGAGCATGGTGTTTGGTATAGAAGACAACTTGAAAACAAATGTGGCAACTTTGTCGGAGGTACACTTGCTACGTTTTTTTGGAGTCAGCATTGGACAGTGTTTGGAGCTCTGGGGCCTGCGAGTTTCAGAGCAGCTCTTTTCTGGTGACAAGACATGCCTGAGTTTATGGACAGTTCGGATTTTCCCTATTTGCTCCTCTTTAAATGATGCAGTGCAACTGTCATTAGGGATTTTAAACTCTGTGCAGAACAAGTCACCTTTTAAATTGAACTGTTTTAAGCTCGTGTCTGTGGAAGAAATACTTCACTCCAAAGATGTAGAAGACATGTTGAAGTTCAGGCAGCAACTTTATGAAGAAATCAGTCTGCAGAGACGGAAAGAGAAAGAAATCTGATTTGTAAAAGCGTTATGGAAATGGTACATTTCTGCCACACTTTAATTTGAAGAGGACTGATTGCTTTTAAGCTTGCAGAAACCCAGAAGAAAGCAGTACACACAGTTTTTGTGTTTCATTGAAGTAGAAATAATGAAACTGCATTAACAGTGTTATTGTAGCATAACATTAATAATGCAAAAATGCAGATAAACTAGTCTTTTGATTAAAAATAATAATGAAATATTTCAAATTATAAAAACACAAGAGGCAAATTTTCTTGACTGTCCATTATTATGATGATGCTTTCAATTTTTATTAATTCAAGTGGGGAATGGAACGTATTAATTAGATGTTTGATTGAAAACCACTTAAAACTTTTTCAAAGAAAATGTTACCTCTAGCAGCATTTCCGCATTCTCAGGATTGTTTGTTTTTAAGTAGGCAAAACAGTTGTGTACTTGAACGTGTCTATTGAAAGAGTTGAAAATTTAGAGAGAGTTCACAATACCTTTCTATGTCAAATTGACAAACCCCAGCTCCATCTCTATACCTGTTTTCAAAGGAGGTGGGAAGCCAAATAGACTGTAATACAACATTTGAAGCAAGGGCTCTCAAAATGCTGTGCTTTTCTATTTTCTATAATTTTATTTCATCTCTATTTTATTAGTATTGATTCCAAAATCGAATGATTGCAGGGGGTCTCGTCTTAATTTCAAGAAGTGGTAATTTTAATGTTTGAGTTTGTTCATTTGCACACTACTTGGACTTTTTAAGATTTAAAATTAAAATGATTTACTCTGGTCACGTTAATAGTTCCAGATACATCCTGGCATAAGCTTTGACACCCCAATTATGGAATGATTTCTCCAAATATCCTTAACCTGGTGCCTTCTTTAATATATTTTACACACCAGGTGAAGATGGTTGTGAGACACAACCCTAAGCAGGTTTACTCAGAAGTGAGGTCTTCAAAATTCAGTGGGACTTACCGGTACTTTCTAGTAGGTGGGCATAGGATTGCAGCCTTATTGGCCAAAGGTTTTGGCCTGTTTTCATTATGGTTGACCTTTTGGACTTTTATCCATTGTAATGCTGTTGCTTTGTGTTTATTTTTTTTTACTATGGTTTTAGTTTGAGTTTTGTATTGTTTTCAAAATTCCTCTGTAAACCACCCTGGACATCTGTCTGATGGAAAGGTGGAATAGAAATCCTGTAAACAAACAAATAAAATTCCTCCATGACCAAAGGAAATGTTTGAATATCTTTTGCGTGTATGTGTAGTTCTTTTCTACTGATCTTTCTTGAAAGTGCAGTTGCAAAAAGGCTAAGCAGTACATTGTTGTGTTTTGCAGCTTTAAGCACCGGCTAGATTCTGAACAAAAAGAAAATACTACAAGTGGATATTCTTAGGCTGCAATCTTAAATATATTTGTGTTTGAAATTAATTCCATCAAAATCTATAGGATTTATTTTCAAGTAAATTAGCTTAGGATGGGATACTTTGTACAAATCATGTAAGCCACTGCTTTAGTTAATTCTAGGCTTACCAGATCTCCAACCGGGACAGAGTGCTAGATCTTTAGGAGAAGGAATGTGGGCAGGTGTAGCTTGTTAAACCCTTAGAGCGCAATCCTAGGCATGTCTACTCAGAAGCAAGCCCCATTGTGTTCAATGGGGTTGTGCTCTAAGGTTTAAGAAGCCTAGGATTGTGCTCTAAGGTTTAACAAGGTGCACTTGCCCACATTCCTTCTCCTAAAGGTCTAGCACTCTGTCCCGGTTGGAGATCTGGTAAGCCTAGTTAATTCACTCAATCCTAACTAACTCTCACAGCACTGAGGCAGCCAGGCCAACACATTGCATCCTGTGCTTGGGTGGTAGTCTTGGAGGCTTCCTCAAGGTAAACGAACTTTTGTTCCCTTACTTTGGGGTAAGCCTCCACTTCCCCAATGGGCCTCCTCATATCTACGCCAGCTAGTCTACTGGCATAAGTCCGGGGAGAAGGAAGGGGGATAGGATCCTGGTGCAAGTCTGCCCCCTTTCCACACTTCCTGTCCAGAAATTCCCCCATTCCTCCCACCGCCTGCCCTTCCCCATGTTGGGTTACTAGTGCTTCTGTGGGTAGCTAGCAGTGGCAATGGGCTGCTGACACTGACAGCATCGCTGTTTGCAGCGGTGGCTCCAAAATGCAGTGCACCGCCATATGGACACTTATAGCTGCGTGTCATAATTCTTGTGTTAGGATCAGGCTGCAAGGTTGAAATCCTGTGCACATGGGAGTAAGTTTACATGGGAGTAAGCCTCATTGAACACAGTAGGATTTACTTCTGAGTAAACATGCACAGAATTGCACTGTTTTATTGCATTTTTAGTTTGCCTTTCCTCTGAGCAGTTCAGGGCAATATACATGTTTCTTCCTGCCCCTTTTATCTTCACTATAGCTCTGTGAGGTAGGTTAAGCTGAGAAGTGACTGGCTGTTCAGATCAACTGTATCAAGTACCCTATACAATATACTCATGTATAAGTCTAAAAATTTATGCCTTAAAATTGACTCTGAAAACCTGCATCAACTTATACATGGGGCTTCTAAGAATAGCTGCTTGGTGGGGGTGGTGGACTGAGCTGAGAAGCAGGACACATGGGGGTGGGTAAAAAACGATCTATTTTACCTTGTTTTGAAGCAACACAGAAACGGAGCTCCATATAGGAAGAAAGGTGAAGGAGCTTATGGGAGTTGTAATCTTTGTGAGAGCTGCTGCTATGGAAGTACAGTACTGTACTCCTCACAAGGCCTACAACTCCCATAAGCTCCTTCACCTTTCTTTTTTCCTGTTTAGAGAATTTCTATTGCTGTTTCAGAACAATCACTAGTCATTTTCAAGAATTCAAAGAAATTCAAACACCCCTAAGTTTTACCTTCGACGTATCCATGGGTCATAGCAAATTCCATACTTTTTTGGCTTAAAAATTGCCCGCGACTTACCCATGAGATTGACTTATACTCGAGTATATACGGGGTAATTGTTTGCCAGAGCTTCAGTGTTTTCACTTTCATCCAATAAAATACATGTGTGTAGTTCCATGCAGGTAATCTCTGATACTGCCAGATGTTCAGAGATAGATTAATCCAGCCTCTAATTCCCCAAAAGACAATCTGTGCTATTGCTTTCTTCTTTTTTAACTAGGATTTTGCACATATAGGCATCTAATACAGGGTAGTAACCTGTGCATGAATCTCTGGGGATATACGGTATACACAGAAGCCTGCTTCCATATGTTTCCTAGCTGGATTGGGTCATCTTGCTTTGAGACTTGGGCTACTTTTTCAGTTTTAAAAGAGAAGTAATTCAGTATAGATGCACACATATGCTTACCTTTTGTAGTTATAACAATCAGACTCATAAACCCAAATCCCATTCCATTATTAGAAATTTTCTAGTTGTGGTTTTTTTTTGGTAATCATCCAAAGCTTTTTCATTTCAGCTGTCTTTCATGCAAATACTCATTCACCAGCTTTAACTGCAAGATTGACACATACACTTCACATGCTTTATAGAGCTGGAATTTTAAATACAGCATTTAGATTCATGTATTTCATACTATTTCATCCTTCTTGTAATTCTGTATCTGAAGAATAAGCATTTACTATGCATAATAACAGGTAAATGTCTGATAGAAATTATAGAAGTATGAAATGCATGCAATTCAAGTAAAAATGTAATGTAACCTTTTCCTTTCATATATAGTAAGTGCTATAATCCTGATCTGTGTTCTGTATCTTTCCGTCTCAGAATTAATGTTATCAGCAAGCAATTTTTGCATCTTTTCAGGCATTTTGTGGGTTCTTTTTAATAACTTTTTTTTGTGCTGAACCTTTGTAGCCTCTATCTGACTGATTCCAATTGACTTGGCGGAACTCCTGTTTCACGTTTCTTATCAATATATGAATATTGAAACAGGAGAAGCTCTTGCTTGTGCTCAGGGAAATTAATAGGTCATATGAGACTGTGGCTGCAATATTCTGAGACCAATTTAATATGATTTGCAAGATTTCATATTCCGTGTAGTTGAATTCCCTCGTATCTGAAGTTCAATTGGTTGGTGTCATGAGTAGAAGTTAAAAACTTTCCTTTTTTGATTGTGTGAAGTCAGTTAGAAAACTACAGGTTTTCCTTCAAACATTTAAGTTTAAAAAAAAAGGTTGGGAAGGGCAGTTTGTTTTAGTCCCCTCCCAAATGGCCCACTGAAAGGGGGGAGGAGCTAAGCAGCCCCAATTTTCCCCAATAAGGGGAACCTCCACTCAGTGTGGGGAGCTGAAGTTGGAGCTGACTCACTAAGCTAAAATCACTGAGCTGTATCCCTGCTGCATTGCATTGTTTTATTTGAGAAAAGATTGCTGCTGAAGTGCCCTTTGACCCAGCTTTGTTAGAAGAGCTTCATTGTCTCAACTTCTTTCCTGCCCTAAATTCTGGCAGAGTGCCTGATAGCTAGAGGGAAAATGGGTCAAAGGGGTTGAGAACCCCGAAGGAGTGTCCCTAATCCCACAGGGCTTTGCAGAGACTGAGGCCCTGGCAAGTTATGGACTGGTGGTAGTGGAAGGACAGCCAGATGGGTTGGCATTGGACATCTCAGGGTCCTGGGTCGGGAACCTCACAAGAGCATCACAGTGGGAAAACGTGAAAAGGCCTTCCCTGTTTCTATGCTAAGGTTTGGAATTTTCTATCTATGATCTGTCTGGCCTTCTCCCTGATGATACTTCAGATAAGTGCTTCTCAAAGTGTAGTCCGAGGACTGATGCTGGTCTGCGAGCCATAAGCTGCCAATCTGTGGTGTAGCTCCTGGGGCTTCCGGCTTCTCCGGTGGGTTGAGGGTGTTCGGAGAGATGGGAGCCGTGAAGTCTCTTGCTGCTGCCTGCGGGACTTGGACATTGCTGCTCAAAAGAAGCTTCAAGACAATGGGGCACGAGACAAGGGAAAAGAAGAAGTTTAATAGCAGTGGAGGTGCAGGTAATTTTGTTACAATTTTGAAGTAGTCAAATTCTTTCCACTGATTTTTCATAACTAGACATTTCTGTAGACATTTTTTTTCTGACTTTGCATCTTCTACTTCTGTCAACTAACAAGAGAGGAGTCTGGGCTTGTAAAATTCTAGGCAGTTGATAACCTATGACATGTTCACACTAGTAGTTCAGTAAACAGTATTGTCTTGCTTGCTTTGACTTTCTCATTCTGTGGGACCAACACATGTCAGCTTCTAAAAACCCTGTGACTCCCAGCTTTATAACAATTTACTTAAAATTTTCAAGTAGACTTGTCTGTTGCTTTGTTTGGGGCCAGTGTCAGGTTTTGTTACTGTTCTTTGATGCCTGTGCCTTCTCATCTTCATTCTAACCTCTTTTTTTCAAGATTACATCCTTGTGTTTCGCTGAGCACTGCAGTAGCAAGTACCAATTCAGTAAATAGCCAGCAGTTCTTTCTCTTACACAAAACTCGAAATCTTCCAATACCTTCTGGCAACTCTGCCTGCCCCTTTCTGACCTCGCACAGCTTCCAGAAGCTTCTCTGTTAAGTTGATTGATATGCCTGCTCTTCCTTTTCTCCTTATCTTTGCAGGCCTCCACATTTCCAACCCACGTCACTTTTTTCCATCATGTATTTTTTTATACCTCTGCTGATTGTGACAAATCTCATTTCCTCCCCCTTGCCCACTGAGGGTCTGTAAACTATGTGAATTATACACTCACCGTGCAAACCATAATTTTACTTAAACAATTAATTCTTAAATGCCGTTTTGCTACTTTCAGTTAAGATCATTTACAGTTTTTTCAAATCTTCAAACCTGTCCGTTTGGAATACTGCTAGGACAAGATAGTACCGTGTTAATTCAAAGGTGTTTTTTTTCCTCCTTAGCAGCGAATGAATGATGAAAATATAAACTTTTCATGACGGCTGTGTTAGAAAATGAGTTTTTGCACATACAGGTCAATGTACTGTATATTACTGAGTTAATTGTTTTACAGTTTTAGAGACTGGCTATAGGCAGTACCCACCAGTAGTTCACACTAGAAAGCTGTATAGATTTATTGATTTTATTTTTATTACTATCTGTCAGTCATTTTATTGACTGGATACTTAATCCAGATAACATGAAAGTGCGTTCAGTTAGGGGTTCTGTTGATCTGGAAATAGATTTACCACCTGTTTTGGAAGGAGATGGACTCTTCCTTAAGGATCGGATACACAACTTAGGGGTCCGACAAAGTGGTCAGGTGATAATGGTTGGCAGGAGTGTTGTTCACCAGCTGCAATCTTTCTTAAATAAATTGAACTGAGGACTTGGTCCTAACGTTTTCATTCATGCCCTACTTACATCTAGATAGAGTACTACAATTTTCTCTACCTGGTGCTGCTCTTGAAGACAGTCCAGAAACTTCAACTGGCCCAAAACACAGCTTCCAGGTTTTTGGGTTTTATTTTTTACTGGGGTTCAGTGCTTGGATCATATAACACTGTTCTGTATTATCTTCATTGGTACCATTTCTTTCCAAATCCAATTCAAGGCGGTAATGTTGACCTTTTAAATTCCTTAGCAGTCAAGGACCTGATTATCTTAGGAACCACCTACTCCTGTGCCTTAAAATCAATTTTGAAGGCCTTTTTCTTTATCCCATTAGAGATATGGCTGGCAGGCACAAGGGACAAGGCTATTTTGTGGTGGCTCCCCAACCATATGGGAGGGATACCCTCCTTGTAGAGATTCTGTTCCTACACTTAGGTGGGCACTTGAGAGTAACCTTTTTATGCAGACATAAAAGGTCACAGCCAGTGTTACACGACTGTGAACAGAAGCATCCTCAGTGAATGTAAGCTCCCTCTAAGAATGGAGGAAGCCTTTTGCTCACACAAAGGACCCCTTCCACTCCCACAAGAATCTTTTGCAAGCAGAATGCACATGCGCAAAAAGGGCCCTTTGCACAAGCAGAACACTTCCATTCTTGAAGGCAACTTGTGTTCACAGAGTGTGCTTCCCTTCATGATCACATTACTCTGGATAATACCCTGAAGGCTGCAGCTCTGTATACTTGTCTGGGAGTAAGTCCTATTGGGTTTAGTGGGATTTACATCTAAGTAAATGCACATGTCTACTGTACTACGGGCCAGCGGATGGCGCAGTGGGTTAAACCGCTGAACCATAAGCTGTCAATCGAAAGGTCGGCAGTTCGAATCCGCGACGGGGTGAGCTCTCATTGCTTGGCCAGCTCCTGCCAACCTAGCAGTTCCAAAGCATGTTAATGCGAGTAGATAAATAGGTACCGCTTACGGGAAGGTAAACAGCGCTCCGTGTTCCAGCTGCATGCTACGCGCTGCGGCAAGGAGAGTCATGCCGGCCACATGACCACGGAGGCGTCTTCGGACAACGCTGGCTCTTCAGCTTTGAAATGGGGATGAGCACCACACCCTAGAGTCGGACACGACTGGACTTAATTGTCAGGGGTCAACTTTACCTTTACCTTTACCTTACTGTACTACATGTGTTTTTAATCTGGGTTATTCTGAGGCTGCTTTAGATGTGTTAAAAAAGACCTGGCTTTTCCTGATGTTATGATTTTTAGTTTTGTATGCTTGTTTTTGACTCTTGTTTTTAAAATAATAAAAAATAATATTTTTATTTATTGTTAGCCACTTTGAATGTGCTTGCATGGGAAAATGGAACAGAAATCTATTGAATAAATGAATATTGCTGTTGACCATTTGCTCACCATTCAGTGACTGCAGCCATGCATGGAGCATGTCACCTATAACATTCAGTTCAATTGTAACCACTTTAAAAGTGTACTAGGTAGGTGGTATAGGTTGTACAGTGTCAGTAGATGAGGAATGATGCAAATTTACCTGGTTTTATTTTTTATTTTTTTGCAGATTTTTAGCAGAAACTGGTGTTATGTGTTTTTATTTCACATTCACCATTTTCTCACACCTCTAGGCATAGGTAGAGTATGCTACAATCCACTTCACAGTGAGTGTATAATGTCCAAACATTATGCTTCATGGTGCACTTTATAGTTTTTGAATGACAAGGTACTGTATCCCATAATATCACTTAACATATATTCTACTGGTACATGGTCTTGGGGAAAACTACCACAAACGTCCGGACAAAATCATCAGTTCTATCCAGCTGTTTGCTGTACACTGTGTTTCAAATTATTGTTATTATACAACATGATTTTGCAAAGATTGAAGCTTGCCCCTACGGAGAAGCTCAAGAAGTGTTGGTCTCGGTGAAAGTGAACCCATCTCTCCCCTCATCCCCTGCCTGGCCATGATGTCAAAGGTAACATTGAACATGTAATGATTACACAGCTGGTGAACTTCTGGTTAATGCATATGGTGATTTGTTGTACTTTGAGCTGTCTTCCTGCCTTTTTCTTCCTATGAAAAGCCACAGGCAAATCAGTCTGGTGAAGTGGTTCAACAGATGTCTGATTGCCTGCATACATGTAAGCACACACAGAGCAAGAATCAAAAGCAACAATAAGGAACAAGGGAGAAATGTGTTTACACTATTTTCGACATAGTTCCTTCATGGTCAGAAAAGGGACAAAAATAGCTTGTTGTGGCAAAAACAGTCTGGGGACTTCACTGCTAAGTCGATAATGGTTTTGCAACTTTGTTCAGCATGGACTGATAGAGGGTAGCATAAATGCGCAATGTTTGCCTGATACCTCTGATATGTGGATTAGGAAAGCATATTTAAAAAATTGTGAATTTATTTGACTTATAATTCAACACAAGTTACTCACATGAAGATTTTAAAGGTTCAACAAATTTTATCAGCTTGGGAAGATTTTGTAATAAGCATCGGAAGCTGCATTTACAGTTGGTGTTGCAGATACAGATTGTCTGATTAAATTGATGATTGCCTCTTTGACTTTCCTCAGAAAATGAATGTTTAAGGTCAGTTTTTCTAAACTCCCTCCTGACATTCCATGGTGCCTACTGCGACATGATGTAACGTCTCACTAACGTTATTTAATGCCAAAGTTATCCTACCTTAGCCTTCACCATGTATCAAGGGATTTGGTCCCTTCCCCCTCCCATAGATGTTTCTAGTGGGTTAAAATTCGCATGAAGCTAGAAGGCAAACTGAGAGGGAAAACAAGGCATGGAAACATGGGAAAGATATGAGCAGCGGATTGTTTTATAAAGAGGATCAGTTTCAAAATGAAGCATGCAGCAAAAACTGAAATAAAAAATAAAATCCACCCTTTAGCTGCTGCAAAGAGTGGCGACAGATGGTTTGATAATACTTGGAAAGTCAGTTGATGAATACTGACATTAGAGATTATCCACTATAGAAACAAGGGCAAGCAAATGGTCATGAAAACCCTCTCGTACTGAAAATGTAAGTGCTATGTTGGTGAAGCTATCCCCTTCACAACTAAGCTCCTATTTTCATATCATGCATGTTTATTTTGTAAACCAGCATCTAAACAGCAACCAAGTGACTGCCTCACAAACGTCCAGAGTTAATTCAACCATCTCTTTCACATATCCTTCCCAAGGTCGGTTGCCATCTTAATTGAGTGCTACTGAATATGCAGACCACAAAAGCAATGCCAGGAATTTCCATATAGACTTGAAATGGAGGTTTTTTTGGGCACTGGGCACCACGATGTTTATATGAATCTTGGGATAATGTTTGGGGTAAGAGACAATGGCTGCCATGCCCACACAAAAGTGAAGCTCTCTTGAGGCCCTTTAGTGCCATGCACAAAGTCTGTTGCAGATTGCGTTAAAACTGTCTGTGAGGACTTTTGCTGTGTTCAACATTATTTCCACTCCAGGCATTTAGCATGGTTCTCCACAGTAGGCGGTTTTTGTGAACGCAGCAGTTTTACATAGCCCGAGGGTGTCTGTTAAATCTGACTTCAGGGTTAAGGGCTGATCCTATCTCTGGGTTTCCTCTACACTCCTATAATCCACACAGCTTCTCTGCCTCACTAGTTAGTTTTTACAAGCAGAATCGTTCTCCTACTCCAAAGAAAACAATTATTCCCAGCAAGGGTTTCTTGTTATGTAGAGCTGTTAAGTCAGGTCCTCTTGGCAGGGTCTCGCTGTAAAACAACACTTTTTGTCGCTCTGAATTCGGCAGAATGCAGGCCACACAACAACACTCTGCAGTCCCGAGAAAAATAACTGCTGCCAAGTGTCAATGGACGTCTGTTATCCATATTCCTTGACAACTCTGTGCCTTGATCCCCCCATATGAACATTAGAGAGAGAGAGAGAGAGTTATGAGTCATGAGTCATGCTTTTCCTGTTTCTTTTCATTTATTCTTTGTCCTTTCTTTTTGTTTGCACAGTTGCAAGCCAAAGCTTTGTTTCAAGTAGCTTAACAAAAAAAATACATTGTGGGCTTAAACACATTCAAAATTTAAGACCGTAGTCCTAAACACGCTTTCTTTCTAGGCCATAAACCCCATTGAATACAGCCTGACTTACTTCATGGTGAAGATGCATAAGATTGTGCGGTAAGGTAACCCTTATTCAGGGTCAAAATATACATGTTGTAAAAAAAAAAACAACTAGTATGGGATTTTTTTTTCTTTTAATTAGCATCTGTGAAGGGGGGAGGAATCTGCATTAGGACCCCAGTGAATGGCATCTTCAGAGGCAAGAAGTTGCAAAAGCTGCATTTTCAGCAGAAAAATGGTAGGCGTGAAAAGCTCTCTCCATGGGTACCACAATCTCAATTCAAATTCCCCACTACTTCTTGAAAAGGAAAACACCTCTTTTTTTTTTTAGAAAGGTTTTTGTTAAACCTTTGTTTAAACAAAACCTAAACCATGATGTGTTTACCATCCCATTAGGCCCTATGTGTTGCTTAGTTACTGCTGCTGTTTAATGAACTCACTTTCCATATTCAGCTACCAGCTACATGTGCAATAGTGATCAAGAACAGAGAAAACAAGTGGTCTGTCTACATATGTGAACCAGGTATGCCTGACTTTGTCTGGATTGTGCCCAGTACCTGTAACTACTGAAAAGGCAATATCATGAATACGATTGCACAATCAACATGGGAAAAAAGTATAACTAGCTATGTTAGTCTGTGAGAGAGGGAGAGAGAAAAAAGCCAAATAAATACAAGCTTCTGACTTGTCCAGAACACTTTATCAGATTAGATGTTAACCAAAGCAAGGGGGGGGGGAGAGAGAGAGAGAGGCATGCTGTACGCCCCTAAAGTCTACAGTTTGTCACAGTTGTAAAATGGAACACTGAAGGAATTAAACCGATGGGCAGACCAATCCTACCTAACTTTGTATGCACCAATGCAGCGAGGCCAGCGTGGCCTATGTTGCAGCTTGCGCAGAATTTAGCAGGCCAGAGCAGTGGTGTAGCTAGGTCTTCTGGAGCTCGGGGGGGGGGGGATAACTCATGAATGAGTCACCACCCCCAGCACCAGAAGACCTGGAAGAAATTGGCAGTGACCTGATGATGTCACCACCAATTACTTCCGGGTTGCAAACCGCTGGGAACAGCCGGCCCCTTTTCTTTCTCTTTTTTTCTTCGTGCAACCCCAGCGGCAGTGAGGAGGTGACAAAAAAGTAGTTGGTCCCCCAGCCACCCTGTTACCCCCCAGTCCCTCAGCTCCAGCCGCCCCCACTACTAACCCCAGCTGATAGGCGCTATAGAGCAAAGCGCTAATCTAGCACCAAACAGCTGTTCGGTGCTGGGGTTCAAATCCCCAGCGTTAGATCAGTTGTTCAGCGCTAGATTAGCATTTTGCTGTGGAGCGCAAGAGTAGGAGGCAACTGGAGCTTCTGTCTCCCTCTGGCTTGGCACCCCCGTGGCTTCTGTCACTCCCCTTTCTGGCAACAGAGCAGAGGTGGCTGGGGAGCGCTGCTGTTGCAGCTGCCTTTTTGTCAACCCCCCCCCCGCCCCGGATAACTATGCTATTGGGCTAGAGGTCTCCTTGGGGTAAGGGGACAAAAACAAGCCCCAGCCTGTACAATGGGTCTACTCAGACCTGTGTGAGCTAAGTAGCTGGTGCAAGTCAGAGAAGACTTGTGTAGTGAAAACAGGCCCAGAAAAGGTGATAGGATCCAGCGCAGTATCAGCGCCGCTGATCCTGCCCCCTTCCTGGGCCGATCTATCCATCCCTGGCCCGTAATGCCCCCGCCCCGCCCTCCCCCACCCCATTATGCTCTCACGCCACTCGGCACGAAACTCGGCACGAAGCTTTGTGCTGACCCTGGCTCTTTACGGAGCTTTACTTTACGGTGCTTTTGCAACGTCTTGCACCATGCATCCCTTATATGGATTGTGCCGTATGTTGGATGAGCCTCACTAGGTACTAGACAGGGTCTCAGTTTGCACCCAGGGCTTTGGGGAAGAAGATGAGACCATAACGGTTGTTCCCTCTACTTGCAGGATATACAGTATAGCAGATACTCTGTTGCATCCCAACCATTAGCAGAATCACACAGGCCCCTTATCGGAGAGTAGAGAAATAAAAGTGAAACATGACAATCTGAATATGAACAAAGCCGAATATTAATTTTAGGTGATGCTGCACTAGGTAGAAAACTAAGGGAGGGTGAATTTGGTTGGGGTCTTCACATCATGCTTTACCGCCTCCACCACCCCCTTTTTGCTTTGCTGAAGATCCAGCCAAATGAAGACTTCTGGAGAACTGAGAATGCTGCTGAAGATTTGTATTTACTGTATTTGGATGGTCCTAATGAAAGTATCTCCTGCCAACCTAGCAGTTCGAAAGCAAGAAATTGCAAGTAGATTAATAGGTACTGCCTTGTGTCATGCTGGCCACATGACCACGGAAGCATCTTCATACAGTGCTGGCTCTTCAGCTTTGAAACAGAGATGAGCACCGCCCCTAGATTCTTTAACAACTGGCTTTCGAGCAAGGGAAACCTTTACCTTTAATGAAGGTATAACCTTATTGTGATAATTTTTTTTTAAAAAAAAGAGTTATGGCAAAAACAATATTGGGAAAGGAGATTTTTTTTTCATGGTGGCAATATGTTTGATTCTTTGGTTATGTTCATGGTTTGTTACACAGATACAGCATTAGCATGCAGTACAGACACGTGCAAGATTGCACAGGCTCCATTCATATTGAAGTGTTATTACAGAGACTAGTACAGTTTCAAATAAAGCCAAGATGAGTGTTTTATTCATGTCAGCTTCCTTTATTTAATTAGTTTAGTTGTGTCGTAAAATAACAGGGCTCATAATGAGCATCATCCTAGTGATTTCCCTGAATGGTTTTGAGAACATGCTCCAATAAACAGAGATTTAGACATGCTGGAGTTTAATACAATGACCCTAGAGAGGGGAGGATTTTACTTCAG
Organism: Plestiodon gilberti rubricaudatus; assembly: GCA_026170595.1. Classification (NCBI taxonomy): domain Eukaryota; kingdom Metazoa; phylum Chordata; class Lepidosauria; order Squamata; family Scincidae; genus Plestiodon; species Plestiodon gilberti. The sequence goes on along the minus strand of JANXHW010000004.1, from coordinate 140,356,087 downwards.
TAACCTCTTAGGCAGGAAATGAGAATCTGAAAAACTGGGCACTTATGAAGACAGCATCAGGAGTAGCAGATTAAGTAAAAACAGACGGAAGCTGGGTAGACATGATGTGCAAGAAGGAGAACTGAGGAAGCTGATTGTGGGAAAGCACTGAAAATAATTTGGATATCAAAGGAAAATCTGTTGACTTGGAGAGGGAATATATGTGTCAGAGGAAAGCTTGCTGGCTCCATCCTTTCCTTGTTCCTTAGCTTCCAACTACCAGACTCAGCACTATTTTCTCTGCCAGCTTGGTGGATGGATGGCATGTGGAAGATTAATCCCTGTGCAAATGCCAGTCTGATGGAGTAGTAACAAAAATAGCCGGAAGGGCTTTTTGTACACTTGTTTTAATCCACCATTGATGTGGAGACCCTGAGGTGTGGGGGAGGATATGGAGGATAGGGATAAGTTAAATAGATAGGACAGGCAGAAACCCCCCACCCACCTCCCCTTCCTGTTAACCCACTTACACGGTTCTTTAAATTCCACCTTCTTGAAGGCATTTTTGCCCAAGGATGTATATATGCAACAGGAGTTAAATGCCATGAGTACACCTGTGAGCTGGGTTTTAATCACATGTAAGGAAGTTCCTTTTTAATGGGAACCAGGGGAGATACTCCCACAAAAAACTTCCTCCTTCCTTCCCCACTATGGCCTCTTTTGCTAACTACCTGCTGCTGCCAAATAGTAAAACCTTTTCCTGGGGAATCTGGTAAGGCAGAGGAGTGGGAATGATCCATATTAAACTGAACCAACAAAACAAACTTGATAAAAATAACAAACAGGTTGCTGTATTTGCTTAGATGTTCCATTGCCTATATAAGGTTACTGTAATACCAGCAATCACAATGACCAGCTCCTGCAACTACTTCATGAATATGAACTATGTCACGAATACCTAGCTCCTGCAACTACTTCAATTCCCTAAGTAATTTAGATACTGATAGTCACACACTGGAGAGCTTCCCTGGGAAAGCAGGTAGACTCCACACTCCAGGCAGATTCAGGCTTAAGAGAAATGGTAAAACCTTGGCTTTGGGGTAACAGTCAGTAAGGTAAGAAAACCAACAGAGTGCCATGCTGATTTCCCTCTGCCCAAAGTACTTCATGTCACCCCAAATCCTTCCCTGCACAACAAATATGTACATTGAGTAATATAGAATCTAGATAGAATCCATATTGTATCTGGCTTTGTGGAGGTGGTAACTATTACCCAGCATATAGTGAATAGAATCGGATTGCAAATGACAACAAATTCTCATAGCCAGGGTAGAATTCTAACTCAAGAAGAAGGTAGGCCTGCAAACCATTTAAAAAGGATAGGGGGCATACCGTGTGCATGTGCAAAACACAGGCTCTAAAATGTATGTACAATGATTTTTTAATTGTAAAATTGCTTGCAATTAACTTAATATTATTGCTCATGGACCAAATGTAAGCACCCAGACCAAGAGGAAAATCAAAAATATGACAAAAAATCTATAGAGTTCCAGAGCCTACTGTAGTCAGCTTAATTGTGTGTACACATGCATGTGTGTGTGTGTGTGTGTGTGTGTGTGTGAGTATGCACATACAACAGAATAGAAAAACCTGAAATTTAATTTTCTAAATATTTCTGTTATTTTCTGTTAATGTAACAAGAACAAAAGGTTAAACACCCTCAAATAATACTAGGGTGGTTATAATAATAATAACTACCCATCCTAAATTTTATCCCTGCTCACTTATCTATCCATCTGCATCTTCTATGGAATGTTTATTAATATACAGCAAATATGTAACAGCCAGTGTAAGTCCAAGTGTTGTTTTGGATAGTTCAGTGAGAGAGAATACAGTGAGGTTAGACAGCCCTGTTGTGGTGCTGACCGGAGACAACGGGTCAAGAGTGATGCTGAGCCAGGCCAAGAATGCCTGTCAAGAGATGATGCAAACGAATGGTGTAAAAAGCTTTGGATCAAAGGCTGAAAGCCTCTGGATAACTGTATACAGACTCTACATGTTTGACTTGTCAATAAATACACCAAGGTGAAAAGAACCTCCTGACTCCTGTGATCTTTTCAGGAACCTGAGATTCAGAATGAAGCAGTTGCTGGGGGCAACAGTCCTGGCCTCAGCAACAGTTGCATCAATACAAATGCACTTTAATCTGTTTATTAGGCTAATACGATCAGTGAAAATAGACAGGCATTATGGTGCTAAATTCATAACTCTTCAAGTTGCCTAGCAACTAGGTGCTGGGTATATGTTATACACTCTCTCTCTCTCTCTCTCTCTCTCTCTCTCTCTCTCTCTCTCTCTCTCTCTCTCTCTCTCTCAGACTTAAGCTTGTTTCAAAAAGCAGCTAAAAGGATTTTTAAATTGTATGTTACCCTTGTTTTATGAGCAATAACATGCTAAAATACTGGTGGTACACATGTTTTGGGGAAACATGCTGTTAAAGAAGCAAGGGGCTGTTTATGATTGGTGGTGGTATAATATTGCATGTGCTTAATATCTTGGCTTGAATCCTTGAGGTGAGAGCTTTTACCCCAAAGCTACTACCAAGGTCAATGGTTTCTAACCTTGGTCCTTGAACATTGTTGGTTTAAATGTTTAAGCTAGATACGTCAGCACAAAATGATACAGAATCTAATAAAAGATGCATAAAGAAAAATATGGGCATGAATAAAATACTGGAGTAAGAAAACGTTTGAGACAGTCAGTTGTGCACAAGTTTAAGGAAGTTAGCAGAAATCAGACTTCACATTCTATATATTGATACAAGGAAAAAGTATTTGCTAAAAAAAGTCTCCCTTTTAATTATATTTGATTTTTTTTCCTCACCTCAGGAGTAGCCAAACTGAGGCCATGACACAGATTGCACCACTGCAACATACAGGGATTCTACCAGAGACCAGCAGAAGCTTTTAGCAGACAAAAATGAAATGGGAAGAAGAGGGTTCCCTTAGGAAGTCTAATATCTATTGGACCCAGGGCCAGTGCAAGACCTCCTGATGCCTGAGGTGCAGTAGCGTTACTGGCCTGTTCAGAGGGAAGGGGGAGCAATGACGTGTTTTGTGTCATCGCCCTGCCCCCTGCACTCCTGGAAAGCTTCCTTTCAAACCTTCCAAGACTTGGGGTGGGTGGGAGGACCAGAAAAACGTGCCGTTTTCGGCTCAATAATGCTCCGCGGCTGCCAGCGCAGTCCTTCCAAAAACAAAAACACAGCCCTTTGGGTCCAAAAAAGCAGCTGCAGAGCACAAAATTCATGCCGCGACTCTTCCTTACAAGCCCTGCTCCTCCCCCGGCCCTGCTACGCCTCTGCTGAAGTGGTGTGCCAAAAGCTCCCACCACCACCCACCCCCTTAGCTGGTGATATGTCAGTTCCTGGTCCTCTCACTCCCTGGCTTGGAAAAGGAAAAGGAGAGAGAGCAGAACATGGAGCATGGAGGAGACACTCTAGTCCACCACTCCTCACTTCCTCTTCTGTTCCACCCCCCTCTTCCTTTTCCAATCCATGGAGTGGGAGAAGGAGGAGCAGTGAGTGGGCAAATGAAGGTGCCCCCTTCCAATCTGCTGCCTGAGGCTGCCTCCTCAGCCTCATTGATGGGCCGGCCCTGAAATGACCCTTCAAACACTTTCCAATTTGATGATTCTGTAAAAAAAAAAAACCTCTGTATCCCTCACAACCGCTATCAAGATAGCCTTTACATGATCCTCTGAAAACCATTTATCTTTATATGCATTTCTGACCTGGAAGCAGTTTGGTAACAATTTTCTCAGTATGCATATGTATTTAATTAGAGGTATAAGCAAATGTTTCTATAGAAAATATTTGCAATTTATTTTGGCAGTATGTATCAACAATATGATTAGTTACCTTTCTTGTTCTACACTTGATAGCACACACACTGTTTTGCTCTGTGTCATTGTTGCATGACATTCCATTTGGCACACAGTTTATTTTTAGGCACAAGACTATCAAAGTGCTCTCTCTCTCTTTCTCCTTTAGTAGGACTGTCAGTGCTCTTGAACAAAGAGTTACATTACCACAAGAACTTTGTTGAAACAAAGACGAAATATTGAACAAATGGGAAACTATAAATCTAGACCAACCCAAACTTGCACTGGTAATTAATCTTGTTTCTTTAAAAGAAATATATTATAAATGTATAATCAAGAAATATTTTCTAATTTACTCTAAAGTTCAAACACAAGGTGTTTATTGTTGGTAGAATAACTGAAGTCAGACTTAGAATCTGAAAGATGGGATCACTGAAAACTTAGAACATTTTGTTCAAGCCATTGTAATGAATCATGTTCAAATAAACTCTTGTGTTGATTGATATTTCATGAAAAGGGTATGTTTCTACTTTCTACTTGTTCAGTAATGAAAACCAAATAGTAATGATTAAGTGCCCAGCTACTAACCATATATGTTGTGCTTTTCCATATTATTATTATTGTTACAATAATCTGAGCAGTTGTGTTCATAGCAAACATATTCATTATATGCAGATATAGATATGTAGATATAGAAATAGGATTACTATATAATAGAATATAACGACCAGGATATGAACTTCAAATATTTTCTGAATGAAGAGATTTTCACATGTGTTCATAAGGTATTAATAGATAAGAGTTTTATAGCACCTTTATTTTTCTTTTAGATGAATGGAAGAAAAAGGTTAGTGAATCATATGCTATAATAATTGAAAGATTGGAAGATGACCTGTTAATCAAAGAAAAGGAACACACAGAACTAAAGCATGTATTCAGGTAAATAATTTTGCCAACATTGTTCATTACACCATTTAAAGATATCAGTGAAGGAAATCTGTTTAGTTTTGTGTCACTATCTCAATAGCTATCAATTTTTTATTGCATTGTTGTGGTTATTATGTATGGTATTATGTACCAGTCAAGATTAAGTACCAATTTCAGCAAGAGATGTCTGAGCATATGCTTTAACTTTTTCCCACTGAAATCAATGTGGCTTGGATATAGTTAACTTTGGCTGGACTCACACAAAGCTCCTATGAATCAGGACCTACAGTGAACCCATGATTTGTGATTAGTTATACAGTACCTGAAAATTGCTGTTGTCTTTTTAAATATTCTTATTCTGATAATTTGCTTTAGAGAGTTGGTGAAGTGGAGTGCCTAAGGGATTGAGCTATAAATCAGGACTTACCCAGGTGGTCCAAGCTGATTCACCGTCTGAACCCACACCCCAAATTCCACTCCCCACCAGCATACGCACAGTAACCCCACCACCAGTGCGTACCTCACCGCCTTCATTCTCCTGTTCCCTCCACTGCTGCTTTTTGTAAAGTGGTTCATACTTTGATGGGTCTTCATTCGGCCCTTCTGAGTGCAAGCCGCTGTATGCATGCCGCTCGAGGCCTTGCCCAGCCTATTTAGAAACGGCCAAGCCGCCGAGGAAGACTTGGCTCAGCCTGCTGGCTCCAGGGGGTGACGCGCCAGGATGGGGTGAGTACCGGGGGGGGGGTTGATGTGCCGGGACTCCCGGCGCATCACCCCCCTGGTGCGTCACCCTCTCTGGCTCGCCTTCAGCACGTCACCCTGTGCACCCCCCCCCGCCTCACTGCAGTGATGCCACTGAGCTAGCATATGCCATAAACCAAAAGTCATCCTTTAGACTAGAGACTGGATGGCATAATTCACCTGAGTGGAAAGGGAGCAATAGACACCAAACAATGGCCACATTGTCTGCCTTCCTTCTCAATCTCATCAAAATGAGAGCCTGCTTCGATGATTAAAGAATTGGATTGGAAATCAGTAAAGACAACTATGAATGTTTGCCCTTTACTTATGTATTTTGGAGAGTGAGGACCTGATGGGTACAACTTATTTCATCTTCTAGACGCATAGAATCGTAATTATGTATGTTTTGATCTCTTGCCACTTCACTCCATCAGGCCAATCTACCAATGCCTTCATTGAAATGTAAAAAAAATAAGCATGCTAAGCATTTAAACAAATAGGACTTAGTCCCCTATGCTCCAAGGTTCATTTAAAAAAAATCATCCCTCAAGGAATAGCCAGAAAAAAATAAATTGCTTTTACATAGTATCATTAATCAAGATAAGCCTGAACGGGCTAAGAAATTCAAATATAAATGAAGAATGAGATTTTCTTTGTAACTTGAAAAATAATATTTTTAGGGGTTTTTTTTGCTCATGAAAAAAAGCAAGTGGTGAATGAAGACTAGACTGGGGGGGGGGGAAATGTGGTCATAATGTTTAGGTTCATCATAGAGCAACATACTGGAGAAGTTTCCATTTAGTAAATGTAGCCAAGACAATAATAATTTCAAAGAGTTAGTCACACTGACACAGACTCCCAAACTCTCTTGCTTATAAACTAATTTGTATCAAAAAAAAAATTGAGTGTTCAGCCCTTCTTAAGATGTACGAGCACAAGGTCCAGTTGTTACTGGGCGTGCTTTTTAGAAAACGCGTAACGTGCATACGGGGGAAATCTGTTGCATGTGCAGGGACTGAGTGCAATAGCTAATGGCACAGCTCAGTGGTTTGGCGCCATTTAAGAAAGAAGGATGTCAGGATGAAGGTACAACAGCAAAGAACTTTATTGTGGGGCTAATAATATAATTGCAGGGCGGGGTCAAAAATAAAAAGCACAGCAGATGTTTGACGGGATTTATTCTACTCTGTCGAGCAGCTTGGTTCAAGTAACTGCTGCAACAGTCAAGGAAGTCCCACTGGAGGCCTGGGATTGAGCTCAGACCTCTCCTAAAAAACTGTTAACAATAGACTGAGTTCTAGACTCTCCACGCATACGCACACACCACTCATAATAAAATGATTGACAGATGTTGTCCAACATGAGACAGAAAATATAAGAGGGCTTTGTGGGTCGATGGCTAGGCTTTGCCAAGGATCAAGGTCAGCTAACCATTTCTGCTCACACTCTACTGTGAAGCATTGCAGAAACTGCAGGGCTAGATTGCCAAGGTAAAGCAACCTCCTGATTTAAAGGCAGGGTGCATGGGTGGAAAAGGCTAGAAAAGCAAACCCAGAAGCTAGGTTATAGCCATAGCTAGTTGCACGGAAATAAGTAGGGCAAGGGGGCCAAGACTGCTTTCCGGGGAGGGGATGCATCACAAGGCAGCCCACAAAAGGATGACTCCCCAGCACGTGCTGGTGCTGCAGCTTTGTGCTCAAGAGTGCCGGAGCAGGAGTTACTCGGTTATACTCAGGGAGTGCGGGCGCTGGAGCAGGAATTTCTCAGTTGTACTCAGAGAAAGGAAGTGAGGAAGACCAGAGAAAGGCTGGAAAGGAGAGCGATCAATTACTAGTCCTGGATGCCAACTTGGCACAGTGGCTCTTTGGTAGGTAGTGGTTGGAATCGGGATGCTTCACGCAGCACTACTGGGTCAGATGTACAAACACAATGACATGTCAGACAGATGGGAATGAACAAAAGACATGTGGGGTCCTGTGACCCACCTTTTCTACTTATAAGAACCTAAAGCATAAAATGGGCAGGCCAATCCTACCTAAATCCCCACGTGGCAATGCAGTGGTGCTGGCGTCGGCATGGCTACCGATGTAGCCTTTGGGGGATCTTCAGCTGCAGGAGGTCTCCTCAGGGTAAGGGGACATTTGTCTCCTTGCCCCAGAGTAAGCCCCAGCAGCTGCTATGGGTCAACTCAGACCTGCGGCAGCAATATCGCTTAGGATTTGGTATGCACCGCCACCACCAAACCCGTTCCCCTCCAAGGCCCAGTCTGCCCTCTCCCCTGCCCTGTTCTGCCCACCCCCCACCCCATACAACCCCCTCCCGGCCTCCCGCCAACCGCCTGCATGGGCTTACCTGCTCCAGCATGTCTTTATGGATTTGCCAGTGAATGGGAGGCCTCTCCAGCCTCCCCACCAGCAGGCCTGTCACGTGCACTGACGGAGCTGCTTTGAGGCTGCTGTAAAGCAGCCTCTACAGGCGCAACACTAGTTACGCTGGCAGGGAAAGGGGATAGGATTGGGCCATTAAGCTTCTCCAACTAATTTTGAACTCTTCCTTGCTACCCCAAACGCATGAGCCATGGTTAAACCCTTTGATTTTACTTTGCAAAAATTGGGAGCTTTCACAGGAGCCGAGGTGTTGTTTTGATCTAGTTCAGTTTTGCTTTGATCTAGCAAACCTTAATTGCCGACCTCCCTGAAAGTAGCCTCACTGAATTCACCTTACTGAATATAGCCAGAACAAAGAACAAGTCAGGACAGGAGATCAGCTTTATAATATAAGGAGAAAAAGAGATCAGTCCTTAACTGAGTCCCCACTAAAAGTGAGATAGGTCAGGACTGCAGGTAGATCTTTCAGGGTTGCCACCTCTTACCCTTGGCACAACACTTATGCTGGTCTGTGACCGTAATAATAAAAGACTCAACTCAACACTTATGTGGATCTTTAAATCTCCCATTACAGTGTGAGACAAAGCATATCTACTGTATCTTCTCACCTGCTGTGCAGAGACGTGCTTGCTACAGCTGATGGAGGAGGGGGACAAAACACAAGACTGAAAACAGGACAGATGGGAGCAACCAGAGTTGTTTTGTTTCCCAATGCATTGGGACAAGTGAAGGTCTATGTCCAGAGTAAGAGGTAGCAGGCAGCAGCCCTGCTTTCAAACCCTTTTGAAGCTTTCAAACTTACACTAAAAAAAAATGTTTGTCCTCTCAGCTTCAGAAAACGAGAAGCTCCTCCAGGTATGCAGAAATCAGAAGGCAATAAAATGTTAATCCATTCCAGCCAGCGCTTACCTTACCCCAAGCTCTAGGTTAGCACCTACCATATTCAGGCAACTGATTTGTTATATTACTGACATGAATGTAATTTATGCAAACTGGCTGTTCCACCAACTCTTTCTCCTTGGCTCATCTGGCCACTGATGTTGAACAATTGCCCTCATCCTCTCTGACAGTAACAGCAAAAAATGTTCTGAGCCTCAACGGGATGAAAATCACTCACTGCAAATCTTGTTGCTATCTTTTCTTAATTACAATCCATCTTTTAAGATTACACTGCTGGAATACTCAAAGGAGTAGCAAGAGGCTCACTGAAGGCAGGAGGAGACAAGTTCATAAGAGAGAGAGAGAGAGAGAGAGAGGAGAGAGAGAGAGAGAGAGAGAGAGAGAACCTATTGCCAAATTAGTAACTGTTTAAAATAAAAATAAGAACTACTTGTGAGTCAGAAAATGATTTGTTCTTCCAAACTTTTCAAAAATGTTCTCCCTTATCACAAAATAATTTTGGACACTTTTGCAATGAGCAGCAATTTTCGAAGCTAACTTTACAGTTCATTTTCAAACTGGGCCTTCTAATAAAAGATTGCTACCATGTTAATTAATGCTATGCATTTCCATAAAATTCCAGTCCTAAATCATGACAGAAAGAAAAAAAAAAGGCAACCTGTCAAATGACTTATAATGTTCTAAAATGCATTGCGTGTCTGAGGATCTTGATGAAGCTCGATATACATATTTACACAGTTGCCAGTTTCCCCATCTTTATTTTTATTAATGAATTCTCCTTCAGTCCTCTGACATGCAGCGGTGGAAAGGAGGTCAGTGAGCACAGTTAATGAATCATAAAACTGCGGATCCCGTAACATTTTTTAGTATATCCTGCATTTTTTTGCTAAAACATGTTTGCATCAGGTGCAAATGCTGCATATCATTTTTTAATGAGGCAGTGTGGATATTTAACCTATTTGAGGGACATAGTATTAGAAATGCATTAGCAATAATGGTTTCATTTTAATTATTCACCTCATCCACATACGTCCTTAGCAAGAGCCATGAAATTATTGTGCTATATTAAAATGTACCATGGCATACAAAAAGTGTAGGAGAAAATTAAAAAAATAAATAAAATAAATTGGGCTTTGAATGTTCCAATACGTAAGTGGTGTTCAGTGGCTGGAGAGTTTGACATGCACATGTGCAATTAGCACAGAGAGCATAAAAAAAGAGAGAAAATTGCATTTCTCTCCAAGGATTGATGTGGCTGAAAATAAAACCACTTTTAATTGCACATACAAAAAAAATGGCAATACTATGCAGTACTTCAAATTAATGGCAAGGCATAATGGAAGGTCTACAAATGTTTCTAAATACAGTGCATCTTTAAAATAATAATCAAATGCTCGTGCTTAAAAAACAAGGTACAGAAATAAAGCTATGGCGTTTATTTCCTGAGCATCCTTAGGTCCATATTTCTCCCCATGATGGCCATTTAGAAAAGATGTGTGGAGTGAACATGGAGGTATGGGTCTCTCCTTTAAACTACAGGATTGTTTTCAACAAGCCTGGCAGTTGAGAGGAGATGGGGGCTTAGCTGTGTCTGAGACATTTTCAGCTTCTGTATCCCCTTGAGCCATTCTGCTCTATAGACAGTAGCCCATAGCCTGGAAAGGTATTTTGTCAAAGAAACTGCCTTCAGGCTCCATAGACCTCATAGTTCCTCAGCTATGCCATGCTGGGCACCTTCAATGCTTTATGTACAGTAACACGTCCCCTAATGCTGACTCCTTAGAACAGGTTTGGTGGTACAGTGCTCTTCATCCATCATCCACGATTTGCAGTCATAGCAGCCAATGGGAGCAGTGCATTCTGGGGGGTGGGGGTAATCAGCCCCCATTTCTTCCAATGGTATCTCTTATAATACTGGTTCAGACAGCGCTTGGCTTTCCAGGAATGGATCCCCATCATTAACGGAGGTATTATTGTTAGTTTAAATGAGGGCCAAACTACATGTTATGTTAAATATGTAGTGTGGTGGTGGTGGTGGTGGTGGTGTGTGTGTGTGTGTGTGTGTGTGTGTGTGTGTGTGTGTGTGTGTGTGCGCTCACACACATGCATGTTTTCATTTAAAATAGCCAGGGGGGGATCAGGACTGGAACCATGACATGTTAACCCTTGGTCCATGATCCCAATTAACCCCCCCCCCCGAAGCTACTGTTTGCTCTAGAACAGCATTTCTCCAAGTTCTCCCTGCAATGTGGGGAGAACTTTGAGCGCTTGTAGGGGCAGGACCAGCGGCAACAATCCTGGGGATTGCCGCCGTTGCAGCGAAAAAGTTTTTAAATGCAATTTTTGGACTTACTGGAGGTCCTGGAGCCCTCTGGAGGTTTTGAGGAGGCCTGTGCTACCCTCCGCAGCCCCCCCCCCGAGGGTCAGATTGCCCGCCCGCCCGCCCTGACCCTCCTACCTGCCCTTCTGGGCTCCAAAAATGGTGAAAATCTGGAAGTAACTGGCGATGATGACGTCACCAGTTATTTCTGGTGGCATGCCAAGGGAGAGCGGCGCCAGAGGTGGTACGCAGAAGGCGGAGGGTTGAGAACCCCTGGTCTAGGTTATGCTAAACTAGATCAACCAATCGTCTGATTCAGTATAAAGTAGCTTTGTATTTTGGTAAGGGAATGAAAGTCAAACTAGATATGCACGAATTTTGATCCTTGTGTGTGTGTGTGTGTGTGTGTGTGTGTGTTTAATCAATAGTGAGGGGGGCATGCAAATTAGCTCAAAACCATGGTGAGGGTAGGGAGGCTTTAGCACTTAGCTTTTGCTGTGATTAGTACCCTGATTATGCGGCCTGCACACTCTTTTTTTATAATTAAAAAATAGCTTAAATTGCAGTTTTCAACTGATGTTTTTTTAACTATAAATAGTGCAAGGGGGCATGCAAAATATGAACCCCTTCCTACCCCACCCTCACTGTGATTTTGAGCCAGATCTCATCTGACCCTAGAAAAAATAACACTCAGGTATATGAAACTTGCTCTCAGCCCTTTAAATCTGAATGAGTGAATGGTCTCTGGTTTTGAAATTGGTGTGGATTGGGCTAGAATCCTTCCCTGTGCCATTATGAAATCATAGTGAGCTTTTCCCTTTTTAGAATGTTCCCCAATAAAAAGAAAATATGCTAAAGGATGAAAGCTGTGCTCATCTGTAAAATCTTTTTTTCAGCTCTGATGAAGCCTTCAGCAAAGTTAATTTAAATTACCGTACAGAAAATGGGCTGTCTCTCCTGCATTTGTGTTGTATTTGTGATGGTAAGTGTTTCAGCTAGGATGCTCTATAACCCTCTTATTGGCACGTTTAATGATTTTACTTCTTTTTAATAACCTGCGGGAACATTATTATTTTTTAATCTCTTCGCTTCTTTGGTGCACTTCTCGTTGAATCCCATGCAGGCATCGGTGGAATACTCTACGCAAAAATAGTAAGGTGGCTTAAAATGTAATTGAATTTAACCTGTGATAAGGATGATATTACATGGTCATCCTTATTTCACTTGAAGTGGAGAGGAGGTGAAAGTCAGGTTCTTTTTACACCCCAATGGGTGTAAGCTGAACCAATAGAAAAGGCCACAGATCCTAAATTGTAATTGAAACATATCAAATGGCTTATTGGTTTATGGGAGAGATAGCAAGACAATCTGATTATGGAGCAAATAAAAACATGAATTGACCAAGCAATCAACATAAAATCATAAATCAACATAAAATCAAAATAAGAAATGTAAATCAATCCCAGAGTTCACCCCACCTGAACTCCTCCTGCCCTAAAAGGCTGTTATATTAGTTTCAGGCTGCAGTCCCAAATGCATCTCCCAGAAAACAATCCCCACTGAATGCAGTGCTTCAGCCCTGAGCGATCCTGCCAAGGACTGCATTAGAAGTTCCCTCGTATAATCATTTAATCCTTCATTTAATCCTTGGTGTGCATGGGTAAATTATAGAAAAATAATCAAGTTTATAGCTACCACACTTGCTTGAATCTTGCAAGACTGATTGGTGGAGATGGATAAAGCTCCTTTAAAAGAGAGAGAGATTATTAGTCCATAGAAATGGGGGGGGGGACGTTATGGCAAAAGTGAGAAAAAAAATCTAAGAATAAAATAAACCCATACGGGATTTATTAAAAGGTAAAACTGTGTCCATGTTTTCAGAGGAACCAAGCAAGTGTCAAACTTAAAAACAAAAATTATCAAAGTATGGAAGAAATGACAAAAGAAAACACATCTATTTTCCTTCTGTGAGTGTGCCATTCTTGTACCCCTTTTCATTTAACTTTGTACCTTGCCAGGAAGCAACCTGAAATTGTCATGTGGAGCGGCAAATGACAGGCCCATCTGGCCACGCACGCACCGCCCTCTCCAGCCTGTTACTTCACTGGTGGCTCATCCTCTTTCAACTTGCTGATAGCAAATCAGAAGAGGATTGTGGTGGCAGCAATCCCCTTCTCCTTCTGGTGTTGTTGGAGAAAGAAAGAAGAAGGAAGGGGGGAAAGCTGCCATAACTTCAGATCACTTCTTTCTGCTCACCTGGTCATTCTGGAGCACCAAGTAGGCAGAAAGGAAGCTGATTTAGAGCCAAGCCCTTTCCTTTACAGGGAGCACAGTGTGGAGCCGCACTTCCGATAAACAGAAGCATGTACCACTTTGGTTCACTGGAAACAGAAGTGGCACAGGGGAGGGAGGCTTCACATCACACTCCTGGTAAGTCAAGAAAAGGGAAGTGATGAGGGATCTCCTGTTCCTGCCCATTTGGTGCTTTGTAAGTACCAAGTAGTTGAGGAGAAGTGATTTGAAGCAGCAGCAGCAGCTTTTTCATTTTGCCCCCCCCCCTTTCTCTCTTCAGCAGCTCTAGAGGAAGAGAAGAAAACAAAGCTGCTGCTGCGGCTCACTGGCTTACCCGCTCGCCCTCGCCTGCTCGTTCACTCACCCTCCCCCCATCAGGGGTGCGGATACAAGCATGTGCAGGGGCAGGATTTTGAGAGGGGTGGCATAGGCCACCACAGTTTACATCCCATCCCATTTTATAGATATGCAGCCCCTTCTCCCCATTTTCAGTCTGTAATTTCCATACTGTTTGTGTCGACCTATTACAGCGTGTAGCCTCTTTTAGACACAGTTTTCCAGATACAAAGTTCCCTATGTTTTGAGAATCATTTTAAAAGTATCTGCTCTGTCTTGGTTTTCTCTGAGTGCTGAATCTGCAAAGCAGGACCACTGTATTCATCATAAGAAAACCAGTTTCTTAGTGGTCTTGTTGGCCAAGAAGAAACCACTACCTGTGTTTTTGTCTCAGGCAGCCTCATTTCTGCCAAATTCAGCCTGAGTAGGCCTTTGTTTGTACTTCTGCTCAGGAAACCAGCTCACCTTTAAGGCATTCAGTGACATGCCAGGGTCTTTCCAAGACTAGCCTAACAGGGGGACACTTTAAAAACAACAAAAATACTGAGAGAAGAATTACAGAGTTTTTATAAATTCTCCCTTGTCAGTGATGTCGTCAAGTGGGGGGCGGGGGGCAGGGCCCCCAGGCGGGGGATGCAGAGGCTGGGCGGGGGGGCACAGGCCCCTTAACTTTCATTTTTACTTACCTTTTTCCGGGGGGGGTGTTTCTCATTTTTTTTCTTTTTCGCGGGCAGCTGCCGCCTCCCTGCTGCTTCACAGAGCAGCAGCTGCCTCGCGCGCGCCCCCCCCCCCAAGGTGTGTGTGTGATTTGGGGGCACTTTTTGGGGCGCAGGCAGCTTCTTCCAGGTGCTTGCAGCATGTTCTCGTCCCTGGCAGGAAGTTCCGGCGGTGCCATCTTGGATGGGTGGGACTCTCTAGGACTCTCCTCTCTATGGTCCCTTGTTCTTCAGGCCAGCATGAAGTATGGTTGAATTTGATGTCATTTATGTGTACAGAAAAATCAGAACAAATCAAGGGGAAGTGGTAACCAAGCTGCTCTGATAATGTAGACAAAATGATTAAATAGTAAATAGTATAAATATTTTAAATAAATAAATTGTAATTAATTAGATCTTCTCCCATACATTCTGGCTTGCTCCCTGAGAACACCAAAAGGGGCCCTTTTACATGTATCACCCCAACAGAAGTGGGGGGGGGGGAGTGGCAGCTTAGGAGTAGGGCCTTCTCTGGTGTGGCACCACAGTTATGGAACTCACTCCCTTACAAGTTAAGAACTGCCCCATCCCTTGAAATGTTCCAGTGGGGCCTAAATACATTTTTATTTAGACTAGCATTTAGGTAGTGTTGGATTGTGGTATAAATTTTTTGTATTGTGTGTTTGGTTTTTTTAATGCTTTATATCTTCTTATATTGCCACCTTTGATGGCTGTCTTTTGTTTTTTATTATTTATTGCTGCTTTTATTCTGTGCTGCTACATTTTTATGTCCCTATATTTTATTTTTTATCTACTGCTGATGCTTTTATGACTTCTGAGCTGCTGCCTTTGTCTTTTTACTGTTTTAATGCTGCATTGTTTTGTATTGTTTTAAAATACTTGTTTTATAATAATATTGTTTTTTTATGTAAGCTACCTTGGGCCCCCACAGAGGTGGGGTAAAAATGTATTAAATAAAATAGATGCTAGACATTACAAAATACATAATATACGAGCTGGTGTAGAATAGTGACTGAAAGCTCAGTCCTATCCCCTGCCAGCTCATAGCACAAAGAGTCACTGCCAGCATAGCTACATGCTGTGGGGGGGGGGGCGCAATCGCAACCAGATGGCCCCCAGAGAGGTAAGTAAAACTTTTTCTTACTTCCCTGTAGGCCGCCTAGTCTCCAATGGGTTTTCTCAGCCCTACGCCTGCTATTTTGCTGGCATAAGTCTGAGACTCAGGCTGTTTCAGGGCAGTGAAAGGGGGATAGGATCTTTGTGTGCATGGGTGCCGCTGAGATCCTCCCCAAACCGCCCCCTGCCTTACCCTCTCCCTGCCCCAAATTGCCTCTGCCACTGACCACCCTACTCTGGTGGGGCGTCTGCGAGCCATTGTCACACACATGCACTGTGGCCATTTGCACCAGCCAGCGGCCCAAAAGTGCACAATGACGGCACAACTTTCATCCCAGGCTTTGAGGTAGCAGATCTCAAGATCCACCACCATAAGGCTCCTGTAGAATTGGGCCGTAAGGCTGTAGTCCTATACACACTTACCTGTGAGAAAGTCCTATTGAACTAGATGCAGCTTACTTCTGAGTAAACATGCATATGCTTGTACTGTAAGACATTGAGCTGTGAATCAGGACTTCTCTGATTTGAATTTTGTCTCTGCCATGAACTCGCTAGATGACCGTAAACAAGCCAACGCCTCTAAGTCTCAGCTCCCCAGTTGCATTATGGGGATAATAATACCTTCTTAACTATACAAGGCTGTTATAAGGGAGTGGCATCAAGAAAATACATGTAAAGCACATGGTCCAAAAACATGCTAATTATTATTATGACATACTTGGTGATCTTTTCAGGATGGAGGTCTTTATGTTTCGATGATGTGTTTCATTTTCTAATATAATGCTTTTGAGATTTGGGATAAGTTGACTTCAGTGGGGCTTACTTCTGAATATACATGCATAGGCTAGCAACGCACGTATCCTACTGCTTTAGAAGGATTTTTTTATTTTTATTTTTTGGTAATTTATATGTTATTTTCTACCAACTTTCATTTCTAATCTTTATTATTGCAGGTAATAAATCACACATTAGGACTCTTATGCTAAAAGGATTGCGTCCATCTCGGTTAACAAGAAATGGGTTTACAGCTCTGCATTTGGCAGCTTACAAGGTAAATGAGTTATAATTAATCAGGTAGTCCCCCTATCAGTGTCTGACACTTGGCACTGTGCCCTATGTACTGGGAAGTGTAGTTTTCTCAGTGCCTGGCTCATTGCCACAGCAGTAACAGCAGAAAGAAATGTGTTTGTTTATACCCTGGTGTTCCTCCAAAGATCACACAGTGGGACACATTTTCTCCGCCCCCCCTTATCTCCATGACAACCCCATAAGGTAGATCAGGTTTAAGAGATGATGGACTGGTCCAGGGCAGAGGCATAGCTAGGTCGTTTGACACCCAGGGCCTGTAAATTTTTTACAACCCCCCCATATGAAAAAATAATAGTCATGTAATTCAGTAATAGTCTGAGTATTATTGAAGCTATCATTCAGTAATAGTCATGACATGAAATTAATAATAATAATAGCCAGAAAATAAATGCTACATAAGGCAATTGTGTTTTCCAGTTCCGGTTTTTTGGCTATAATTTTTGATAGTACACAGATAATTTGATATGGGTTGTTTCATTATGCATTGATTGATATGTGATGGTATTATTCATAACTACCAAGGTTTCAACAATTTTGGCCACTAGTGGTGTCACCCCCCCCCAGAAGCCTGGCCCCCAGGGGCCCCCCTCTAGCTACGCCACTGGTCCAGGGCCACCCAGAAAGCTTTATAGGTGAACAAGGAATTGAACCCAGGTTTCCTCGGTCCTAGTTTAACACTATAACCACTACACCACACTGGCTCTTCCTTTCTCACTACTTGCTGCCACCACCAGAATACAAAAGTAAGTGAATGAATGGGCAGACAGGAGGGCAGAAGGGAGAAGAAGCTGGAGTTGTAACACTTGTTTCATATTTGAGTTGTTCATTACAAGCTGCCAGATTTCATCATCTGAGCTTGCAAATTACAAACTTCAGCTGCAACTGTATTCACAGCTTGTGCAAAGTGGATGGATATTTATTTTGTGTATTGAAAGTATTGTGAGAAGCAGCTTGCCCATGAAAGGTTCCTGAGGATTAATGTTTAATTATTAAAAAGTGTCACATGTGTCAGATAATGGCCACAAATATGTAAAGCATGAATATATTTCAACAGTCATTTTTAACATCGCAGCTATTCTTATTTATTTATTTGGACTTTTATCACGTACTGTGAAGAATCATGGGAAGTCATACCACATTCATTTGTAGAACCTGAGGATTCATAAGAGAGCATATAGTATTTGATACTGGTTAGTTCCTCCTTGATGTATTTTTAAGGCTCTGTTGTTCATACAGTCAGGATTTTATTCATTGAAGAAAATATGAAAAAAATAGAACAGAATCAAAACATTCGAACTGAATCAATGCTTTGAACCAATTTGTCAAAAATGAAAGGCTTGATCCTTGAGCTTCTTCTCGAATGCTATTGTTCTGTGTCAACATGTCCATGATGATAATTTTAATGGAGGAAAAGAATCAGTGCTAGTGCCAGGGTGGGGGCCCTGAGACAACCCCTCACCCATGGCACTCCCTGCTCACCCATTGAAGGCACATTGGCCACTACCAATTCCCTTGGTACTAATGGTTCACGGGGTTGACCTGGCCGTGTAGACCCTTTGATACAGATGGGCCAAACTGGACAATCCTTAATGCTACCCCTGAACATAATCTGTTTTTTCTAAACACAAATTTTACTTTCTGCATTTCAGGACAATGCAGAACTCATAACAGCCTTGTTGCACAGTGGAGCTGACATTCAACAAGTTGGCTATGGAGCACTCACAGCTCTTCATATTGCTACAATAGCTGGTCACCATGAGGTATGTTTTCTCATCTGGATGTACTGCAACAACAGTTAGAATTGGAAACAAGGTGAAGACCGTTTCTCAGGCAGGTTGACTGGAAAAAAACACCTGCTAATGACTAACAGCGCAATCCAGCTGAAACGTCCGGCAGCAGAGCGAGCGCTCTGCCATTGGAAGCCGTAGCAAACATGCTGGAAAGCACGTTTGCAATTACTCGTGAGCAAGGGCCTCCGGCGCAAAGCGGGCAGCCCGCACTCCGTCGCCGAATCACCTATGCGGCCACTGGAGGAGGTAAGAGATTCCCCGGTGGTCACATGGGCGGTCCAAGTGACGAGGAAGGCTGGGGGTTGGTGGATCCGGCCCGGGAGGGGGTGGGGATGGCGTCTGCCATATCCCCGTCCCCGTTCCGGCTGGCACGGCCCTTACATGGCCTCCTCTTCTACCAGCTAAATAGCTGGTGGAAATCCAAGGAGGCCCATTGAGGCTTCCCTGTTTTACACCGGGGGAAGGGCGGGATGAACGTCCCCTTTCCTCGAGTAGACCTCTGGGCTGCTCCAGGGATAGGGCCGCCCACAAGATAGTTAGGCAGGATTGCTCTGAAAGTAGATTTATCTTTCATTTATGGTTATTTTGTGGCACTTTAGAAATGCTGAGTATTTTAGGTTTTTAAAGAAGGGAACAAAATCTGTGCATTTAGAAGGTAAGCATTTTTTAACATTTTAAACAGTGATTTTTTATCACTGTTCTTTTCTTCTCTCACATACCCTATGTAAAATATCTTAGAAGAATTGAGACAAATGTCTTTATTTCTTTACTTTTCAGTGTTTTTACAGCCAAAAAAAAGTTGTTTCTTTATGTCTGTACTGTATTGAAACTCATAGATTCTTACAATTAAGCCTTTGGCACCATGCCTTATTCCCCATTCTCTAGTGGAACTAAGTTTAAGTACATGAAACAGAAACAATTGCATATGCTTCCCCTATTTTCCGTCCCTCCCTCCCCCCCTCCCTCTGTTGTTACCCTTGTCAATTTCTAGATTGCAATCCCCTTGGGGCAATGTCTATTTACACTATGTAAAGCACCATGTACACTGATGGCAATATACATATTATTATTATTATTATTATTATTATTATTATTATTATTATTATTATTATTATTATTGTCCCTATTATCCCTATTATTATGCAACTTGTCCCTTAAAACGGCCACTGTGCCAGAGGATTGGAGGATAGCTAATGTCACGCCAATCTTTAAAAAAGGAAGGAGGGGGGACCCGGGAAACTACAGGCCGGACAGCCTAACATCTGTTCCAGGAAAGATGGTGGAAAGTCTCATGAAGGATAAAATCTTAAAATACATAGAAGAACAAGCTCTGCTGAGGGAGAGTCAGCATGGCTTCTGCAAGGGGAAGTCTTGCCTCACAAACCTGTTAGAATTTTTTGAAAAGGTCAACAGGCATGTGGATGCGAGCGAACCTGTGGATATTATATATCTGGATTTTCAGAAGGCGTTTGACACGGTCCCTCATGAAAGGCTCCTGAGAAAACTCCACAGTCAGGGAATAAGAGGGCAGGTCATCCTGTGGATTAGGAACTGGTTGAAGACCAGGAATCAGCGAGTGGGAGTCAATGGGCAATTTTCACAATGGCGAAAGGTGAAAAGCGGTGTACCCCAAGGATCGGTCTTGGGACCGGTACTTTTCAACTTATTCATAAATGACCTGGAGTTGGGGATAGGCAGTGAGGTGGCCAGGTTTGCGGATGACACTAAACTTTTCCGGGTGGTGAAGACCAGCAGGGATTGTGAAGAGCTCCAGAAGGATCTCTCCAAGCTGGGAAAATGGGCAGCAAAATGGCAGATGACTTCAATGTAAGTAAGTGTAAAGTGATGCACATTGGGGCAAGAAATCAAAACTTCACATACACGTTAATGGGTTCTGAGCTGTCTGTGACGGATCAGGAGAGAGAACTTGGGGTGCTGGTGGACAGGTCGATGAAAGTGTCGACCCAGTGTGTGGCGGCTGTGAAGAAGGCCAATTCCATGCTCGGGATCATTAAAAAAGGGTTGAGAATAAAACGACCAATATCATTATACCCTTGTACAAATCAATGGTAAGGCCGCATCTGGAGTATTGTGTCCAGTTCTGGTCACCACACCTCAAAAAGGATATAGCTGAATTGGAAAAGGTGCAGAAAAGAGCAACCAGAATGATTCGTGGGGAAAGGCTACAGCGTTTGGGGCTTTATGAGGAAAGGCTACAGCGTCTGGGGCTTTTCAGTCTGGAAAAAATGCGCCTGAGGGGGGACATGATTGAGACATATAAAATTATGCATGGGATGGAGAGAGTGGATAGAGGGAAATTCTTCTCCCTCTCACACAACACCAGAACCAGGGGACATGCACTAAAATAGAGTGGAGGAAGAGTTAGAACAGACAAAAGAAAATATTTCTTTACCCAGCATGTAATTCATCTGTGGAACTCCTTGCCACAGGATGTGGTGATGGCACCTGGCCTAGATGCCTTTAAAAGGGGTTTGGACAGATTCATGGAGGAAAAGACCATCACAGGTTACAAGCCATAAGCAACCTCCTGGTTTTAGAAGTGGGTTTCTCTGTGCCAGGTGCAAGGGAGTGACAACAGGAAACAGGTGATCTTGTTGTCTTGTGCTCCCTGAGGCATCTGGTGGGGCCACTGTTTGATACAGGAAGCTGGACTAGATGGGCTTTTGGCCTGATCCAGCAGGGCTTATCTTCTTCTTCTTCTTCTTCTTCTTCTTCTTCTTCTTCTTCTTCTTCTTCTTCTTCTTCTTCTTATTATTATTATTATTATTATTATTATTATTATTATTATTATTATTATTAATAATAATAATAATAATAATAATAATAATACGAGGATGATGAAGAGGAGTATTCAGTCCTTTCAGTAGTGTCTGTGACTTACCTGGTCTCATGCCACCTCCCACTGAAATCAGACTCCTGGCTGCCCCAGCAGACTCGAGGAACCTTCCATTGCTCGGACAATGGGAATTCCTCCCCTTTTACATATGAAACATGAAGGCTTTTGAGGCAAGAGGGAGACAAAGCTATTGTCTAGTCCAGGGGTTCTCAACCCCTTCCCGGCTGCGTACTACCGGAAGTAACTGGTGATGACATCGTCGCCAGTTACTGCTGGGTTTTCAGGGTTTTGGAGGCCAGAAAAAGCAGTTAGGAGATTCTCGATGGGTGGGAGGGCCCTTCTCAGCATTCCCGAGAAACTCGGCCAAAGGCAGGAGCCTCTTGGCAGCGAAAATGTGCCGCCGAAAGTGCTGCATCAGAGCAGGGGTCTGGTGTTCCGGTAGTCCGAGTACCACCAGCAGTCAGCCGAAGTACCACTGGTGGTACTAGTACCACTGGTTGAGAACCCTGGTCTAGTCTACAGAAGACATTGAGTACCCAGCCAGCCTAGAATTCAAGGAGGAGGTCCATCTGTTTGCTCTCCAGGAGCTCAGAAAGAAGCAGAGAGTGTACAGAGGAGGAGAACCCAGGGTGAACCCCTCCTTGTGACATCTGAGGCTACAGAGGGTTGCACAAAACAGGACAGGCTGGCGGAAATGTGAGGCCGATTGGGCCTTCCCCGGTTTACACCGGGGGAAGGGGACAAACATCCCCTTCCCCGAGTAGACCTCCGGGCTGCAGCAGCGCGGCCCAGAACGGGAATAGGATCCGGCGCACAGCCCTGGGCCACCGGCCGGATCACTACGGTGGATTGCGCTGCCCGCCTGTCTTTGAGCATAGGAAAAGCAGTATAGAAATCTAAATATGAATAAACCGAAAAAAAGTCATCTAGTCAAGCCACAAGGGGATGGAGTTCCATAGCCAGGAGGCTGCAAAAGGCCCTGTCATGTGTTTCCCGCAGCTAAACTTCAGAGGGAGAAGTTACACACTTTCTTGGCTTGCCACAATTCAGATATCCTTCGGTACTACTATATATTGAAAAATAGTGTCCCCCAAATTCACAAATTATATCCACTTATCTGAAAATGTGTTCAAATATGATTTGTTCCCTCACTCTTATAGAGTGATATTACTAATACCATAGTTTTTCGAGCTCATGTTAGCTAGTTATTCATGCTTTGTATTTCAAATTTCCTCTTTCGACAGCCAGTTAACATGATTATTCTTAAGCATCAGAATATGATTCAAACATTGCAATGGCAAATAACCTTAGATTGCACTGCACATTATGTGCACACTGCAGGAATTCCTGATTAGGCTTCATGGGATTTTAGTTCACTTTTTTTGACAGCATGTTTCCTTTCAGTCTACTCCTTCCCATGCAGTTGAATGTGCTTGCATGTCACAGGTTTATCAGAGCAATTGCTGAGGCAGGGTTTGCTTTTGTATGTGCAGTTGTGCATGTGCAATAGTGGATCAACAGTATTGCAGCTACCTTTAGTGCCAAACTAGAAGTGACGATGATGGAGGTTTTTCTTTCTTTCTTTCAAGTTAAATAGCAGCAGTAGGGGGTGTGATCCAGATCAGAGATCCAGAACAGAGCCTGGCACAGGGCAGGGATAACATTGTCCTCTGTACCATTTTCCCAATGAAATGTTTTCTCCCTCCAGGCCACATGCTCCTGCTGCTGTTTAAAATACTTTAGAACCCAAGATGCATGCATGCTATAGTCACATCTAGTTTGGCCCCCAACTGTGATCATGGCACTTAATAGAACAGATATGAAACAAATGATGGAATAACCCCCCCCCCTCACTGTTCACATTGGAAATCCATATTCTTTTGCAGAACATCTTCCAAACATTTAACAAAATAAACTAATCCATGAATTGAGTCTGAAGCTGACTGGGCTCTTATGGTGTGCTAGCATAAGCCTTCCTATGCACTCCCCTTTCCCTTGCCTGCTGAGAGATGGTGTGGATGGGGAGGGTTCACAATGAGTGGGCCTTCATTAGGGCTTGGTGCTGCTAAAAGTATGGGACACATTGTTGACATAATGTCTATCCTCTCTCATGGATGTGTCTAGAAAAGCTGGGGCACAGAAAGTGTCGTTCACAGGATTCGTATCTTCCTTGGATGCTGACTACATAAACAGGGCAGCAATCACTTCTGATGTCCTACCATCGTGAACCTTCCAATCTGCCATGTCTCCGGGGGTAGGAGAAAAAGAGGGCAGCAGTGAGAGTCCATGTTAGGCGGCATATCCTGATTGGGTTGAGTACAGATCCTGGAAGCAGGGTCTGGGTCCAACCCTCATTGGATCAAGTGTGGATGTCAGAACCTCCCTCAGTTAGGGAGGGTTACGACTAAGTTAGGGTTCTGACACTGACTACATCCCAGTGACTGAGACAGCCAATGAACAAAAAGAAGTCATGTGAAGTACCACTATCGCCTTTTGTACCTAGAAAGTGGACAAGGGAAGCTGGAAGATGGTCAGTAAGATAGCTAGATCTGTCCTCAAGAGTAAGCTGAATCCTGAGCCTTATGTGATTAGATATACAATTTGATTCTGTACAAGTTTACTTGGAAGTAAGTCCTAGTGTGAGATCATAGTGCCTAGTGTTGCATCCCTAGTTACACGGACATTATATTATTGTAAGCTTTAGTAGTGACAATTAAGTTTTCAGTTATAGACCTGAACTACTACTTGTTTTGTTCTACTGTGGCAACAAAATGGATAATTTGTTTGGGGGGCAAGCATAGTGCAGACAAGAAGCATGCTAAATAGACATCATCAAACTATCAGTGCTTGCAGGGCCTTAAACATCACGAGCAGAATGTTCAGAATATAGCTTCTCTCTGTTGCATGGATGCTAACACACAAATGGGTCCATAATATCTCTGTCTTTGGCTACAATCCTATGCACGTTTTCCTGCAAGTAAGGCCCACTGAATACAATGGGACTTACTTCTGAGAAGACATGCATAGGCTTGTGCTGTTAGTGTTTTTCAATTAGATCTAAACTCTGGCCACATTGAAAAGCAAAGCAACAGCTTCTAGCAAAATAATATCTAGTTACATATTGTTTTTCTTACAGCAGTCTGCATGAGATATAAATGCCACTCTCTTATGGTTACAGCATTAATAGCGCAATCCTCTGTAACTTCTAGAGCTGTGGAGCGTGTGGTCTGCAGCTCTAAGTCATCACAAACATGCTGTAAAGCACATTTGCAATGACTCTAGAGTAAGGGCCACTGGCGCAGAGGTCGGCATCCCTCACTCCGCCGCCCTCTGTCTGCCAGTTCAGGTCTTTCACCAGTTGGTGCAGGGGCAGGGGGAGGGCGAGAGCGAGCAGGGGTAACCGGGGGGTGGCAATTGGCTGCCCCAGGCTGGGAGGGGTCAGGGATATCGGTGACGCACTCCGCCAATATCCTAGGTCCTTTCCCAGCCCGGTTCAGCCTTACACAGCCTCCCCAGATACACGTCAGCGTCATAGTTGGCGTACATCCGAGAAGGCCCATAGGGCCCCGGCCAGCTTACACCCGGGGAAGGGGACAAATGTCCCCTTCTCCCGAGGTGCTCCCGGGCTGCCCTGAGGCAGTCCAGGAATGGCATAGGATACAGCAGCCGGCCCTTTAGGCCGGCCGTATATCTTTCGGCAGAATGGCACCGTTAGCTATAGCCCTAGGTTTGGAGATACTAATTTGAGACAGATTCTGGTAAGGATTGAACAACAAAGTTTTGTCATCTGAAAATGAGTTTTACAGATAATTGTCATCTGAAAATGAGTTTTGCAGATAATAGTGCAGTAACTAAAATCCTTTGAATTCCTGCTGGAATGATCCAAAGGAACTATGTGACCTGGGATCTCCTTAAGGAATCCTGCCCTTCTCTTAAGAAGTCCTATGTGAATTTCCTCTAGAGCCCTCAACTCTGAAATCTTTTTACAAAAATGTGCTTCTAGTCATGAACATTTTATCTCTACACAAACCACTTAGACTTCATTTCAATCACTTCACACACCACCTCATTTCTTGTTGCCGTGGAAATGCTTTGTTTCAATCTAATTTATTTTATAAAAGAAATTATTTCCCAAAGTGTTTAATGTTATGAACAGAATTACTTTTATAATGAAGGGTTCACAGTTGTAAATATAATCATAAATGCACATCTACTTGTGTTCATAATTCCTTTGGCTACATCAGTCACGAAGAGTAACAGAACTACGTTTAAGTGGACGAAGAAAACTTAGAAATCTGTTGAGTAGGGATAGGCTTTAAGATGGCGAGCACAAGAATAAAGGCACATTGGACATTTTATCCATATGTAGTTAGTAAATGCATCATGGTTAAAATTGAATTTCTTAGAAATTTGATTAAATATAAAAATCCATGAATTAAAATTTGATAAATGCAAAATGTAATGTCAGGGTGAATTTTGATGGATCAAGGTGAGAGTTGGTTGTATGGTGTAGCCACCAGCTTCAGGAGAAGATTCATCAGGGAGAGATGAGTTGAGCTGAAAGTTCTCTACTGAGACTTTTCAACTTGAAATTTTATGGGAATGTGGGAGAAAAGAGTGGACCAAAATCCTCCCCCCCCCAACAATTTACATTTTTCACTGCTACTGTTCTGTTTTGCAGGGATTGCAGTCCTCCTGGCAATTGGTGGCCACCAGTTCCACCTCTCCCCCAGAAAGCCCTGGAATAATGCTATGTCATAACGACGGAGCATCACTCTGCGGCTTCCTGATGTCCTGTAGACATGATTTCTCTTTGTAATGGAATATGTACAGTCAATTCTTGATATCCACAGAGGTTAGGTTCTTGGAAAGCCCAGCAGATACCAAATCTGTGGATGCCAAATCATTGATCCCATGGGACCAATGGGGTTAGGGGGAGGGGTAGCTAACCTGGTCAGGAATGCCAGCAGAATACCTTTAGAATGGCTGCAGATAGCTTCAGAATGGTGGGGAGAGCTTTAGCAAAGCATTCTGGGATGCTAGTAAAATTAACTAGAGCTGTAGAATGGCCGCGGATGCAGCAAATGGCCGCAGATACAGCAAATATCTTTAAAATGGTTGCCATGCATAGCTTGTGAATGGCTACGGAGACCTTCAGAATGGCCGTGGATGGCTGCCGATAGCCGAATATCAGATCATATTTTCAGTATGGACCACTCATGTTATTTATTTGCAAACTAGATCTTTATTAGATGGTCTTCTTCATTATAAACACTAGTCTTGCTCTGAAATTTTCAATTGTATTTTGTTGTGTTCATGAACAGTTCCATTGACCTCCCCAGATCTTCAAGGAATGGGACGGTTATCTTTTATAAGCAATTTAGTATTATGTGTTGTTTTTGTTTTTCAAAAATATGGACATAGGATGAGCAAATCTGTGCATATATCTGAAGTGCTGTCCTTGTCATTGTCGCACAAGCAAGTACCTTGTCCCTGGCTTTTAAGTTGTTCCTATCCCAAAATATATATCCCATTGCTGTTTCACAATCTACAGTAAATGTGATCTCTGGGAATTGTGAAATGAATAACTTTACAGTCTGTTGTAAATCATTTTTATTGATGATGTAAAATATGATATCTGTGTAGTATCTAGATAAGACTGGGTGAGCATTAGCTATGTCAGGACGTAGATCTAAATTGCTGTCCAAGGCTGCTACAAATTGATCTGCTCTCTGATCGTGACTGAGGCTGTGTCTAAAGAAGGTCACAGTTATAGCTGAAAGAAATTATTATCATTTTGTTATTGTTGATTGTTAGGATTTTTGTTTTTGTTTTGCTGTATTTGCAGATTAACCAGCCAATTCACAAACCTGTTAAGGCCTGGATTTCAAGTCATTCTAAGGAAGAATTCTGGGAAGGGGGATAGGATTTTGATGTAGCCGCCGCCGATCCCTCCCCCTTCCTGGGCCCAGCTGACCAATCCCTCCCTCCTGGAACTCCCCATGCCCCTCCGCCATCCGATGGGAAACCCACCTTCCCCGGTGGGCGCTCAATTGGATTCATGGCAAGTAAAGTGGCGCTGGCGCTGTCTACTCGCAGGGTGCCGCAAACGTGATTTACAGCACATTTGCGACACCCTAGACTGGCAGAGTGGTCGATCCGCCGGTCTGAAGGTAGACAGAATTGCGCTGTTAATTTAATTGTTTTCCGTGTTTGACTTTCACTGACTTCTTTTCTTGGCAAAGTAAAGGCTGGTTCTCACTTTGCATTTATACACCAGTAAGGATACCTGAGTACAAAATACACAGGCACCTTATCAAGTGTGAGGGATACACTGATGTGAGATTCACATGTATCCCTTCCAGATTGGGAAAGGCAAGTGAGAAAGTATTCAGACCCTAGCTAAAGTCAAGTGCTACTAGGAATGTGTAATTCATATTGCATGAATAAATCCAAAAAGTACATTGTGAGGTACTTTGCATTTGTGTTCATATGTGAAATGATCTACACAAAGGCAAAGTGGTTTTTAAATCATAGTGGTGTTTTGTGTTTCCATTGGTGAAGTATTCCTGAAACAGCCCATTCATTTAAAATACAGTACTTTTGTTTCACTGTGCTTCTCACAATTTCAAATTCTCTTCTATTTTATTTTCATTGCACTCTGGTTAGTTTCTTAGAATTACTTCATCCTCCTCATCCTAGGGTATTCAGTGATGTGGTACCTGGGGATAAAATCATTCACTGTGTAAGAACCTTATGCTATCATAAATTCAGCAACAGCTGCAGTGGTGACATGTTGGCAGGCTTGGATGAAATAATGAGATGAAACCCATCCAGTGCATAATTAATATGCTTAGTATTTATGCTTCTGTTTGATACTAAAAACTCATTCACCCACTATACAGAATTACAATAACCTAGAACTAATTGCTCTTTCTACGTACATATCCTATTACGAAGAAAAATCGCGAGTGCATGCAAATTCAGAGATATTGCCACAATTTTCTCAACAATTTTTACTCCTCATGTGAAATATGTATTTGAGAGTTCAAACTAAGGCTTAAGAAACAGCTGTAACATTTTAAGTGCGGTGCAAGTGGTTTGTTGTACATGTATTCATGGTCTACTACTACAGTATATGTGTAAGCTTGACAGCACAATCCTATGCATGTCTATTCAGAAGTAAGTCCCATTATGTTCAATGGGGCTTACTCCCAGGAAAGTATAGGCTTGCAGCCCAACAGCTCAGTCCTCCCTAACCTTGTGCCCAGGGATCTAGCGAGGCCGGTGCAGGCAGTTAAGCCAGGAAATTCTGGGCAGTGTTGTGTGGGCTGCCAACACCATGGAGCAGCACCAGGAGGACATTCTGGTGGCAGTCCGGAGGGTGCAGACCAGCAGGAGCAGGTGTTGGTGGACATACTGTAGCTGTTCTGCTGCAGGAGTAGAATCACCTTGTGGCCATCCTGACTGGGGTGACGGCTCCAGATGTGGGGTGGAGAGCTGGCCTTATGTGTGGGCATCAGCTGGTGCCCATCGCCTGCTCCTTGGGCACATGGCAAGGTAGCCAGTCAGTAGGGCCCTCCTGTCATTCCCCCTGCCCCTTCCTTCCCCCAGCTTCCTCCCCATGTGAGGCTGCATGTGCAGCCTCACCATGGCATGGGAGTGGCGGCAATGCTTGCTGCAGGTGGCTTGGCTGTGTACTGGCATGTGCTGGGGAATGGCTTGTGCTGGGGTGTCAATGCCATGTGTCCCCCCCCCCCGGGTCATTGGCGAGCTGACCTGCAGCATGCAGCTGATTCACAGGATATCTGGGAGGTAGCAGCATGTGTGAGCTGTGACCTCCCAGATGCCCGCCTGTGGCCGTGGTGGCCATGGACCTTGGTATCTTCCCTGAACTCCTTGGCCATGTATTCTGCTGTTGGCTTGGTTCTCTGTGGGTCTCCTCAGGAGTAGGCTGCACTATGGCCCAGAGGGCTTGCTCCCAGGCAGGTTTATCTGGGATCATCATGGCCCATGGGGCCTCTTCAAGATGGTGCAGCTGGGCTGGGTTTGCCAGGCTGTTCCTTTGTGATGCTTCCATGGGGGTGAGGTGTGTGCCAGGGATGGGCTTGGCAGGTGGCACTGTAATCTGGCAGGTGGGTTTGGGGGGCATCTGTGTGGCCTTGCTCAGTTGCTGCCAATGGCACCTGGACTACATTGTGGTTGCCAGGGATGCCAGCACTGTTGCTGGGCTGGCTGCACTGGTGGGCTGTGGCTCAGGCGCCACTGTCCCCCCCCCCCACCCGCTCTTGCTGGCTGGGCTTGGAGTATGTGTGATATATGATCTGTGTGGTGTCCGTGAGGCTTCCGGATAAGATTGGGCCTTAAATTGACATTTCCAAAGCTCCAGTTATTATCACTAGTGGAACATGCCTGTTGGAACTAAAGCATAACCTGGAAATGTTTAGTGTTCTAGGAACTTGATTGTAAAAATGGAAGACTACCACTATACAAAGTAGAAACATGATTTTTCAGCTGATCCCTAATTTCAACTTGAACATGCGCCATTCAGTAACTGCTGTCTGACAATACAGCTCTTCTCCTCATAGTGATAAAACCATTACTGTTAGAGAGACATTTAGAGAGTATAGCAGTGAATATCATGAAATGTGTACAAATTCATGAACGATGCAGCACATAAAAGTTATTGTGGCCTCCAGGAAGAAAGTGCCAAGTTTTACTGGCCTCCTCAATCACTATCATGACTCTATTGCCCGTGGCTGATGGGAAATGGGCAACGTCAGCCAAAGCCTGTTCAAGTGAATGATTCTCACCTTCTAGAGCTTTCCCAGTGATCATGATCCAGTCTGGCTAGACCCAGGTCATGAGCAGCGTGAAAGTACCGTGAGAGATGCTGACATAACCTGCAATTGGGTCAGATCAGCCACAGTTTCCCCATTCCTGAGAAGGAGCTAGACATTCTATATCGGGGGGTGGGGAGGGAGAGAGAGAGAAACAGTAGGAGAAAAGAAATTGTGGTTCAACTTCTTGTTGGAGTCTTTCATACTTTTGAACCCAAGGGTGATTGTTATACAGAGGCGTCGCTCTGGTAGGGGCGGGGCCGTACGTATCGCTCCGTCCTAGTCCCTTTACCGAGCGAGCAGGAGGCAGCCCCGCCCCCTCACTGTCGGAGCCATTCCCGTGCGGAGAAAGCAGCAGGCAAGAGACCCTGCCTGCTGCTTTCTCCGCAGGGGAAAGGCTCTGACAGTGAGGGGGCGAGGCCGCCTCCTGCTCGCTCGGTAAAGGGACTAGGACGGAGCGATACTTACGGCCCCGCCCCTACCGGAGCGACGCCTTTGTTGTTATAACACCATCATTATCATTATAATTAATATTTCTTTCAAGGACTGCATTCACTGCATTGGCTTAGCTCCTTAATCTTCATTCCCAACTGTAACCGAGGTTACTAATGGTGCCATTCTGTGCCTAAGTGGTGCTGGTGTCCCTGCTACTTTGGTGCAGCATCCATCACATCCTAAGCTCATCCAACATATAGTGGGAAGGGGAAACAAAACCCAAATAGTTCCATCGTGGTACAGCCCTCCCAGTAACTCTGCCAGCATCCATAGGAACCCCAACATACACAGTAATCATGGAGTAGTGAACACATCAGCCCCACATGGTCCAGATGTACAAGGAATCACCAACACCACCAATCACCAACACCCACCAAATCCCAATGCCAGTGACCAGGGAAGAACCACCAGGATGAACCAATCAGAGGGCAGCAGTAGAGGGAGCTCCAATAAGCAGCCACTGCAATGCACCTATGTGGGGTGCATTTGTCTTTGTTTCCCTGCTGGGGTGGTGAATGGATGTTCCATTTTGGTTTGTGTGATGTCTTCCTGGGGCAAAGTTCCTGCAATAAGAATTCTGAGAAGACAACTGTTATCAAAGTATCTTGCCATGAACATTTTGAAGGCAGCAGGCTGATTGGGCAAATTGCCATTTCTCCATAGTTCCCCCATCACCACAGTTCCCGGGTGCTCAACATGAGGCCAGAGAGAGAGAGTCCCCTATGCTGTGTGCCCTGCCATCTGAGCTCTAGTCTCTCTCGCAAGTGCCTTTTGGTGTGCTGGTTTTGGTGTTCCCCTTCTCAATTTTTCCTCTGGGTTTTGTTTTGTTACTATGCCAGCTCAAATTTTGGCATAGCATTATGCTGACATTTGGGATGTGTCTGGCATCTGCAGAGAGTTTAGGATATGGCAGTCACTAGCTCCTCCCTGCCTAGCACAAACCCCTCCCACATCCACGCCTTGCTTTGGGGCTTACACTGGCTGGAGTTGCTCCAGTGGAACGGGTTTGCCAGTGTCTGGGGCGCGGCCATCAGGAGAGCTGTGATAGTGCTAGTGGAATCTTGTTGCTGCAGGCTCAGCCTAAATACTATTGGCAGAGATGAAACACCAAAAGGCAATTGCACATGAAAGTCCAGACAGGAAACTTTGCACGAGGCTTGTATTCAAAAGTCAAAGACAGTTTTAATTAACGAAATACAGAAATACATCTTTGTAGGAAAAGGATGGAAGTGGATCTTCCAGATAGTCTGTCTAACTGCATGTCTTCTCTTCGGGGGGGGGGGGGGAGAGAGCGAGAGCAGAAGGAAGTAAGGGTAACCAAAAAGCATGCATTACCTGAGAATAGAAAAGAGAGAACAGCTTGCCCCCTACCACTATTTAGCTAGCCTTACTGACCCCTGCTGTTACAGGAGCAATAATACAGCATTGCTGAATATTCCAACATATGCCATATCTGACCTATTACATTCTGAACGGTGTTTCTGAGGTACAAAACTGGGCCGCCCTACCTTTGATTGCATCCATCCCTTCCTAACCTTGTCTTTCTCTCCTCTGCTTCTGCTGTTTTCCTTATTTACACTTTTAGAGTGTTGCTTCCATCAGTAGAGGGATAGTTAGCTTGTTAAACAGGCACATATGCATTTATTTAAAAAATATTTATACCTTGCACACACTCCATAAAGCATAATGTTCATTTTGGTGGGTGTATTCTTATTATTCCCATGCAGTCGAGCCACGCTTTGTGTAAACGAGGCTTAATCGTATTCTAGCCACTGTTCACATACCTGACAGGAACAACTGGGAAATTCACAGAGCCAGGCAACATGAACAGCCCGATTCTTGCTATTGGCACAATAGGATCTTCAGGGAAAAGTGAGGGTTATCCTATGCTATCCATCTGGATGCTCACTTAAGGCCATAAGAAACATATCTTTTATCACATGGCTTTGATGTTTTCACGTGACTTTAGTGCCTGTCTGATTGCAATTCCACATGGATATCTATGGATTTTTTTCTATGCAGTTGACTAGGTTCCCCCACACACACACACACACAAAACCATGATCACAGTCTTTTTACTGGGCTCAAGTAACATTCTTGACATAACACGCAAGCCCCTTCATGGATCATTGCCTTGTCGTGGCGAAGGGGCTTGCGTAACTCAATGAAGCCATGAGCTATGCCGTGCAGGGACACCCAAGACGGACAGGTCGTAGCAGAGAGTTCTGACTAAAAGTGATCCACTGGAGAAGGAAATGGCAACCCACTCCAGTAACCTTGCCAAGAAAATCCCATGAACAGTTCCAAAAGGCTAAAAGATATGACGCCGGAAGATGAGCCCCTCAGGTCGGAAGGTGTCCAATATGCTACTGAGGAAGAGCGGAGGACTATTCCAAGTAGACCCAGAAAGAGTGAAGCGGCTGGGCCAAAGCCAATAGGACGTCCAGCTGTGGATGTGTCTGAGGTTGAAAGGAAAATCCAATGCTGCAAGGAGCAATATTGCTTAGGAACATGGAATGTGAGGTCTATGAATCAAGGCAAGCTGGATGTGGTCAAAGATGAGATGATAAGATTGAACATTGACATCTTGGGAATCAGCGAACTAAAATGGACGGGCATGGGCGAATTTAATTCAGGTGACCATCATATCTACTACTGTGGGCATGAATCCCTTAGAAGAAATGGAGTAGCCCTCATAGTCAATAAAAGAGTGGGAAAGGCAGTACTGGGGTGCAACCTCAAAAACGACAGAATGATTTCAGTTCGAATCCAAGGCAAACCATTCAACATTACAGTAATCCAAGTGTATGCCCCAACCACTGATGCCGAAGAAGATGAAGTTGACCGGTTCTATGAAGACCTACAACACCTTCTAGAACTAGCACCCAAAAAAGATGTCCTTTACATCATAGGAGACTGGAATGCTAAAGTAGGAAATCAAGAAATAAACGGAACAACAGGCAAGTTTGGCCTTGGAGCGCAAAATGAAGCAGGGCAAAGGCTAACGGAGTTCTGTCAAGAGAACACGCTGGTCATAGCAAACACTCTTTTCCAACAACACAAGAGGCGACTCTACACCTGGACATCACCAGATGGTCAATACCGAAACCAGATAGATTATGTGCTTTGCAGCCAAAGATGGAGAAGCTCTATACAATCAGTAAAAACAAGACCTGGAGCTGACTGTGGCTCAGATCATGAGCTTCTTATTGCAAAATTCAGGCTTAAATTGAAGAATGTAGGGAACACCACTAGACCAGTCAGATATGACCTAAACCATATCCCTTATGAGTATACAGTGGAGGTGAAGAATAGGTTTAGGGCACTAGACCTGGTAGACAGAGTGCCTGAAGAACTATGGACGGAAGTTCGTAACATTGTACAGGAGGCAGCAACTAAAACCATCCCAAAGAAAAAGAAATGCAAGAAAGCAAAGTGGCTGTCAGATGAGGCTTTACAAATAGCTGTGGAAAGAAGGAATGCGAAAAGCAAAGGTGAAAGGGAAAGATATAAACAACTGAATGCAGATTTCCAGAGAATAGCAAGGAGAGATAAGAAGGCCTTCTTAAATGAACAATGCAAGGAAATCGAGGAAAACAACAGAATGGGGAGGACTAGAGATCTCTTCAAGAAAATTGGAGATATCAAGGGAACATTTTGTGCAAAGATGGGCATGATAAAGGATAAAAAAGGCAGAGACCTGACAGAAGCAGAAGAGATTAAGAAGAGATGGCAAGAATACACAGAAGAACTATACAAGAAAGATCTGAATGTTCCTGATGACCACGCTGGTGTGGTCACTGACCCAGAGCCAGACATCCTAGAGAGCGAAGTCAAGTGGGCCTTAGGTTGCATTACTAACAACAAAGCTAGTGGAGATGATAATATCCCAGCTGAGCTACTTAAAATCCTAAATGATGATGCTGTGAAAGTGCTGCACTCAATATGCCAACAAATTTGGAAAACTCAGCAGTGGCCAAAGGATTGGAAAAGGTCAGTTTACGTTCCAATTCCAAAGAAGGGCAGTGCCAAAGAGTGTTCAAACTACCGTACAATTGCACTCATTTCACATGCTAGCAAGGTTATGCTCAAAATTCTACAAGCTAGGCTTCAGCAGTACGTGGACCGAGAACTACCGGATGTACAAGCTGGGTTTCGAAGAGGCAGAGGAACTAGAGATCAAATTGCCAACATGCGCTGGATCATGGAGAAAGCACGAGAGTTCCAAAAAAACACCTACTTCTGCTTCATTGACTACGCAAAAGCCTTTGATTGTGTGGATCACAACAAGCTGTGGCAAGTTCTTAAAGAGATGGGGATACCAGACCACCTTACCTGTCTCCTGAGAAACCTGTATGCAGGTCAAGAAGCAACAGTTCGAACCGGCCATGGAACAACTGATTGGTTCAAAATTGGGAAGGGAGTACGGCAAGGCTGTATATTGTCACCCTGCCTATTTAACTTATATGCAGAGTACATTATGAGAAATGCAGGGCTGAATGAATCGCAAGCCGGAATCAAGATTGCCGGGAGAAACATCAACAACCTCAGATATGCAGACGATACCACTCTAATGGCAGAAAGTGAAGAAGAACTAAAGAGCCTCTTGATGAGAGTGAAAGAGGAGAGTGCAAAAGTTGGCTTGAAACTCAACATTAATAAAACTAAGATCATGGCATCTGGTCCCATCAATTCCTGGCAAATAGAAGGGGCAGAAATGGAAGCAGTAACAGATTTTACTTTTTTGGGTTCCAAGATCACTGCAGATGGAGACAGCAGCCATGAAATTAAAAGACGCTTACTCCTTGGAAGGAAAGCTATGGCAAATTTGGACAGCATAATAAAAAGCAGAGATATCACCATACCAACAAAAGTTCGTATAGTCAGGGCGATGGTGTTCCCAGTAGCAATGTATGGTTGCGAGAGTTGGACCATAAGGAAGGCTGAGCGCCGAAGAATAGATGCTTTTGAACTGTGGTGCTGGAGAAGACTCCTGAGAGTCCCTTGGACTGCTAGGAGATCAAATCAGTCAATCCTAAATGAAATCAACCCTGACTGTTCCCTGGAAGGACAGGTACTAAGGCTGAAACTCAAATATTTTGGCCACCTAATGCGAAGAGAGGAGTCTCTGGAGAAGACTCTGATGCTGGGAAAGACTGAAGGCAAAAGGAGAAGGGGAAGGCCAAGGATGAGATGGTTAGACAGCATCACCGATGCAACGAACATGAAAATGAGCGAACTCAGGAAGATAGTGGAGGATAGGAAGGCCTGGCGGGATATGGTTCATGGGATCACGAAGGGTCGGACACGACTTAACGACTGAACAACAACAAGTAACATTAGATAGAGAATTCACATGGTAATATGTTATGCATGTGGACAAGTAAACCTGAATACCTCCACAAGCTGATTGACATAGACAGGTGCAGGACCTGACTGAGACGTCCCACAGAAACAACTCTATTCTCTGAACATCTGATTAAATTATTCAAGTGGAAAACAACCACAGAACAAATCCCAAGTGGGCCAAGTCCCACACAGTAATTGAGCATTTGTTCTGGCTCTTAATTCTTCATTGACTGGTTACTTATGTCCCCACATGTACTTACTCACCCCAGTGGCATTGCTACACCCCCCGGGGGGGCTGTCTGTGTGACATCCCCTGTGATATCACAATCCCCGCCCTGGGGGTGTGACATCACAAAGACCTGCCCCTTTCAGCAGCAATTAGGCGGTGGCGCATCAAAAATGCATAAGAACATAAGAAGAGCCCTGCTGGATCAGGCCAAAGGCCCATCTAGTCCAGCTTCCTGTATCACACAGTGGCCCCACCAGATGCCTCAGGGAGCACAAGACAACAAGATACTTGTATCCTGTCACCACTCCCTTGCATCTGGCACAAAGAAAACCTACTCCTACAACCAGGAGATTGCTTATCCCCATCATGGCTTGTAAGCTGTGATGGACGTTTCCTCCATAAATCTGTCCAATCCCCTTTTAAAGGCATCCAGGCCAGGTGCCATCACCACCTCCTGTGGCAAGGAGTTCCACAAACCAATTACACGCTGCGTAAAGAAATATTTTCTTTTGTCTGTTTTAATACTCCCTCCACTCAATTTTAGTGGATTTCCCCTAGTTCTAGTGTTGTGTGAGAGGGAAAAGAACTTCTCTCTATCCACTCTCTCCATCCCATGCATAATTTTATACGTCTCAATCATGTCCCTCCTCAAACGCCTTTTACACACACCCCAGTGTTTTTTAAGCCGCTTTTAGGCCTAAAGCAGCCCAAACCTGTTGCTGAAAGCAGCCGGAAAAATGTTGGTGGGTGCATTTTTGCTGCGCTGCCGCCGAATTGAAGCTGAATCCAGCAGCAAATGCACCCCCTGGCGCATGTTGCCCCCGCCACATGCCACCCCTAACAACACCTCTGGATCACCCCTGACACAGCACTTGGCAGACATTTTTGGAAAGCATGGTGTGTTAGGGTGAAACCAGATTAGTCACATGGACTGTCTCCTCAAAGTTTTTCCACTGACAAAAAGGCCACATAGGGTAGTCATTTGATCCACACGTGTGTGTGTGTGTGTGTGTGTGTGTGTGTGTGTGTGTGTGCACACTAAATTGCACTAAAAGTTGCTTTTCCTCATCTGGGTTCCCATATGTTTTTCTTTGGGGGGGGGGGAAGCAGGTGAAAGTGATTTTGATCAGAAAAGTAGTTTATGGGGAGAGTGTTAAGGACTTCCTCTCTCACCACTGCTGCTCCAGTTAAATCCACAGCCCAGCACAACTGCCTTTGAGTTTCCAGAACTGTCAGGAGAATTCTCATTTATCTCCAGCATCTCATCTAGTTTGGCGCTTAACCTGATAGAGGAGGTCTCTCTCCCATCTCAGAATATCTGCTTCTTCATATATAAGGATGGAAGAGGGGGCTTCTTCCTCATTTCTGTCCCATCTCCACTGCAACATAACAGTGTTTGTGTTTATTCTATTCATGCAGCAGTCAGCAAAAGCAGTAAATCATTAGGCTACATTACATACAGTACTTCTTAAAATGCTGTTCAACATTCACTTTAATAGCATGATGTGTTTGCAAAATTTAGAACATGCTCCAAGTGGCAAAGTGAAAGGAATGTGTATGTGACCACTCTTGAAGAAAAGTTATAGGTGAATGCAATATCATTTTCTTCTTCGAATGGTCACATACTTTATATGGGTATAAAGTCATTTCACTAGCTCTCCCACCCTGAAAAGTCCAAAATCTTGAAGGATTAAAAAAAAAAAACATGCAGGTTTAAATAGTACCACTTCTCCCAAATTTCTGCCAAGGACATGCTGCAATTGTGAATCAAATAAGTATGCTCCATTTGTTCACTGACTTGTGACTGTGATGAGTACTTTGCCACTTGAAAAATCTCGTATTCATTTCTACATAAAACAGGAACAGTCATTGTTTTTTCCATTTACCTTTAAGCATTTAATTGCTCTTCAGCACATTCCAGCATAACAATTGTCTCTTGGTGTAGACTGGATTTTGCCTAACAGTATAGAAATTCCTGCCCAACTATGCTTCATTTTGGAAAGGGAGTTTAAATGCAGTCTTTCATTGTCAGCATCATGTGGCAAGGGACGAGCTGCCAACTGGAATTCAAGAAGGACAATAAGCATTACGGGACCTATGTGAAGAATCTACATCTGTCAGACAGAAATAAGAATTGCCTGAGCCAACTGATTTTTTCCCCCTTCCAATTTGAGCCTTGTATGCATACAAAGCAAGTTAACAAAGCATTTGACAAGATGTACTGAAAGCAACCAAAATAACAGAAGGCAATCAAAAAGAACCATGCAGCAGCACAGAACGTTCACGTAGCGTGCGCGCACACACACACATACTTGTGTATGTTGATGTTGTCTTTTTACACTTGCAATATGTTTACTCACAACTATACAAATGTTGGGAAGGAAATGGAAATAATGGATAAATTAGTCCTAGCAGTTGGGAAGGAACAAGTCACATGATGGGGAGAAAGAAGGATAATCCCACTGTGAGATTAATGCCTCATAGTGGGAAAATATTTCTTTACCCAGCATGTAATTAATCTGTGGAACTCCTTGCCACAGGATGTGGTGATGGCACCTGGCCTAGATGCAGCCCAGCAAAAAGGGGATTTCACAGATTTATGGAGGAAAAGTCCATCACAGGTTACAAGCCATGATGGGGATAAGCAACCTCCTGGTTTTAGTGATAGACTATCTCTTAATGCCAGATGCAAGGGAGTGGCGACAGGATACAGGTATCATGTTGTCTTGTGTGCTCCCTGAGGCATCTGGTGGGGCCACTGTGAGATACAGGAAGCTGGACTAGATGGGCCTTTGACCTGATCTAGCAGGGCTCTTCTTATGTTCTTATGCCTCAATCCTATCTCCCACCATTAACATTGATGCAGCTGCTCTTACGAAGTGCACATTGCATCCAGTGGTGGTGGAGGGAGATAGAGAGCGAGTAGGAGATAAGTACTTTTTTTTACTTACACCCCTCCCCCAATAGGCTGCCCGATTGCCTATGGGTCTCGTCAGACCTATGCCAGGAGAGAAAAGGGGAAGGGCAGCCTGGGAAAGAGGGATAGGTTCCTGGCACGAGTTGCTGCCACTGGGATCTGCCTTGCCCTTCCTGCCCATGATACACCTCTGCTGCTAACTTGCCGGCACCGGTGGATGCTTAAAGAGGCTCTGCTGCACTGTACTACACCACTGCCCATTTGTGGCAGTGGCCCAGAAGTACATGATGGCAGCCCAGCTTTCACACCACCATAAAGGGCATTGGACTGCTGGAATGTGAGTTCTAGGAGCACAAGGTCCACATAGGATTGGGCCATAACAGAGGACATTGCCTTAGGCAGTGGATTGATGTGGGGAACTTGCCACCTGTGCCACCCCTCCTCCTCCCACTCCCTCAATTCAAAAAAGGAAGAGGGGAGCAGAAGAGGAAGTGTGGAGGAGAGGGAAATGGTCCCATTATTCTCTTATCCACATTTCCTCTTTTGCTTGTCTCCATCTTCTTTTTTAAATCCCAAAAGTGAAAGGAATGATGTAGGGGGGGGGAGCATTTGGTGTGGCAAGGCACTGAGCAGAGGAGACAGTGGCATTTGGCACACCACTGGGCTGGCTCTGGGAGAAAGGAAGACTCAAAAGTAATAGTAACTGAAAGACAGGAAGAAATGTTGACAAGACTGGCACTCCCACCTGTTGGAATTGGTACTAGGCCTGCAGTAGCGCTTTGGTGGTGCAGGAGGTAAGGTGCTGGAGCCTGCTGGGAGTCCCCATTTGAGACCCACCGACTCCAGATACCTTACAACAACTTCAAAGAGGTTTAAGTAAAAGTTGACAGTCTCAAGATTCTTAACAACAGGCTACCAAAAAAATCCATCTGACACTGAGGGCACAAGAATAACTTTAGATAACTAGGAGGAGTTCTGGAAGGCCAAAGTTTGGGTTATATTTTTGTTGTTGTTGTTAAGTCGTGTCCGACCCTTCGTGATATGACAAACAAAACTGTAGTTTTATAATTAATGCACATAGACAAAGCTTCTTACAAAGACTGTCATATGATATCACTGGGAACAAATTCAGATACAGAATTGAAAGTTCAGCAGTTAGATTATATATCTGGTGGTTTCCACGTACAAGCATTATTGTGATGGTGTTCATTTGTGTGTACGTGGAGCCATAAGTACACATGTGTACAACTGCATACAATTTGTGGTGATTTCTAACATGATGGCAGTCTTTTGGAACTACAGCAATTGTAGAAATCATAGCAGTTGCGTCCAGATAAATGGCTACAGGGATACTTCCCGTTTACACGTACGCACTACATTCTTTAAATGGGGACAAGTGCAATCCTAAGGAATTTCACATGTAGGAAAATCACTTGTACCACTGCATGTGTCAAATGACCCCGACAGCTTTAGTTTATTGCCTTCTATCTATCAACTTTGGCTGCTGACACTGCATTTTATGTTCAGAGTCACTCAGCATCTTGCATTATTTCACCTTAAGCATAATTAGTGAGGAAGAGAATTCTAATGTGGGCTCTGTTAATAAATTTTGATTTTGGGATAACTAGACAGATTAATTTGCAACTCCCTGATTCCAAGTAGATCATTCAGTGTACAAGTTTGAGTTCTTTAATTTTTAATTGCTGATAGATGGCTCGAAGGGGGGAAAAAACATTGACCCAATTATACATGATGTTTCATTAAAACTATAGCAAGATGAGCTCTAATTTACCTTTACCGCTTTGGGGGCTTTTTTTTTTTTTATAAAAGCAATTAAATTGCATTATGTTCATCACATTCTAGAGAGAGGAGACATTATACACTACAGAACTTATCTTTAAATTTTGGCTCTCTGGACTTCTTTTCTTCAGGTTTTTTTTCTTTTTCTTTTTGAAATTGTGTTTTACAAATCTACAACTTGGTCACACCATTTCTGTTCAGTTCAGGGTATGGGCACATAACCATCCAAGTGTCATTAAAAGGAAATTTATTATTTTTCTTAGCAGAGGAAAGAACAAACAAACAAGGAGGTAAGTCTCAGCCCCAGTGATCTTACAATCCAAATTTAGACAGTGTTTGTGGGGAAACAGAGGTAGGAGGGAAAGAAGGCAAAGATAACAGTGCATGGGCAGGTGAGGATTAAGGAGTTACCTCAAGGAACTAATCTTCCTCTTTTCCTAGCTATTGCTTCACACCACTTCCTTCACTTTTCTACTTAGAATTTCAGCCCTATCCTATTCTCCCCCCCCCGCCAATGCAGCAGTGCCAAAATGGCGACCGCTACATCCTACGGGGGGGGGGCAGTTGTGGAGGTCTCCTCTGGGTAAGGGAACAATTGTCCCCTTACCTGAGGGGTAAACCTCCACGGCATGGGGGGGGGGTCTACTTGGACCTGCTCTAGCTAAATAGCTGGTGCAGGTCTGCGTGGACCTGCACTGCAGGATCTGGTCTGGGAAGGGAGCTAGGATTCGGCCACCGCCACCAAACTCACCCCTTCCTGGACCCGATCTGCCCATCCCTTGCCCCGTCACTGCCCCTTTCTGCCCTCCACTGCTCCATTCCACCTTCTCGCCACCCCTACCGCCTTCCCCGCCATCTTACCTGCTCTGGTGAGCAGCAGCAGAAGCAGCGACATAGGCAGGAAAGCACAGGCCCTTCTGCCGGTATCCATGGCAGCGCGTTGAGAAGCGCACTGTTGGAGCGCCTCTTATGACTGACACTAACTGCTTTACAGCAGTCAGCACCAGTGGAGGACCCTTACCGATGACAGCCGGTAAGTAAAGGATTTGGCTCTCAGTGTCATATGAACCTATGCATGATTTTCATCTTCTGATTTCTTACAGAAGTTAATCCTGGCTACTTCATGATTCCAGAATACAGTTGTTTCACAATCATCCCATCCACCACCTCTTCTAGCAACAGAGGTGTTGCTCCGGTGGGGGCCCTACCGTAAGTCGCGCCCCGTCCTAGTCCCGTTTACAAGCCGGCAGGAGGTGGCCCCGCCCCCTCGCCGTCGGAGCCATTCCGTGCGGAGAAGGCAGCAGGCAGGAGACTCCCTGCCCGTTGCTTTCTCTGCACAGGAATGGCTCTGACGGCGAGGGGGCGTGGCCGCCTCCTGCCGGCTTATAAACGGGACTAGGACGGGGTGCGACTTATGGTAGGGCCCCCACCGGAGCGACACCTCTGTCTAGCAAACTGTATCAAGGTGTCTGTGGAAGTGCAGGCACCACAGGAAAACTTCAGAACTCATTAAAAAAAACAATTCCTCCCTGCAAGGGAGATGCACATGTGTATGGAAACACATGAAAAATTAGTTGCAAGCATGACTTCAGGAAGGGACAAATGTGAAATGAAATAGAAATGAACAAGGTGACAGGAATTGGTCTAGGTGCCCCACTAGGAATGTGTACCCCACCTCCCACTTTTTTGTCTTGAGATGCCATAGGGGACACAAGATACAACTAGCTAAAAACAAACCTTTTGTATTCAGGAAATGTCAGGGTCCAGAGAGGGGCTGCCAGCAGCTGCACACTGATCCAGGGCAGTAGCGCCAAGAGTTTAGCACACTCCCTTCCCGCTCCCCTCTCTTCCATGTTTCGACGCACAGCTTAAAGCGGAAAGTTTGAATCGGCTGCCACCAGCCCAGGAGATCAGGATAGCCAGAGGAGCTCCCTGGGCAGAACCCCACTCCTAGAATGATACTGAACCTCAAGGGGTCTCTATCAAAATCACTCTCACAGTAGCACCTGCAGAGCGAGGAGACATGACAATAAACCTGATTCCCAAAAGAGGCAGATTTGGAATAATATGTATTCTGAGGGTTCTGGTACTGCAGGGTCAGAAGGGAGGTGGGCAGAACACGGCGGGGGCACATTGAGGCCAGGAAGGGGGCGGTATCAGTGGCAGTAGTGCTGCTGATATCCTACCCCCTTCCTGGCCTCAGTGCGCCTTCCATGTCCAAGTAGACCCAGCTTCAATGTGCAAATCCAAGTAAACCCAGCGGGGCAGCAAGGGCTTACCCCTGGGCAAAGGAACAGATGTACCTTACATAGAGGAGACCTCTGGGACTGCCCCCCTGCAGAATGTAAAGCACTTTGGTGGCGTGGGTGCATCAGCAGGGGCAGTTTTTGGTAGAATTGGGCTGAAACTGTCTTGGATACCAAAAAACAGGTGGGACGAGCATTCTGTTTGAGGATATTTACCAGCATCCACATCTTTCAATATTAATTTTATCCATAAATCACACACACACACACACACACACACACACACACACACACACACACACACACACACACACAGAATGTCCAATGCGATGAGCTCAGCTGAATGCAAAATCAGTGCATGTTTTAATTTTGTGCCTGTATCTTACCATGTCTAAAGAGATAAATCAGATATAATGTTTAATTAGACTAGACTTTATTCTTCAGTAAATAACTCCATTCATTTTATCTTACATCTGTCTGGTGGCCTTCTGTCAGTCTTACAACAGTTCAGTCTTGCCTTCACAATGGCTATCTTGTGTGATCATTAACACAGTCTGAAATTTGTGCAGTGCAGCAAGGAGTTAATACGTCTTCTAGTTTTTGAGCGAATCATATCTAGAGGACATGACTGATTATATCAGTATCTTCTAAATTGGAAAGAATTAGGCCAGTGCTCAGAATTCATCATGTTTGGGG
The DNA here is from genome assembly GCA_026170595.1 of Plestiodon gilberti rubricaudatus. NCBI lineage: Eukaryota > Metazoa > Chordata > Lepidosauria > Squamata > Scincidae > Plestiodon > Plestiodon gilberti. The sequence continues at coordinate 140,312,183 of JANXHW010000004.1, read as the reverse complement.
TTGAATGGCTTAATTAAAAAAAAAGTTCAGGAAAGCATCCCTGATCCTTTAGATGTGTTAACACAGTGATACACAGAGCAGCTTTTGCTCATGCGTATGGCTTAATTGTCAAAGCTGTCTTTCTCATTTTAATTTCACCTGCTATAAAGTCAATAATAATTGATTAAATTTTGTTAGAAGATTTCTTATCTGTTATCCTTGCCCAAGAGAGAAAAACCTTAGTTTTATCTTATGCAGCATTTGTTGACACACTTTCTAACCCTTAAATAAAGCCTCAATTGATGATCTCTTGTGGAAGTGGACATAATTTGCTTATATCTTCAAAGGCTTTTGATAACGTCCTCAGTGAAGCAGCATTAAGGAAGCCACGAATGAGGAAAGAGCACAGGTCATCCTGCAAATAAAAGCAATTGCTTAAATGAAGAAAAATTCTGAATGGTATTAGATGGTTGGTTTCTGAGGACCCAATTAGTATGGTAGCAAGCTCTGCGATAGGCGAATGGTCTTTCTGCAGTGCTGACGATGATGCCACCTGAACAGAGACCAAAGGGAGCAGTGGAGGTGAGGGTAGGGTAGCACCTGTTCAGTGATTAGAGTTCAGGAATCCAGAAAGGAGGGTGCAGCGTTGGAATCCCTCTGGTTTTTTTTTTTTTAAGCCAGGGTACCAGTGAGCATACACCGCTGTTGCCTCTCAAAGTGCCTCTGTGGTCTCATGACCTTCTCAACCCCCCCCCCCAAGGTGGAGTTCCCTCTTGGGAGGAAGATGCAGACTTCTTACTCTCCCTTCCAGTCCTGTTCCTTCCTCCCTGGCTTTTGAAGAAGTAGAGGGATGAGAGCAGGAACAAGGAAGTGGGGAGGAGGAGAAAGGGCACTGGTGTGCTCAAGCGTCTCCGCCCTAGGATGTAGATTGCACAAAGCATTCGCCGAGCAGCATCCCTTTATAATATCTGTGCATTGTGCGTGCCACCTTGCAACATTTCAGTATACAAAGTGACTGTGTGGCGGTGCTCTTAACTGGGATGTTTCTTCTGTTTCCTTCTAGGCTGTAGATATTCTTCTGCAACATGGGGCATATGTCAATGTTCAAGATGCGGTTTTTTTCAGCCCTTTACATATTGCAGCATACTATGGCCGTGAACAGGTAAGTCAGTTGGTGGACTGGTAGAATAGGTTGTGTTTTGTCACAGAGGGAGGACTACGTATGTAATGATTAGCACCCCCTGCATCACAGAGGGAGAACCAAAAGCAGCCTTTGGCATTGTCCACAGATACTTCAAGCTGTGCATGTTGTTCATCTCTTCCTATGGTGTTTTGCATGTGTGAATGAGACAACATAGATGAGGCAAGTGAGTGGCAATGGCTGCTACTCCTCTTTCTGACTGCTGGTGCTGCTCAGCTAACTCTCTCCCAGGATACCAGATGGGCAGGACTGGTGGTGATGGTGAGGAGGCGGCTGAGGTATGTGCAGGGGCCCAATGAGCCTAACAAAGGGCCAAGAACACTGGGGTTCTTGAGCCTTTGACTCTGTTCAAGCATGGCCTATAGATGATAGATTTTCTGTGTCATTACCATGCTAATAAAATGAAAGTGGAGAGCCGTTTCCAAAAGTGGTTTGGAACAGCCCGAGTGCAAAGAATCAGACAGTTGAAAGTAATGTAATCATACATTCAGTTACAGTATCGGTGTGCTTAACAGTGTGCTTTCCTGAGATGCTCTTTTTTAAAGTGATATAAATGCACTTTTTCCTCCAGTTACATTAGAAAAACCTTCATGAGAGGCTGGTGTATTTTATTTTGGTATGGGTCGCTTTTGAACAACTAGTCACAGTTTTATCAAATTATGCTAAAATACATGTGGTCCTTTCATGATAACGGGTTTTTGCTTTCAGAAAAGTAACTCTAGCTTGGACATCTCTAATTTATGGGCATTACTCTGTTTTGCTACTTAGGTCAGTTAAACTAATAGGCTTGTGTCTGTTCTCATCCTTTCGTTGTCAGTGTCATTTTAGACAACTGCCACTGAGCAAAGGAATATTCTGTATACATGTAGTTTAATTATTGATGGAGACCACAATAAGCCTAATCCTCGACAGTGGCTTGATTTAGTGTACATACTCCTGATGTTTTATGAAACAACATGTTCAAATATTAGAGCATCCCATCAACATAGTGTCATGTGATTTCATGGAAACTATTATTGTTGCTGCCCGTTTTAATTCAGACTAATAAAATATTCAGGTAACCCGACTTTTGCTGAAATTTGGTGCTGATGTGAATGTGAGCGGAGAAGTCGGAGACAGACCTCTTCACTTAGCTTCTGCCAAAGGATTTCTCAACATTGCAAAGCTTTTGATGGAAGAGGGCAGCAAGGCAGATGGTAAGTTACTAGAAAAGTATAATTAAGGTGGTGGTTTTTTTTTTTCTCTTTTTAGTGACGTTTTCAATAAGACACAAAGGTAAAATAAATGCATAAATTAACAAAGAGAGCACGACTAGTTTTGAGATAGAAATATATAACAGAACCATAGGAAATGAAGGTGATCAGGTTAATTAAATGTCAATGTATAAACACATAGACATTAAGCCAAACATGTCTTTACAAAAAGACTGATGGCTTCAGCAGGGCTTTGGAACAGAGGGGTAATGGTGAATATGTGCTATAAAGGGAGATCCAACAGCATAGTAGGTACTGTATCAGGTTTGACCAAGTCCCTGAATAACTGACGTCCAAATCCTATGGTTGGGCTTCGCTGCCAGTATTCGCATTCTGGCAGTGCAGCCTGACTTATGGATTTGCAAAATACGATGCTCTACAGTGCGCTGCCAGAAACAGCAAGCGGTGCCGGCCACATGGTACTCTTGGAGCCTCTGGCACTGGCAAGTAAGTAATGTGGTTAGATCGTAGGTGGGGAGGGGAAGACAGGAGCATTCCATGCAAGGAGCCAGGGGTGGGGAGGAGGTGGATCCAGTAGCTGTGTTGCATGCTGGATCCTATACTCTTTTTTAAAAACCTCCCTGCCCCTTTTCCCTCCCCAGACATATGCCACCAAAAGAGGTGGCATATGCCGGCCCCAGGGCTTATGCGGAGGTAAATAAAAATAACACAGGCCTGCACACGTTTGGCTTTCTTAAAGTGAGACCTATTCTTGGATATATTTGGGGTGCTGATCCAAAAATAAATGGCATCAGTTTTGCCCTATCACGTCACGTTTTGGGGGTACTCTATCATCACCTCATAATGTGAGTCAAGCAGCTTCCTTGTGAGGAATTCGATGCCATTTCATTTTTTTGAATCCGCACCCCAAATTCATACAAAACCACCATAAATTTTGAAAAAAAAATTGACCCTCAAATTTGCAAGCCTGTATAATTTTTACTTACCTCCCATTTTCCCTCGGGTCGGACAAAGGACAAAGTGGGCTGTGTGCCTAGTTGTTAGCAATTGGCATGTGTCCCCCTTTTCTCCCGCTTTACCCTTTTGAATGGGTAAACTGGAGAGAGGTGATTTTCACTGCCACTACCAGCATCACTGTAGCGTGGTGCGCGGGGCGGGTCGCCGGGGGTGATGTGCGCAAAGGGTGACGTGCGCACGTTCTGTTAGAGCCGGGGGTAAGCGTCACCCTAGGGACGCTACTGACTGCCACCACCCAAATCTAGCGAGCCCAGTCAGAAGGAGGCTACCTTTAGAAAATGTCCCTCCCAAGCTAACAGGGACCCCCCCAAAAAAAAAATTGAGAGAGAGTTCCCTTAAATTTACACAGTAGCAAAATGTTCTGTAGCATAGGGATGTGGTGATGGGAAACCTTCAACTGTTGACTGTCCACCTGTCATTGCAGTTGGTAAATTGAGACTTATAAAATTATGCATGGGATGGAGAGAGTGGATAGAGGGAAATTCTTCTCCCTCTCACACAACACCAGAACCAGGGGACATGCACTAAAATTGAGTGGAGGGAGAATTAGAACAGACAAAAGAAAATATTTCTTTACCCAGCGTGTAATTCATCTGTGGAACTCCTTGCCACAGGATGTGGTGATGGCACCTGGCCTAGATGCCTTTAAAAGGGGTTTGGACAGATTCATGGAGGAAAAGACCATCACAGGTTACAAGCCATAAGCAACCTCCTGGTTTTGGAAGTGGGTTTTCTCTGTGCCAGGTGCAGGGGAGTGTCAACGGGAAACAGGTTATCTTGTTGTCTTGTGCTCCCTGAGGCATCTGGTGGGGCCACTGTGTGATACAGGAAGCTGGACTAGATGGGCTTTTGGCCTTATCCAGCAGGGCTCTTCTTATGTTCTTATGTAAAGGAAGGTGAGCCCTGCCACAACAAAATAAAATGGTACCTCTGTATTCAGCCACCTGTATTGAGCCACCAAGGATTTGGTCCATTTACATAGTGAGCCAGTCTGCTCCTTCATCCCTTGTCTTATTTATTCAATACTCATTCAATACAAAATGCATTCATCTCTGCGGCACTTTTATCCTTTCTCAATGTTTCACACACAGCCCAGGAGCACTGGCCTCTCAAGCCCTTATTCCTTACACCAGTTGTTTCCACAGTATCATTCTGTTAGTGTCACAACGAAATGTAAGCTGCTACACCCCCATCCTACTCACTAGTACCTGCCGGGATAAATTTAACATATTCTCTGTGAGTCATGAATGCATTACATACCTCCTACTCCCTCATTAAAAAACTGTAGAAGCAGCATGACTCAGATTTGTAATTCTTTTTTCCATCAAGAGCCCTTGATATTTAAGTCTTGATGTGTGCGCGCTGAACCAATATAATTATAATACTGGGATGGGGAGGAGAGAAGGTATGTTCACTCAGCATACAGGGCAGAAAAGGACTTATTATTGGTTAGTTAATTTATTCCTAAAGAGGAAGAAATCAGGACACTGTTGCAGATGATTTATTTTCAAATCTGCATCTCCTTCCCTGAGAAAGAAAAAAGAGAGAGACAAAAAAGCAGAGAACCTGGAAGCTGAAAATGTCTTACTCTCAAAGTAGCACATTTTGAAACTTGAAATCTCCATGGCAACCAAGGACAGAGTTGCAAGCATTAAAGAAAGAAAATAATTCATTATTTACAATTAGCCCAAGCTGTTTTGAAAGCACCCTCTGAAATTCAAACACATTGCCTCTGTACTTTGACATGTTCTGTGTCATATCGTGTTTTGACTGGCCAACCACGGCTGGCCAGGCTTTCAGGTCATGGAAACTGTGGAAGAGGAGAGGTGAGGATGGAGGCAGAAGAAAACGGTCAAAACGTTGCCAAGCGTTGATAATGTTTGTACAGCGAAAAGTTGTGTCAAAGTTTTTCTTTGCTTTCTTCCACTTGATACGGAATCATGAAGGGTCCTTCTCATAAACTTCTTAGCCCTTCTGCTTGTGAATTCTGATTAAACCTACCTACACCTCTTGGTTGTTCTGCAAACGTTGCTTGTAGCCACCAATCTCCGATGGGCTATTTATCTTCAAGTAGACAATCCCCAGATAGAGAACACTCTTATGGGGAAGATGTATCAGGAGTGCATATGAGAGGAGCAAGTCTGTGACTCCTACAGTCCAATCGTATTCGGCATTTATAACAGCGGATCTCATAATCTGCCGTCATAAATGCCTCTGTGGTATCGTAAATGGCGTGCTGCTGTCATGCACGTTGGAGCCATCAGCACAAATTCACACATCTGCCACAGAGAAACCCAGCCCATGTTGGAGCAGGTAAAGTGCAAGTAAAGTGGTGATGATGATGATGATGATTATATTATTATTATTATTATTATTATTATTATTATTATTATTATTATTATTAACAACCAGCATTTATATACTGTCCCTTCTTTGGTCATCGGATTTCTCCTCTGACTTTAATTCAAAGGCAGTTTACACAGGCAGGCTTTCTAAACCCCAAGGGGATTTTAAAATACAATATATTATAGTCTTGCATAGAACCCTTCATTCTAGGGGGTTTCCTTCACAGTCCAGCCTCTCTCTGGCATCCGCCTCATCACGCTTCGACTGACAGGCAACCTTGACTCCCACTCAAAGTGCAGCTGCAGCTTCTCTCCCTCACAGAGTCTTTGCAGCTTATCAATGGCGATAGCTCTTCGACTGCACATGGATACTTCCGGCTGTCCCGAACTACCATCCTTCAGATCTTCAGGCATATGAGACGGCCGCTCTACCAACTGAGCCAGACCTCCTGCCCTGGAAAGGAAAAAGTGATGGCTGGGGCAAGTCGTGGGCAGTTCAGGGGATATTCGGGGTAGGGAGCAGCAAGGAGGGCAGGAGGTGGATCCCTGTGGCAGCAGTGTACACCAGCATGCTATCTCTGTTTTCCTGGCCTGACATGCTCCCTGCCTCTTCTTGGACTTATGCCAGCAAAATAGCTGGTGCTGGTCTGAGGAGACCCATTGATGGCCAGGTGACCTACAGAGAAGTAAGAAGTAAGAAAAATATTTTTACTTACCTCTCCCAGGCCAACTGGCTGTGCCCCGACATTGCATGCAGCATCTGCTCTGTCAGCGCAACTGCGAGGCAGAAGAAGATGGTGAAGGATAGGATTGGGCTCCTAGTCTTTCTTTGAGTACTGGATCTTTCTGTTGTTGAGATGCAGCTTAGGGTCAATTTAGATGTGACTTGTGTAAGCCCCTCTTTGTAAATAGCAAAATGGGGTGAAACCAGGCAGTGGTGGGGAGAGACTAGAATCAGACCATTGCCTCTACTGTGGTTCTGATCCTGATCCCAGTCTCGCCCCCTCCTACACACTATTTTAATTGGGGGAAAACCACTCCCATTGAAAACCAATGATTTTTTTAAAAAAAAAAATAACACGTGAGGGGCTGCATAACACGAGCAGAACCATGGCGGGAGTAGAGTTCTAAAGCTCTCTTACTCCCCTGCTGTAGTTTCACTTCTCCACATTCTGTTTGACAAGAAAGGGGCACCTGCACATCCCAAGTCACTTGGGATGTGCAGGTGCCCCTTTCTTGTCAAGTCAGTCCTCATCAGTTAAGCCGCAAAATATATGTTTATATTGGCAACAGAGAGATACAGGAATTAGTCAAAACAGGCAACTCGGAAAGTAAAAAGTAAAACAAAAACACTAAACACAAATCTGACCATTTCTAGCTCTACATTGACGGTGACTTGCAGAACTGACCTGAAGATTGTATAAGTTACTAAGATTTGGATACTCACATATTGCCATTAAGTATGGTCAGCTTTCTTCCCCATATGGATGATGTCTGAGGAACTCTTACCTCCATGAGCTAAAAGGCTTCCCCTTCCCCCTCAAAACAACACTGCTAGTAGTAGGAGTTGGACCAATCCAGCCTGAGGTAAAGTGGATTGAATATTATTTGCAAATTTGGATCTAGACAATGCAGTGCAATCCTGTACGTGTTTACTCATAAGTAAGTTCCAGTGTCCTCAGGTAAGTGTACAGTATGTAGGATTGCAGCCTAAGAGGCTTTGACATCAGCCTTCTAAGTGTGCATGTTAACTGCAGAAGGCAAATAAAATCAGGAAAGGAGTGCAGCCCTTTTCGAGTGGGAATCATGCTTATTTGAGTACTTAGGTGATCTTTCGTTTGAGGATAACATGGGCTGAGGCACAACAACTGTAGAAAGCATTCCTGAGACACATTTTGCTATATCCTGCAGTGGGATCACATCAGCCAGCGGTCAGGGCAGCTGGGAATTTGTTTAATAATTTATAATTTAATACCGTTAATAATGTATCAAAATGTATCCCAAAAAAGGTTTGTCCATCACAGGAAAATTCAGAACAATAACCTTGTGTTTATTTTCATCTGCCGATCAAATTGCTGTAAATAAAAATCCCTCTACTCAGATCCCATCTCTGCAGATGACATTTGGTAGCATCCAGGGTCATTTCTGGCACCATGGGACAGATAATAACCAGATAAGAACAGTGTTTTTATTGCTTATATGATCCTTCTGAGTCAGTAAAAATGCAACAATAGACAAAGATTTTCTTAGATAATCCTCAAAAATGAATGGCTTACTCCAAGGCCATGGTGACCCTGAAGAGATTGTCTAACGTTTTTGCCATTTAATGGTTGAAATCATGGACTGGGGAGTCTATACAAAGGAGAAACCTGATGACATGAGCTTCATACGAAACAGGATTGCCAATCGGTCAGTGTTTTAGTGATTCAACCACTAAAACTATGTTCGGTAAGGGCAGTGATCTTCAATCTTGGGGTTTTTGCCATTTAATGGTTGAAATCATGGACTGGGGAGTCTATACAAAGGAGAAACCTGATGACATGAGCTTCATACGAAACAGGATTGCCAATCGGTCAGTGTTTTAGTGATTCAACCACTAAAACTATGTTCAGTAAGGGCAGTGATCTTCAATCTTGGGGTTTTTGCCATTTAATGGTTGAAATCATGGACTGGGGAGTCTATACAAAGGAGAAACCTGATGACATGAGCTTCATACGAAACAGGATTGCCAATCGGTCAGTGTTTTAGTGATTCAACCACTAAAACTATGTTCGGTAAGGGCAGTGATCTTCAATCTTGGGGTTGCGACCCCAAGGTCCTGACAACGTCTTTCCCCTTAAGGGGAGTAGTGAATCGGCGGTGACGTAAGGACGGCGGTGATGTCACTGCGGAGTTTGTGCCACCACTTCAGTAAAAAAAGGGGTTACCTGGCAGTGAGAACCCGGCTTGTGTACTGTCTCCAGCCACCGCAGATGGGTAAGTTCACCCCCCCTTTTTTTATTTAGTCGGCGGCAGCGGTGGTGCGAATCCGGAAGTGCTGTTACTGCCGGCACTGCAGAGTTGCGAAGACTTACAGCATTGTGTTAGGGCAACTGTGATGTGTGGCAGGGGGAGGATGTGTGGATAGAGGAGATGAATTTACTAGCCAGGTCAGGCAGAACTCACTACCTGCCTTTCCTGTTAACCCTCCCACATGGCTCTTCCGATAACACCATGAGGGAATTCAAACATCCCATTCGCTTTAGTCGAGAGTAAGGAAATTATTTTTAATGGTAACAGGGGACGGACTCCCATTAAAAACCTCCTTCCTTTTTCCCACAATGGACTCCTTTACTAATCACCCATTGGCACCATATACTAAAATCCTTTTCCCTGGTAACCTGATAAAGCAGAGGTATAAGAGTGATCACACAGCCCAGTTTAAAATTGAACCAAGAAGACAAACCTTTTCTTGATAAAAATGAACAGGTTGCTTTATCTTGGAACGAAAGCTTTCATGGCCAGCTACTAGATTACAAGACACAAGTTTTATGGGTGAAGTAGCCATGTAATTAAAATATAAAATACAGAGAACTCCAGGCACACACGTATAAAATCTTCAAAAAGAGCCAGTGAGCCACTCATAACAAGCAGACGTTAAGAAAATTAAAACAGTGAGAGCGGAGAAGTCCGATATTTACAGGAACCAACGTTTCAACTTCTATTCTGAAGTCATTTTCAAGGTGTAAACAGCAAGGCTGCAAACCATCTTTGCAGCCTTGCTGTTTACACCTTGAAAATGACTTCAGATTAGAAGTTGAAACGTTGGTTCCTGTAAATATCGGACTTTTCCGCTCTCACTGTTTTAATTTTCTTAACGTCTGCTTGTTATGAGTGGCTCTTTTTGAAGATTCTTTTTGGAGTTCTCTGTATTTTATATTTTAATTACATGGCTACTTCACCCATAAAACTTGTGTCTTGTAAACAGGTTGCTTTATTTGCTTCAGGTCTTTCATTGCTCATAAGATTACTATAATACAGTGGTTCCCAATCTTTTTTCACTTGCATACCACTTGGCAGCCAATTTCCATAAATTGTACCCTTCATATTAGCAGAATGTTTGTAATTAATATAGTTGCTGATATTTCAAATGTATATGTTATAAGTGTAAGTAAATGGCCCCAATAATGGGATTAAAAAGCAATGGAATAATAAGGTGAACAAACAGTGCATATATATTTACATTCAAAACTCAAACGATACAATGTATTCAAGTTAATACTTTGAACTACCCTAACTTAAAACTTAACTTAAAACAATGATAAAAACTACCATACGTAGAGAACACCCAGAAGAATTCACTCATTGAATACTGCTCACTGGACTGACTGAGTTGCCCGCTTATATATACTCCGATACAGGCACGACAGCACTCAAATGTTGGTGAAGCGGACAGTGAGAGTTGAGCCTGTGAAGGGGTGCGCCACCGAGCATGCGCGCTGTAGTGGCATGCTCGCAACACTGTTTAGGGAGGGACTCCCCACCATTTGCCAAAATAACAAAGCAAGGGAACGCAGGCTTTTCTCGAGGTTAAATGACAAAGAAAACCCACACCGCCACTCGTCATACTGTTGAATTAGTTTCACAACTTTAAGTATGCATTAAGATTTTCATGGCCAGCAATGAAGTTGTCTTTGAGTTTCACAACTTTTGACTTGTAGCTTGTCTTACACTGTTGACATATGTACCATTTCCTGCCATTATTAATTTTTTTCATGTACCCCTAAACATTCTGGCATGTACCCCAGGTTGGGAACCACTGATATAGGCAAATCTGGCTGTGTAATATCACTGTTTCTAGAAAGAAGACAGTTAAGAAGAAGAAGAAGAAAATACCATATTTCTTCGAGTCTAAGGCGCCATCGATTCTAAGGCGCACCTTTACTTTCAGTACCACCAGCAGGGGAAAAAAAAATCCATCAATTGTAAGACTCACCTCCCTTCATTAAATCTACCTGCTCAGCACCAACTCTCCCCAGCATGTTCCTGCAGCTGAGGATGACTGAGTGCACTGCCTTTGCATAGCATTTCTGTCCCCGTCAGAAAGTGCCATTTCCTTCGTTACCTGGGCTTGGGGGAGCTTCAGGGAGGCCTGTGCAACCCTCTGCAGGCCACCCTGATCTTCAGTTTGGCGAAAACCGGAAATGGCTGAAAATCACCGTTTTTGGCCGAACTGAAGATCAGGGAGGCCTGCAGAGGGTTGCGCAGGCCTCCCTGAAGCTCCCGCAAGCCCCGGTAAGTAAGAAGATAGCATTTTGGGGTGCTTTTTGGAGACCTTCGATTCTAAGACGCACCCCATTTTTTGAAATGCTTAATTGGGAAAAAACATGCGTCTTAGAATTGAAGAAATACAGTATGCCAAAGCAGCATCTAATCTGGGAACAGCCAATAGATGAAGAGTAAGGGTAAGAGAGGTCTTTTAGGGGACATTTCTGGTTCTTCCAAAGCACTATGTTCTCCCCAACCCCCAATTTTTCTTGCAGGAGAACATTTGGTGCAATCCAGGTTAAAATTAAAAATACAAACACTTTTTTTTTATATTTGGCACACTAGTTTTAGCCTGTGGTGGTCAGAAGGAGCTATCATGTTATTCATTTCTATCTATGACACATTTGACTGCTCTTATTTATCTCTTGAACCCCACATGGTATAAGTGGAGTGCACTATAATGTCACTGTTTAGTTCAATATTGGATTTTGTAAAATCCATTATACAACAGCAGGCTTTCTTATTCATACACAATAGGAACTCTCTCAAGTTAAGGTCAGATGCTGCTAGTGCTGTTTCATGTTTAAAATCTTTACCCATGTGGGGAGTCCAGTAGTAAATTGGAATATTTCTTGAAAGATAGTTCCTCTTGTTCTTTTTTTTTTTTTTCTGTGTATCCTCAAGTATGTCACAGACTTCAATTCGGACACCATCTGCTGAAAGTTGTTTCATGCTCGGGGTCATGCTAGGTCTCATATCAGTGTCAGAAAGGGAAAAAAAGCGAGTTAAGCAGTTTTCACCTGCTACGTTCTCTTCTCTCACCCCAGGGCAGCTCACATCCACAATCACTGGTATGAAGTCAAGGAGGAGAAAAGAAGAGACTTGAAAGCGTTTTCAGGGCTTTGATGAGCCAGTCCACATTTTACTAGGAAATGTTGATTGTGTGTAGGAATGAGGCTTGAGCTAACTCGAGTCCTCAGGACATGAAAACATTGTGATGTTCCTCATGTGACAGAGGGAAGACACATGTGCAACCCCAAGGATTGTTCCCACATGTCACCATGCATAGTGCCTCCATACAGGGGCAAATTTGAACTGACCCTAACGATTTCAGTTGGAACTGCAAAAGAATTAGGATGTTAGAAAATAAGAAACTGCTCAAATTCTCAGTTCTTCACAACTGCTAAAAGTGGAGGAGTCTTGCTGGCAAGCCTTGTTTTTCTTGTTTCAGTCTCTGCCTATGTAAAATGCAAACAATGTTTCCTGACCTGACTTAGGATTTGTCCTTTCAGCTAGCATTACATACCACACAATTTTCCTCCTCTGTAGGGATGCTTCTGCAGTCAGGGGTTCTGTTAATGCTTGGCATCTTGTATCTGTGATATAGAGCTTCAGTGAATAATCAAACAGTAAGCATGGCTGTTTCACTTTTGACTGAAGTTCCATTACCTTGAGAACCAGTTTTTGATTATTTTTATTTTTCGCAATTGGAGGTCTGGCAGTTTCACCCGTTTGAAGAGCTTGAGGCGAACAACAAATTAAAAAGTAAATATAAAATATGATACGGTTCAATTAAAATAACTAAGAATATAACTAAGAATATAACGGACACTAAAGCCCTTACCAGTTTAACCCAAGCCAAAAGAGCTGCTATTATTCATTGTAGGTAGACTAGATGTTGAACTAGAATTGATCAATTGTTTCATTCTTTGTAAAGCAACTTCATAGGACCCAATCCTATCCAACTTTCCAGCGCCAATGCAGCCCCAAGGTAAGGGAACAAACATCCCCTTACCTTGAGTAGGGCTCTGTGACTTCCCCCTCCCACAGGATGCAGCTGGAAAGTTGGATAGGATTGGGCCCTCAGTAATTCATTCTAAACAGGGCTGCCTTTCAAGACTATTCAGAAACTTCAGCTGTTACAAAATGCTATTGGTATAGTTTAATTGGGTGCCAATTTTCCGAAGCATGTTACTCCCTTGTTACATCAGCTGTACTGGCTGCTGGTCCTTTTAGGGGCATGATTCAAAGTGCTGGATATTGCCTTTTGTAGGGGCAAGGGTGGAGCTTCTTTACTCATGCAGCTGATCACTCATCCCTGAGTAACCAGCTCCAGCTCAAAAGGAAGGGGGAGGGGGTTTGAGTAGCACCCAATCCTCCTCCTCTGTAGGGCAGCTTTCTTGAGCTTCAGGCCTAGTCTGAACCCTCAGCTTTGCATAGGCTTACCATCCATCCCGGAAAAACCAGGACTGCCTTAGTTTCCAGAGCCTGGTCCTGGCCACCGGGCCCGGAACCAGGGCAATCCCGGTTTTCCGGGTCCGCCACTGCTGCTGCTACTGCTGCTGCTGCTTCCACAATTTTAAAAGTGTAAATTTTTCCTGTGTAGCCACCTTGGATTTCGTGAAATCTTGTGAGATCCAAGATGGCGGCACCCAAATCTCATGAGGGCACACTACTGCCTCATGTGCCCTCATGAGATTTGGGCGCCGCCACCTTGAATCTCGCAAGATTTCTCGCAAGATTTCGCGAGATCCAAGTTGGCCACACAGGAAAACTTTTAAAATTGTGCCTGAGGAGTCCTGGCTGGCCTGAGCAGCTGGCCAGCCAGGAATTGGATGGCGGTGGCGGCAGCAATGCAGCAGCAGGAAGTAGGTAGCAAGCCAGCAAAAAAAGGCAAGGAAAAAGCGGCGAAAAGGGGTGAAATAGCGGGGGGAAATAATTAAATAATTGAAAAATTTAGACGTCCTAACGCCCACAAAAAAGGGAAAAGCAAAGTAACATGATGATGATGACGACGACGACGACGACGACGACGATGATGATGATCTGGAGGGGGGAAAGTAGGGGGTGTCCCAATTTGGGCACCTCAAAATCTGGTAAGCCTTTTGCATCCTGTTGTTTCGGCCTCATCATTGGCAATGGCTGGGGTTTTAAACCCTCCTGGCCCTGATGAGCATGTGAGACTCCACTCTGCTCCCTGATCAGATTCTGGGCCTCCTACTCCTGTTGCCCTGACAATGCAGGGAGTTTTAGGAGCCTCTACAGAGGTGGGGTTCTCCGGGGCCTCTAGCTGGTGTCTTAAAGGCACCTCTTGTGGTAGACAGCAAGTCTGAATGCTGCTGCTGGATACCTAAAGACCTCAATGGCCCAGGTCCAGGTTACCTAAAGCATGGATGGCCAACCTTTCAACATGAATGCTCCTGGCCCTTTATAGGTGAGGGCATTTCAGCAGGTGCAGCTGCTTTAGCAGCACTATCAGCAATTGCAGCTGCCAAGATTCTGTCTTCTACGCAACTTTTAAGAATGCAGAGGCCCTAATAGTGGAAGGTTGGCCACCCCTGACCTAAAGGATTGCCTGTTCATATAAGCCTGCCTACCCATTAAGATCAGTTAAAGAGAGTCTCTTCTCTTGCATGTCTTGCCTTTTTAAGACATAAGGCTGGTTGGGACCCATGAGGTGGCTTCCTTCATTGTGATATTCAGAATATGAACCTCTGCTGGGCTTCCCCACTGCCACACCAATGTAAGATCCATTTTGACCCTGCCCTACCAGTCTTCCATCACCATTTGAAGATCTGGCTATTCCAAAAGGTTTTGATTTTATTTTAATTGCTGGCCCTCGTCTACTTTTAAAAAATGTTCGTTTGTATTGCCTTCATACTTTGCTGCTAGTTCTCCTTAATTCATTAAGGATTGAATTGATTGAATTCTTTCATTATTGTTTTGACACTTTTTACTTCTCATTTTTTGTGTTGCAGGGTCCTCTCTTAGAATGGAACACACACACCCCCAAACTTATAAATCCCACAAACAAATAGACCGATAAATACTTTTAAACTCATGGTAACATAACTGGCCTGGCCCCTTCTAGTTCTTTGTCCCCTACATGCAACAGCCCCCAGCCCAGTTGTCCCTTATGCATAGGCTTACCATAGTCCTGGAATCGAGTTGCGCTGCGGCCTAGAAAAGACACAAGCCACTCCCAAGAGTGCACCGCGGTGGGCCAATGCAAGCCGCGGCTTCTGCAGCTTCCGGTAAATGAGGCGACCGCGTTGGCCCGCCGCGGTGCACTCTTGGGAGCGGCTCGTGTCTTTTCTAGCCCACAGCGTAACTCGATTCCGGGACTATGGTAAGCCTACTTATGCAGCTACAGTAGTAACAAAAATACTATGGGCCCTGTCCCATATCACTTGCCTGATTTCCAACTGCTGATTTCCACACTAAGAATACTGTGCAGAATATGCTGCTAAAATAGGGATATACGGTATTATAAATTGCATATTTTTGCTTTATTTTTCATATAAGGAAATATGTCAGACTGGAGGTTTTCAAACGTGCACCTGGGATTTTGACTGCCAACTGAAATAAGGCATGAATCCAGCAAAGAACTGTGGGCAAAACTCCAACTTCTTTGACGCACACTCATTGCCAGATTACTGCCATAGCCTTTTCTTTTTTAAATGGAAGTAACACTTCTCCCGAGGCCTTGTTATTTGAACCAGAACCTTTAGTAGGATCAGTTAAGACATATTTTAATTATATTTTACTTATTCCAGTGCCTTTCACCTTTTACATTTTTTTATAGGTGATAACTAAGCAACTGGTTTTCCAGGTACTGTATCAAGATGTGCAAGAACCATCCCAGTACACTTCTTTAAAAATTCTCTCTAAAACACTTCTGAAATATATCATTTTATAAATGATGAGGAACATGTAGAATGTACGATGTGATGGCATGAAGTCATATGGCTACTAATAAGTAATGCATCCATCTTGTTCTTGGTAAGGCCTTTCAAGAGGAAAATCCCAGTGATATAGACTTGAGTCTATTGACTCGGACGTGAGTCAGACTCAAGTTGCATCAATGACTTGACTTGGACGTGACTCGGCCATTGTAAAAGACTTGAAAGACTTGACTTGAGACTTGGAGCCTTTTACGACAAGCTCAATTTTAGGTTTTTCCTCATTAAATATTTATTTATTTATCTATTTTTTAAAAATTATATCCCGCCTTTCCTATGCCAAGGCAAATGCCCAAGGCGGCTTACAACAGAAGTTAAAATACATAACTTGGGAAAACATAGATAGGGACTTGCACTTCGCAACCAAAGACTCGGGACTTGGGGGCAAAGACTTGGGTCTTGACTTGAGACTTGGAGTCAGAGACTTGGGACTTGACTCGAGACTTGGAGTCAGAGACTTGATCCACATCCCTGGAAAATCCTATGCAAGAGGAAAAGATACAATAAAGGTCATTCTTTTCCCCAGGGGGTCCTATCCACGGTTTCAAACTTTGGATAAAATTCTGATAAAATTAAGCAATTGTGGGCTCTGGTCCTTCTAGTTTCAATGTTTGCCAACATTGCTGGTTGGCTAAAAATGATCCCATGTCTCAAGTTTTCTCCCCTATTTTATCAGGTGGGCAAGGGGCAAAGGTTAAGCCAGTGGTTCTCAAACCTTTTTCCGCTGTGGCCCACCTCATCCTCCTGTGGAGTGTCGCAACCCACCGCACATTGGGCTGCGACCCACATTTTGGGAAATTCTGGGTTAGGTCATTTTGGGACACCACTGGGCTCTGCCTTTTTACTACTAGCTCTGACCCTTTTCTGTGGGGCTGTGTCCCAAAACCAGATTCTTCTTCCTCAATTTAAAGATTTGGCAATCTTGTGACATCACTAGGGTCCACCAGATTTTTGAATGCATCTGCTCTGGCATCTCAAATGCATACTAAACTTTCACTGGATTGAATCCAATGCTCACAAAAATCCCTGTTGTTTGTGTGTGTGTGGGGGGGGGGAGGAAACCAGACATATCTATTTGGAACGCAAGGAGAATAAAAAAGGATTTTTCAAGCAGTGCTGTTTATCAGGAGCTATGTTTTTCAGAAAAGACTTTCAATCCCTGTATACCAGTTTCAAGTGCACCATTTCTTTTGTGGACGCAGAGTGACTCATTACTACAAATCAGGAGATGGCTTATTATTGTTAGTGTGTTGTTTCCTAGTACACACACAGGCACTTGGGGCAGATCAAATTCACACAACCATGTTTCTCAACTGGAGAGGGAAGCTCAGTAATCAAGGTAGCTCAATGTATTTAGCCGATAGCAAAGACTGCTTTCTTCATTATATCTCACTGTGATCTCTGAGCAAATGGCCCTCTTCATACATAAATTGCTACATTCAGAAAACGGGTTATTCAGAGAGGTAGTATATCTGGGGATAGGATTGGGTTGTTACTTTCTTTGGATGCAACCTTTGGACTGACCCAAGGTGCTTGTTTATTCTTGAATTTTGAATTTAAAATGTTACTGCTGAATTTTAAACCTGATTGCATTAGACATGTTAGTATCTCGTTGTTTTGATTTTGGCAGCTGACAACTGTTATATGCTACCATAGAATGTCATCTATCAAATACTGTTGTCAAATATCAAATATATGATCAATCAGAGACTATTCAGTGAATATTCACCTTCACTATTTGTAGAGGAAAATTAAGAGAAAATTTATTTCCTCTCTTGCTTTTATCCACTAACCATGTGCCCGTGTTATCCCTTGTCATGTTCATGATTCAAATAAGTCTTTCTGTTTGGCATTTCTCTTGTTCTTGTACCTTGTTCCATTGTCAATTTCCAATAAGAGCATTAATCTGGATTTTCCATGCCACAGAACATCGCTTCTTGATCCTAAAACTTTGCTTTCCCATTCATTTATGATAACTCAGGTGCTTGTTTCCTTTTAAGCCCTGTCTTTTGGATCATAAGTTGGCTCTGCACTGTTAATATGCAGGCAGCAAGATGTTTTGGAAAGGTCATTATTTCAACAACACTTGCTTATTTTCCTTGACTGAAAACCCCCCATAACATTCAATAAATATTGCTGCAGCATTAAACCATCTGAGCAATTACCAGAAAGTGGCATCAAGGAATAGCTTCACATTATAAATCCTAGTCATCATATGTGAAAGCCAGGGTGGTGTTAGAGTGTTGGGCGTACTGTAAATGGAGGACAATCTCATAAAGAAAGTCCTACTCAGCTGTGAAGCTTATTGGATGACCTTGGGTAGCTCATTCTCCTCTTAACTATTTCTTCAGGGCTCTTACTATAGGGCAGGGGTGGCCAAGCTTGCTTAACCTAAGAGCTATGTATGATAAACTTCAGATGTTTGAGAGCTGCAATATATATTTACTCACCATGAACAGTAAACGTATGTTTTAATCCAGTGGACTCTCGGTTTATATGTGGTAAATAATGATAAAGCTTTAATTATTAAAGAATGTATTTCAGGTTAAACAGCAATGTAACCAATCTACTGTAAAAAGGGAAAACAAATTTTACTTCAAGGCAAACAATCAGATCTTACATTTGTTTGCCTCAGAATCCTACGTTTTGCAAACCCTCTGGTTTGTTTCGTCAGGGAAATTGGTCCAGAGTCTTTCCAACACAGAAATATAAAGCTTTAATTTTTTTAAAATACATTCGCAAGTTGTCACGACGTGACCATATTTCAGAATTGAAGATTAACAAGTTGCCGGGCAAACTCCATCATTTAAAAAGATTTATTAGTTATTATAAGATGTTAAAAACAATTTTAACGTTTTGCCCCAATCATCCGAGGCATCCTTGGATCGGGGCGAAACGTAAAAATTGTTTTTAACATCTTATAATAACTAATAAATATTTTGAAATGACGGAGTTTGCCCGGCAACATGTTGATCTTCAATTATTATTATTATTATTATTATTATTATTATTATTATTATTATTATTATTAGCAATACTTATATACCGCTTTTCAACAAAAAGTTCACAAAGTGGTTTACAGACAAAATCAAATGATTAAATGGCTAAATTCTGTTTTAATTTTTTTGTTTACATCTTATATTAATTGTGATGCAAAAAGGAGCTCAGTCAACATATTTCTACCAGCCATACATTATATGTCAAAAAGCTGCATGTGGCTTGTGAGCCGTGGTTTGGCCACCCCTGTTATAGGGGGTCATGGAGGGATTGCACCCTTCAGGGAGATTCAGGGTCCCTTGCCTAGGTTTTCATGTTTTAAAAAAGAAAGTCTGTAGGCTTTTTTTTCTGCTCAGTTGCTTACCAAGAAGTAAGCCTGCTCCCACTTTCTACTGTGTTTTGTTTTGCCTTTTTCAACAGTATACTACTTGGTTCACTTGCTGAAGTGTTGTTGTTTTTTTGCCACCTTCCAATTTTGATATACGGTACTGTGATCTGTGTTGAGCCAGTTTGTCTCTGGGGAAGCAGGGATGGGGAGCAGTTTGTCTCTGGGGATGGACTTGCTTCATTGGAGGGGAGGAATTGGTCTAGATGGTCATTTGGACTCCTTCAGCTCTCTGTTCCTCTAATTGGGGGGTGTATTATAGGAGAAAAGCTTGCTTAAATATGACATGCTTATTTCTTTCTCTTTCTGGTTCAATGGCAGTGAATGCTCAAGACAATGAAGACCATGTTCCTCTACATTTCTGTTCTCGCTTTGGACATCATGAAATAGTCAAGTTCTTGCTCCAAAGTAATTTTGAAGTCCAGCCTCATGTGGTTAATATTTACGGAGATACCGCTCTGCACCTGTGAGTAATCAGCAATGCAGGACATTTCTTCTTAACCTGTATTGATTCACACTTACTCTTACTATTGAAAAACAAATGCTGATATTTTTCTCCCAGTGCTTGCTACAATGGAAAGTTTGAAGTTGTGCAAGAATTAATTCAGCTGTCTGGATCAGAAAGTCTCACTAAGGAGAATATATTCAGTGAGACTGCCTTTCACAGGTAAGCCATGTATGCGTCTGGGTCTTGCACTGGGAAACATAGAGGACTTAGCCTTGTTATCTCCTTGAAGCTCCAACCATGGAGTAAAAAGCCTATGGACACAAACATGTAGAAAAAAGTACGAGTCCCCAACATATGTGTCCTAGGTGGAAGAAGGATGTGTGGAGAGGGGATGCTTCTTTCTTCTCTTGTCCTTTTTCAACCCAAGATCTCCCTCCCCAAGTTGATTTTTCACACATGGAGGGAACAATAGTAGGTTTGTGTGCCTTCGGCAAATCTTTCTTCTCACAGGTGAAAATGTAGTCTGAAGAGGTAGATTGTGAGCTGAAATATGACTGGTGAAGGTAGAATTAGGCAGTCACTTCCTACCTGCCCTCTCCCCCCTCAAATACATTCTCCTCATGTGATTTGCTTTAATCTCATTTCCTCAGCTGTAAAATGAGAATATCAGAGTTTTATGCTATGGTGAGAATGTGAAAGATAATACTTGTAAAGCATTTTGCACCCTAAATGTGCTGTAGAAGTGGTAATTAATATGATAACATTTATTTTGATCTTTCAAACATCTGGGACGTACCGGTATTTCTTTTTGAAGTGTGCCAGCGATCATGTCTGTAATTGAGTTTCCTGACATCCTCCTTAATGACCAAGTTTGTCCACGAATTCTTTGCATTTCCAAAGGACTTTGTTACTCCCATCTGTTCCAGATCCATAATATGAGAATGCTAGCAATGAAGAAAAAAATATATCAGAATGTGCTGGCACAGTTGTCTGATTCTCATATAAGAGCCAAATGTTGATAGATACAAAAGTTCCAATCTACAAAAGATGGCAAAGTGTGACAAGATATGAATGTTCATAGGGATAGCCGTGGTAATTATTCCATCAAAACCAAAAAGGCAACACAAGTTGTGTAGCTCCTGAAAGACTATCTGATTTATTTCATGGAGTAGAGTCAATTCCATCTGATGAAGTAGACTCTAGTCCATGAAAATTTACGCTGAAGTAAATGTGTTAGTCTTCCAGGTGCTATGAAATTTAGGGTGCAATCCTATCCTACTTATGTCACCGTTGTAACCAGCGGTGCAGCGAAAACGGGAGGCCCCAGAATGGAAAGGGGATTCAAATCCCCTTTGAATTCCCCTTTTGGAGGGGATTTGAATCCCTTTTCCGTTCTGGGGCCTCCGGTTCGCACTGCGTCGCTGGTTACAATGGTGGCGTAAGTAGGATAGGATTGCGCCCTTAGCCTGTTACATGAAATTATAAACACCAGGTCCTCAATTGAACATTATACTCACAGTTCTCCTGGTTTCCCAATTCCTAATCTAATATCGTGTTGACACGCCTTGTATTGTGCCAATGTAAAACTATAATGTGGGCAAGATATTTCTATTATCCAAACAAGCTGGTAACTGTGGTCTCTACCCTGTAGAGGTAGAAATGCAGAGGTACTGTGGCTTGCTAGTATACTCTCGTTGATGTTGTAACTTTGGATGGCATTCACAGTTACAGGTTTATCTGAAGGGCATATAGGTACTTTCTGAGTGTGTAAGCACTTCGTATGATTGATCTTGATGTACAGCAAGTCCTCACTTCAAGTTGTTCCATTTAAAGTCATTTCACTTTATAGTCGATGGGAAAATGCCATAGGAACATTTACGTTTATCAATTAGCCTATGGTAAAATTGGTTTCATTATAAGTCGTTTCACTTAAGGTCGCAGTTTCCAAGAAGAACTTGAGTGAGAACTTGCTGTAATTCTTCCAAAAACCTATAAGGTAAGTAAGCATTATTATCTGCATATTGCAGCTGAGACTGAGAGGGAGTGGCTTGCTTAAGGCCACCTGGTGAGTTCATGGCACCAGTGAGATTTGAATTGTGTGAGTCCAGATTTGCAGCTCAGTCTCTTATCCACTAATCTACACCAGCTCATGTGTATATACTCGAACATCAGGCATGGTATAAGAACAGCCTCCAGATTCTTGGCATATCGGCATCTCTTCAAGATAGAAACATGCATAAATCTTTCTGCCATGGCAGTGTTACCTTGAGGAAGATCTTGCAAGAGCATTTCCACAAGTAACAGCCTTGATTTTAGATGTGGCTCTTCTCTTATTATGATATGAGAATACAGTAGAAATATACACACAGAAGCTCTATATGCATTTCTTTGCTAGTTTGTTTTTAAACATGTATAACCCACGTTTTCATCAAAAGCTTTAAAAGAACAATAGAAAGAATGACTTCTGGACTGTATTAAAAACAGTGCAACACCCCCCCCCCACCCCACACACACAGCATTTCAGCGTTCAGAGAAACTTTCTGAAATAAGTCTATTTAGTGCAAGCCTATGCATGTCTACTTTGAAGTAAGTCCAATTTTTTCCAATGGGACTAACTCCCAGGTGAGTGTAGGATTACAGCCTTACGCCTCAATTCTATCCGATAGGGTCTGCAGGAGGAACGCATTTTCCACAGGCGGAAGTGCCAGGATCTGGTGCATATTGTGCAACAATGTGCGCAATGTCACACTCGCTGATGCTGCGAGCACAGGGACTTTTCCCACACCAGGAGCGGGGATGCCATCAAGTGGAGCACTCAAATGCTACCTTTGATGACACATTTCTCAGAAAACCTGAGCTGAGAAGAAGCTCCTGGCTCAACAGGAAGCAAACTGTGAAATTTGCTTAGGGGCATAGTTTTGATACAGGTGGATGATGGGCAGGGGAGAGAGTGTAAATGGATGAATAGATGGAGAGGGGAAGGGAGGGGGTGGGGGTGGGGGTTGAAGAGGAGAAGGTAAGACTGGATCATGTCCCCAAGAGAAAGTAGGAGGGGTTTCATTTCAGGAATGAAGGACACCGGGAGACACAGGCAGTGGAAGTAAATGGGACTTACGTCTGAGTAAACAACCATAGAATTGCATTCTAATATACTTTCTAAAAAGTTATTCCTCCTTTCATCTTTTTATACATTTGGAACAAAATATACTTCATTTAAATACATCGCTAGATAAGTTTCAAAGTAAAAATAAATGGCAGAAGAAGAAAACAGTCTAATAAGAATATTTACGTTGATTTTTGTTATTGTGTAGTCTTAGTGGGGCATGACTGTGGGGGAGTAGTGATGAACTCCTACACTTAAAAAGTACCATATATATAGGTGCCAAACTTTTTTGCTCTGCTAGGTCACTTTTATGAAATTATGGTGTTTGTTAATTATTGGATAGGCATAATAAATCTTAGGTGTGATTTTTTTTTAATCTTGAACTTTATGCAGTGCATGCACTTATGGCAAGAATATAGAATTGGTGAAATTTCTTCTTGATCAGAACGTGCTGAGCATCAATCACCAAGGAAGAGATGGGCATACAGGTAAAAGTATGAGAATGCATTGATAGATCCAGTGACCAATTGGTCGAATTATTTGTGTGTGAATGTGTCCATATGTGTGTGAGAGAGAGACAGAGAGAAGAATGCCAAAAAAAAAAATCAAAACATGAAAAATTCAGAAGAAGCCAATTTGAGAAAATTGGATGCACACATCCTAATTTAATTAGGTATGGACATGGCATCCTCATTGAAAAGTTTCACATAACATTGGTTGAAAATAGGATTCTCTTCCCATGTCTAAACTGCTTGCCACTTGATTTGATTAGACTTTTAGCAAGTCTAACTTCTATAAGATAAACATAGGCAGCTGCAAGCTTGCTTATTCATTTATTTAAATGATTGGTATCCCAGCTTTCTATCTGAATAAATAGAGCACGCCAGGCGGTGTACAGAGTAAAAAAAAAAAAAAGGAAAATGCAAAAAATAGGAACAAAATAAAAAGTGCAATAATCATAAAACAATCATAAAGAGTAGTGCAATAAAAAGCCTTAAAACAACATTTGGAATACAATGGCAAAACCCAAAGGCAACTAACTCACAGCGCAATCCAATCCACTTTATGCCACCGGCTGAGCTCTGCTCAATCCTATCCAATTTATGCCACCGGTGTAACCAGCGGTGCAGCGAGAACGGGAGGCCCCAGAACAGAAAGGGGATTCAAATCCCCTTTGAATTCCCCTTTTGGACGGGATTTGAATCCCCTTTCCGTTCTGGGGCCTCCCGTTCTCGCTGCACCGCTGGTTACACTGATGGCATAAGTTGGATAGGATTGAGGTGACATAAGTTGGATAGGATTGCACTGCCATAAGGGAAGGCCAGGCAGAAAAGTCTTCAAGTCTCACTGGAAGGCTGACAGATCAGGTAGGTGGCAGTTGTTAATCTTCGTGGGAGTTCCATAATAAAGGTGACTGTCATGAACTGTTGGTTCATGTGAGGTTCTTTCCCCCCCTTGTTTGTAACAGTTTCAGAAGACCTTAGTAGGACTCCTCGTGTGTAAAATGTTAGAGGTAGATGAGTAATCTAAATTGGAGAGAGAATGCTGCTAATTGGAAACAGGAGTCCTCGTTATAAGAAGGATAAATTCCTCAAGGGAAGTAAAACCGATCCTAATCCTGGACTTTATAGGACTTTAAAGGTAAAACCCACCCCCTTGAAATGGGCTCAGAAACAGATAGGTAGCCGCAGGAGCAGCAGGCAGGCTTATGGCGCAATCCAGTGTATCTAACCACCAGGGAAGCATGCTCTCTCCTGGTGCTGGGTGCCATAAACGCGCCGTAAAGCGCATTTACATCACCCGGAGAGTGATCACAATTGGCAACCGAGTTTTCTTCCTTGAGGAACCAGACAGAGAAGATCTCGGAATAGCTCTGCGGGACAATAACAGCAGAGAAAAAAGCTGCTGTCATCACTGCTATGGAATTGGCTCTAGCATGAGCTTTAACCTGTGTTCTGTTGAACTCATTGTGAGTTTAGCCTCTTCATTCCATCTAACTCCTCAGAAATCCAGGGAGCTGCTTTGGCTTTGCAACAATGCAGAAGTTGCTTGGAATGATTTGATTCACTGTGCTGGTCATTTCCTCATTCCAGAGGTCGACCTGGGCTTTACATGAGTCACCAGCCCTAGTAGCAGGAAAATCCCCCAGAGCCCTTAGGAAACTCTCTAGGTCCATCAGGCTCTGGGAATGGACCATTCAAATTGGTTCCCTGCCCTTGTGGGACCACGATCAACCTAAACCCTACCAGGATCTGCCCATGTCAAAGGAATGATCTTAATCTCCTCCACATCCAGATCAATATCCATTTTCCCAGCAATAAACACCAGTTCCTATGTGCTATACAAGAAGTCAGACTTGGTATTTGGAGAAATTCTTGAGTATGGGGTTCAAGCTTATCTTTGCAACATTCATCCCAGTCCCTTTCTAAGGAACTGTAGAAATGAAACAAAAACTACCTTGGGTGTGAAATGTTGCCCCTGGACCACTTGGCCATTCCTAGCCTGTAGCATCGCCACACAGGATGTACAGCGAACATCTAAAATGAGACTTTCTCCATTTTTGACTAAGGGAACTGCCAGGAGAATGCTCACATTGTCAGTACCTTATAAATGTGGAAACTTTTCCAAGTAGCTGAAAGAGCCAATACAAAATTCATAAATGACTTTCACGTTCTCCTTCCACACTCCTAGTGTAAATGCCTGAAGGAGAACCTGCACATCTCCCCTGTGGGGAACTGCATCAGCTTGAGCTACACCTAGATCTTATGCATCTTACATGGTCCATGGTCCAAGTGCTTCTTGGCACTTTCTGTTACATATAAAACTGGGTTTGTTTGTTGCAGATTGTATATGTGGTATCACAAGGCTGATGAGATGGGCTACCACAGAACACTGTTTTCTTAGAGATAGAGTAATTTGTTTTATAAGAAATTCCTTTTTCAAGGAAATCAATATATGAGTTTTATAGTTCTACAACAAGCCCTATTACATTGTTATAAAAATATTGCTTACGGCAATGCTTGTTTCCCTCCCCCTTCTCTTCCCTGCACACCTTCCCTGCTTATCTTTCTAGGGCTGCATTCTGCTTGCTATCATGGTCATATCCGTCTTGTCCAGTTTTTACTGGACAATGGAGCTGATATGAATCTGGTTGCTTGTGATCCCAGCAGATCTAGTGGTGAAAAAGATGAACAGACTTGTTTGATGTGGGCCTATGAGAAAGGTATTGCACTCTTGGCTTTACAGTTTCTACATGAAAAACAGAGCATTATAGATCATAGAGGAGAACCACATAAGGAAAACAATTCAGCTCAGTCCAGGCACGCTGACAATTTCTGTCATTGTGGTGTCAGCTTCTGACACTGAGAAAACAAGAAATACTAAGCTTGGAATTTATGTTCTCAGAAATGTTGTTGCCATGAGAAAACAAAGCGTTAATTCTGTACAAATTCAGCTGCAAGCGTCCTCAGCTCCAATGAAATAAAAATCTTTAAAATGCATCACTGTCAGCGCAATCCTGTGCATGCCTACTCAGAAGTAAGTCCCATTGTGTCCAATGGGACTTACTCCCAGGAAAGTGTGTATAGGATTGTAGCCAGAGTACTTCAGCTCAGAATAGGGAGTTTCTACCTGTAAAGTATAGACAAGGCTTTAAGACGAAGTTTCTTTTTTATTTTCCTGTTATCGCTAAACAAGGTATCACAGACAACATTAGGATGCAGCTATCCATGAAGTCCATTAGGAAGTCAGGGACTGCTATTGATTTTGTGTGGAAGGAAACTCTGGTTCTCCTATGATGGGCAGCAGCATAAAATCCCTTTAAAGATAGATAGTTATCCTTGATTTCCTGCAGAAATTCTTCAAAGAAACGATATATCTGTGTCATTTCTGCTATGCTGTGCTGTATTTTAGACATTTCACAGATCTGCCCTGGCAACAGCTCAGATTCAGGTTCTGCTTCTCTTTCCCCTCCAAACATAACTAGAAAACTGTTGATTCTTGGATTCTCTTTCCTTTGTGCTCAACTGTAGCTGAGCCAGGATGTATTTTTACATGAAAATGTTCATGAACCTACTCAATCTCCACTCATTCTCTGCAGTCATCATATACAACTATCCTTAAGAAAGCAATTGGTAGGATATTCCTTTCCTAAAACCCTGAATGAAATTCTAAAATGTAATCCGATGTCATTTGCAGAATGAACCAGGATTTAAAAATAAAAATAAAACTGTAAACTCGACAGAATATAACCGAATTGTATAAAAGTATTGGATAACTCTGTGTTTTCAGATATGGATTGTTAACGGCTTTTATCTGTCGATAGGCTCAGATTTTCCAGATTGTGATTATTCACATTGTATCTTGGGGGGGGGGGGATTTTGAGGCAAACACTGCCTCTCATTAGTACTGATGAGACTGTAATCTTGGCTTTGAACAAGGATTGAATGCTCACTAAGTCAGGGGAGAGATTTTCAGAGAGTTCAAGGTTGTACGTTAGGGTTATCGTTGCCCATCACAGACACATTTCACTCCATTCATAGGTTTTTGTAGTGCTGCTAAAAGCAATACAATTTGATAGTCTGTGATGTATCACAGCACTTGACAAGTCCCATCTTTAACTGCTATCTGCTGGCACAACGAGATTCAGGGTTAAGTTATGAAAAACTCTGTGCCACTCAGTTATTGTTGTTGTTTGCTTATTATTCACTTATAATACCTACTGTATTTCAGGACATGATGCTATTGTCACACTTCTGAAGCACTACAAAAGACCTCAGGATGAATCCCCTTGTAATGAATACTCCCAACCTGGAGGAGGTACAGTATTGTCAAGAATATGATCTAATAGAAAATGTGTCCAACAGACTAGGGGCACAATCCTATACTTACCTGTCGTCGTTCCTCTTCTTGTGATGATGCTGACTACCGTAGAGCAGTCAGAATCACTCACAAAAGTCGCTGTGACAGTGCGCCACTTGGCGCGCTGCCTGCAGTGTTAACAGGAAGGCTTGTGCCCTCCCACCTGCTCCAATGGATCTCCTATGCTTGCTGGAGGTCGGAGGTACGATGTCAGGGGAGAGCAGGGTGGGGACGAAATGGGGCAAGGAGGGGGCATAATGGGGGTGAGGAGGCTGCGGGAGAGGTGGATCCGTCGCAAAAGGCTCGTGATGGATCTTATTGTGTCCAGCAACCTCCCCGCACTTTTTTTCTCCTCGGACTTGTGCTAGCAAAATCGCTAGCACAGGTCCACAGAGACCCAATGCGGGTTGGGAAGCTTATACAGGGGTAAGGGAATCTAAAATCCCCTCTCCCTGCTGAAGCCTCCCAGCCTGCCACCCCCAGGTTGCAGCGGTTGCCATTTTGGCACCGCTGCAATGATGGGGGGGGGGATGGATAAGATTGGGCTGTAGGGCTGCAATCCTAAACACACTTACCTGGGAGTAAGACCCATTGAACACAATGGAACTTATTTCTGAGTAGACATGCATAGGGTTGAGCAGTAGATGGGTTATAGGTCAGAGCCGATGCCAAGACAATAAATGTGCATTGTGTTAAACAAAATGTCATTATTTTTGCATTTTTGAGTTCTTTTAAGAATTCTTTATCTTAAAACACTGTTGTCAGTCTGTGATACAGGCTAGAAAGAAAGACGTGTTAAGAAACACAGATCTTTTCCTGCCTGTTTGACATATCATTTAGGCATTCTTTTTGTGTTGTCTTCCTTTAATGTATTTTTGATTACCGGTACTTGCACATTACAGCTACGGTCCTAAACCTGTTATTTGAGGCTAGTTTTATTGAAACCAATGATATACTGTATATGTTCAAATAAAGGTACTTAGGATTTGTATGTGAATATATACACCCAATTCTATTTTTTTAAAAAAATATTTACAGATCAGTCCTATGCATGTTTACTAATGGCCAAATCCTATCCAACTTTCCACTGCCGATGCAGCTGCAATCCAGCCCTGAGGTAAGGGAACAAATGTTCTGTTACCTTGAGGAGGCCTCCGTGACTGCCCCCACACTACAGGATGCAGTGCATGCCCCGTTGGCACGGCTGCATCAGTGCTGGAAAGTTGGATAGGATTGGGCCTTGAGTACGTTGAGTTCTATGGGACTTACTCCCTGGAAAGTGTGTATACACTTACTTGGGAGTAAGCCCCCATAATGGGACTTACTTCTGAGTAGGCATACATAGAATTGGGCTGTTAGTTTCTTAATTTCAAGGTTGTTTTGTTGTTGTTGTTGCTAACCTATTGCTTGACTGGCAAATGAAAAAATGGTATGAAGAATATTTGCCAGTTTGAATTGGAGGGGAGATTTCCAATAAATTGTTCACAGTAAACCATCTAGAACTACTACTGCATAAAGCAAATAGACTTCTGTGTAACAAAAGGCAGAAGATTAATTTTATTAAGTAAATGCACAATCCAGAAACATTATTGGATCAAAGCCTTGTTCTTGGGAAATCTGTCGGCATTTTTCACTAATTTCAACACAGCAAAGCAAAGGTACACTTTGAGAGGTTGGAATGCCCTTTCCCCTGGGTTTCATACCATGTGATAGATCCTCAAGCGTACCTATATCTTTGAACTCATGGCCAGACCAAGTGTGTGGTACATCCGTGGGAAATCACGTCTGTGGGTCATATCCATGAGCATTGACCCACATGGGATTTACAACCACATATTCACTCTAATCCAAGGGTTCATTGTGGAAAAAGCTGTGCTAGTCCCTCCTTCAGCACTGTCCATCATCTTTGTTCTCACCTTCTCTGAAGTCTCAAAACCCACGGACAACCACGTGAGTTTCCAAAGGTACTTGACTTATTCTATGGGGAAAAACTCACAAATCTAAACATGCATTACATCTATGGGAAATATTGTTTGTTTGTTTATTATTTATTGGATTTATATCTTAGTTTTCCCCCTGGGGGGGACGTACCCAAAACAGCTTACAACAATAAATACAAATCATAAAATACGATTAATACGTATAAATCATAAAAACAGTAAATATATAATATAAAAACTCTTTAAAAACATTAATACAATCTAAAAAAAACAGAGCGCGGTATAAAAACAGCAATAAAAAGCTCTTATAAGAAATACCAATGTCCATGTGGGTTTTTGCATATTTCTTCTGATCTTCAGAAAAGGGCAGAAGCTGAAGTTGGTGCACAAGCTGAAGCTTGACAAAAGCAATCCAAACTTTGTATTTCCTGTATATACCGTATTTATCGGCGTATAAAACGCACCGGCATATAAGACGCACCTTCCTTTTGGCCCAGGGTTTCAAGAAAAAAATATTTAAAGCATTTTTGGGCCACTTACTGCTTGGCTGCTTAATTAGCTAATTTACATAAATTGTACAAAAATACCAGGATCTCTTTTAAGACACACAGCAATAAGACACATGTACAAAATGCACCAGAACATAAATCCCAAGTACAAAAAAAAAAAACCCAGACTCAACTCTTTTTCCCCCAACCCACCCATGCACAGTTTCCAAAGTAAACATAAATCCCAAATACAAAACCCCCAGACTCAACTCTTTTCCCCCACCTCACCTATGCAGTTTCCAAAGCCTCCCAACTAGGCCCAGTTCAGAAGCTTACCAAGCTGCATTCACTCAGCATCGAGGAGAGCTGGGAAGACTAGGCCCTCTGCAGCTCAGCTGAACTGAGCACAGCGCCCTCTGCTGGCTGCTGAGAAGCTCAACTCATGCACGTGCATAAATTAAACCCGACAAACAGCTGTAGATCGGATAGATTACTTAGGGAAGGAAGCACAAGGGAGCTCTCCGGCTCCGGAAAAACGCGGAAGCCCGAAAATGCTTTAAAACGGGCAAGGGGGGGGGGAAAGGGATTTTTTAGTATTGGCGTATAAAACGCACCCTACTATTTTGGGTCACAAATGTAGACAAAAAAGTGTGTCTTATACGCCAATAAATACAGTACATACCAGCTTGTAAAGTGCATAAATTTATAAACTCTAAAGCTGTCACAACTATGAAATCTATGAAGTCTCCTTAGCTTTAATTTTAAGCTACATGAAATCTCCACAAATCTTCCACATTAAATTTAATGAAGCTTGATCAGGCTTACCAGATCGTCGCCGGGACGGGAGCGGTCTACCCTTAAGGGGGCGGGGCGTGCGGGAGCAGAACGCAACGCGTTCTGGCCCCCCACACCCCGCCCCCTTAAGGGTAGACCGCTCCCGTCCCGGCGACGATCTGGTAAGCCTGAGCTTGATCAAATCAACCCACCTACAACACTGATATTCTTTTTCAAAACCCAAGTTTATAATCATTCTAGGATTTTAGTTGTTAGTTAAAAAAAATGTTACATTTTGTCTTGAATATCTATAAGCGTCACTCTTTTCTTCTTTTGATTTCAGATGGGTCTTATGTGTCTGTTCCATCCCCTCTAGGGAAGATTAAAAGCATGACAAAAGGTATTCTTAATGACTAAAGAAGCCTGTGTTTTGTATCTCTTTACAATGTTATTACAGCTGGACCAAATTCTTGCAAAATCAATTTAAGTCTCAGATATTTAAGCTTCTTCTCATCACAAAGTGTTTCACAGATATTTCTAAATTGGTGGGCGAATAGGTATCCTAATATGTTGCCGTTTTGGATGTAACCATTCATATGAAGTCTTATCCTCAAGCAAGGGTTGCCAACCTTTTTCTGTCAAGACTTCAGTGCTTAACAGCTTTCCTGCTATGAAGGCATTTCAGAGGTAAAGCTGTTCCCCACATTTTATCTCCTGGAATGGTTCCCAGAAGAAGTTTCACCTGCCAAATATCTGCCTGCCAGGTATCTCTTAAGGCACATGAGCTTTGCCAGAAAAATAGTTGGCAACTCTAGACTGCACTTATGGCAATATTCAGAATTGGCAATACCACCTGTCTACTTCAGCCAGGTCTAGTTTCAACAATAAACAAGAACAGTACAATAAGCGAGGTAGATGAATATTTGGAATGAGGGGGAATGTACATTGGAGGTCAAAACAAGTAGCAACTTCTGACACACACAGTTTAAGTCCTTGCTTATCATTTATCATCCTGCAAATAGTGACTCTCTTAAGCTTTTGCCTTGTTGCTATCTTTTATTTAGAAAATTCAGGATTTATGATCGAGGACTTTTCTTAAAAACAGCTGGTTGTTAACTATGTTGTAGCTAAATACTTTGCATGTTTACCCAGATATAAGCGCTAATGTGTTCAGTGCGGTTTACTTTCAAATATGTATGCATTGAATTTCAGCCTTCGTTTAAATTGAGTAAAAACTGCAACAGGCTTTTTATTCACCAAAGAGAACATTGTGTATTATTATAATTAGAGTTATTGTAGTATGAAGGTACTTTCATACTTCCTGCAACCATACAAGGTGAATTGAGGCATGCATGCAAGATGACATAGAAAGGAACGGGGGTGGCTTGTTTTCTTGTTAAAAATGAAATGTGATGATAGGAATACAAAAGTAAGTACTATCAGATTTGAATCAACCATGTACCTTCACTAAAAATAAAGAGTTTGTTACAAAAATTAATTGTGTGTTTGAGGCATAATAACTACCGGTAAGTAAGTTGCATATTGATGGCTCTTCTGACACTCTTCCTTTATGAATTTTCTTCTCAAATAGTAGCTGTGAGAGCATCAAGAGTGTCTATCCTACCCATGTAATCAGAAAGCATATTCAAATGTTCTGTTAAGAAATGTTTTGATAAACCTGTTAGAGCAGATCAACAAGTTAGTCTACGAATTCAGTTGCATATCAAATCCAATTCCCATTGAACAGTAGATTGGAACGGCAATAAAAACACAGCCACGCTAGCCACTGTTAGAGAGATGGGAGAGGGAACTAATTCCTTGTATAAAGGATTTTCTGCAACCATTACCTTGATCCAGATAGAATATGCATATGGAATGGTGTTCTTTAGTGATAAGCTTTTAAAGCCAAAAAGCTCTAAGGCAGTCAGAGAATGTTGCAAATTGTATTTATTTTGGGTGTTTATTGTTGTGTAATGAAATAACCAAGTACCAGTCAAGCAACTTTTAGTAGAAAATTCAGCCATTAATCTGTAATTTTTCTTTGTTTATATTTGGTGATTTTATACAAAGTGAGACAGAGAGATTGCATTTTGCAATTTTTTTCCTTTTACAGAAAAGGCAGATGTTCTCCTCCTCCGTGCTGGTTTGCCATCCCATTTCCACCTCCAGCTTTCAGAAATTGAGTTCCATGAAATTATTGGCTCAGGTAAAAGGTAGTGTAAAATGTATTCATTTTTAAACAAGAAGTTTTTACATGTTGCTCTGTGCTTATCTAATTTAATTTAATTTAGGATCATTTGGAAAAGTATATAAAGGAAGATGCAGAAATAAAATCGTGGCGATCAAACGGTAAGCATTATCAGAATTTTCTATTTTTTAAACAATCAAATTTGTGAGGTTACTTTTGATGTGTGTTTTTTTTTCTTATGCCACTTACTAGTTACCGAGCCAACACCTACTGCTCCAAATCAGACGTTGACATGTTTTGCCGTGAAGTTTCTATCCTGTGCCGACTCAATCACCCTTGTGTCATTCAGTTTGTTGGTGCTTGCCTAGATGACCCAAGTCAATTTGCCATAGTCACACAATACATATCTGGAGGATCTCTCTTTTCACTGCTGCATGAACAGAAAAGGTAAATCGACTTGCAACTATGGATTAACAAAAAAGGTAAAGGTGACCCCTGACAATTAAGTCCAGTCGTGTCCGACTCTAGGGTGTGGTGCTCATCCCCATTTCAAAGCCGAAGAGCCAGCGTTGTCCGAAGACGCCTCCGTGGTCATGTGGCCGGCATGACTCTCCTTGCCGCAGCGCGTAGCATGCTGCTGGAACACGGAGCGCTGTTTAACCTTCCCGCAAGCGGTACCTATTTATCTACTTGCATTAACATGGTCTGGAACTGCTAGGTTGGCAGGAGCTGGCCAAGCACCGAGAGCTCACCCCATCGCGGATTCGAACTGCCGACCTTTCGATCGACAGCTCATGGTTCAGCGGTTTAACCCACTGTGCCACCAGCTGGCTTGCAACTATGGATTACCCTTGGATAAATCATTCAAAGTTTCAGGACTGTGTTTGCAAAGATATGCTCATGGAGAAAGACCAACTAGCGAAATGGTCCAAATCCTGGGTTTGCTCTCACAATATTGCTGCAAAGCAGTGTTGTTCCAGTCAGATGTGTTTGTTAAAAGCATTGAGAGCATGACATTTTCACTCGGTGCCATTCACATATATTACCAGTGCCCCTGGGTATGTTGATCAGGTTGCAGGGTCCCTTGGATTCAGGCTGAAAATATAGTTTCCAGAAAATGAGGACACAAACAAGCATTTCCCCCTCTGATGTGATAATCTTCTCCCCATCCCAAGCATTGTTTGAAAAGTGGTTGACACAAAGGTTTAATTAATCTCTTAATTAAAGAGATTAAAAAATCTGTACATTTTTTAATCTGGTCAGAAAAAATAGGGCTAATCCTGCCATATTAATGTGGATTGCCCTATTGTAGTAGTCATGGTATAAGGGTTTTTATGATACAAGTGAAGGTAAATCATGAAGGACATTTCTTTGAGGAAATATTCTGTGAGGTTACCCAGTTCTCCATATTTACCTTCTCAGTTCTTTTCAGTTCTCCTCACCACAAAAAAGGAGGTGGGGCAGGGATGGGCACAGTTGAGGCTTGTGAGATCTACCTTGTTTGTATTAGATTCCAGATATCTACCAACTAGAACCAGGTGCAAAATGGGGCAGCAGGGTGCCTCCAAGCACATGCTCAAACCAAAACTGAGTTTTATTCATTTCAGCAGCCTCATTGCGGGAGAGGAGAGCTTTTGTTGTCTCTATTGTTAAACAATTAGGAGTCAGAAATCCTTACTGCTCTACTGTAAAACAACAAGCGTTCTATCAGCAGAGTCTGATCTATCTTGTCCCAACCCCTGGTATATAGTATGACTGGAGGTTATATGGAGTTGATTATGCAGATAATGCTGGTGGCGGGGCGTCTGCCCCGCTGGCCATTTTTGCCTCTGCCCCAGGCACGAGGCGAGGCTGCAGGCTGAACTCCTCCCATTGGAGGAGGCGAGCAAGGGGCGGCGCCGGCCAAGCGCATCATCCCGCTTGCGCTCCCCGCTCCCTCAGTGCGGAGCGGAGAGCTGAAGCAGGAGGACGTGTTGACGCGAGGAGCGGCTGGAGGCCTGACTTGGCGACGGTTGCTCCTTTCGCCGACAGGCCCCCTGCGGCTCGCAATTGCCGGAGTGCTCGGCTCGGGAGCGTCGGAGCCGCCC
Source organism: Plestiodon gilberti rubricaudatus (assembly GCA_026170595.1). Lineage (NCBI taxonomy): Eukaryota > Metazoa > Chordata > Lepidosauria > Squamata > Scincidae > Plestiodon > Plestiodon gilberti. Next base: position 140,277,168 of record JANXHW010000004.1, on the reverse strand, counting down.
GCGCTTGCTGCGAGGCCCTCGGCCACCTCGTTGCTGCGGTGTGTTTTTTCTGGGGGCATTTCTTCTTCGCCAAGGAGCGGTTGGGAGCGCGTGCGGCCGCCGCTCATTCTTCAAGGCCCTTCAAGGCCCTCGGCCACCTCATTCTTCCCGCGCAGTGGGACGCCAAGGACGCGAGCAGACTCTCGTTGGACCTGATCGTCGTGGGACCTCCAGGAGCCTTTTTCCTCCCTCTTGGGGAGTTGGCTTGCTGGCTACATTTATCCTTTGGTTGAATTTGAGCACACACTTCTTCGACATGCCCAAGAAGCCACAAAAATCAGGGGGTAAAGCCACCAAACGTCCAGCCCCCCCGGCCAGGGCGGCCCCGGCCTCATCTGAGGATGAGGATGACTCCAGGGAGGTCCGCGCGTTGATTGTATGCGTAGAGGCGTTAGAACGGGAGAAAGCCTTGAGGGAGGCTGGGCTGGGGGATGGGGGTGAGGCGTCCCAGGGTACCCCCACGACTCGCCAATTTACCCGGCCGGGTAGGGGCACCCGATTGAAGCAGCTATTTTCCAGATTGGATGCCCTCGAAGGCAAACAAGATAAGGCCACTCCCAAGGACCCTGCGGGTCCCAGTAAGGATGGGGGGAACAGGTAGCCGCAAGTGAGGCACCCCCCCCAACGGGCGTGGGTGCTGAAGGTGAGTTGACTGGCTTGCAGGATGGTTTAGTCAGTGTCTGGGGAGACAAAGGAGACCGCGGTGAGGGGGTTAGACCCGGGCACCAGTATTGGCAGTACTGGCACGGGTGGGGCGTTCCCCCCCGGGGGGATCCCACCCTTGGGGGTCCCGCAGGCGGGTGGTGCATGGCCTTCGGCCCCGGCTATTTATCCTGGGGGCCAGGCCCTGCTCCCTGCAGTTGCTTCCCCCTGGCAGGTTTCCGGGTTCTCACCGGTGGATGGGTCTGCTTATGGGATGGCGCCGCTTGGGTCGTGGGGCGGCCGAGCAGCCGCGTTCGTCTTATGGCGACCTGGCGCTGCCCCTTGGGGGACATCTTGCTTTGAGCGTGAAGGAAAAAATATGGAGGGGCGAATTTGTCGGCATATTTAGTCTCCTTCAATCTGAGCCTGAGCCGGTTCCGCGAGTAGGCGAGCCGGCGAGCCGGCGCGGGATCAGGAGTTGATGCGCATGCGCAAAGTGGACAAGAACTGGACAAATTGGTTAAACGGGTTCTTGGTGTACTTTGCGGTTGTGCTCCAGGCTCATCCGGCCAGGGCGTCTGCTCTGGTGAAATATATCAATATAATACACAAAGCGTATAGGGATTACGCGGGTCCGGCTTGGCTGGCTTATGACGAACATTTTCGTCTAAGATCGGCCCACGACCCAGCGCTGGACTGGCGAGTTCCACAATGGGAACTCTGGGTCCAATTGGTAGTCCCCTCTCGTCCCGTTTTTGGAGATCGGGCCGACAGCGGGCACCTGATTGCCCGCAATTCGCCTGCCCAGGTAAAAGGGGGCGGGGGCACGCCTGGGGTTCAACCCCCCAGGATGTGTTACGAATTTAACTCCACCAGTAAGTGTGGAAAGACAGGCTGCGCCTTCGTGCACGCCAGCAGCTTATGCGGAGGTAAACACTCCGTATCAGCGTATCAGAAACTCGGGTGGTTCAAACAAGGTTCCAAGACCCAAGGGGGGCCAGGGAAGCGGGGTGGTGGTCCCCCGTCTGGGCCTCCGGCTAACAAAGGGCCCCTCCCCGATTAGGTTGGCGCCACTAGAAGCATGGTTACGTGGTTACCCACGGCGCGACGACGCACATTACTTGCTGTTGGGGTTTAAGTTTGGGTTCCGTATTCCTGCACCACCCCCTCCTGCCCCGGTTATGTCCGAGAACCTTCGTTCTGTGCGGGGACTGGAGGATGTGGTGCGGAGGAAGTTGCAGAAGGAAGTTGATTTGTGGAGAGTGGCGGGACCGTTCAGCGACCCCCCTTTTCCCAATTTAGTAGTTTCCCCTTTGGGCATTGTGCCTAAGAAGTCGGTGGGAGAATTTCGGCTCATTCATCACCTATCGTTCCCCGCTGGTGCCTCTGTCAATGACGGCATACCTGTGCACAGTGCGGTATACGTCCTTTGACGAGGCGGTATCAGTCGTGTGGGCGCAGGGGCGCGGGGCCCTTATGGCCAAAGCAGATGTTGAATCGGCTTTCCGTCTGCTCCCCGTCCACCCGCTCGTCTTTCCCTTGTTGGGTATGCACTTCGAAGGGGCTTTTTATGTTGACCGGGCACTTCCGATGGGCTGTGCCGTATCCTGTTCTGCTTTTGAAAAATTTTCCACCTTTTTACATTGGGCGGTACAGGTTAGGTCAGGTTGGGGGTCCATCGTACATTATTTGGACGATTTCCTCTTTGTGGGGGAGGCGGGATCCGACCGATGCCGTCTCCTCCTCAAGACGTTTTCCGGGGTATGCGCTGAGCTGGGGGTCCCCTTGGCGCAGGGTAAGACTGAGGGCCCCACTGCTCGCCTTACGTTCCTGGGGATTGAGCTCGATACTAGGTCTGCCTCCAGCAGGTTGCCGGCGGACAAATTGGCCCATTTGGTTTCCCTTCTTATTGAAGCAGTGCAGGCCCAGAAGCTCTCTTTGCGCCAACCCCAGGTACTAATTGGCCATCTCAATTTTGCTTGCAGAGTGGTGGCTCCGGGGCGGGCCTTTGTCCGTCGACTGTGCGAGGCGACCGTGGGATTGCAGCGGCCTCATCACAGGGTTAGAGTCACGGCGGCCATGAGAAGCGACTTGGAGATGTGGCTCACGTTTCTCCAACGGTTTAACGGCGTCTCCTTCCGGAGGGCTGAACGGCTGTTGGAGGCTGAGCTGCAGATCCATTCGGACGCCCCTGGTGGCGCAGGGTTTGGCTTGTTTTGCAGGGGTCGTTGGTGCGCCGCTCCGTGGCCACCCGACTGGGCCGAGCGCGGTCTCACTAGGGACCTGACCTTCCTTGAAATGTTTCCATTGGTGGCGGCGGTTCACATTTGGGGTGAGTGGTTGGCGAATTCGACGGTCCGTTTTTGGTGTGACAACCAGGCGGTGGTCGGCATCGTCAACCGGCAGACGTCCAAGTCACCCAGGGTGATGCAGTTGGTCAGGGCGTTCGTCCTGCAGCGTTTGAAGTTGAACGTCCTGTTTATAGCAAAGCACGTGCCAGGGGTTCTAAACAACATAGCCGACGCTCTTTCTCGCTTTCAGGAGGAGCATTTCCGGCACCTTGCACCTGCTGCCCACCGCAATCCCGATCAAATGCCCCCGTGGCTCTGGAGCCTTGGCTCCACAGAGCACAGGGGGCCATTTGGTCCTCGCTAGCTACCTTGTCAAACTCGTCAAACTTTCCACTCATCAAAGCTATCTTGCGAAGGCGAGTGCTTTTTAAATTTTTCGGGGGGCGGTTGGGCTCCCCTTCGCATGGCCTGTCCCTGCTGAACATGTCATGCGTTTCCTGCTCCACTTACATGATGAGGGACTGACACCCAGGTCCATCGCTGTTTACCTGGCCGCTATAGCTTTCAACGCCAAGGCCAGGGGCTTTGAGGATCCCACCCTTGATTTCCGGGTAAGGAGGATGCTGGAGGGATTTTGTAGGGCGCAGCCTGCCCGGGGGGACGCCAGGAAGCCGATCACAACTAACATGTTACACGGCTTCTGCTTGGCCTTCCACGCCCTTTGTTTTTCGGCGCGGGAGGCTGTTTTGTTCAAAGCAGCATGCCTCACGTTGTTTTTCGGGGCATTTTGCCCCAGTGAGGTGTTGGCTGGATCGGCTGCTATGTCGGATCCTCGGGTACTCCAGTTCCGGGACGTAAGTAAAGAGGGGGAGCAGGTAGTTCTGGTTTTACGTATGTCCAAAACCGATCAATTGGGGAGGGGCCAAAGGGTTGTGCTTAAGAGAGCTAGGAACCCAGTGATTTGCCCTGTGCGGGCCCTTGAGGAATTCCTTCGCGGAAGACCCCAAACGCCCGGGCCGCTGTTCTTGCACGGCGACGGTACGGCACTGACCATTTTTCAGTTTCGGTCAGTGTTCTATCGCTGCCTCGATTGGATGGGGGTCAGGCGTGACGCTTATTCACTCCATTCCTTTAGGATTGGGGCGGTGTCGGCGGCGGCCAACGCCGGCTTCTCCGTGGAGGCCATTCGGAGGATAGGGCGTTGGCACTCGGCGGCGTTCAAGTATTATCTTCGCTGAGGCAAGGCAGGGCATGTTATCGCTGTGGCGTGACATGCTGGGGTCTGTTGGTGGGTAAAGGTGAACCCTCCGACCGTACCCCCAGAGTTACAGTTACTGAAGGTTCCCCTAGAGGGCTGGTGGCTACCTTGCGAGGCCCACCGTGGTTTTCTTGTTATGGGGTTCATTCCCTGACGTTGTATTTCTTTTTCCGGCAGGTCTGCTTGGATCTGCTCTGGCCAGGATACTCATCTGCGGCCATTCAATAGTTTTCTGGGCTCGGAAGAGAGCTGCGGCTACCAGCTGGGGCACGCAGCTGGGACTTGAAGGACGGGCGGTTGTCGCCTGGTCCGCGAAGAGAGGCATGCGCTGGGACCAGTTCTTGCCTCTACTTGGGGAATTCCTGCACTTCAACCCCCCCCCTCATTTGTTACTTATCCACTTAGGGGAGAACGACCTGGGCCAGAGGAAGTCACTGTCCTTGAGGCTCCAGGTCCGTAGGGACCTGTTTCAAGTTCAGCGGTTATGCCCCGGGACCATTATTCTTCGGTCCTGTTGGCTTCCCCGAAGGGTGTGGCGGCGCGCTAGGCGGGCACACAGGGTGGATAGGGCTAGGCAAAAGCTAAATGCGTACCTGGGGGGGTGGTTTGAAGTGTGGGTGGGGTGGTCATCCGGCATCCCGATATTGGGTACCGGGTGCCCCACTTATTCCGCAGTGACGGGGTCCACCTGTCCCCCGAGGGCACGGACCTTTTTCTTAGCAGTATGCAGCAGGGCCTTTTGAGCGTGCTTGCGCACTTTGGTTCGGTGGAGGGCGAGCGCTAGGCTGCTCTCCCCGTGTGGCAGGCACCGTGCGGATGGTGGGTAGCTAGGTGACGTTTGGCGTCCTTCCTGAGGCAGCGAAGCCCAACGTGGAAATCAGAACCGCTCAGATGTGTCCGGCCCAGCCTCTGAGGCAGGCTGGTGACTGCGTTGGACTGGAGGGTAAGGACTAGCTGGGTTCGCCTGGGGTCTGAACTCTCCAGCTGCCTCGACCCGTTAAAGGTTGGCGATGATAGGTGAAGTCGGTTTACACCGAATGAAGCCTGGAGCCAGGAGCGTCGCCCGTTGATCATCCTGATCACCAGGGGGAGGTAGACAGCCAGGCTGTTTCCCCCAGCTAGATATCCGCACAGTTGGAGGGTACAGGCCCTGCTGTTTTTGACTATTGTTAATTCCAAGTTAATAAAGTGGCCCAGTTACATTCCAGCCTGTTGTCTCGTCTCGTCTTTTCTGGGTGCGGGGGTAATAGATGCTCTTCTAATCTTCTTGTGATATATTATGGCTTGAGTTATATGGTAAAATATATAGGAGACATACATTGAGGATCTTGCCTTAAGGACAGGGGTGGACTTAGTCATCTAGAAACTTTATGAGTCTGTGATGGCAGGAAATGCCCAAGTCAGCAGAACTTCCATTTACCATGTGGTTGGTAAGCCATGTGTGTAATAAGGACAGAGAAAAATGCCCAAGCTGGCTTCAACATGCCAATTATGGCATTCACAACCTCACACATCCTTCTGGTCACTATTGGAGAAAGGAGAGGAGGAAGCAACAAATAGTAGACAAATAGATAACTAATGAAGTTTTAATTCAGAATGAAGCTATTTCCAAGTTAAGACATGGTAAGATCATTTTTTTTAATTTCAACTATATTGAAACAAGAAAAAATGCAACTTGATTGGCAGATAACACAGCTTCGAACTTGATAATAATCAGAAAGTTTTGCAAACTCCTCCTGTTTGACTAATACTAATTTCTTGTTCTTGCAGAAATCTTGATTTGCAGTCAAAGTTAATCATCGCAGTAGATGTTGCTAAAGGTATGGAGTATCTCCACAATCTTACCCAGCCAATTATACATCGTGATTTAAACAGGTATGTTTTTTTTTCTTGTCCTCCAAATCCAATGACCTACAGTATATATAGTTCTAAAATAAATACAAGATGGCCACTAGTTTCTACAGCAGCGAACTGCTGAAATGAGAACATTCAGTTGAAGACTGAGATGCTTTCAAAATTGAGTCTGTTTTGTCTCCCCAAAACCTTTTGTGTGTTGCTGTTTCATTTTCAAACAAAAGGCAATTTGGTAGCTGGATCAGATAGTGTGGAATCAGATTTGAGGCTAAAGTGAAACTAAATACTATACAAGGGTCTGGAAAATAAACACAACTTGCTCTCACAACCCAAACTTTCTCCTTGAGGGCAAACAAGGACCACAGCTTTGACTTCCATTTATTTAAATAAGTAGGCTTACCAGATCATCAACCGGGACGGAGCGATTGCCCCTTAAGGGTGAGGAGCATGGGCGGGGCCAGGAACCCTGGGTTCCCGGCCCCGCCCATGCTCCTTCCCCTTAAGGGGCGATCGCTCCGTCCCGGTTGACGATCTGGTAAGCCTATAAATAAGCATATATGATGTCTGAGGATGCCTACTTGAAGTAAATCTGGAAAGTTCCAAGATGAGGGGCTAAAGATTCTCACTGTTAGGAGGATCAGTTGAGAGCCTCGTGCTAGGGAAAGAATCTTCAAAGCAGCTGGCAGGAGACAAAGTTCTCTAACAAAGCAGTCCTAGGCATGTCTACTCTGAAGTAAGCCCCATTGAGTTCAGTGGAACCTACTTCAAGATAACTTTGTATAGCAGTGATACTCAAAGTTTTCCCACAAGGCGGGGAGGACTCTATTTGCGGGGGCGGGGACAGAGGAGGTCTCATGTTTGCTGCTGAGAACCTTTACAGGTCCCTGTGAATGTCACCCCATCCATGCAACTGGCAGGGGCTGTGGTGGCTCGGAAAACTGTCATGTTGGGGGAGATGCTGCAGCCTACTGACTAGACTCTAGTCACTATAGTCTGGGAACCCATCTCTTAACATCAGTTGCTATTTTTGTGTGTGAGTTTCATTGTAATACCAATTAATACCTAATTTGAAATATATCAACTGTCTGTCATGCTTGAGATAATTTTGGAAGTAATTTATTCATCCTGATTTATTAACTCAGTGGGAATGCAGGTGATCATCATTAGAACGTCCCCCCGGCTTGCTTGGGTTATTTGCTTTACATTGCAGCGAAGTTGTTGGGGGAGCTTGTTTTGTTATACACACACACACACACACACACACACACTAAAAAATTTTTTAAGATAAAAAGATTTTGTTTCTTGTTCTTGGATGCTAACTCTTTCTGCAAAGTTTTCTACATCGAAAACGTGTCCAAGCTAATATTTTTGTTAAAAAAAAGAAACACTTTTCTTATTTCTGTGAACTGCTTTGTGAACTTTTTGTTGAAAAATGGTATATAGATTTCTTAACAATAACAATATTGGAGGGTTTTTTTCTTCTAAATCTAACTCCACCTGAAGCAATTAAAGTAAGCCAATGGAATAAAAATTCTAAAGCATTTTGCACATTCAAAATGTTAAATATGGCAATGATCAACTATGCTTATGTTACCTATTTTCCAAAGAGTTCAGGATAGCATTCATGGTTCTCTCCCAGTTTATCCTTAACAAGAGAAAAGTGACAAGCCTAAGACCACCCAGTGACAAGCCTAAGACCAATGCTCATTTAAATCCACATCTCCCAAAGCTGCAGTCCTAAACATTTTTTCCTAGGAGTAAGCCCCATTCAACGGGGCTTATATCATTCAATAGGACTTATATACCGTATTGTCCTGAGTATAAGACGCACCTGATTATAAGACGCACCCTTAAAGTTTGGCGCTATTAAAAAAAATTAATTAAATCACTGGCATTAAATTGCAACAGCCTGATTATAAGACGCACCCCTAGTTTAAAAACTTAAATTAGGAGAAAAAAGTGCGTCTTATACTCAGACCAATACGGTATTATACAGTGGGACTTATTTCTGAGTAGACATGCATAGGATTTGGCTGTGACCACTACACCACACTGACTTCTATTGTTCATTGCTGTTTGTAGTAGTAGTAGTAGTAGTAGTAGTAGTAGTAGCAGCAGCAGCAGTAGTAGTAGTAGTAGTCGGCCCTTACTCTCCGGGTGCCGTAAATGCACTTTACAGCGCGTTTGCGACACCCAGCGCCGAGAGAGCTCGTGCACAGGATTGAGCCATAAGGGATCTGCGGACATCCACCAACATGCTTGCTGGGACGGTTCCACACATCTCTTCAATTGCTTCTCTTAGATGTTTGAGTGTTGTAGGTTTTCTGCAAGGAAGTATGAATGAATTAGAGCTCATTAAAATGTATGTACATTTTTTGAGACACCCAGGAGGTTTACATAGGAAAATGCAGATACAATGGCATTCAATGCTTACAGGCATACTAATGGAAGCTTTCTGAAAATGTGAGCTTCAGTTGAAACTTGACTAATGGCTGGTACAGCTGGAGCAGGATCAGTGTCAGGAGACCCATATCAGCATTCCCAACTACTGCCTTTTGTACTAATTACAGTTCATTAATCAAATGAGGTGGAAAGCCTGTCATTAAACTTTTGAATAACCATTTCTGAACAATTCAGTGCTGTGGATGAGGATCCCTGCACCTGACAGGCAGTGAATAGTAGGAATTGTGTTAAGTGTTTATTGCTGGGTAAAATGATACGAGATGCTTTTCACACAAGTACTGGTGCCATATTTGTATGTGGTCACTATTCCTGTATATTTTGCTCCTTGTAAAAAAACACACCCTTACATAGTCTTTAAAGTATTCTTCAAAATACAAAATAAACTTGATGTTCCCAGCTTCAGCTCCCCTGTTCAGAAGGAACATGTGATTAAACAGATTGTGAATCAAAATTCTGCACACCCTTTTAATTGATGACAAAGTGTAGACATTGCCTTTCAAAGGTGACATTGGACAAAAGGAAGATGTATTATGAAGACAAGAGAATGTGATTATATCTACCCCACCACTACACTCTCCTCCCTTGACATGTGTCCCCTAGGAATCCCAACAATTCATTGAAGCATGATAGCCATTTCTTGCCACAGTGTTGGCTGTTCATCACTGGACTGTGCTCCTAGTATCAGAGTTATAGAGATGTTTGATCCCCCCATGAAACAGATTCAGAGATATAAACCACCTGACCTCCAATTTCCCAGTGCACTAGTTTCTGGTTGTTAGATCTATCCTAAATATTTAGCTTATTCAAGCTCACAGATGTAAAAAGTAACACATTCTTCAAGGATTTAGGGCATACAGTAACACAGTTTAAATGGCAAAATGCATGCCAACATTGTCAACTTTGAATTTCACATGCACATTCATTGATTGCAGGCTTCCTGCAATAAATATGGAATCATGACCCCAATTCTTTCCCAATTACTGCTTCTATATTCATGGTAGACAAAAGAAGAATTTATTATAGCACCATCGATGTATCATTTTTCGCATCTAAGTTCAAAAAGTGATATGTAAATTCTGTCAGCCTGGGGGTGGGGAAATCAGCTGAGAGATATTTTCTGTCACCCACTTTTAGCAATACTGCTGCATATTTCATCTGTGGAGGTCATTTGCCAATTTTGAAGCACTTCTAGTCTATACTACTTCTAAATGTATGTTTCGTCTAGGTTTGGTCAAATCTGTGGTAAGCCCTGGAAATCCAGATACAAAAAGAAATTAATGAATGCTTTCCTTAACCAAGCTACTGTATTTCCTCTGTCTCAGTCTAACTTTATATACACAGCATTTTTTTCCTCTCCTTTCCTTGGACTTATGGTACACCTGATGTTTTCAGTTCTATGTCGATTTGAATGCTTATCTCATTCTCTTTCTAAAAACCTCAAAAGAGCAGGAAAAACAAACAGAACAAAAATTATTTTGGTTTTTTTGACCACATTCAACAAGTTTGGATCTTCCTAATGTTTTACCTACACAATTGAGAGCGAAAGGTTGGAAAGATCCAAACTTGTTGAACCTGGTAAAAAAAAAAAAAACACGAAATAATTTTTTACCTCAGGATAACCCCGACCACAAAAGCCTTAGATCCTACAGAAAGAATAAATGTGGGTGTGGGTGTTTTTTTTGGGGGGGGGTTGCAATTGTCTGCTTAGAGTGAACCAGGAAAGTCAGGGGTGAAGACTGACTGAACCAGGACGTGAAAACCACGTTTTGAGATCTAGAGTTAAATATCGGCAATAGCCAAGCTCTTTGTCTAAGGGGAGTCTGAGTCCAGGAAGAGGTACAAAAGTTGGAGAGACAGTTTTAACAGGAGAACCTGCAGCAGATGTTGCAGGAAAAAAAGCCCATGTGTTCCAAAGCAAGTGTCACGAAGTTGATGTAGCATGGCAGATAGTAGGACACACCAAAAAGGAAAGGAAAACAAGTGTATTGAAGAAGTGCATTGAGAGAGTGACGAGAGGTGTATTGCAGTGGTCTAGGCAGTAGTTCACCTTCAGATCTCATTATCAGATGAGGCAGGACAAACCGTTTATGCCAAGAATCAATCACATGGTCACTAAGAAAGTGAAGCTCTGTTATCTATAGATTGAAGGACTTGAACAATTAACTATACTCCCAGCCTGGCACCATCGATACGAGTAGTCCTTTAGGAAACTACTCAATATTTTCTCTCATTTGGCTTGCAGAGTATTGTTATTATAATCATTCGTTTTTATGATTCAATATTAAGACACTTTCTGGGAAATCATTGTCCATTGCAGGCACACTAAAGTTCAGAAATCAAACCTTCTTCTTCATGGTCTCTGGGCAGTTACATGTAGTGGAGTTCTGACATGCACAGAACTGTCTTGGAAGCTTTACAGAGCATTCTGCCCCTGCTCTTGAATGGGGGAAACTCTGTGCACACACCATGTGCCTTGAGGGTGGGAAGAATGTCCAATCCCTCAGTTCCTTTTTGGTCAATGCCTCAGCAGTATCTGAAACAAATCACTTCTGGCTTGTCTTTTGCTCCTGCGTTGTTCTAAAGTTGAGACACTTTTACCTTTTAGTCTAATTTTATTTCTTGGTATCAGTTGTTGTTAGGGTTTATTTTAAAAAAAAGAAAGGAAGAAGTGTCTCTGCTGTGGAGCTAAACTCCCCACTGATAGTACAAATCCTGTCCATTGTGTCTTGTGGGGACCCAAGTCCTGGACATTTGTGCCTATTATAGTGGCAGCGCAATCCTGCAAAAGTGGCCGGCGACGGAACGAGTGTTCCATCGCCAGAAGCCGTCACGAGGGCAACATCGCGATGGTGACATCGCGAGCCGTCGCCAGAAGCCCCTTTGCCTCCAAGGGGAGGTGAACATCAAAAGCCTCCCAAATTCTTTTCAGCTCATATTAAAAGTCAAGCAGGAAAGAATTGCCAGTTCCCCACTCCTTGTTTAATGTATTGAAGCTCTGTACCTCCATGACATTAAACAGGAACTGGATGGGAGATTTTTTGAATTTCCTCCTGTAAAATTATGGAAGGTAGAGAACAACCAACCATGGGGGACCCTCTGGGTCAGAAGGTTGCATAGAGCCCCCCCCCCTTTGCCCTTGAAACATTTTGAACACCTAGCTGAGAAATTATCTGGCTGCTTCAGATACTCTTTTAAAGGAATGGATCTCCTGAAGGTATCTTCAAATGCTACAGTTTGAATTTAGAGGGTGGTCGTCATAGGAACTGAGGGATTGGCCATTCTCCTCCTCCTTGGGACACATGGCATGCACAGGTTTTCCCCAATTAAAAACAGGGGCAAAATGCTTGACAAAGCTCTGGAAGCTTCAGAGGTTGGCTCTGTACCGGCATAGAAATCCACTTTGTGTGTTGGCACAGATGACCACTTAAAGAACTATATAAGCAACCTGTCCTTCCTCACAGATTCAATTAAATTGACTTCCTACATAAACTGAGAAAAGATGCTATCTTACATACTTACATTTCAGGTTAAGGAACAAGTTCAATAGAATCTGGGGAGGGGCACCGATGTTATAAAACCTGAAAGTCCATGAATATTGTTGCTGGTTACCAATGTTTGACAACATTACTTCTTTTTCAAAAGAATCCAGGATGATTAAAGCACTTTAATTAAAAAAGAGAGTTTCCATATCAGTGTTATTTTAAAGTATAGAAGTTTGTGTCAGAACCTAGCTTTTTAGTGACTGAGTCTCATTTGTGGGTCTAACGATCCACAAAAGTTTGTAAGAACTGGCTTGGCGAGACAGATGAAAGAGTCAATGGCAGCTCTGCAGTAATGGGGGACGGGTTCTGCGACTCCTCTTTGTGTTTTATATATATATATATATATATTCCCTCATAAAATCTTAAAATAGCAGTTGCCTTTCATTAAATCTATAGTGTATTAAGGTTAGAAGAATCCTTCACTGACCCCATTTCTTTGGAGAAGAAAAACACATTTAATAGGCATTGCCTGTCTGTTGCCCTGAAAGGCACAGTATCTGGCAGGCCTGAAGAACTACTGGATTTTGTAAAGGACAAGATTGATTACATGCGTCTTCTAATTCCTTCTTTTTTCATTTTTTTTCCTTTCCACTGTTTTCATAGAAATAATGGAAAAGGGTATTCTTGGCCACACTGTCTTCAGATGGGGATGGCCTTAAGAGCAAGCAATTTAGCACGGAATCTGATGAACTCTTTATTAACCTTGTCTGGGTTTCTGCTGAATTTTTTCCCCTTGTACTTCCTGAATGCCAGGCTTAAAGGGATACTTTTTTTTCTTCACATTTTTCAAAGCTTTAAGTACCATTGAAGCAACAATGGTCCAGAGCGCTTTCTTATTTGCTCTGTTTCTATTGGCTAGGGTAGATTTCTTTTCTCCCTAGATGTTTGTCTGAGCGTCTGTGTCACTGTCTGTGTGTATGTATGTATATAATAAGAACAAGTCGATCATATAGCACAAGTGAAAAGTTTCCAGGCTGACAGGAATATCTTTAAGAGCAAACACCTCTGTTTCTTTGAAAGAATTGACAAGGCAGGTTTCCAAACATTTTATTGTCAAAGTAGGAAGGGTGATCATATTTAAGAGGTGAGAAGAAATTCTGTTTCTGAGACTAATGGCACCACAGTCTCTACAACATTCACAGCGCAATCCTATCCTATCTAACTTACACCACCGGTGTAACCAGCGGTGCTACAAGAATGGGAAGCCCCAGAATGGAAAGGGGATTCAAATCGCCTCCAAAGGGGGATTCAAAGGGGATTTAAATCTCCCCTCCAAAGCCTCCTGCCCTGCCCTCCCCCACTGGTTACACCGGTGGTGTTGGATAGGACTGTGCTGTCAGTGAGGTACTCTCCAGTACAACCAATTATAACTAGGGCTGCCTGTTTGTCTAAAATGACAATTTGTACAGCTCTTTTTTCTTGGACAAATGGGTCTCAAAGGTTAGTTTCAGGACATAGTTGGGCTTTTGGGATCCACCTCTTTATTTATTTATTTATTTATTTATTTATTTATTTATTTATTTTTATTTACAGTATTTATATCCCGCCTTTCTCCCCGAAGGGACCCAAGGCGGCTTACAACAGGGGAAAAAAACCATACAAAAAACACAGTATAAAAATATCACATTTTAAAACAATAAAAACAATTAATGAAAATTAATAAAAACAGTGTCTAAAAACAATTTAAAAGATCATGGCTTCAATCAGAGCAGGAGCATAAAAACAGCAGTACCCCCACCTGTACCAGCGAGATATTAAAAAAGGCAGGGGCTCAGAAGGCTTCTTTGAACAAGAAGGTTTTTAGGCCTCGCCGGAAAGTGTCCAAGGAGGGAGAAGTTCGTAGGTCAAAGGGGAGAGAATTCCACAAGGTTGGTGCCACTACTGAGAAGGCCCTGTTTCTGGCCGTCGCCCCTTGCACCTCCTTGGGCGACGGCACCCACAAAAGGGCCTTCTCTGATGATCTGAGGAGACGAGCCGGACTATATAGAAGTAGGCGGTCTCTCAAATATGCTGGCCCCAAGCCGTATAGGGGTTTACTGCCAAGCTCTGCTACATTGCTGTTGGACTCAGCCAAGTACCAGGTTTGTTTCCTCGCTTCCAAGGTTGGCAGCTTCAAAAATCTCAGAAACTAGGCCTAACCTCAGAAATCGCAAGTTTTGAGATGGATCTGACGTGGCAACTCTAATTATAATGCTTTTGTTCAGTGTTTATCTGCCTGCTACGTACACTTGCAGACATTGCAAATAATATATGTCCAATGAAGAAATTCGTGAATGTGCTGACTCTGGTATTAGATTGAAAGTAGGAATCAAGAGAAGTTTACACCATTGGAGGGCTATATACGACCTGTTATTCTCTCTCTCTCCCCCCCCCTCTGCATTTTCTTCTTGCTTCTTTCACGTAAGTGACCCTGTGAGAAAATTGGTACAAGACTTGGTGGTCTAAATATGCCACTGATCTTATTATATGGCCAACTATTTTTAGCCTTCAAAATTCTGGAGAGGACCTCTGGGTATCTCTTAACATTTCCACTTGACAACTGAGCAGGTGAGGTCTCAAAATAATTCTGCTTGTCATGCTCAAACCATTTAAACATTGATGGAAAATAGAGGTGGGAGCTGAAATCGGATTCACTGGAAATGGAAAGAATCATGGCAACATTACATGTTTATGATTATATTTATCATTCTCTGGGTTTGGTTTATGTGAAGCTGAAAATCTTGAATGCTCTGATTTGTGATAGTCCTGGTTGGAAGAGTTTAAATTTTATCTGTCTGCTGAAAAATTTGTGTTCTCCACTTGACTGTTCTCTCTTGTAGACTATTCTGCCTTGTAATATGGGTAATGTTATGCTGTTTTATAGAGATCATCAATATCCTTTTCACTTTCCCTTTAGCATGTATCCTGCTGCCAACTAGTTCATTTCTTTCTTTTCAAATACTTTTCTCTCCCTTAAATCTACTAGACTCAGACAACATTGTTGATAAATATCATACGAGAATTGCTGTGTCTACATTCATACTTCTTTATGTTATAATTTGGTATGCCTTTATGCCAGCAGCACATCATACAATACGATGATAAATAAACCTTTTCAAGCACCTTGATCTCTACAGTGTCATGTGGCTAACAGGTGTGGCATCACTTTCTCAATCTTTAGCCCTGTTTCCAGGACCTTCTAGGTTTAGGAAACTGTTTCAGAAAATCTTCTTTTTAAACATGTTTTATAGATATGTGTGCTTCCTCTCACGTACTCTGTGCTGCAAAATAAATGAATTTTAGTAGCTTCCCAACTTAGGGGCATTATTTTTCTTCCTAGATCCATTTTAATAACCAGTTCCCGATGTTGAATTTTTCACACTTTAAAGCAACCTACAAATACAGTATGATGTTTTAATGAGGAAGAAGTTTTCAGTGCATCTGTGTAGGTGCAGATGTAGGTTCAAATATGTGCAGTTCTGATCCTTTTTCATTTTTCTATGTATATTTATTATTAAGTATATGTATACAGTGCTTTTCAACAAAACAAAATCACAAATATCTTCCACCAATCCATTTTTTGAATGACATCTGGTTCTAGTGTTGAGAGAGTGAGAGAGAGAGAGAGAGATGTCCCTCTGTCCACTTTCTCCATGCCATGCATAATTTTATAAACTTCTGTCTTTAGTTGTCTTTTTTTCCCCCTAAACTAAAAATCCTCAAATTTCATAACCTTTATTTGTACGGAAGGTGGCCCAGCCCTCTGACCATGTTCGTTGTCCTCTTCTGCAATATCATTTTGAGATGTGATGACCAGACCTGTACCCAGTATTCCAACTGTGGTCATACCAGAGAGTTGTATAAGGGCATTATAATATTGACAGCTTTATTGTTGATCCCATTCCTAATGATCCCAAGCATGAAGTTCACGTTTTTCACAGCTGCTGCACAATTGTTCAGTGTTTTCATTGAGCTATCCAGCATAACCTCAAGATCTCTTTCCTGGTGAGACAGCCAGGTTAAAATTTTCTCTCCAGTGTCATCTTAATGGTTCAACTGCCTCCCTGGCTGATTAATTAAATGCTTTCAGCAATATACTCCTCCGTTTTTTTCCACATCCCTTATTAACAGCTTACATTTCTTTTGCCAGAGTTCATGTTCCTTTTTGTCCTCATTTAGACATGACTTCCATTTGAAGGAAGCTCTCTTCCCTTTTACCGCGTCCTTGACTCTGCTCATTAACCATGCTTGGACTTGGTGGGATCTTTTCTAATTTCACATGAATTTCAAGCTTCATTTCTACTATTGTTCTTTTACATAATTTCCAAGTATGCTGTGAAGATTTAATCCTCTTGATTATCCCTTTCATCTTCCATTTTAGTGGACACCTCAGTCTACTAGACCCCTTTTGAAATCAAAGGTGACTTGGATAGTGCTGTTGAATTTGATAGTGCTGTAGTTTACTGTTAGTAGTTTTAGACCTCAACGTCTATCAAAATCCCACCTGGATGGTTTTATGTCGTCCCCGTCCCCCCGTCACTGGAAGATCACTCCCAGTAATTACGTTACCAGAAAGGCCCCTAGTGCATAATTTCTGCCCCCTTCCACCTTAGACCCCAAGATTCAGAGTCTCTTAGCCTTCAGAAACTAAGGGAAAAGGTTTTCAGGTCCATTAGGATACTATTTCCATCCCCTCCATGACTAACTGTTGCTGGATCATGTGAATGTGATCCCTCTGTGAATTTGCCCTTCTATCCTGGATTCATAGAAAGGGGCTCTCACATGCTCCAGACCAATTATATAGATCAGTGGTTCTCAAAGTTCTCCCCACAAGGTGGAGAGAACTTTGAGTCTTTGTGGGGATGGGGACAGTGACAGTGCGATTCTGGGGATTGCCGCTGGCGCCAGGAAAAAATGTAATTTTTTCACTTACCAGGGATCCTATAGCCCTCCAGAGGGTTTGGAGAGGCCCGCGCTCCTCTCTGTGGGCCTCCCTGAGCTTTAGATTATAGCGGAACAGTGATTACAACCACTTCCAGCTTTTGTCCTCAAACCGGAAGTGGTCGTAATCACCATTCCGTGGTGATCTAAAGCTCGGGGAGGCCTGCAGTGAGGAGCGTGGGCCTCTCCAAAGCGGGCCTCCCCAAAGTAAGTGAAAAAAATTACATTTTTTCCCAGCGCCGGCAGCAATCCCCAGTACCAACGCCGCTGCTATGCTGTCCCCGCCCGTTAAGGTGGCAGGGGACAGCATCCGGTTCTGCTGGTGGGTCGCGACTCACCAGTTTGAGAACAGCTGTTGTAGATGGTAAGTCTAGTGGTGGTGTGGATTGAGTGAGGGGTGGGGGCATGGATCAGGCACGGAGTGGGCGGGAAGAGGGACAACCCTGGCAGCATCTGATCATGCTGCATCCTATTCCCCTTCTCAGCCCAGACCCACATCCTGACTCTCCTCAGACTTAGGCCAGCTAATTCTGGTCTCCTAAGTCTTTGGAGACCAGAATGTTCTTTACTTACCTCTCCTGGGCCATCTGGTCTTCTGCCAGCCCATAGTGTGTGGCACACGCTCTGTCGGTGGCACTGAACACTCTGGGCCAGCGGGGTATAGGATTGGGTTAGTTTATGGCACATTTGCAACATCTCCCAGCGACGGAACGCTTGTTCCGTCGCCAGCGCCCTCTGGTGGATTGCACCATCAGTCTGAAGGACATCATTAAGCAGCAGAAAGGGTGATGTGGCATGCTTTTGGAAGGGAAAACGGGGAAACAGAGAACATCAGAGAGAGGGAGGGAGCCATTTTAAAAGAACTTTGGACAGCAAATTTCACAATCTTTTAATCTCTTACTGAAGTATCTGTCCCTGAGCTACTTAGGAAGAAACAAAAACAAACAGTTCCAAGTCCCAAATGTACAAACCAGTATTGAGAGAAGCTTGTTTTGTCTTGGAGCGTGTGTCTTTTAGGTGATGCCCAATCACTGATTGCTTTAGGCATGGTGTTGAACTCCCAGCAGATCTAGGCTTTAGGGCTGCATTGTCCTGGAGTAATTAGAAGGAAAGAAACAATCATAAAAATCTATTTTCCACACAGTACAAATAGTTTTTAAAATGAATCCTAAATATTTATCAGATAGTCTGAGGCTGGCTCCTTTCATGGTTTTTTGAAATGTCATAGGGTTTCTATTACGCAAGAGCTTACTAATTGTGGGTGTTGTGAAATTCTGAACAAGTCCTGTACCGCCTACATGGAAACAACACACATGTTATTTTGTTAGGTTTTTTTTTTTCAATCCTCGTATATAAATCTAACAAAGCATTCTCAACTCCTTTAAATTTCTAGAGCAGCAGGTGAAGCCTGCTACAGGTTTTGTAGACGACCCTCATCTAAAAACAAAATAACTAGCGACATAGTAACACAATAACAAGTTGCCATCAACCACAGAAATGCAGGATGTACACATAATATTTTTAAAGCCTCCTTGGAGGCTAATCACAGAAAATTAGCCAGTCACATGAAAACACATGAAGCAATCACCATGTTACCAGGTGTGCCCTAAGCATGTGTAACATGGGGGAAATGGGCTACATGTGCAAGGATCAAATACAGTAGCTCATCATGGCACATCTTGAGGGACTGACATGAAACAAAGACAAAGGCAATGATGTAGGTACAACAAGATATTACTTTTATTGTGAAGATAAAATATACAGTAAAAAGGAGGGGGCATTAGCTAAGCACTGAACATTAGCAGTTAATAGGCATACCAAAAGAGAAAGGGGAAATCCTTATAAGGAGACACATTAATACACAGATGGGAGATGGGGAACCAGACATTAGTGTTTTAGGGGAATCAGAAAATTGCCCAGGGGGAACAGGGACAAAAGAACCAGGGGTTGTGTGGTAGCAGGGTTATGCTCACCTGGCATGCACCTAGCACCATGAACTCGTGTATACATATGTGTTAGAAAACAAACAACTATGGAAGTTTTAGGCTCAGGACTTTTAAATGACTACGGTAATTAAAAAAAAAAAAACCCCTTCCTAACATACACAGACATACATATCAATATTTTTAAAAGCACATGACACACTATATTGCCAAAGAGGAATAATGCATATTAAACTTTCTAGTACCACATGTAAAGCCATATGCAGTGCAAAAGGACACCATTTAAAAATGCCACAGAAAATAACTAGCTATATGGTAACACCAAAACATTATTTAATCAGCACTGAAACTCAGCAACGGCACACAATTATCCAACACTATATGCTCAGATTTACCTAGACCCTAGTATTCTCCATTGAAACTGACTTTCTCAACACTGTGGACCATGGCTGGCCATATACTTAACCTTCTCCAGTGTGGAGCTCTGTAATTGTGGACCATCTGTAGGAGTTTCCTAAAAATGTAAAAAAATATGCTTCATTTTGTTTCAAAATAAATGCAAATCCTACACGCCTCTGACACTTCTGCTTCCCTCGCAGAATGAGTTACCTGTATGTTGTTCTCTGAAAGACTATTTATGGCACATTCACCATCACTCCAGGTCTTATCATCCAACAACCTTGGAAGAATAAAACTTCATCTTCAGAATAGAGCTGATAGCACTTTCTGGCCCCTTGTTTCAGAGTTGAGCTAGTGAGTTCTATAGGCCTATTGAAGACTACTGGCAGTCTCCATGTTCTTTTAGCAAGTTCAGAAACTCTCACAAATCGTATTTTTTTTTAGCTTACCTCCTACTGGCTGTCCAGTTGCTCCCACCACTGCCACCATTGGATGTAATGCACACTTCCTTAGTATGGCTGCATCAGCACCGATGGTGGAGGATAGGATTGGGAGGCAGTGGCATCACAGGGGGTTGGCGGGATGGCGGGCTGCCAGAGGTGACGTGCAGGGAGGGGGTGATGCACCCACTGCCTCCCCTCTCCCCCCGTTGCCGCCCTGATATGACGCGATCGTATCTTCTTCGGCCACTTCTGACTAGGGCAAGGCTGAAAGCTGCTTTCAGTCTTGCCCGAGTCAGAAGTGGCTGAAGAAGACGCGATTTGGTCTTCGTTTGCCCTCAGAAGGGCTGTCTTCTTTGCATGCGCAGAACACCGCTTTCAGCCTTGCCCTCAGAAGGGCCAAACGAAGACACAATCTAGTACGATCATATCGTCTTCGGGACACAATCGCATCTTCTTTGGCCACTTCTGACTAGGGCAAAGCTGAAAGCGGTGTTCTGCCCATGCGCACAATGCTGCTTGAAGCCTTGTCCTCAGAAGCAGCCAAAGAAAACGTGATCAGGTCTTCGTTCAGCCCTTCTGAGGGCAAGGCTGAATGTGGTGTTCTGCGCATGCACAGAATGCAGCTTTCAACCTTTCCCTAGTCAGAAGAGGCCGAAGAAGACGCGATCGGGTCATACTGGGCAGGAGCAGGGGGCGGCATCAGCATCATGGGGTGACGCGCTGACCTCCCGCCCCGAGTGCCGCAAACCCTAGTGACGCCACTGTTGCACAGTCAATCTGTGTAGTATTTCAGTGAGGTTCTACACTCCGTATTTGTAGAGAAATATACAGGAAAGGTTAATAAGTGGGAACCTGGAAGAACCAGGAACACAAAATCCTCAGTCATCCATTGTGACAATGTCCGATCTTGGTCTGGCCTTGAGCCAGGCTGCAGCTAGGAGGATCCAAATGCAGAGCAGACAGAAAAGGGTCAAGCTGGCAGAAGATAGAGTCAAGACAGGATGGGGTAAAGCACTGGAGGATGATCAGAAGGGCCAGAGGCAGAAAGTATAGGTCAGGTCAGCCTGAGCTCAAGCACTGGTGACCTACGGTATCTTGTTACTCCAGATGAGGAACATTGTTCATATCCTGGAGTGTGTTATATACAACCAACCAGGCCTCTGTTGGTTTCTTAAGTCCCCTGGGCAGAAGAAGAGTAGCACCTGCTCTGGACATAATGGAAGGGGGATGCTGTGATGCAGCACAGATTGGGTCAGAGCTTCCTCAGTCTGGGAGGTGCCCTTGTGGCATGGGAGTAAAGCACCTACAAGGGCCCCCAGTTTGAGACCCATGGTTCCTTGTCCTCAGAACACCATGATAATGTTGCATTGTACTGCTGCTGTTGTGGTCAAAAGGATAATTGCAGTTTCTACTTCCCAGACACTTATCTCTCTCCCTGGAAGGAATCAGCCCCTATGCTGAAATTTGCCCACTTCTTACCAGTCAGTCTGTGTTTTTAAATGTGTATAGCTATGCTGAGCCATGGTTCCATTTGTGTTATCCAAACATTAAGGCAAGTGTTATTTACAGTGTGATCATTTTTCAGATACTCTTTTTTTTTCTTTGCTCTATCATATAGTAATTCTTAATGGCCCTGTCTGTGACTCTGAATAGATGACAAAGAGTGGTCTACAATGTGACTGTATTTCACGGCGTCTCAGACTGACACAGTACCATAGGCAAGTTAAAATATGTTGCTGTTTGACTTTCATTCTCTCCCTGCAACCTCAGCCTTAAATCATTGCCAACAATAGAGGTGTAGCCAGGCAAACTGGACCCTAGGGATTATATTTTCATAGGCAGTAAATAGCATTTAGATTCCTATCTTTCATAAAGGGCCAATGAAATGAGATGTCCAAGGTCCAGCTATAAATATACTTCTTTCTGAGTAGGTACAACTAAAGTTCATGAAATATAATTAGTTCAGGAGGAGGAGGTGGGTGCCATGATAGAGTGGGAACCATGTTAGTCTACAGATCCAATTTTACATGTTACCTTTGTGGTTGCTGTTACAAAATCATTTCCCTGTTGGTTGGCTTCTACAGTTCATTAGTGATGTGTACAAGTTCGTGATTACATGGATCTCCTAAATTCTGTTGATACTTCCCACTGAAGGGTCAGAAGCTCCAAAGGAGATATAGCACTGGTTGGGAAATAATCATATGACCCAAACAACCCACACAGTTGGCACCTTTATGCCTTACCAGGGTTATGATGTGGAATTTGTGACCAAGGGGAATTGGTTTTGCAGTGACATTGCAAAGGTAATGTGTAAATTGGACCTGGAGGAGGAGAAGGAAAGGTCAGCAAGATGAAGAGTCATTATCACTATCTTCAACTGCTGGTGCTTTTCACGCTGAACTGTACCCTCTCAGTAAATGTAAATGTAAAATGTCTGTAAATGTCTCAGAAATCAGGCGGTGGTCCTTTAGCAGGCTTTCCAGAAGAAGGGGCAGAGCTAGCTGCCTTAAATTCTTCAGCAGCTATATCCTCAGTCAGCCTCACCTCTGCTGGAACAACATCTCTGTCTGCCTTGAATGCCATGTCAGATCTGGTTTGTTTTGTGGCTCCCCTTGGAGCTGTCCATTGTTCTGACTTTTGGTACTTGCAGAAACCCCTGAGCATTTGGCAGTGACTGAGCTCACACTGTGTCTTTGGCCCCCTTTGCAGACCATTTGCAACTGAACCCTGAGCCAGGATAGCCAGCTCACCATGCTCCCTGTGCCAACATGCTCCCTGTCCAAGCCTCCATTGTTAATTGCTTGTCTGCAGAGGCAAGAGGCACTGAATGGCAGAAGAATTTCTTCCTATCATTTGAACATTACTTGAAAGACAGATAAGCTCTGAACATGAGGACATTGACGTATGACCAGGAAATAGAGTGGCAAAGAGGGGGTGGCTATTCTGTACACTCCTGCTCCTCCACTCCTGCATTCTGTGAATGTGGGGAGGTGATTTCTGATGAGAGCTAGGATGAGATCTGGTTCTGTTGGTGGGTCAATTACTACAGCAGCTGTTGAACTTTTACATTAAATTGTACCATTCAGTCATACAACCTTTGGGCACTTCAGTCTACAATGAAGCTCAATAGTCCTTTCAGCACTATTCAAGGTGCTGCTTTTGGAACTCCCAAACAGCTTGGGCTCCACATATTGGGCAGCGCAATCCTGCGTAACTTTAGGGCATCAGAGTGTGCGCTCTGCCAGCCTAAAGTGTAACAAACATGCCATGAAGCATGTCTGCGATGACTCGGGTATAAGCGGCGCCAGCACAGAGGCTGGCACCGCTTACTAGGCCACAGAACTCATCCGATTCCGGCTGCCGCAGATATGTCCCACGCCACTCGGTGGGAGGACGGACAGGGATGGTGAGGGAAGAGGGGTCATTGGCCAGCCCAGTCTGGGAGGGGGCGGGGATATCAGCAGCGATATCTTATCAGCTGCATCTTCCTATTTTTGCGCACTTATGGGCACATGTGGGCCACCAATGGGATGTCAGGGGAAATGAGAGATCTGGGCACAGCTTCCATATCCAAGATATGAAACCATATCTTGCAACTTAATGATACCCTAAGTTTTATGTAGTAATATTCTATGTCAGTTTCCCACGTCCCTGAGCAATAGTGAGGCCCAAGTTATCATTACAGGGTTAGAGTCCTTCGAAGAAGAGAGTAGGAGAGAATTCTGGTGTTCTGTATATAAGTTGGTTTATAAATACAGGTTGATTACCCCTTATCCGGACATCCGTGTTAGGGGTGTTTCTGCACAGCTGCCTTTCCTCTGTTGTCAGCAGAGAAATTCAGTTCATCCAGTCCCCAGTCCCGGCAGAAGGAAAACGACTCAGACACATAAATCAGGTGATAAGAGTCTATTTACAGATATGTACAAGTAACTTACAGCAGTCCTTGCTGAAGTCAACATACAAATATAGTCAGTCTTTTCAGGTCCAAATCACAGAATTGAGCAGCAGAGTAACGGCATAACAATCAGATAGGAATTGGATGCAAATTATGGTAAGGCAAGGTAGAACTTTTATACTTCTGTCCACCAATCATCTTGTGCATTACCTCATCTCCCACCTGTGGATCACGTCACCCACATTGCATCAGCTTCTGAGCAGAGTCAGCATGACACAGCAGTTTCACTTTCTATTCTAACTGCATTGCTTCTCTGTTCTGGCTTGTAAATTCATCAGGTCCATTTACAAACCTCAACAATCCGAAATCCAGACTATTCCAAAATCCAGACATTTTGGGGGCTATGACTTTTTAAAAAGACTTTTCTCAGCACCTGAATCGGCACAACACAAGGCATGCTGGGGCACAAAATTACTAAAAAATATTGTATAAAATTACCCTCAGGCTATGTGTATAAGGTGTATATGGGACACCTTATGGGACACGCCAGGATGGTGTAGTGGTTTGGGAGTCAGACTTAAGACCTGGAAGATCCAGGTTCAAATCCCCACTCAGCCACGAAGCTTCCTGGGTGACCTTGGGCCAGTCACTATCTCTCAGCCCCACCTACCTCACAGGGTTGTTGTGAGGACAAAAAGGAGGGGAGGAAATATGTACACCATTCTGAGCTCCTTGGAGGAAGGGTGGTATAAAAATGTGAAAAATAAATAAATAAATTTTGTGTTTAGACTTGAGTCCCATCCCCATGATATCTCAGTATGTTTGTGCAAGTATTCAAAAGTCCAGACAAATCCAAATTCCAGACAACTTCTCGTCCCAAGCAGTCCAGATAAGGGGTACTCAACCTGTATACAGACAGACTACATACGAAACAGACAGGCAAACAGGTGGGTACTGTTAGCCCCTAGCAGGATATGGATCAAAATAAATGTATTAACTATGCTGAATTATCACAAATGAGTCATGCATTTATTAAACTGTTCAGAACTGTTAAAAGCAAATAGCTATGCCTGAATTCTGCATGAGTAAAAATATGTCTTGAATAAAAATATGTTGAATAAAAACATATCAACACAGACAAGCCCTTTCAGAACAGAATTGTACTTCTTGGTACATGTTGCCCTCCCCCAAGTGAGTGGAAAATTGTTGATGCTTTGCCTCTGAAAGCATTCAACTGGGACATAATGCAGTTGCAGTCATTTGAGGAGGGCATGCTGATTGTGAGTAGGAGGATGCTTATGTCTAAGTTCTAGCCATTGTATCAAAAGATGCTGCTGTGCGACACTGAAAGTGCAATTGTTGTCAACAGCTTGGTGCTAAATGCTGCTGAGCCCCAGTGTTGACTGCACTGAGAGCTACAAGCAATGCTCAGCTGACATTCTTAAAGGGAAAGGAAAGGTGAGCTCTTGAGATGTCTCACATATATCCTGGGGGATTGGAAATCTTACTTGTGGCTGGTTCCACCTCAGCTTGCAATTATAATCCCTCTTTAACGTATTAATCACTGCTGAATAGCATGTAGCTCATTCTGTCTTAGATGCATATGGGTAGTGTGGGAAAATACAGTATTTCAGTAGAAGGCACAGAAGGGTTCCAAGGACGTTGTAGGGGCTGGGATCTGAACAGCCCCATGTGTGAGCAGGAAGTGCTTGTGCGTGGGAGGGAAGGGGATCCCCAGTTTTACTTTCCAACTGTAGCCCTTTGTGTCGTGGTGAATGCCAGCCACTCTAGGAAGTCTCCTGGCCTTCAGGAACAGCTTTTCAGGGTATTGGGGGACACACCAGAGGCTGCAGCATGAGGTAGGGCTAGAAATGCACTAAACACCATGCCCTTTGCATCCTGCATATTAGTTGGAAGCAGGAGAAAGATGATTTCTCTATTTTGCATTTCTCTAGTCTAGTTGAAAGAGCATTTCAAGGCACATTGTCTGTAACGTTTTAGGTTATGCTTTCTAGTATCAGAAAAAGTAATGTCACTGTTTTCAAGAAAAGCTTAAATATCCTTTGGTCATGAATAATGTAACACTGAAGTTCATAATTACGGGTTCCAAATACACATTTGTCCATTTAGTAATGTTTGCTTGTTGTAGAGGCTTCCCCCATTGCTTGGGAGGGAGAAGGGGGGAGTTCCCTTATTCACACCAATTGCTTGTCCATGAGTAACCAGCTCCTGGCCCACCAAGTGATCTCTTGCTGGATGAATGAGGTCGTTCTGCTTGATTTGGATGGGTAAGGGTGACAGAGGGAAAAGAGGGATACCAATAGGCAAGGATAGAATTAATCCAGCTTGAAAAATAATGGCTCTGTGTTATCATGCTTGCTTGATGGAAAGGTACTAGCTCGGTGCTGAAACAGTACAATAACAGGATATTTTTTAATAAACCGTTCGCCAGCTGGAACCGCAAGTGTACCAGCTACCAGGCTAGGGACAATGAATTACAGGACGTAGACATAATGCCCTGTCAGAAGTGTTAATTTCTGATTGGATGGGTCCAATGACCTGACGACAGCTTGATTACTAATTGCTTATGGCAAAAGTCCCGGTATAAGGAAGTTTAGACTATATACCTTATAAGGTAATAAAGCAGATGGCTTTGCTTACGTATGGCAAGGGTGGGCTAGATGATAGGTGTGCTCAATATTGCTAAATGATGCTTAAGACAAAGACTATAAGAAGCATTGTATTGTACGGATTGGGGTGCCCCTCCTTTTGGGACACCTCTTGTGCATAAGATCGTTTCTTGATGAGAGCACTTGGCCGTCATTTCTATTCTTTGCTGTCAATTTTATCTTTTGACCACTCCTGTTCCCGAACCCAAATAGAGACATTGTAAGTATCACAAATCTCTCCAACAAGGGGATGCTTATGTGGCATGCCTGTGCTCCCCAGGGCTCTGCTAGCCTAGAGAAGCTGTCCCCAGTGCCTCAGTGCAAAAATAAGAGTGATGTGGGTTTGAGCAGTGCCCAATTTCTCCTCCTCTGCAGGGCAGCCTCCGGCTTCTCCCAGGCCTAGCAGAGCCCTCAGCTTTGCTTCTTTCTGCCCCATCACTGGCAATGATTTCCATTTTAAACCCTCCCTGGCCTTGTGAGCATGTGTGGCCCCACCCCGCTCCCTGCTAGTCTCTAGGTATGCTACTCCTTTCGCCCTGGCAACACAGGGAGTTACATTAGAGGCCTCTAGAGAGGTGGGGTTTTCCAGGGCCTCTAGCTGGTGTCTTAAAGGCACCTCTTTCGGTAATGGGCCTGGAGACAGTAAGCCCAGCCTGGGAGCGAGGCTGCAGCACTGCTTCCTCATGCAGTGGCACTTGCAAAATGGCCCTCAGCGATGTGCAGTGCATGCCATCGGCAGCCATTTTACAACAGCGGAACACTGTTCTGCTGTTGTAAAATCCACCATGCAGCACCAGCCTAATCCTAATTAGGACTGGGCTGTCAATGTGTGGACAGCAGCAGAAGCATTGTCAAAGCCCTTCCCTGACTATGTTGGGTAAGAAGGGCAAGCCCTCCCCTGACTCATCCCTGCATATGAAACTAAGACATAGGCAAAGGCTCTTTAACCCACCCTTCATCTCCAACTTAGCAAACTCGGACAGAGGCTCTGTCCGAATTCTTCTCCCTGTAGACATCCCAGTTGCTCATTCCTGTTTTGGTTCACGTCATCTCAACATGAGTCGTTTCTCTGGCATAGTTCCAGTGGGCTGAAATCACAAGAGAGCTCTTGGAACCTTTGGCTAACTCACCTCATGACACAACTAATGGCACGTCTGGATAGCCATGCAAGTCAGCTTCCCCAGTGGCACCTTCATCATCAGGAAAATATATGCACTGGGTCAGGGCTATCAGTGCAAAGTTGAGTTTCTACGAGAGATGGACATTCGACTCTGCTTTTTGAAAATATGACCTTCAGCGGCTAAGTCACTAACTTAAAAGTAGTTGTTTAAATCTTAATACTAGATGGCATCACCACTGCTAGAGTTTGGTTTAATTTGGACAGAGGCTGGAGATGACTTGTCACTTAGCGCCCAGTGTCAATTTAGCTTGCCTTTTCAGCTGGAAACAGGCTGCTTTAAGAAAGGCAGTGCAGTGACATGTCCAAGGGATCAAAGCCAGCTGCACTGAAATGGCTTTAAACAGTTTTGAAAGCTGGGTTCTTGAAACACAAAAGACTATTCTGCCCATACTTGTATAGCTACGCAGGAAAGTCAATATTACACAGAAAGGAATTCAAACATTGATGAAGTCAATAGGCACTTTGCTTGAATCAGGCATTTGTATAGTGTAATATGCTGTTAAATCCAAGCTACTTAAGGAATGTAACCATTTGTCATCTTGCCCATCAGCTGAGTAGATCCACTGCATTATTAAGTACACCTGTACACGGTATTTTTAAATGCAGCCACATTGCCAAGACAATGGGGAAAATCAGCCTTTTCCCCTTGTATTTCAAGGGAACTGCCCATTAATTGTTCATAAATCGTTATTTGCCCCTTGTAGAACAGAACACTTAAGAATAGCTATTTTTCAAAACTTTAAAATATTTTGAACACGGAAAGTTACTTGCTTTACCTTTATATCTAATTCCTTTTTTGCTCTCCTTTTTGATTCTTCTTTTTTGCTACAATTATTTGTGGTCTTGGCAGCAGCAGGAAACACATTCTCCACTGCTATTGGGTGCCATTACTTTTTTAGCCACAAGTTGCCAGAGCGAGGGCAAGAAGCATTGCCTTCAAGCCAATTTGATTTCAGCTTTGGTCAAATGTCATTGGCTTCATGACATAATCACAAATCCAAATCAACACCTCCCCTCATTCTGATTAGACTTCATGATGATACCACGTAGCCAATGAAATGGGGCAATATGGTATGACTGAAGCCAAATCAGAGTGAGGGTAATGCTTTTTGGCTTCCCTGTGGCATTTTTGGGTAAAATATATGACACTCAGCAGGAACAGTGAGCATAATTCTGCCAGTAAACTTCCCCCTTGCTTCACTCATTTGTAGGCCTCCCAAATCACCAAAATTTGTGGGTTTGCAGGCCCACCAAATCACTCCCAATTAACAAGGTGGCAACAGTGATGGCCCAGTCCTAGCCATCGCTCTTTGCTGTGCCATTCTGAGACATATTTTCCCCATCTGTTAGCCACACTGACTCTCAACCGGTGGTACAAGTACCACTCGTGGAACTTTGGCTGTTGGCCGGTGGTACACGACTGCTCCAGCCAACATGAAGACGCTCTGGTGTTTGTCATGACGACTGAGACTCTGTAAGAAGCTCAGTAGATTGAAAATAAGCCATTAAAAATGCTTGAAAAAGCCTTTCCGCCAGCCCTGAGACTCTTACTGGCATTTGCAGTCGAGGTAGCGGTCTCCAACCTGTCACAGTCTCCAACCGAGTCTCCAACCCGGAATTAGCTTTCAGTGATGTCATCACCAGTTACTTTCGGTGGTACACGGGG
Organism: Plestiodon gilberti rubricaudatus; assembly: GCA_026170595.1. Classification (NCBI taxonomy): domain Eukaryota; kingdom Metazoa; phylum Chordata; class Lepidosauria; order Squamata; family Scincidae; genus Plestiodon; species Plestiodon gilberti. Next base: position 140,247,964 of record JANXHW010000004.1, on the reverse strand, counting down.
AAGTCTGCAGAGCAGTAGGTGGCACGTTGGGTCGAGCGCTGAGAACCGGAGGACAGGGAGACGCATTGTATCGAAAGCCCAGCATGATCACATGATCGAAAACTGTAAATAGAAAAGAAAATTCCAGGAAGGCCTCTGCTAGGCCTTATGTTTTTGACTGAGTCATTCCTTGGTTCAGGCTGATATTTGGAGTGCTCCCGGTTGGTCATAGGCTAGCAGTCTATTTCAGGACTTATATTGGGCCAATTCTGGGGTCTTACTGTTCGTCCGATATAGTGCGGTTAGAGTATTGGCCTGTATCAGTACTTTTGCCATCAGTTCTCATTGTTCCTTAGGAATGGCTTCTTTAGGAGAATCTTTGTGTAGGGTTCAGTCATGTCGTAAATTAGTTCCTTTTTTATGTTGTTTATAAAAATGAGGACCAGATCTCAGAAATCAACTTGTTGAAGAAATGAATCATCACCTCTGCAAAAAAAACAACAAAAAAAACACCTTTAATTTTATATCTTCTTCAACAGTGAAAGCTGAGGTTTGTACAGATTTTATAGCTCACTCAATAAGATATCAGTGAGGATTTTAAAGGTCTTTCTATGCAGCCCCTGATGTCCAAATGCTAGACCATACTTCTGCAGACAACTGTATACCTAAGTCCCCCTCCCTTTTTTCATATAAACCTTCTTGCTATATTTATTGGATATCTGTAATAAGAGTAGATAAAGTCTGAGATAAGACCTTTCTCCTTGCTATCCAAAAGGAGCACACAGCCATTTGTAACAGCACAACAAGAGATCTGTATCAGTTGTGATGAAGTGAAACAAGAAGCTGGTTATAGCAAAGATGGAAATGATGTAGCATAGCTTTTCTAAACATGCATGCTCAAACAAGATAAAGAAGACATGGAAATGGATGAATTATGAATAAAAGGAGAACAAGTATGTGATAACCTTCCTGCCCAAGAAACAAACATAATACAGTATTTAGCAAATATAATGCTAAGAAAAGAAGAAAGCATGAATATGTTACATGAAAGGTCTGAAAGTTGTTTTCCCTCTCACAAACACCAGAACCAGGGATCATCCTCTAAAATTGACTGGGGGGAGAGTCCAAACAGACAAAAGGAATTATTTATTTACCCAGTGTGTGATTAAACTATGGAATTCTTTCCCACAAGATGTTATGATGGCCCAAATGCCTTTAATAGGGGATTGGACAGATTTTGGAGGAAAAGTTCATCATAGGTTAGAAGACATGATGAATGTCAGGGTTTTAGAGGCAGCCTATCTCTAAATGCCTGATGCAAAGGAGTGTCAACAGGATATAGGTATCTTGTTATCTTGTGTGCTCCGGGGGGGAGGGGAATCTGGTAGGCCACTGTAAGACACTGGAAGATGGACTAGATGGGCCTTTGGCCCGATCCAGCAAGGCTCTTCTTATGTTCTTAATCTGGTGGCTGTCGACATTCCTATATTAATATTCATAATCCCAGATACATTTTGTGAATATCCAATGGAATTCAAGGGATATACTAGTGAATATTGGTAGTCACCAAACATTGGCAGTCAGCGTTCATTGTGTGTCTGTGTAAGTGTGAAAACATACCTTTGGAGTCATTCATAAACATCTCAGCTGGGAATGTCTGCATTCCGATGTAAATTTTGACATTGTCCAAATGACCAATTTACCCATGATATATAGCAGTCATATTTCCTATGTGTACAGTATAAGTGTTTCCTAAAGTGTGAAGGAACCATGTGTACCTATAAACACAGTGGCCACATGATAGGAGGCCACAACCAGTTGTGACTCGCTTGTATGTGTCCAGTGAGCATGTGGATTGTAAACTGATTTCACAGTTGCTGTGAAATAGCCCCAATGACTGTGAATGGCCTATACTGAGTCCCAGAGTTCATTGCAGAATATCAGACAGAATTTTGCGGCAGACCAGATTCCTCCTACCTAGACCTTGGAGCGTCCCCTCTAAAAACATTAAACTCTGGGAGCCAAGGAACACAATACAGTACTTCTTTTTCCCCACCTAAGTTTTGTGATATGCTGAGTGGTCGGCGAGTAATTTAAGTGGTTATATAAAAATGAAATGACTACTCTATGCTGGCTTCTAACCTTTATTCCCGACAAGGTGTCTCAGCTCATTTGACAGAAAATTGAATCTACTGCTGTGATCTCGGTTCCAAAGCACCAAGGAATGAGCTCAAAATGGAGTAAGCAGAACACCCATGTTTTGTGGCCATCTTCTCTCTTTTTTTCTGCCCTGCCGCAGTGAGAGAAAACATCATATTAAATGCGACCAACAGCACAAGCGTACTGTTTCTGAGTACATTTAAAAGACAGAACACTCTTACTGATGTATGGGGCAAAGCAAGATCTTCTAAAGAGATTAATTTACTTTTTTCAGGTTCTCGAACCCCACTTACAGTATTGCTGTGCTCTTGAATATCTGTGGTGCCTTGTAAGTGATCACAGATTGTGTCTGCTTTGAGGGATGTAGCCTGAGTGTCAAATAGACTGATTTCATTCAAGGCTCACAGGCATCCTGTGGGGATTAAGAGACTGTCGAACAGAAAGAGTCTCTCACATTTCCCCCCCCCTTTTGAAAATACTTTTTTTATTTAAAAGAAATTTCAGTCATAGTACAGAGCACCTTTTGTAGGGATTACCTTTCAGTTCATGTGCTTGACAAGTGAGATAAATGTGTGTGTGTGTGCGCGCGCGCGCGCGCGCGCGTGCGCTTAAAAAAATCCCTCTCAGAAAATAACAATGCTGCAAATGATAAAATGAGATGGCAAAAACATGGTATCATTATCTACTTTGGCAGTTCTCAGGCCTGCTACTGTTTGCTCTGCTTCTTTGCCCAGCACTTCTTAGTATTGGTAAAGTAAATATAATTTGAATTATCTCTCCAGAATGAACATGTTCAATTAAGCTCATAAAATGTAACTGAAGGGTATAGCTAATCTATATCCTTAAAAGCACAACAGAGTACAGATGAAAGAAAAAGGCTGAGATAAGAGTCCAAACTGTGTGTCATATCCCCCTCTAGTGGCCAGTCCACATAAACAAGGAGCCCTGCAGAGATTTTGGATGCTTCTTTCCTCATTTATTTTACAAGTTGATGTCCTTGGTAGAGATGTGTGGAACTAATCCCTCTAAGAAATTTCACTCATCTTTTATCAGACGCTTTGTACTTTGCTCAGAATTCTGTCAGCCAAGCAGGAACCTCGATATTGACTTCAAAATTTTACTTCAGGTGAAATTTGGTGGCAACTTTTGTCCTTGGGCTCTCTGCCTGCCTTATGCCTCTAAATATAATATATATACACACAGAGAGAGTTACTGTTAGCCTGTGCCAGCCCAGCATTTGACATTCCTTGCTTGGCAAGAAGCACTGTCCTGCCCTGAAATGATCTGGTACAATATCAGTTGGAAAAGGTCACTGTGTAAATGTTCTGTCAATGTACCTAGCAATATGGTAGCAAAAGTCTGCACCAAACCGCTCAAGAAGAGAAGCATTAACATACCTGAGGCAGTTATTGAAAGATACTGTGCCTGATGCAGCTATGCGGCAGTTCCCAATGGTATCTCTTGAAAAGAGGAAACCACAAGCTTCACCAAGGATGGCTCATTGACCCAGCGTCGTTTGGGTCTGTTGAGTCTTCCTAAGGGAGATTTTGCTCTCTCCAAATATGACCCAAAACATCTTTGATGCCAACTCCGAGTAACTTTTAGCCATTCTAATTGGTGCCCTCTCTTTTAAAAAAAAAAAATTCCAGCTGTTGCTGCCATAGCAACCATCACACCAACTGGAGAATGCTCATGATACTAAAGCTTCGCTTATACAGTAGTTCTGGACTTTGCAACAAGTTGTACCATTGTACTTATCCAGTGGTTACTTCAGTTCAATTAAAATGCTTTTTTTTCTTTTTCTTTTTTTTTCTTTTTTTGATGAATGCTTGAGACAGGATCGGGCTGTTTTCAGAATGTTATACTGTACATATTAACTTCTGTGCATGTGAGAAAATCTCATTGTACTGTCTGAACTTAAAAAAAATGTGGCAACATGATGGTGCCCATGACCAGCTACCAGCTAGCTACATTTCCTGCCTACTTCTAATATTTTTTGTTCTACTAACAAAAAGCAACAGCAGCAGTAAAGCAGCGCCACCTCATCTTCCTCACTTTTTCTATGACCTGGTGTTGGCAGGTTCATTCTCTCTCTCTCTCTCTCTCTCTCTCTCTCTCTCTCTCTCTCTCTCTCTCACACACACACACACACACACACACACACACACACACACACACACACACACACACACACACACACACACACCACAGGCCCTGTGAGGCACAAGGTGTTGCCTGCACAGCACAAGGTGTTGCCTGCACAGCCGTGCACAAGCAGAGAAAGGCTTGCGCAAGTGCACTAGGCCATTCTGGCACTACCTTTGGCCTTGCCGGTGCTTGTCCTGCCGAGCAGGGAGTCTTTTGCACACTGCAGTTCGAAGTGGGTTTGTCACACGCCAGAGAGTTGGCTGCATGCGTCACCCCTCCCAACGCAGCAAGGAGTGTGGCCCGCACCAGCGAAGGTCTGCCAAGGCTCCAAGATGCAGAGGCGTCACTAGGATGCGCATCACCCCAAGGCGGGGGGGCACGCATCACCCTAGTGACCCCCTGTGACTATCGGCGCGGCCATAGGCCGCGTCGTGATGTTTTTGGCCTATGGCCTCGGGAGCCGGCCTCGGAGCGTCCGGCCCGGCCGGCGCTCCAGGGCCTTATGAAAGAAGGCCCGTCAATACGGGAACTTTTACTGTTTTCGCGCATGCGCAGAGACCGTTTCTGAGGGCAAGGGCCTGCTTCCGGGCTGGCCTCGGAGTGTCCGGAGGGCGACGCGCGTCACGGAGGTGACACGCGCGGGGGTGCGCACGTCACCTCGTGGCAGTCCGCTCCCGTCGCTTGACGGGATCAACGCCATTGCCAAGATGGAGATAAGAGACTGTGCACATTTGGAAAGGGAGTTCACTGGTAACACAAAAACCAATGTTTCAATGCTGAAAAGGAGACAGAAATATGTGCCTATCTGTCTGCTACTGGTGTTCTGGGCAGTTGGATGAGTTAGATCATGCAATCAAAATTTACAGGTTTTGACCTTTTGAGTTGTTATCCAGAGACAACAATCTCTGTCTATAGGAGCAAAATGTTCCTGAGGAATTTTATCCATACATCCTTGCTAACTTTCTCAGGTCACTCATCAATTACTTTGTTTCTCCATGGGCCTGTGAACTCCACCCACCAAAGATAACAACCCTGATGTCTTTTCAAGATCCCTTATGACAGGATGAAAGACAAGTAAATCAAGTTTTAATCTGTCCAGCAGCTGTTGTGCTGACTGCCTTTCCACTTGTTTCAGTTTTCATTTACATGTTCATAGGCTGGAGTGAAGTCATAAACGGTTACCCAAAATAACTGAACGTGTGAGCGGACTGGACAGACTTTGAGACTCAGCATTGTTGGAAAGTGTTATAAGGGCACAGAGTATTGTTCAAGGTTTACAAAAGAACATTAATGGTCCATAGTTGTTCCTTAATCCATAAAGCTGAGAGAGAGATGGAGATGGCTATGGAATGTAAAGGCCAGCGGGTGGCGCAGTGTGTTAAACCACTGAACCATGAGCTGTCGATCGAAAGGTCGGCAGTTCAAATCTGCAATGGGGTGAGCTCTCGTTGCTTGGCCAGCTCCTGCCAACCTAGCAGTTCCAAAGCATGTTAATGTGAGTAGATAAATAGGTACCGCTTGCGGGAAGGTAAACAGCGCTCCGTGTTCCAGCCGCGTGCTACGCACTGCGGCAAGGAGAGTCATGCTGGCCACATGACCACGGAGGCGTCTTCGGACAACGCTGGCTCTTCAGCTTTGAAATGGGGATGAGCACCACACCCTAGAGTCAGACACGACTGGACTTAATTGTCAGGGGTCACCTTTACCTTTATGGAATGTAAACAATTTGCCAGAGTTGAAAGAGGTTCCTTACACTGTGAAGGGCTTGTGTGAGTTGTGAATGTGAAGCAACAGAAGGGTTGGAGCTTCTGGAGCTTCTCCAGACAGACAGACAGACAGACAGACAGACAGACAGACAGACAGACAGACAGACAGACACACACACACACACACACACACACACACACACACACACACACACACACAGGGGGGCACCTTGGATTGCAATGGTGTCTGAGGATCAGATGAAGTAGAAATCTTATTGCTTTGTAGAGTCCACATACTGTTTGCCTTTATCTGTGTAGCCTCTTTCAATGTGCGTGTTTGCAAATAGACCACATATTATAGACACCATAAGTCTTTAGAGATTTCTCATCCAAAGGAAGCAAAGCCCAGGTAGCACTGCCCTGGAATTTTGCTCTGCTTGGGCAGAGTAGGGAGTGCATTACAGTATTTAACTGCATTTCTGAGACTGCAGTCCACAAGCAGCTTACTTCAGAATAGTCCTGGTTTCTTGTTCTATGTGTGTAGAGTTCAGTGGGATGGCAGCTGTTGAGTACATGGCTCCTGGGTCGCAATTTGAGTAAATGATCTGCTTAATACGTTTCTAGTTACATGATTGTTCCCTCACACAAGTGGATGTCTCCCAAGCACTTGCTTCAAAAGACGTTTCTTTTCTGGTTTTTTTTTTTGTGTGTGTGGAAATGTCAACAACTCTAGCATCTTTTAAAGTTAGGGTTCTAGTCCTGCTTCTTATTACAACAAATCTTAAAAGTAGCAATGCACTGTGTGCTATAATATGGTTTACTTAAAAATAAGTTTGTTTCTATAAATGTCACTGGCACACATTGCACACTACATGCAAATCATACTTCTGTGTTGACTCCCCCACCCCCAGTTTTCACTATGTAGCACAAGGTTATACAATAGCCCTTAAGTGACTGGGTTGTTGCCGTTACCAGCCCATCTATTAAGCAGATGATGGAGCTTGCGGCAAGTTGTGGGGAGTGGCAAACAGTTTTGGGGGGTGCCCTTCACTCCAAGTCTGCTGCCACCCACTGGCGTCACTACAGGGGGGGGCGGAGCTGTAAGTTCTGCTGAAATCTGGGCCTCCCTTACACAGATGAACAAAGCAGCCCCGCCCCCTCACCGTCGGAGCCTTTCAGGGAAGCGAAAGCAACTTGCTAGTATGTATGCATCAGTGCAGGGAGTCTCCAGTGCTGCCACCTCTCTGAAACCTGCCATGGGCGGATCCACTCCATGTCTGTTTCCCTACCCCTTTGCCTCACTCCTTCTTCATGTGGTCCCTTAAAAGAAAAGTGAGGGACACGTTGGGAGCACTGCCAGAGTGTACCACACTTCCTGATTCATTTAAAGGGACTACGCAAGAACGCAGCAAGGTAAGGGAGTAGATGGCTAGATCACCACCTTCCATGAGCTGGGGGGGGGGGGCATGTGCCTGCATATAATGGCGGCAGCAGTGGTGGAATTTGTGTGTGTGTCAAATGGCACTTGGACTCAGGCCAGCCTGGCCTGGCTGTTGCACACAACATTCCTAACACATCAAAAACTGTTTCTTTTCTCATCTTGGCAAAATGCCACCGGAGCCCAACCGCAATATACTGTCATTCCCGTTTTGTAGATGACTTCCATCGTCTACAAAACCATTGCCTGAACAAACATGAGTGTGTCAGTGAGTAAAGCTCTGGTCCTAACTTTGCCACCCAGGTGCTTCTGTGTTCATTCAGGTGTCAGTGAAAATCAATGGGGCTCTGTATCAGCACATGAACGTCCCTCCTCTGATGAATCCAAATTAAGGTTCAGGCAAAGGCCAAACTCTTCCCGTAATGTGCCCCTTAACATGAGTGATGTAATACTGACATATTTAGGGTTCTGCTTTTACAATGCTGCTTTAAAGCTACCTGAAAAGAATAGTGAAATGAAGCAGATGGCCAAACACCTCCCTGACACCTGGCCTACCATGGTCTGCTCTTTCACAGAATAGACTGTAGCACAGCAGTTTGCAGACAATATGATTAAAGGTGCTTTATAACCTGTTTTAGTTAACTGGTGCGATTATGCTTCTTTCCAAGCTGTGCATGCTAATTCTTCTGGATGTATTATCATCAAGCGCACCTTTCCAAATAAGCGTAATGTATGTGAGAGGCCATAAGTACTCTAAAAGGACTTTCAGGGCCTCTGATCAAAGTCTGTTGCAGGGATTTTTATGGATCGTCGAGTCAATAGACAGTATCAGATCAGCTATGAAGCTGTTATGGTTTAATAGCTCAACACATGTGATGGGCCTGAATGATAGGAACGCATTTTTAAAAAGCAGGGGGAATCCTTGCTCAATCCAATGTAGATTGTAAAGAAAAAAATGATCTCTTCTTGGAGAAATCTTGAAGAAGAATTAGAACAGGGGAGAATAAAGAATGAGAACGCTTGACCAGGTCTGATCCTTTTAAGCCTCATGTTGCCAGCAGCAGTACAAGGATAAGATTCCTTACAGCGCAATCCTCACTAAGTATACTGTAGAGTGGCAAAGCATGCGCTCCGCCACTTTAAGCCATCGCAAACGTGCCGTGTACATTTGCGACAACTCGGGTGTAAGTGGCACTGACGCTAAGGCCGGCACCGCTCACACCCCCAGTGGACCGAACCTGCGCCGGATGATGCAGGTAGGGTCTTCACCACTCAGTGCAGAGGCAGGGATGGGTGAGCTGGGCTGGCAAGGGAGGGGGCCAATGGGTCATTGGCTGGCCCGGGCTCGGAGGGGGCGGGGATATCAGCGGTGCGATATCCTATGCCCATTCCCAGGTCAGTTTGGCTTTACACAGCCTCCCCGAATGTACGTCAAGTCTGGACCTGGCATGCATCTGAGGAGGCCCATAGGGCCCTGGCCAGCTTGCACTTGGGAAAGGAGATGAATGTTCCCTTCTTCCGAGGTGCTCCTGGGCTGTCCCGGGGCATTCCAGGAATGGCACGTAGGATATAGCGGCCGGCCCTTTAGGTATCCTTAGACAGGATTGCGCTGCCCATGCTGCTAGCAGCCAATCTCTGAGGGACAAATCACATGACTTTTCGGTGTGTGGCTAGTTGCCACATCCAGGGATATGTATTTTGTGGAGACGTGGTTGTCTGAGTGACCCGTCATGGGCATAAGCTGTGTTTCAGATTGTGTACAGATTGTAGAGGTGTGCATTGCTTCAGAAGGAATGGAAACATGAACCAACTTGGGCTATTTTGGCTCATTTTTTATTCATTCCCAAATCCGTGCCTACAGTAATAAATGGAGGTTTGAATGAAATACATAGCAAATGCTATTCATTTCGTGAATATTAATTCATTTTCATTAAAGAGAGGAACTTCCTTTGTGGTGTGGCAGCAGGGGGTGGACTTTTTGACAGGTTACGCAGACTGTGGTGGCAGCCAAGCTTCTTTCCAGTGGCTACCACTTTTTGCCACTATACTCCAGATGTGGCTTCATTTTGTGGCATTGTGGGGAGGAAAATGGCCACTACCACAAAGATACGGCCAACAGCAGGGAAAATACCCCCCCCCCCCAATGCTGCCTGAGGACTACATCCAGGGAATAATGGATAAAAAATAGTATCTGCAGGAAAACAGCTTGTTTAAAGAATAAACAGCTGAATCCTACCTAAATCCTCGTGTGGCGATGCAAACAGTGCTGGCACAGCTACCACTGTATCCCCTGGGGAATTTTTGGCTGCTGGAGGTCTCCTCATTTGTCCCCTTTCCCTTGGGTAAGCCCCTGTAGCCACTATGGGTCAACTCGGACCTGCATCAGCTCAATCGCTGGTGCAAGTCCACATTGACCCGGGAAGGTGAATCAGGCACGGGAATGGGGTCAGGAATAGGTGTGAACCACCACCAATCTGTCCCCCTCCAGGACCTGATCTGACCTACTCTCTGCCCCTATCACTGCCCCGTTCCGCCCAACCCTCCCCCGTTCTGCCCACTCCCCACCCTATTCAACCCCATCCCTGCCTCCAAACCTCTGCGCAGCAGAGGCATAGGAACGGGGGGGGGCACTCGTTCCGTTGCTGGATCGGTAGTCTGGATCTGGCTGTCAATGTACATTACACACACAAAAATGAAACTGCATACTATCCTACGGCCTCCAAAGTTCTGAAAAGCTATCATCTGTACACAGCTTCAGTGTGTCACAAACAACCCTGGACTGGGTTGAGTGATGCCCTGCTAAATCATACTTCGTGTCCATGATTCAGTGATCAAGTAACCATGTAATAAGGTAATTGATGCAACATCAGCATTCCTTTTTCAAATCTTTCCCAGGTGAAAACAAGTGTGTCATCACCACTTTGTCATTGCAGTCCAGGAGGAAAAGGCATCACTGGGTTCTGGTATACGGCACCATCAGCAAGCTGTACAACCACTACACTGCCCATTGTAGAAAGTGCTGTCTTTGTTTCTCCTCCATGCTCTCTCTCACTGTCACTCCTCTTGTTACACTTCCCACCCATGCTTCCTCATATAACACTTTGCCCTTTACTGTGACACTCTGCGTTTCTAAGGCATCCTCACCCACATCCACCCTGAGCAAGACATAATTTCCAGTTTATACATGGCTGGTACATTGTTTTTGTGTGCCAGTTCCTTACAGCCTGTGGTTGTGCTCCATCGCATTTTGCTTTAGTCCACTTCACAATTTCTTTTATTGTTGAGAGGGTCAAGGGTTTTGCAGCTATATATCCTTTCCTCACGTGCCTTCCAATCATATATGCAAGGTGAACCTTCTTTGTCTCACAAATAACTTCTCCATAAGCACAAGTAGTATCTGACCTGATGAAAAATATCAGGTTTGATAGAATACACAGTGCATGCAAATCCCACAAGAACCAGAAACTGAAAGAGCAGGGAGTACTTCAGACAAATTCCTTCTTGTCTTCCTTGTAATCAAATCTGATTGATGTCTGCCATCTTGAGTCACAAGGCTAGCTGTCCACTGCCATTTATGGCTGTTAACTCTGAGTGATGAGGCTATGACCTAGTCTCAGCTGAAGGGCAAATCTGACTGCTAAGGTCTAATCATCCCTTCATGCACAGCTACTCTCCTCTCCAAATTCCATCAAGGTTGGAACATCTGCCCATAACTTCTGGTCTTCTTAGATCATAGAAGTTGTTGATATTGAGGGGTTGCCTCTTTTGCCTTGTGTAATGCAGGTCAATGCAGGCTGTTCAGAAGGAGTCACAAGTGGAACTTTCTTGCAATGACAGCTAAGTGTGAATGAACTAGAACGGCCAAGCAGTGCAGAATGAGAGGGGGAGTAGATAATGTTTGTGGACATGCTCAGTGTGAATGAACATTTAGGCACACATTTGTCTTGTGCAAGGAAATCCCCAGTTGCCAGAAATTGCCTTCTGAAGCAAGAATTAAGACCTGGTCATTAATACTATAGTCCTATTCAGTCAGATGTCCCACATTCCCCATGTATAAATGAAATTTCATGTTTGCAAGTACAAACGCTACATCTGATGCATAGTTTCATAGAGCTGGGTAGTGACTTTGCTACACTCATGAAGACTGCCAGAAATATTAGTTGACACACATCCATGTTGAACGAAAAGGCAAATGAAAGAAATATTGAATATCTTATTACTGATAGCTGATGGAGCATGCCATTTTATCACTTAGAGATGGATTTCATATGCTGTAAACCACAGAAATAGAGTGTGGGGAGGGGCAGGTGTAATTGAAGATAATATTAGTCAAACTGAAACCAAATAGCTCTGATCTTCTCAAATAAAGTTATATGCAATTTATTAAAAGCTGCATCAAGCTGTTTGCTGGAGACGTAAACTCTGGTGAACAAGCCCCTCTGCGCTCATTTGGAAAAGCTTGCAAATTCAGCTGACTCCTGTTTATCCATTAGGTTTGAGCTCAAAAACAAGCAGAAAAGCTGCCAAGAATTACCCTGACCTACTCCTGACCTTCTGAATTCAAATTGCTCCCCAAACTAATACCCTTGCTACCAAAAACGAGATGAGGGGTTACTTGACATGCGGCTCCAGCATTGTAATTGTATCCCCATGCAGGTTTCTTCCTGAATTGAGATCAAGGGCAGAGTGTGAACATGCAGCTGGTGAAATTCTGCCAAGTTTATATCCTGATTGAAAGAAAAATAGTTGCCATGTTTTCAATTAATTTAATGACATTTAAAAGAAAAGAAAAAGACAATCTGTCTTTGTGTTCACACTCTACAAATGTTTTTGCACATTCCTTACAGAGGACGAAATGCTTCACCTCATAAGACAGGCAAAAATAAAAAGAATCTGGTATTAATGCCCAATCTGATGTTAAGATCAGAAGTAGCATGCTGTGGTAACACATGGGTTGAGACAGAAGTAACGGGTACTGCTAAGATCTACTGCTTCCAGGTACCTAACGGCCCACCTGCTGGCAGAACAAGTGTTCCACCAGTGTGCCTTATGGCAGTTGTGAAAGGGCTTCTGGCAGCACACGAAGCCGCGTATTGCCTGAACATCAGGGAAAGGTCACAGCAGCTTTGTGCGGGGCAATGACTCTGGACTGGCCCTCTAACCCTGGTAAGTTGGTGGGGGAAATGGGACAGGGTGGGCAGAACAGGGCAGCAGGTTGGCAGGGAGGAGGGCAGATCGGCTCCGGGAAGGAAATGGGTTCAGCAGTGGCTGCCGAATCCAACCCCCCTTCTTGGACCCAATCCCATGGCCCAGGCTTCGTCAGCATCCCTGCACCATGCAGGCTGGCCCAGGATAGGATTAGGCCATTACTCTGTGATTTAATTTCATGCGTCTCCTAGTGGCCCTACCAAATGCTATTCAAAAATACTACAGTAGAATCCTATGTATGTTTACTTAGAAGAAAGTCCCACTATGTTCAATGGGTACGTGCCTATAGGATTGCAGCCCTACAGCCCAATCCTATCCCCCTGCCACCAGTGCCGATGCAGCTGCACCAAAAAGGCACGTGCTGCATCCAGTGATGGGTGGCAACACAAAGGCAAGCAGGAGGTAAGTCAAAATAATTTGTACTTGTCTTTAAGCCCTGGGGCCGCCTCTGGGTCTCCTCAGAAATTCACCACCTATTTTAGTGGTGTATGTCCGAGGAGGGAAAAGGGGCGAGGAGGTTTTCAAAAAAAGGGGGAAAGATTCAGCGTGCATCATTGGTGCTGGATCCACACCTGGTTCCTCCCCCCTCCCCAACAAGAAATGCCCCTGTTCCACTCGCTCCCACTGCCCACCCACACCACTGCCTTACCTGGCGCCGGTGGACCATGACTTTGCTGCCAACGAGCACTGGTGACTTCATTGCATTCACCAGTGGATTCAGCGAGCACAACATTGTATGATGCACACTGGATCCAAGCACCTTAGCCTGGATCTGACACTTCCGCCAGGAGAACACGTGCTCTGCCAGTGGACTATATCGGATAGGATTGGGATCACTAGTCCATCAATGAAATGTCAAAGTTGTGCTTGAGTTGTGTCTGATGTCTAGCTTTGACCTACAGGTCAATTTAAGCTAAGAGTTGCTTCTACAAGGTCATTTCTACGTAAGAAAAACCCTGGACAAGTGTGTACATTGTTACATGTGATAAACAAGTCTATTTGTTGTGTGTGGTAATCAGAACGTGTTAAGTACACATGTTTGCTTTGACACATGCATCTCTGGTGAGAAGCTGTAGCTAATCATGGTAAACAGAAAAGTGTGCATTTCTGACATGTCAGAATGTACAACTGGAAGCGATATCTACGTAGGAAGATCATCTTGTGTAAAGTGGCCATGGACTAAAAAAAAAATACATTGGCAGTTTATTTAAGAATAACATTCTTTCACATGCTCATGCAGTACATCTGTTCTTTGATTGATAAATGTATATCTACCCACCCACACACCCTTTTCCTTCAGAAGCAAATCCAAAAGCTATGCTACAGATTCCGGGGTGTTTGTGTTCAAGCATCTGACAGAAGCACTGACAAAAGTCAAGTACTTGTAAATCATTTCCTAAGCTAAAATACATGAGTTGTGCTGCTGGCTTCAGGAGAATCAGAATTCCACTACTAGAGGGTTAAACAACATTGTGATCAAAGAAAAAAATACTTTTCGTCAAGAACAAAAGGAGCTCTGCAGTGCTGGAGAAGTGCAGAATAAAAAGTATCTACAATGTGCAATGTAAACCATAAATGCAGACACCACCAGAATACTAACAATACTTAACTGTGGTCCCAGAAATTCCATTTCAAAAGCTAGTTATATAGTTAAACAATATCGCTACTGTTTTCCTTCTTTGTGGTCATCTTTATTCCATGAAGATTACAACATCGATTAAAACATTAAGATTAAAACATTGTCTCTTCTGTTAGTTTTTACTAGTGCTGATCCAAACTTTCTCATATGTGGAAGTTTCTCACTGAATATTTATGGTGAAATATTCTTGGTGGACTCAGGAATATGTTGTGGCTAGAAGAGCCCACCGTCTCCAGTTTTTCTGCCCTCTAGTTTTTCCCATTACATCCATTCTTTCCTTATCCATCCAAAAATCTGACTATAATTATCAGCCACAGAGGCATCACTAGGGTTTGCATCACCAGGTGCGAGAGCTCATCGTAACACCCCAGTGGTGTTACTAGGGTTGATGTCACTAGGTGCAAGTAACTCATGGTGTCTCCTCCATTAACTATATTTTAATATATAACAGTACAAGTCACCCAACAAATCAGTAACCACCACCAACAACAACAAAAACAGTGGCCAACTTGATGACACACAACTGAATAAGAGTTCAAGTATTAGAAACTAGGCTCATTTTCATGTTCGTTGCATCGGTGATGCTGTCTAACCATCTCATCCTTTGCCTTCCCCTTCTCCTTTTGCCTTCAATCTTTCCCAGCATCAGAGTCTTCTCCAGAGAGTCCTCTCTTTGCATTAGGCGGCCAAAATATTTGAGCTTCAGCCTCAGTACCTGTCCTTCCAGGGAACAGTCAGGGTTGATTTCATTTAGGATTGACTGATTTGATCTCCTAGCAGTCCAAGGGACTCTCAGGAGTCTTCTCCAGCACCACAGTTCAAAAGCATCTATTCTTCAGCGCTCAACCTTCCTTATGGTCCAACTCTCGCAACCATACATTGCTACTGGGAACACCATCGCCCTGACTATACGAACTTTTGTTGGCATGGTGATATCTCTGCTTTTTATTATGCTATCTAAGTTTGCCATAGCTTTCCTTCCAAGGAGTAAGCGTCTTTTAATTTCATGGCTGCTGTCTCTGTCTGCAGTGATCTTGGAACCCAAAAAAGTAAAATCTGTTACTGCTTCCATTCTGCCCCTTCTATTTGCCAGGAATTGATGGGACCAGATGCCATGATCTTAGTTTTATTACTAACACTTTATTGGTTCCATGCTGTGTCATAACAACACCTCATTGGGTCTCGGAACAATCAGTCTCATTGGTCAGTTTGGAGTTAAGGAAATCCACTTTTTATTACATAACGCAATTATGTTTTCTTTTTCCGGTTATTTGGCCGTAACGTTTGATGGAATACTGATAATTCAACATGGTTTGTTTCATTACATTCTGCATGAAATTACCTTTCTTTTATATTTTTACACACACACACACACACACACACACACACACACACACACACACACACACAAATTTTCCAAAAGGTTTCCACAAATTTGGCCACTATAGTGGTGTCACCTCCCCTGAGGGTGTCACCTGGTGTTGTCAGCAGCACCCACACACACACACCTCCCTAGTGACACCACTGATCAGCCACACAGGTGCTAGCGAGCAGCAAAATGAGGACTCATGTGACACCTTTTAAACAATAACGTATTTATTTCAGTATAAGCTTTGATGGTCTACAGCCTACTTCATCAGGTGCAACAGATCTTCAGATGCAGCAGGCAGAATTTTATTTATTTTTATTTATTTGCAATATTTTTATCCTGCCTTTCTTCCTGATGGAACCCAAGGCGGCTTAAGAACAAGAATAAACCAAATACAAAAATCCATCACATTTAAAAAGCAATAAAACAGTTAATTTAAAAGTCATAAATACAGACTAAAAATGTTTTTTTCTGTAGCTTTCATGGCCCGTTAGTACATACCAGTGTTTCACAAATACGGGATTAGATGCCATGTAGTAAGCTTGAAAGGTTTAATGAAATTCAAAAACCGCAACGGATTTCCCAAAGGGCAGCCGCTCGCAGCACAAATACATCAAACAAATCAAAGGATGGTAAACAGCCCAATGTTTCGTTCTGGATCTCAGAACATCTTCCAGGGGTACACAATCACAACGGATTGTAGATAGAAGTTGTCAAAACCTCCTCTTAGTCCGTATAAAAACATTAAAGTGCGGGAATCCCCAGTTCTTCGAAACCGGAAATGATCCGAGATGACCGCTTCAGCTGTCAAAAATTGCAATCAGTTGCGCTCCGCTCTCCTCTCCTGTCCTGATCTCCTTTTTGGTGTAAAATTGGAAGCCAGATGCGATTGGAGAGTGTCAAATCCTGCTGGCGATTCAAAAGTCTGCCAGATTCTAGATGTTTGCTGATCTCCAACGACTCTAAGTGACGCAGAACTCTGGGATTACTTTCACTCTGCAGACACTTAGCGCTATTGAAACAGACTGAGTGTCCTTCTTTGAGAGCATGTTCAGCAACAGCTGATTGTTCAGGGTGATTAAGTCTATACGATCTTTCATGTTCGGACACTCTGGTGTTGATACTCCTGCCAGACATCCCGATGTAAAATTTATTGCATTCGCACGTAATCTAATAAATAGATAGAGAGAAAGCACACAACAAAACTGACCCAAGGCATGTCAGATGGAAGGAAATGAAAGTGGCCTAGTCTAATGACAAACTTAAATACAGTATACAGAATAAACATGGTTACAATTGGCAATTCGAAACACTGAGAAATGGGCTGAAAGTTTTTAGACATGCAAAAAATACTCTAGAAATCGATCTAATCTAGAAGGTGATAACTAGTTAAATAAAGTAAATAGTTGAACATAACAAAAAAAATTGTTTGGTTGGGAAAAATTTCCTTGCTAGGGAGAGTTGATTGGGGTGTGATGCTCTGCTTCAGGTAGTTTTTTGTCCTTTGTGTTTTGTTTCTTTTATGCCAATAAAGGTTTAATCAATCAAATAGATGAATATGAAAAAATAAGTTTCACATCAGCCCTTGTTCCTGTCCCTGGTGGTCCTTCCTTCACCCGCTTGGTGAAGGCCATTCTAGCAAAGGGAACTCCGGAGCCCTCCCAAGAGGCTTCTCCCCCTCGAAGGTTGCTCAGCTTCCCCAGGGAGGAGGCAGCAAGGAAGGTCACACCACTGCTGCCGCAGCAGCTACTCACCACTCCAGAACTTTCCCCGATTGAAGTGATGCCCTCGCGTATTCCTGCTCCCTCTCTCCAGTGGTGCCAGTGCACTTCTAACATGTTATCCAAGCCACCCACTACTCCCCTTTTTGGACACCTGGGCCTGATGATTTCAAGTGGTGGGCCAGATCTGGCCAGCGGGCTGTGGTTGCTGACCCCTGGTGTACTGTGAACTCCCTGTGTCCTAGCAAGTAAGAAGCATACATTTTCCAGTGAACAAAAATGGATTCCATAGATTTCGATCGGAAGCTTTCATGGCCCGCAGTAATCTTACACGATCTCAGATTTACGGGTAAAGATGCCATGTATTTTCTTTTTATTATTATTATTATTCATATATATTTATATTTTATTGATATATTAAAACATAAAAACAATACATATTTCATAAAGTTATAGCAAGCGCGAAGCAATACATCCTACTAGCATACTATTCACTATTTTCTACATATAATTTCCAACTAAGCCAAAACAACACCCACATTCTATTCATTAAATCCGCATATCATCACATCATTCCTCTCTCTCTCTCTTAAAAAGTCAATAAATGGTTTCCAATTATTCACGAAAAAGTTAACTGACTTTTCCTTAATTAAAATGGTAAGTTTATCCATTTCAGCATAGTCCAAAACTTTCAGCCACCAATCTTCCAGCGAAGGTATCTCCGAATTCTTCCAATATTGTGCATATAAAATTCTTGCCGCAGCTATCATATATAAAAACAAAGTTTGAAATTTTTCGCCTACATGATCCTCCCACACCCAACAAAAAGGTTTCCGGTTTCATTTGAACCTTAATCTTTAAAATCAACTCAATCTGTTTATGAATCTGAGTCCAGTACTTCTTTGCTTGGGGGCATGTCCACCACATATGGTAAAAAGTTCCTTCTTGCTTTTTACATTTCCAACATCTATTCGTCACCTTCTCATACATTTTTGCTAATTTGCTTGGGGTTATATACCATCTATATATCATTTTATACATATTTTCTTTAATATTAACATTTAACGTAAATTTCAACTGTTTTAACCATAGTTGTTCCCATTGGTCCATTAAAATAACATGACCTACATTTTTCGCCCAATGAATCGTACATTCTTTAACCTGTTCTTCTTCTGTTTCAAACTTCAAAAGCAATTTATACATTTTTGAAATTATCTGGTCTTCAGATTTTAATTGTACCTCCAATATTGATTCTTCTTCTACAAATCCATATACCTTCTTGTCCACTTTAAATCTCTCCAAAATTTGAGCATATACAAACCATTGGCAATTAAAGTCTTCTTCCATTAGTTTTTCTCTTGACTTCATTGCACAGTCTCCTTGTGAAAAAATTAATAAATTTCTGTACAGTAGTCCTTTCTCTTTTGGCACGCTACTTCCATGAAAGTGTGCTTCATATGGTGCAACCCATAATGGTACTTTCTCATAAAACCTCATTTTATATCTATTCCAAATTCTCCATAATGCATGTCTAACATAATGGTTTTTAAATTCTAAATTTGCTTTCACTTTATCATACCACAAATACCCATGCCAACCAAATCTCAAGTCAGAGCCTTCTAACTCTGATAATCTTCTATTTTGTAAATACACCCACTCTTTCAACCACACAAAACAACATGCTGCATAATATACTTTCAGATCCGGTAGTCCTAATCCTCCTCTCTCTTTTGCATCTTGAAGAATCTTATATTTCACCCTTGGTTTTTTCCCTTGCCAAATAAATTTAGAAATGTCTTTCTGCCATTCTTTAAATGGTGCATCAGATATAATCACTGGTATCGTTTGAAATAAGAACATCATTTTTGGCAATACATTCATCTTAATCACCGATATCCTTCCTAGTAAAGACAATTTCAATCTTTCCCATCTTAACAGATCTTTCTTAATTTCATTCCATACTTTAACATAATTATTTTGAAATAATGTACAATTCATACTCGTCAATACAATTCCAAGATATTTAACTTTTTTTTCCACCTTAAATCCTGTTTTATTCATCAGTTTCAGTTGATCTTGAATCTTCATATTTTTAGTCACTATTTTTGTCTTCTGTTTATTATTAGATGCCATGTATTTTCATTACAAGCCCATAAAACGATTAAAAACAGTATCCAGTCACTGAAAGCAGGTCCCAGGTTAATAGAAACTGCCCGCAGAGAAAATACTTTTAAAATCAAGAGGCAATAGATGGAGTCAAACCAACATTTTGTTCCTGGAAAACTCGGAACTTCTTCTGGGTGCAATCCCGATGGTAACGCTGTAGCAAGTATGCAAGTAAAAATAGCTTCAGAAAAGCACAGAAAGGATTTTCGCTAATTGAGGTCGAAACTGTTACCGGAAGTAATCGACGCATTAACCTGAAGTGACCTCCGTTGTTCCAATATCCCCTTCTTTCTTCAATTCTGTTCTGTGTGCCTTTCGGATGATTGGGAACCAGATTTTATTGGTGAATGAGAGGTCTTGTTGCCTATTAATAAGGTCTCCAGTTGGTCTTTTGCTGATCTCCAATGATTCCAAATTGCGCAGAGTTCTAACGTTACTTTCACTTCTCAAGCACTTTGTATTCTCAAACAGGATTGCATGTCCTGTACTACACGCATGTTCAGCAATAGATGATAATTCAGGATGTTTCAGCCTTACACATCTTTCATGTTCCATAATTCTTGTATTAATGGATCTTTTCGTCATAACAATATAATATTTCCCACAGGAACAAGGTACCCTGTAAATTCCTGGATTGGTTAAGGGGGGAGGGGTCTTTTGTCTTTGGGATTATTAAGGAGTTGTGCTGTTTTTACAGTGGGTTTGAAAATTATCTTCACATTGCATCTTGCATTTGGTGTGAGGCAAAATTCTGTCTTTTTAGTATCAGGATTGTGAGGGAATACCCTCCAACTATATCTATTACTCTGATACATTAGTATGTTGTTCCTTGGTCTACAGGCTTATCTGCATAGTCACCCTAATCCACACATTTCCTGATGCTACAAAACGCAGTTCAGCCACTGGAGCTGTGCATACATAGTCCCAATTACATAATCATTGATAACTTCTTTGAGAGTGAGAGGGGGAGCAGGGGCTAGATTCATGGTGCAATCCTGTCTACATTGGAGACTGGTGGAGCAGCCACTCCTCTGGTCTATAGGTGTCACAAACGTGCCGTAAAGCACGAATGTACCCTGACCCCAAGGAGGCCTCCAGCTGAGTCGGTGTGGGTCCTATCTGGCTAGGATGCAGTGCGGGATCTACATTCGTGCTGCAGCCTAGCTAGACAGGATTGGGCTGTCAGTTTCCTTCTCTTGATGACTGACAGTATTGCCAGTTACCTGGCCAGGGCTAAGTATGCATACAGTACCCTTGGATCAGAGCCAGTATCTTGTACCACATTTCACTTCCCTTAGCAGCAAAGCACTTTCACTTCACTTCCTTGTGTTTTCTTATTGGTCAGTATAGCTGTCATTACAGGCAGCTCCCTCTGAGGGACAGAGGCCTCCCTCATTGATCAATGATGGGGTTATTTTTCATTTTAGTCATGGTTTTGAAGTGTGAGTCTTTTCTAGAGTGTGTACTTTTTCCACCAGTTGATGGCCCCAAGGTTACAACATATCATCCTTGATAAGGTTCAAAAACTTTCTGAATTTCCAGGGTCAGAATCTAAACAGGCTTCTATCTAGGTACGAGTAAAGAAGCTAGGAGCAAAGGGGAGGACAGAACTTGTGAAAAGACTGGCATTGAACTGGACAGAGGAGCCACAGAGCCCTCCCCTTCAGCTTCCAATTAGTTTCATCACTCTTCTTCAGTCAGAGACGAAGAGAAGCCTCAGGTGTAGCCTCAGATCCTTTAATCACTTGAAAATGCAAGGGGAAAGGAAGCACAAAGGACTGTGGGTAAGAACATCGTGCCAGACTTTGCAGCAGGAGTTCCTTCTCCTGGAGTTTCTATATGTATTTTTAAAGAGGTTACAAATCTCAGTTCCATGTGGCTGAGAGAGACAAATATCCCTAAGCCATGGTGATTTCCTTTGCCTTTTTTGTCTTTTTTTTAAAAAGCAAGCAACACTTTTCAATATATCCACTGATGCTAGCAGGTTGAAACCGTCGTTGGAGGCTCAGGAGGTGCATCCTTGATGCTTCTGTTTGCTAGAGATAGGGTTAACCCAGCCTTGTGTTGCAGAGTTGCCAAATATGAGACTGTTGTGCTGAACCACAGAAAGGCTTGTTCTGGATAAATAACAGCTTCTCACACAGCAAATGCAAGTGGATCATTCTTCCATTTGATGCTGAAACTTACCAGTTCCCTGGCGGCTTTTCAGCAAGAAAGTAGATATGTCTGAATGCCCAGATTTCTATACTTTTAACCTCTCTAGACCTTTCGCCTCTGCTTTGCTTACTCTCATTTCCTCCTTTCTGCCCGAACTCTCTCTGCCTCTTCAGTAACTTCAGATATGAGTGATTGTTACTGCATTGAGAATGCTGACCTTGGAAGTTTAAGCGCTATGAGATAACACACAAAAAATGATCTGGATAAATAGCAGATTGGAAGCACAGTTAACTTTTTTTCCTTTTCAATTTTGCAGACAAGTTTAGTTTGCTTTAAAACTACGAACTGACTGTGCTGACCATATACCAAGATGAGTGAAAACTGGCAAAGAATCAATATTCTTTGCAGATCCAATCCTGACCTGTGATGCAGCATTAGTCATCGAGGCAACATCCAGGGTCTCTCTGGGAATCAATTATGCTATATCAAAAGTATATTGTTTGGTCTGAACCTTTCGTTGCTACCTCTTGATACGTATATTCTCCGAAGCGGATCACTAAAATAATAACCAGGGAAGAGATCACAGTCAAAACAAAAAGGCAGCTTATTTCAAAATGGGTGATATTCCTTTACTGAACTTTAACAACCAAGCTAGAAATTATGACAGTAATCCTGTGTTTTAGAGTGTGGGTTGCCACTGAAGAGTTGTAAAGAAGTGGCATGGATGCCAATTTCAAATGTAGAAGTGGTAGGTGAGAGGTCGGACCCTTCCTCTGCCCGCCACTTCTCCTTGGCAACCCCTCCCCTTCCAGCTCCTTTTCTCTAAGGCAGGCAACAATGCTGGAAATTAACCTGTTAGGAGAAAAACAGAGAGGGGGAAAGGGCTGTGGAGAAACGGGAAGGTGGATGAAAGGCTCATCACCTCCCTGCTCTCTTATTACAGAGGAGAAGCGTGACATTATCTTTGTATGCTATATAGGAAGTGCAAGGAAAGGTATTCAAGGCTGCTGCTCTTCCCAGACTTGGGTAGCCTTCTTAGGCAAGCTCTTACGGCGCAATCCTGCATAACTTTGGAGCAGCGGAGCGCGCCATTGCATTTCAATGGCACCTGTGATGGGCAGCACAATCCTGTGTAGGTTTAAGAGGTCTAAAGGGCCAGCCGCTGTATCCTAGGCCCTGCTGGAGTGCACCTCAGGGGAAGGGAACGTTCGTCCCCTTCCCCGGGTGTAGGTGAGTCCGGGGCCTATGGGCCTGCTCGGATGCATACCAGTTCCAGAGCTGGAATACATCCAGGGAGGCCGTGTAAGGTCGGCGCGGGCTACAATGGAGCATAGGCTATCGGCACTGAGATCCCCATCCCTCCCAGTCCGAGCTGGCCAATGACTACCCTCCCTCGCAGCTCCGTCCTGCCTGTCCCCACCTCTGCACCGTCCAGCGCAGCACTTACCTGCGGCAGCCAGTGCAGTTCCGGGATCCCGGGGGAGTGAGCGGTGCCCACCTCCACTCCGGCGCCACTTACTTCCGAGTTGCCACAAATGTGCTTTACAGGACTTTGTGATGCTTTAGCAGTGTTAACTGATAGCAGGTTCATTATTATTAATATTAATATTTTTATACTGCTTTTCAACAAAACATAGTTCACAAGCTGTTTACATAGCAAAACATATCAATAAGTGGGTCACGATTTGATGGTTCATGATTGGAGAGTTATCAGATAACCCAATATTGAATGTTGTATGAACTGAAACATTTTGTAGCTGATGAGGGGGGGGGGAGAGGCTTGAAGGCATTTAAAAAAATCATAAGGAATGGCATAGGCAAGCGACCACACATTTAACGTCATGCCTGTTTTGCCCCATTGTTTGTTGTAGTAGCAGCAATTCACTTTTTCAACAGCTTCATCACCATGTGTCTGATGAAGTGGGCGCTGGTCCACAAAAACTGATGCTGAAATAAATTGGTCTCTCTGTGGTGTTGCAAGACTCTTCATTGTTTTTGACTCAATCGCTCCTGATATACATTTGTACTGCTACTGTACTCTTCATTCCCCTTGCCTCCCTATGCCAAGACACAATGCGGATATGAAGGGGGGGCAGCAGTAGATGTTTACTTTGTATAGCTTATTTCCTAAGACTTGTGAGCCTCTTAGGAGGAATGTTATTATCAGTGGCATGAATGTGCAGAGTTAAATTTATTCCCAGGTATTATCACTTCCCCTGTTGCATTCCCCAGTGCTGAGCAAACTGAAAGTAAGGGGAAAGCATTTTGTTCACATTACCCTCAATAAATGGGCTTAACCACAACACAAATCTCATAATTCACCTCTTCAGTCCCAGTAGTTACAGGACAAATCCACTAGATTTAGCAGTAAGCCTTAAATACACCTCGACTGACAGACATAGGAAAAGTTATGGTTCTGCCATCCTTTACCTTTATCACTGATTCCTGTTGCTATGGTTTCAAAGATTTCATTGATATCATTTTTCTTCCAGACTCGCTCTGGCTAATGAGCTTTTATAAATACCTCATCTTGTACTACTTACTACTGGTCTGCAGGTCTGAAGTGAGATTTTTACCAAAACAAACAAAACGAAAGTGCTTTTAAGGGGATAAATATCAGAAAAATACATGAATGTATGTACTAGTACTTAGCATTTCTGTAGCACTTTCTGAGTTTGCAAAGGGCTTCTCATGTTGTATTACCTTGATGCATCCTTAAAACAACCCTGTAAGTTAAATAAACATTTTTATCCCCACTTCGCAGCTAGGGAGCTGAGGTTGAGAGGCTGAGGGCACCTAGTGAGTTCATAGAAGAGGCAAGATTCAGGCCAGGGAAGCCCTGTGTCACAGTGGGGCAGCCCAGTCCAGTCTATCCAGAGAGGACCCAGCACTGGCATGGCTGTAGCACTCCTATGGGGAAGGGGACATTAATCTCTTACCCCGAGTAGAGCCCCAGCTGTCCCGATGGGTCTATTTTGCTGGTGCATATTTGAGAGGCCAGGTGTAACGGCGGCCAGGCCTGGGAATGGGGATAAGATTTCTGTAGAGCCGCTGCCAATCCCTTCCCCTTCCCTGGCCCAGCCAACCAATCCCCCCACCACGAAACACCCTGTTTCACCCTCCCCTGCCCCTCTGCCGCCCAACAGGGAATGTACCTTCCCCAGCAGGTGCTCCACTCAATCTGGGGAGAGTAGAGCAGCACCGGCACTGTCTACTCACCAGAGATGTGGATCAAGTCTCTGACTCCAAGTCTCAAGTCAAGTCCCAAGTCTTTGCCCCCAAGTCCCGAGTCTTTGGTTGCGAGTCCCTATGTATGTAATGGGGAAAATGAGTTTAAACCTGAATAAAATTCAACTTGTCGTAAAATGCTCCAAGTCTCGAGTTGAGTCTATCGAGTCTTTTACAATCGCCGAGTGAAGTCTGAGTCAAGTCATTGACACGACTTGAGTCCGACTCAAGTCAGAGTCAATAGACTCAAGTCTACATCACTGCTACTCACTGGGTGTCGCAAATGTACTTTGTGGCGTGTTTGCAACACCCTAGACCAGCGGAGCAGCGCTACTCCAGTCTATATTCTAAGACAGGATTGTGCCATCAGTCTCTTAGGTTCAATACTATGCTATGCCAACTCTGTGTATGCTCTTGTTCTAAATAGCAGAAGAGGAAATGGAGTCCCACTATTCTGTGATCCTAGACTGGTCAGGATGATTATGGTCTACACTAGTGTCGCTGGAGGTGGGGCGGAAAGCTAAGCGCGTTGCTTTCTCTCCACTGATGGGGTCCTATGACGAGGGGGCGGGGCGCCTCGTACCAGAGAGTAACAGTGGGGCAGAAAGCTGCAGAACTTAGCTTTCCGCCCCACCTCCAGCGACGCTAGTGATGGTCTATGGTACACCCAGAACAGTTCTGATTGTTTCACCTCAAAAAAAGGATATTATAGCGTGAAGAAGAAACTGAAAAAAGCAATATAATACTTTGGAGCTTATGAAAGTTAAGAGATGGAGACTTTGTAGAGAAAAGATGGCTGAGGGGGGATCATAACAGAGTTTTATAAAATTATGAATAGTGTGGAGAGGCTAGAAAAAGAGAAATTATTTCTCTCTCTCTCTCTCTCTCTCTCTCTCTCTCTCTCTCTCTCTCTCTCTCTCTCTCTCTCTCTCTCTCTCTCTCTCTCTCATAGCCATCCAATTAAATGGACTGGCAGTATTTTCAGGGTCCATAGAAGGAAGCCTCTCTCTTTTTTTCATGTGAGGCATCATTAACTGATAAAAGACATTGCCATCACATATGGTGAAGGCTACAAACATACAGTTAGGTAGGTCAGGTCCTTTTTGTGTGTGGCAAAATTTACTTCTCAAGATACCACCTTCTGCAAGTACCACCAGAGACAGCAGCAGTTCCCAGGAGTGAGTGACTTCCCCCACAGTTGGAGCTTTACTCTGCATCTGTCTTCCCCCAAACAATGCCTTTTTGAAGGGCAAGGCAGCTGTACAGTCACTACTTGCCCAGCCATTTCCACTTCCAGCGGTGTGGGGCCAGGCAAGGAAGTGCCTTGTGGTCACTCACCATGGCAGTGGAGTCAAATATCACCTGCCACACTGTGAAACACCATTAGTGGTACTAGGTGTACTACTGGTTAAAAAGCACTGGTTGAGCTGTAACTACTTCTTTGCGAACATCCTCAAAAAGCTTTTCCTCATAGTATAGCTCCATAGTATAGTGCAAACACAAAGTTTTATATCTGCCTTACCCCACATGCCACCTAATATTGTGAAGCATATGCTCATCTGTACCATCCATGGCATGCAAAGGCCCATTTGATTGGGTCATGAGCAAGGTAAGGCGCATTTTAAGCATTGCTTCTTCCATGTGATACACTCTCAGTGGGAAAGGGCTTTTCAGTGATGCTCACATTAGGATGTTAACATTTAACCAGCCCGCAGATGGTTGAGTCTCTAGTACTGGAGGGCCATGATGCTATTGCCACACCACTAACAGTATCACCAGTACTTTGTCTGTTTTGCAGTTACTTTTCAGCAATTTCATATTGAGCAGATGTGTTTGTAGACTAATGGATCTAATGATGTGATGAGATTAAAAATGAAACCTAATTACCCCAGCATAGTTAACCCTTGGAATGCTTCCAGATGTGCCAGGGGCTATGCCTCTCCAATCATGCAGGTTAATCACTTCCAGCAGCGCATCACAAAGTGATCCCACTTCACTGGATACCTAATTTTCTCAGTATGGCAGACAGGTAGCACTGTGTGCCTTTTGGGGACAGTATTTTTTGGAAGAAAGCACACAGCAAGTTACTGTAGCTAGGAGCTGCCCCTTGCTATCACAGAATGTCAATGGCAAATCGTCACGTTTTTAAATAATGAAATCACTATTTAAGAACGACTCCGAGAAAAATGGACAGCACATGAACACCGTGACCAGCAAAGCTCTCGGTTTGAGTAACAGTCTCATCTGCTACCAGAAATCCCACCCCATCAAATATAGAAACCTGAATCTCGACTCAGTTAAAAGTATCTGCGCCATGTCAAGCTGTCCATCCAATTAACAGGAAAGGGAGTAAACAGAATGTGTGATCAAGGAAAAAGCAAGATCTAAAGTTGAAAAGTCTTGAGGAAGAACATTCAAGTAACAGGCACAAAGAAAAGAGAAATGAAAAGTACAGAAAACATAGCTAGGAGTTAAGAGTAATGAGCAAGACAACACTCTTGGCAACAGCAGCCAGTCAGATACACATCTGAACCATCAAACAGATGCCAGGTGGCAGGGTTGCCATTTCCAGTCTCAGTACTGGGGAAGTGCAAAGGCAAAAAGGGATGGCAGAGGGCAAAGACTCACGGCAAAGTTGAAAGTCCTATTTTGAGATATATATTCAATATTAAAAAAAATTAAAGCAGTGTGTGTATTTTAAGAGGATGTTATGTAGTTGCTGCTTTTCTATATAGCTCACAACAGCAACCACAGACATATAGGGGTCGCTGAAGAACAATCCCAGTGTCATCTGGAGGGTGAGGAGTGGGAGACTCCTTCCTTGCCTTCTCTAAATGGCACATTTGGTGGTTTTCTTTATATGCAGCCTTCAGGTACATCAAGAGCCACTTCACACTTTATGTAGCAGATGGATGACCTTACCAGAGAATAGAGAAGATTAAGAAGTAAAAAGAGGGAGCATGTGTTGAAAGAAAGGGAAGGGCTCAGGAGAGCCCAGCTGTGTGGAAGGTATCAAAGCATCTGAGAAACATCAAGCTCAAGTCCTAGTCAAGCACTTTTGTCTGTTCCATGGATTTACCCTACCGTTCGGTTAAAGCATCTGTACCTTAGAGTAACTTAGTATGAATGTGTCAATGGGTATAAATATAAAATGGCTGGAAAGATTGGAAGGTTCTTTTTCAATCCATCTGTGTTAACGTTGGGGTTGGAATCTCACAGCCAGAGTTCTGCTGTGCAATTTAGGGAAGGGTGAGGAGTTGAAAAGAAGATGGAGGCAATCTTTCCCTAGCAGGACTCCTTGCCAAAGTCTTCTTTGACTAGAGCTAGATGGTTGAATCCTGCCTCCACCACTTCACCTGACATCCCTCAAGTCACTGGTACAAAATCTGTTGAGTTTTGACATGGCTGTTTTCCCCACACTACTGAGGTTTGGGCAGTGATGTGGACTTGAGTCCAACAAATCGGACTCAAGTCGCGTCAATGACTTGACTCGGACTTGACTTGGCAATTGTAAAAGACTCGAAAGACTCGAGACTTGGATCCTTTTATGACCAGTTGAATTTTATTCTGGTTTAAACCCATTTTCCCCATTAAATAGATAGGGACTCGCAATGAAAGACTCAGGACTTGGGGGCAAAACGTGGGACTTGAGACTTGGAGTCAGAGACTTGAGACTTGACTTGAGACTTGAAGTCTTGACTTGATCCATATGCCTGGATTTGGGTCTCCTCTCATGGGGAGCACAACATAGACGCCTAGCAAACAGATACAACATGCCTTGGGCTCTCTTGCCACCATCTGCCAAACCATCCTGAGTTTAAAAAGTATTTCCATACATATAATGGTGACGGTTTCTACCACCACCACCACCACCACCACATGTCAAATCCGTACTCAAGGATGTTCTCTATAGGGGTCTAACAATGAGATGATTACAAAGATCACCTCATATACTGAAGAGATAGCATTCATGTAAATCCTTTATTAGGCTACAAGCTTTCTTATGCAAAGTAGAAAGGGAAGTGAACAAAATCAGAGGAACGAAGGGTGATAGTCTGTCAAATTAAATCAAGTCTTCAAACGGAAATTAGTCTTTTGAGATCAGTCCAAAATACCCTTCTCCTTACAAAGCTTTTACAGTTGCTGGCAGTAGTCTGCTCACAGCTGGATTCCATGGGCCCATTCCTACGCTCATTTATGCCATTGTAAATTAGGAGTGGCCCACTTTAGCTGAGTGGAGCTGAACGGAGAGGATAATCAGGCCTTCTGATTTTATTGAAAGGTTATCACTGGGTTCAGTCCCAAATGTCATCATCTTCATTCCTTCTAGGTAACGCTGTCACATAATTAATAAACCTGTTACAGATGATCTTCCACTAATTAGGAAATGCACTTGTTCTACTACTAATTAGAGAATGACTCTGACATTTGAGCTTACTATCTGTCAAGATTTTTTTCCTTCCCATTTTTTGATATTGAACTATTTCCCAGTAATAATCATAACTGTGAGGCCTGGGTAAAGGGTACTTGACTAAAATAAAACTATTTTAGGGATAGTACAAGAGAGCAGAGGAAACAGCCCTGATCTGCTGATCATATTGCATAATCCACTGCTTCTTTGCTCTATATTGTCACCCCCCCCCAAATGTTTTATTGTTATATATTGTTTTAAATTATGTATATTTTTATCTTTGATGCTGTAAGCCACCTTAGGCATTTGCTTTGGCATGGGATAAGGTGGGGTATAATTTTTTAAAAAATAAATAAAATAAATACATGTTTTAGGCAAGGTGGTATTCTGATCTAAAACTGATGTTTCTCTACAGTCACAATATTCTCCTGTATGAAGATGGCCATGCTGTTGTTGCTGATTTTGGAGGTGAGTGTTTGAAAATTAACGGCATTGTTTTCCCATTCTCATGGGGCAGAGCCTGAGGTGGCGGACTGGTAGGCGGACTTATAATCGCCCACTTCTTCCCACTCTTTGGATTCTAAAAGGAAGAGGAAGCATGGAGGGGAGGGGAGTGGTGGGCTAGAGTGTCTTCAAGGTAGCACAAGGGAGAGACGCAACATTTGGTCAAGCCTGTCTGGGAGAAGATGGCATAATAGGGAGGATGTCAAGTGGTAGACTAATTATGGGGGAGCTTTTTCATCTGGCGTCCTGCATTTTCTGAGTTTCACCACATTTCTGTCATGCGCAGCAATCCTATGCAGGATTGCCTGGAAGTAAGGCCTACTATGTGCAATGGAATTTTGCTCCATGTAAATGCATGTTGAACTTAGAGAAGCCCCTAGTATATTTTACTTTTCTTTCTGTTGTACCATGTGGTGCACATTAGTTGCTTGCAGCCCTCAGGATTTTTCTCCTAAAATGATTCCGTATCCTATGGGAAAACATTGGTGTGGTACATCTTGAACCTGCATGCTTTTTTTCCTGTGACATGCTATAATGTGACTGATTATCTCTATCCTAATTCTTGTGTGCCAGCGGGTGGCGCAGTGGGTTAAACCGCTGAACCATGAGCTGTCGATCGAAAGATCAGCAGTTTGAATCCACGACGGGGTGAGCTCTCGTTGCTTGGCCAGCTCCTGCCAACCTAGCAGTTCCAAAGCATGTTAATGCGAGTAGATAAATAGGTACCGCTTGCAGGAAGGTAAACAGCGCTCCGTGTTCCAGCTGCATGCTACGCGCTGCGGCAAGGAGAGTCATGCCGGCCACATGACCACGGAGGCGTCTTCGGACAACGCTGGCTCTTCAGCTTTCAAATGGGGATGAGCACCACACCCTAGAGTCGGACACGACTGGACTTAATTGTCAGGGGTCACCTTTACCTTTAATTCTTGTGTGCTTCCCACTTCAGATCCATAATGTGGACATTGCTCAGTGCCAAGAAAGATGGATAAAGGCTCAGCCATAGAGCTGCCAGGCTGCAACCTGGAGATTCATTTTAAGATCACAGATGAATCAGGAGGCAAAGCAGCTGCAAGTTTTCCACTTGTTTCATTCCCTAACTCTGTCTGCCTCTCCCTGGCGTGTTCTACCTGTGTCACACACTTACACACATGTGTCACACAGACAACAGGAGAGGGTAAAGAATAGTTGGGAGAGCGGAGCCTGAGACTGCTTTGTCTTCTGATGTATCTGTGATTTTAATAAAATGGATCTCCATGTGACAATCTGGCAACTTTTCTTACCTGTCAATAAGAAATTTGCAGAAACAGAATTTATTTTGGTTTAAAATAAAGTCAGCCTCTTAAAAGACCAAAAAGAAAAGGAACTCTTGCAATGACCAGAGAGTTTGAGAGAAACATGTGCGACAGTGCTGTTAAGTAGCTTGGGATGGTTCATCCATTTTTACTGACAAATCTCTAGTCTGTCTATTTGAGGACATGAATACCTGAAGTATTCAAATACACATATTAGTACCTTCACACAAATCTTTTAATTAGTCTATACGTTATGAAGCATGCCATGTAACCCATCTATGTCATTGCATTTCATCCTGAGTTTTATACCACTTACACAGCCCAATCCTATCCTTGGCCGGCTGTAGGGTGCAGGGCTGCCCATGCAGTGTCTGCAGCATCCTGTGGGCTGGTAGAGAACCAGGCCATCCAGGAGAGGGAAGGAAAGTGTTAATTACTTCCTCTGCCACTGCCTGGTCCCCTATGGGACTCCTCAAACCTTGAGGAGCCTTGAGGAGCCTTCTAGGGGCATGACCAGGCCAGGAAAGGGGCATAGGAACCAGCAGATGCCATTGCCACGAGATCCGCTTCCATCCCAGCCCAATCTGCCCCCAAACTTACCTCTCCACCGGCCAGAGTCTGTTAGTAGCTGATCAGTGGGCACTGTTGATGGCACATGGCCTCCTGGGCCTTGCACTGGCGGCAGCCCTCTGTAGACTGGCAGAGATGCTGCCGCGATGATGGACTGCACAGTACGCTGGTTGACCTTACGGTCCGCCAGCTTACAGCGGCGATAGGATTGGTCCCACAATTGCTGTATATAAATAATTTTGGTTTGACATACTTTTACATATTTTGATTCACCTGTATTCAGTGTTTATTTTTTGTTTATTTAGAATTTCCCTCTTTTAATCCTAGAGTCTAGATTTCTGCAGTCTCTGGATGAAGACAATATGACAAAACAACCAGGGGTTTGCCTTTTTTTTTCCTTCCTTTCTTTTTGTTACACATAATTACTATCAAATTTATGTGAAAATCCAGTCTTAAAGCAAGTAATAAGATTAGGATTTTCTTTTGCCAGACTACATGCTATTGTCTAATGACTATTCAGCTTTATATCTTTTGTATGTCAATTTTTGGTAGGCTGCTTGAGATCAGCCTTTATGGTAACCAAGATTATTGGGTACAAAATGTTCTCTCTGCTTTGTACACACAAATGAGTTTCCAGGCTGCATCAGTAATCAGCATTAATATTTGCTTCTTATATCAGCATTTGCAGTTCAGAATCGTCTTGTGATTATTATGGGTGAGCTCCCCCCGTTGCTTGCATTGTAATTGGCTCGATTTTTCCTGGAACACTCTCAGAAAAACTTCTTTCTTATTTGTACCAAGAGTTCTCAGAGAAAGTTCAGGATCTGATCACACCAGGGAGCTTTTCCCACCAGCCTTCCCCACTGGTCCTGCACAGCATACCCTTGTGAAATGGGAAGGGGAAGCAGCCGTGGGGAATTGTAGGCTTCATCCGTAATGCCTAAATGCTCTGTATGTCTTGAGCATAATAATTATACAGTGCTTTTTGGATAAGCAAAGTGCTTCACATGTATTACCTCAATGTAGTCTTTACAACAGTCCTGTAAGGTAAATATTATTATCCCCATATTGCAGCTGGAGAACTGAGGCTGATGGAAAGGCCACCTAGTGAGTTCATGGCAGAAGTGAGTTTCATACCAGAGAAGCTCCATTTCACAGTTCAGCTCAAAGCAAACGTGCACGAGATTGCGCTTTCAGTCTAGGAGCTAATACAGTGCCATCATGTACCCAGGTTTAATGTATTGAAAGCAAAATCCATACTACAGCTGAAAACACAATAAAAGACAGGGCAATTTGCTGCACAGATTAGTTTTAATATGGAAACAACCCCATCACTATTCTTTCCCCGTTAGAATTACTTTGTTAGCATATTGCCAGAAAGCAAACGGATACAAAAATGGAGAACGGATCTGCTCCCCTGCGAAGAAACAGAACATACCATTAATGCATTATTGATGTTGTCTTGATGTACAGAACCTGCGCTGGATGGCCCCTGAAGTCTTCACACAGTGTACTCGCTACACTATAAAAGCCGATGTTTTCAGCTATGCTTTGTGTCTCTGGGAACTGTTAACAGGGGAAATTCCATTTGCTCACCTCAAACCAGGTAAGAAGCACAGCAAGTTAACATCAAATCTTGCGTTTCTCTCTGACACACAATAAAATAGCTGCTTTGCATAACATTTGCTCAGGTTTTAGTGCTTCTTTTTTTTTTAACATGGCAGGGTTTCGGTGTTCATTTTTAAAATGTAAAGCCGGCGTATCGCAATCAGCAGCAGTGCTCATTGAATCGATGCTTCATCTAGCGAGAAAGAGGAAGGTACTGTCACTGAAGTGCTAGAGCTGATTCTTACCCTTAGGTGGTACTGCCTCCTTCTAGGTTTACCAGATACCCGACATGTTTCCGTCTTACAGGAATATTAATACGTCATTCCCTGTAGGCGTTGCTATCTAAAAGACCCCCCTTTATTTATTTCTTTAAAATATGTGTATTGCACCTTTCCCCTCACCTTAACGTGGCTGGAATGCAAAATGCAAGTAGATCAATAGTTTGCCATCAAAAGCAACCAAGCCATTGGGAGCCAGCGGAGTCCTAATGGTCAACATCACAATTAATCAGACACTTGCTGCTGGGAGACCCTCATCACCAAAGCTGTGCATTGACTGAGCATATCCAATACACCAGAAAAGCTGACACTTCAGAATATACCGGAACTTGAGTAAAAATTGAGATTTTTAAGTACATCTTAATGTGGATTTTTCTGGGCAATGTGCAGTTCACCTGTAACTGCTCAGTTCTGGTCACCACACCTCAAAAAGGATATAGTTGAATTGGAAAAGGTGCAGAAAAGAGCGACCAGAATGATTCGTGGGCTGGAGCACCTCCCTTATAAGGAAAGGCTACAGCGTTTGGGGCTTTTCAGTCTAGAAAAAAGGCGCCTGAGGGGGGACATGATTGAGACGTATAAAATTATGCATGGGATGGAGAGAGTGGATAGAGGGAAATTCTTCTCCCTCTCGCACAACACCAGAACCAGGGGACATGAACTAAAATTGAGTGGAGGGAGAGTTAGAACGGATAAAAGAAAATATTTCTTTACCCAGCGTGTAATTCATCTGTGGAACTCCTTGCCACAGGATGTGGTGATGGCACCTGGCCTAGATGCCTTTAAAAGGGGTTTGGACAGATTCATGGAGGAAAAGACCATCACAGGTTACAAGCCATAAGCAACCTCCTGGTTTTAGAGGTAGGTTTTCTCTGTGCCAGGTGCAGGGGAGTGGCAGCAGGAAACAGGTTATCTTGTTGGCATGGGCGTCATTGGAGCGTAGCGGGGGGCAGACCGCCAGGGGGTGACGCGCACCCAAGGGGTGACGTGCGCACCCCCGCGCGTCATCCGCGCGTCACCGTCCCCCGACTCTGGACGCTCCGAGGCCAGGGAGCCAGCCTCGGAGCGTCCGGCCCCGCCGGCGCTCCAGGGCCTTCTGAAGGCCCGCTGGTTCAAAACAGAAAGTTTTCCGTTTTTCGCGCATGCGCAGTACTTTTCTGTGGGCAAATGGGCAGCCCTTTGCCCTCAGAAAATTACTGTGCATGCGCGAAAACAGAAAACTTTCCGTTTTGAACCAGCGGGCCTTCAGAAGGCCCTGGAGCGCCGGCGGCACCGGACACTCCAAGGCCAGCTCCCCGGCCGGCTCCCCGGCCTCGAGTGTGGGTGGGGGGGTGTTGGGGGGGTCACCCTAGGGCGGGGGGTGACGTGCACCCCCCTGCTCTAGGGTGACGCGCGTCTAGTGACGCTAGTGCTTGTTGGCTGTGTGCTCCCTGAGGCATCTGATGGGGCCACTGTGTGACACAGGAAGCTGGACTAGATGGGCCTTTGGCCTGATCCAGCAGGACTCTTCTTATGTTCTTATGTTATGTTCTTATGATACTAGAGGTGCAGACTCTAGTGATTTTTTTAAAAAAATTAAATGTCGATACCCCATTCATTTCTAGGACTCAGATAAAGAGATAATTGACTAGCCTTCACAGACACTGGAATTTCCAAAACCTGACATAAAACAAAGAAACAAGAAAAAAAAAACATTGCACAACACCAGTGACACTTCAAATAAAAGCAACATTGGTCAAAATCATCATGTATACAATTATTGTTTGAATGTCCATATTGTTCCCCAGCCTTCCAGAAAGAAAAGCAAATTTACAAGACTCTCAGCCCAATCCTAACTAAATTCCTGTGCGGTGATGCAGCGACGCTGGCGCTGGCTAGACTACATCCTGCAGGGGAGTTTCGGCTGCTGGGGTCTCAGGGTAAGCCCCAGCAGCCACAACGGGTCAACTTGGGCCTGCACCATTGATATTGCTGGCACAAGTCCATGTTGATCTGTGCAGGCGTATCAACCCTGGGAAGGGGGTCGGGATTCGGTGTGCACTGCTGCCATCTCCTTCCCTCTGCCCCTAGTCCTGCTACCTACTGAAAGTTTTCTCAGGTTCCCACATCATTATTCACAGCCAAGGACTTATACGGTGCCAGGCACTTTCCAAACAATGAAAAGCTGGCAGTCTGAAGAATTCCCCTGAACCTTCCTGTTCTAAGCATGAATCCATTGATTCTCACTAATTAGCGTCACTTGTCTTCTGCAACAGCCATCCATTCCATTTCTCCATTTGAGACATCTCGGGTGCTTAGCTTTTCAAAGCCATTATTCCTCCAATGCATTTAAATGTATATATTTATTGACACTGTTCTTATACTTGGTTGGTGAAAGCTGGAGAAAATTCCCCTCTTCCCATTCCTCCTGAGGTCTTATTAAATCCAGAATCACACATCTCGACTGCCATTTATGGAATTATGATCATTTTACAAGTTCGCAGCTTTTGGGGAGGTTTTGTGTTTTGTTTGTTTTGTTACAAAACATAATACAGGTTAAGTATCCCTTCTCCGAAATGCTTGGGACCAGAAGTGTTTCGGATTTCAGATTCTTTTGGATTTTGAAATATTGAAATGAGCTCAAAAGTCCGCTTCTTTCTCTGCCCGCTCCATACGAAAACAGGTCACCATCCTTGCATTGGGCAACAGGCAAGTCGGCACCCTGCGGCCCCCCCAAGCCAAGGCAAATCCTGTGTCTCGCAACCATCCCTCCTGCTAATTGCCCTCTTCCCGGGAGAGGCTTCGCTTGCTGGGAAGCTGACCAGGCACAATTATACAATGCCCATTGCTCTGCTCTGCGGCGGAGAGCTGCCCTCTAGTGGGCAACGGTGGCACTGTGGTCAAAGCTCAAGGAAGCTGCTGGCAATGGGGAGGGGGCTGCGTCTACACCTGCAGCAGGATGTAACATCACAACGGTGCTCAAAACGTTTCGGATTTTGGAGCATTTTGGAATTCGGATTTCTGGATTAGGGTTGCTCAACCTGTATTACGTTTTCCTTTATTGGTAGCTTTGTTGGATCTTATATAACAGGGGTGGCCAAACCACATACGATCAACTTCAGATGTTTGCGAGCCGCAATATTTAAGAAGCATTGAAATTCTTAAATATACCGTATTGTCCCGAGTATAAGACGCACCTGATTATAAGACGCACCCTTAAAGTTTGGTGCTATTAAATTTTTTTAATTAAATCACTGGCATTAAATTGCAGCAGCCTGATTATAAGACGCACCCCTAGTTTAAAAACTTAAATTAGGAGAAAAAAGTGAGTCTTATACTCAGACCAATACGGTATTTACTCACCATGAACATTAAACTTATGTTTTAATCCAGTGGATTCTCAGTTTGTACCTGGTAAATAATTATAAAGCTTGAAAATTTCTTATTTACCATTTATATTAACTGTAGTACAAAAAAGGAGCTCAGCCAACATATTTCCAAGAGCCGCACATTATATGTCAAAGAGCCGCATGTGGCTCTAGAGCTACAGTTTGGCCACCCCTGTTATATAACTTTCAGCATTTCACTAGCATTTTTTTCTGCATTCTTGAACTTTTTTGTTTGTTTCATTTAATTGCATTGAAGAAAATGATCTCTTCTTGCAATCTGATTTCTGAATTTGATTTCCCAAGCTCTTAATAATAATAAAAATAATAATAATAATAATAATAATAATAATAATAATAATAATAATAATAATAATAATAATAATAATAAGCGTAGGGCCTTGTTAACTACTCAAATGCCAACTATTTAGACTGGGCTTCAGTAATGATGTTGTTTGTTTCCTGATTTTGTTTCCACAGTTTACAATACTTTTTCTAAACATTTTATAGAAGTATCTACTCTAGTGCAACAGTGTTCACAGAATGGGGGTGGGGAGGGAATGGGAGGATCAAAGCTGTAACCATTTATCTTGTCCTATTTAAGCTGTGAGTTTCCCAGGTGAGATATTGGATTCTGTGTCATTTGTATAAAATTGTTCCATATTTAAACCAAAATATAGTGGTGTTGATTTATTATTATTATTATTATTATTATTATTATTATTATTATTATTATTATTATTACACCATGAATACATGACACTTTTCAACAGAAGAGACAACCAGTCCCTGTCCCACAGTGCTCACAGTTTAAAAACACAAGGAAGATGACAGAGGAAGGAGAGGGGAGTTGTGTCAGGGAGGGAAATGGGAGAACAATATGCAGTTATGTCATGTATATATACCTAGCCTTTGTTGTAGTAGGGTAAAGAACTAGCAGCGCAATCCTATCCAATTTTCCCCACTGGTGCAGCCAGCGGTGCAGCAAGAACAGGAGGCTCTGAAACGTAAAGGGGATTCAAATCCCCTCCAAACGGGGATTCAAAGGGGATTTAAATCCCCCCTCCCCTCCAAGGCCTCCCACCCTGCACTCTCCTGCTAGTTACACCGGTGGGGGAAGTTGGATAGGACTGCGCTGTAGTTTCCCAAAACTTTTTCCCAAACTTGTAGTTTCCCAAAAACTATGTTGATGCCTGCCAATTGGCATTGCACTGTTTTCCAAGAGGATTCTGTGGCACTCTGCGGTTCCCCTGGCTGGTTTCCGCGGCTCCCCTGGGAGCTGCACCTCCCAGTTTGGGAACCACTGAACTAGGGGGTAGTGTCAAAGTCTTCATTAAAAAGTGAGTTTTTGAAGGGGGATTTGAGAGAAGTAAGAGAGAAGGGCATCATGCAGGTGACCTAGTTAGGTGACCCTAACTAGAGATACATACATTCTCCCGTCTCGGAATGGGCTAGTTCTTTCCAAGCATTTTTGGAGATTTTTTTTTAGGGAGGGGGTTGTTTGTTTTTCTGGTGGGCTGAAACTCAAGCCTTCATTAGGTGCAAAAGTGTTACCAAGAGGAAATTTCCGGCACAAAAGTAACTTTGGGAATTGTAGTTTGCTGGGACTTCCATGCAGAGGTTGTCACAGGAAAGTGTTATCTAGCTACAGTTTGACAGTCTGGGGTGGCAGACGCAATCTACCTTTCCCTGTTATTCCCAGTTTTTCCGCATCTAAAGGGTGAAGTAGGAACAGGGAGGTGGGTTACAATCACTAGCTGGTAGGAGCTGCACATGGTCTGCCCGTCGTCTTTCTTTACACTGAGCAAAAGCACCTTTTGACCTTAAACCTTATCGTAACGATTTTTTTAAGTGAGTTACAAAAGGTTAGAGTACTAAACCGTGATAATTTTTTTCAACATTTTCAAATAATACAAGAAACCAGATGGGAAGGTGGAAACAAGCATATTAAAAAGAATGAAAGAGTGAATAGGCGATGTGAGAGAGAAACTGTTTAGGTTTTAGTACAGGCATAATTGAAAGAAAAAGGTAACAACCCATTACTTAAGCACTAAGTGCCAACCAATTAGATCACTGTAGTGGTGTTTATCAATCAAATCCAGACTGTGTTGGGTAGTTAAGGATTCGTGGTGAAGATGAATTGCACTTAATGGCTAGTCTAAATCTGAAAGATTATACTATTTGGGAGATTAGGAGCAGTTTCCTCTTGAAATGGGCATTACAATATGGCAGTAGAAAGGTCAGTTTGTTCTTTGCAGCAAGACCAAAAGGGCATAGAGTAGTAGACTATGGTTATGCAGATGACCTCTCTGTTTAGATCTGTTGTATTATCTGTAATTATTGTATAGCAAAACCCACTAGTCTAGACTACTAGCAAGACCCACGAGTTGTCCCAGGAGGGGGCGGGGATGTCGGCAGTGGCCTTTTCCCCCACCGCCCCGGATGTATGTTGGCTCAAGAGCCAATGTATATCCGAGGAGGCCCATTGGGACAGGGCAGTCCTACACCGGGGGAAGGGGATGAATGTCCCCTTGCCCCGAAGGACATCCTGGGCCGCGCTGGAGCGACCCGGGAAGGGCGTAGGATCCTGCGGCGTAGAATTCTAACATTTACTAAGGAGGAAGTCCCCTTGAATTTAGGTGTACTTTCTTCTGAGTAAACATGCTTAGGTTTGTACTGTAAGAAACAAATGTGCCAGTAAGTAGAACAAATACATTAAGACAGAAAAGCAGCCATTATGAATATCAGAGGGGAAAAAAGATGTTATTTCACAGTAACTTGATCCTAGGCCAGCTGTACTGAAACATTGCAAAGAGATGGTAACAAAAATCCAAAATAAATGGACATACCTAATTGGGGGGGGGCTTCACAATTGAGTTCAAATTCTCTATTTTTTGGCATCAGTGGCGTCACTAGGGTGCGCGTTGCCCCATAGCGGGGCGCGCGCGTCGCCCTAGTGACGCCTCCCCCTATACCCCCCTCTTATAAATCTACGGCCGCGCCGCGATTTGGGGGGCACCCGACGGGCCGCTGGCCCGGGCGTCCCCTTAATTTTTGCAGCCGGCTCGGGGACGTCTTCCCCGGCCAGATGTCCGGGGCCTTCTGAGGAAGGCCCGCTGCGCGAACGTTATTTATAACATTTTTTAGCGCATGCGCAGACCGTTCCTGAGGGAAAAGGGCAGCCCTTTTCCCTCAGGGACGGTCTGTGCATGTGCAAAAAACGTTATAAATAACGTTCGCACAGCGGGCCTTCCTCAGAAGGCCCTGGCGTGTCGGCCGGGAAAGACGTCTTCGGAGCCGGCTCCGGGGACGTCTTCGGGGGCGATGCACGCAAGAGGTGACGCGTTGAGTGAGGTGAGCATTGAGTGGCATCAAGTGTCAGCCAAGTTGGACCCTGGCCAAGGGCCCACACCCATCCTATTGGCCAAGCAGAGTTCTGAACTCTCAGTGCTGTTGGCAGTGGTAATGCTGAATTCACCATTGGGGTGGCTGGGGAGGGGGGCTACAGCAATGTGGCTCCGTTAGGGTATCTGAAGTAAAGGTTGTTTAAAAAAATTATATACCAAGGAGCATGCAATACTTAGGTTTTACATTTACTAGCACAACTGTGTTGTCTTGAGGATCAATCAAAGTTTTCAAAACCTGAGTCTTCCCTACATTTACAAGATGAGAATTTTTTTGCAGGAGGAAAATAAGAGCTTCTGTCCAAGTTAGGAAAGATCAGTTATCCCTCTTCCCCCGAATCCATCTTTCGCGTGAATCCAGTTCCAAGCACATCTTTCGTCTTTCTGACCTGGCCGTTGTTGCTGCTGCCAAAATTCTTAGACCAGCTGAGTATGCTTGTGACAGGGGTGGTGTCCAGTGGGTTTCACTGTCTCAATCTGTTTGGCCAGAGAAATTATTGGATTGGTGGATTTTGCAGTGGCTTCAGTTATGTTTTTTGCTTAGTCATGGAGAATGGGAGAGTAATTGCCCACTCCTTGCCAGCCTAAGTCACTACCAATATATGTTCAGCACTGACAATGTATTGAAGATCTGTTTGGAAATGCATGATTGGCTGCACTTGGTTGGCACCAGCCTGCTGCATAGATCTGCTTGGCTAGGGGAAATGAACAATAGGTTGCTCACTTTTTCCCAGCCAAAACTCCTTAACCTCAGCTTCTATCCACCCTGATTAGGCCCCCATTTTTTTCTAGTGCAGATGCTCTAGCCCAGGGGTTCTCAACCTGTGGTACGAGTACCCCTAGGGGTACGCAGACCAATGGCAGGGGGTACGCCAGAGCCTGCCCCTTATCAGCATCAATCAGTAGTTAATTACTTGTTAATTAGAACTTAAATGCAATCCCCCCTGTCTGTCTGTCTGTCTGTCTCTCTCTCTCTCTCTCTCTCTCTCACACACACACACACACACACACACACACACACACACACACAGAGAGAGAGAGAGTTAAGTAAGACATTTTTTCACATTTAAAATTGTTTTAGGACTTTTTATTTAATGATTAATTAGCTAATTAATTAATTGATTGATCCAATTAATTAGCAGGGGGTACTTCAGAAAATTGGACCGTGATAGGGGGTACCCGGGCCTCCAAAGGTTGAGAACCCCTGCTCTAGCCTCAGATATTAGAGTGTTGGGAGATAAGGTCAGCACATATGCTGGAAACAGCACCTTCAAGAAAGGTTGGGGCAAGGAGGGTTTTATTTGCCTCGCTACTTATAGCAAGCCTACAAGATTTGGTCCAGTGGTAAATATTCTTGGCTGCCCTGCCAGATTCCCTCGCCTCATGCAACATAGCCAATTCTGCTAATCACACACACATCTAAGATCACTGCTGCCACATTTCCTTTGTTGATGCTTCTCTTTAGCAGAACATCAACCCCATGTTTCAACATCACTTTCCAAATGATGGTCAAATTGAATCAAAATCAGACAAAGTGCATGATCCATCCACTCCCACTGCCTGCTGCTGCTGTAGTCTGCTGAACGTATTAAGATATTAAGATTCCAGAACTTCACAGTGGTAAAGATTCCAGTGAGAATAGTCGATGGCACAGTATAATCTATCTATGTGACAAACACTATAATGAGAATGTGATGTGACAAAAAAAAGACTATTTTAGGTACAATCTCAAGACAGCAATCTCATGGTGCCTCTCAGATGCTATACATGCTGGTGATATGTCATTTTAAAATGCTGGGAGTTTACCAAGTTCTTGTTATGAGGCAGAAATATGTTTGCTTTGATAGTCTACCTAGGCCACTTAACAAATATGGGATTATCTCTCACTATATATGAAAGCACAGATGTATATTCTGGCAATGTTCTCTCAGCCAATAGTTCTTCTAGCACATTCAAATATATAGGGGTTTCTTTTCCTTAGAATTAATATTTATATTAAGCAGAAGTAGACTTAACACCTAGTCCTATCCAGGATTGGGCTGCCGGGTGGAGGGGTAGTAAGTGTTGCCTGATGTGGGGCAGTGGGCCCCAGGGCGTAGGGGCGCTGAGGCTCTGGGGGGGGCGCGGGCCTCCTTTAGTTTCGTTTTTGTTTTAACTTTTTTTCGATTTTTTAAAAGTTTTTTAGGGGTTTTGTAGCGCTAACGGGGCTTCTAATCGTGTGTGTATGCTTTGCGCACTTAGCTTTTATATAGGAGCCTCCAGCGACTATCTCCTCCAGCGACGATCTCTTCCAGGGGCGATCTGCGTTCCTCTGCTCCGGGCGCGAACTCTGTAAAGCGCCCAGCAGCGCTTTACAGAGTTCACGCAGGCGCAGAACAATTGGAAACATTGTCGTGCTGCGCCTGCGTGAACTCTGTAAAGCACTGCTGGGCGCTTTACAGAGTTCGCGCCCGGAGCAGAGGAACACAGATCGCCCCCGGAAGAGATGACAGAGTTCCGCTGTCATAAAATGTTTTCTGGCAGCATGCCCAGCACGCTGCCAGCAGCCATTTTGAGCATGCTGCAGCAACTAGCAGCAGTGCAGGAGGCCCGGCCGGCCGCTACTGGATCAAGAATGGTGAGTCTGATGGCAGCAGGGGTGGAAGAGGGGAGGGAGTTCCTGGGTGGGGCTGGGGAGGGAGGAGGACCAGGGGCAGGATTGGCGGCATGTGTGCTCCCATATCCTAGTCCTTTCCCTCTCCCTTTCCATCGCCATTACACACCTTGGTCTTATGCTTGCTAAACAGCAGGCGTAGATTCAAGGATTCCCATGGCAGCAGTGGAAGATTTACCTAGGTAAGTGAACAATTACCCCAAGGAGACCCTCCAACTACCCCCCCCCCCGCACTGATCTCTTGGGGAGAGGGAACTGATATCCTAGGACATTCAACATCATTAGGACATTCAACATCAATTTCTTATTTATAGCTGCTGCTGCTGCAGATATGGCCTACCATCACATCAGGCCTCCAATAGGCTATTCAATTCCCAAGCCGATATCATCATTGCTCATGAGAGGTTGGAATGCCTGTCCTGAGGTAAGGGAACTCACTTCTTAACTTCCCAAATGAATATCTGTTAATGTATCTTAAGAGGTAATACAAGGCAGAACTGCTTGTTTATATGTACAGTGTATATATCTCAGCTTTATTGTAATATTGCTTACTGATGAGTGAAGGCTATGGTTTCTAATAAACGTGCAAGAGCCATGCAACTGTTTTTAGCTAAGGAACAGTTCCATAAGAAATCCAAGAGGAAATCCTTCATCAAATATGATTAATGGCCCATTCCTATAGAAGGCCTATGGCTGTAAGTCCTCTGATGATGTTGTAAACGTTGCACCACACCATCGTGTGCATTGAAGCCACTGGTGCAAACAGCCAGAGGTTCCATGCGCCTGCCAGATGACGGACCCAGCCTGTCTCAGAGCTGTTAAGGTGCTGGTGGAGGCAGGTTATCATGGGCAGATCAGGGGAGGATCGGGGCAGAGGGCTGAGAGTGGAAGGGGACTGGAGGGATGGATCTTGGCGGCGGCAGCACACACTGGGATGCTGTCCTCATTTTCCCAGCCCAACACGCCCCTGCCTCTTCTCAAACTTATGCCAGCAACATTTCTACCACCTTCTCCAAAAAAAGGTATCTCATAATTGTTTTTT
Source organism: Plestiodon gilberti rubricaudatus (assembly GCA_026170595.1). Taxonomy (NCBI): domain Eukaryota; kingdom Metazoa; phylum Chordata; class Lepidosauria; order Squamata; family Scincidae; genus Plestiodon; species Plestiodon gilberti. Next base: position 140,203,918 of record JANXHW010000004.1, on the reverse strand, counting down.
CTTAGTTTTGTTCCTAAGTAAAAACTTGGTATCTTGGTATCTGACCCACTGAAGCTGCAATCGCATGCACACAAACATGGGTTAATAATCCCACTGAACATGGAGGGAGGCCTTTCTGAGAAAACATGCATTGGGTTGTGCTGTGTGGCTGTTTGCATCCAGTGATTGGCTTTCTCCAGTAATAGTGATTTTGTAGGTGACTGGCACACTGACCAAGGGGTCATCCCAAACCAGACACCAGCTCTTCCCATGCTGATCGCTACTAGCCACAATGCACAGGATATGTGGGGAGACAACAGTAGCAATGTCAGCTCCATTTTCCCATGATAGAAGGCACTTACTGAAAGAGGTACTTGCAGTATCTTCACAGTCGCATATTGGCACTTATTAGTCATGTTGAAAGCATTTATGTCTTCCTGGTACGTGAACAATATCTTGGCTTTTGTTGTGTATGCTGGAGGGCATAATCTACAGCAGTAGCACTTTTCCAGATCCTCATTTAAATTGTCGGTGGTTTCTTTTTCTACATGAAAGCAAAGATCCAGGTTGCTCCACAGGCATGCAGTTTTGTTTCTGCAATTGGCCTCAGGCTGCCATCCAACCCCCCCCCCCCCCAGTGATTTTGTGTGCGGAAAAAAAAAACCCTTTTGGGAATTAGAGAACCTGAGAAAGCTAAGCTGGAAATCAAGTTTCCATTACTAATAGGACATTAATAAGTTAATGTATATGACACCACAAAGTTGTAGGGAAATTCTGCTTGAGAAGAGCAAAAGGAACAGCATTATATTTCAGAACCAAAAAATGGATATTATATCTTAATGCTTTCTCACACAGTCTACCACAGAAGCGTCGCTATGGTGGGGACGGTACTGTAAGTTCCATGCAGTTCTACTCTGTGTTACGAAGTGGCCTCGCCCCTTGCCGTCGGAGCCATTCAGAGCGGTGAAGGCAACGCTCCTTCATTGCCTCCTGCACGAGTCTCCTTGCGTTGCCTTCACGCGAGTCTCCTGTGCATTGCCTTCACCATTCTGAATGGCTAATTATCCAAGTCAAATTGACTATGTAGTGTGTGTGTGTGTGTGTGTGTGTGTGTGTGTGTGTGTGTGTGTGTGTGTGTGTGTGTGTGTGTGTTGGGGGGGGAGGTTGCCTTCCACCATGGTATATTAATTCATGTACTTTTGCCACCCATTTTGCTGCTTCATGCCCACCAGCTCCTCTCTCGCAGCACATCTTATTTGATCCTGGTCTCTATTAATTGTACACTTTTGTATATATAAAATGGCATCGCTCAGGGGTGGCCAACCTTTCAAAATGAATGTTCCATGGTTGTGTAGGGCATTTCAGCAGATGCGGCTGCTTTAGCAGCGCCATCAGCACTTGCAGCTGCCAAGATTCTGTCTTCTACACAACTCTTAAGAACGCAGAAGCCCTCATGGTGGGAGTTTGGTCACCCCTGGCATAGCTGCTAGGTAGTTGAGTTTTTGACAGAATGATCTTTGAATCCCTTCTGATCCAATGATAACTATAATGGTTGGTTCCTAACATTTTACTCCTCCTGAGGACTGTTCACATGCCCAGATGCATCATGGGCCACAAGTTACATATACATAACCTGCTATATCAAAATATACAGCCATAATTGACATAGGCTTTCCCTGTACATTCCACTTCTTCCACCTCAGGCAGCAATCTGATACATAGACATTCAGTAAGTGAAGCTTTCCTTCTCACCACTGATCTCTATGCCAGGAAAAGTTTCATTTTCTAAATTTCTGTATATCAGCCTACTGTAAAAAAAAAAAAAAAAAAAAAAAGCAGAGCAGGGGAACCAGCAAAACAATTGACAACCTTGATGTTAAGTGACCCATCAAATTGATTTAGCCAGAAGTAAAGTGACCCAAATTAGCCCAACTGTCAGTTGGATTCCTCTTTTCTTTCTATACCGCCTGCAAAAATATCGCTGTTGAAAATCTTTTCCACATCTCGTTTCTCCACCTCTTTGCAGCCTTCCTTTCCTCATGCACAAAGAAATGCTACATATAGATGACAATGTATTGGCTTGCTCAAGAGATTAATCCTTGATTGATATGGTAATGAGATTTATTTTTCAAAATTTTGAGTTAACAACGATAAATAGCCGTTTGGATTTGTCTAAAGCCTTTGTTGTACAGAAACTATTATCTGGATACTTTAGCTAATTATTTTTAGACTTTTTTTTTTCTTTTAACCATTGGAATAGTTAGCTCCACCTACTGGTGACAACTTGTACTAAATCAAGCTCATCAAATCAAAAGGGCAGCCATGTCACAGAAAGAGACAGGTGTTATTTTTTCAGTATTTCACACCTTCCAAAAACAAATGACTGCCCACCCCCACCCGCAACTCAGTGCCATCTTTTAAAACCAGAAATTATACATTATTCCTTCAGAGGTGCCTGGCGGGGGGCAGTGATCACAGTTAGGAAAGTGCCGGCTCTTGGCTACAGACAGGGTCAGGATAAAAAGGGGAGGGACTACTAAGCTTTTCAGACCAGCTTTGACTGGCTAGCAAGCAACAGAACTTTGTTGGGGCTTGTAGTTGAGCTTACAACAACAACAACAACAACAACAACAACAACAACATCCAAGCAAACTTAAAAACAACATGTTTTATTCTCTTGCCTTTTCCTTAGTTCCAAGGGACTTGAGAAAGAAAGAAAAAACATTATTCACAGGAAATAGAGGAAACAGAATATCCTTCAGTCCCTCATGACAATGCCAGTTGTCATCCTCCATGTCATGTGGCTCAGCAATGCACATTGCCATGGCAACATTCAGCAAAGGCAAGGTGACACATTGAGTAAGAGGGCCCAAAACACTGAAGGTGTCTGGCCCCCAGACAGACCTGTAACTGGAACTGTTTCCTTAAAGCTCAGTGTTGTAGGAGATGGGCTTTTTTTCCTCACATCTTAGTTCATCCCAGAGGGAAACTGAGGGCTGGTAGAGTTGATCTAGGTTTCCTTTTACCCTTTCTGGAAGGCACATGCTTAAAGTCACCATTTCTAGATGCCTTATTGGGTGCATAATACTGTCAATCAATAGGGCATATATTGCTCCTCAGGGAATCACTACCTCAGGGAATGGGTGTCTCTACAGTTTCTAGTATTCAATAAACCCTTTTAAGGACTTATATAGGGCTCCTGTGTGCATATCCCACCACATATATCCTTACAAAGCATAATAAAAAACATTTTCTCTTTGGCCAAAGCGGCATTTGGCAGAAGGGAATGATGGAGATCATGCTCATATTGCCTGTGTGTGGGCTGCTGATTAGGGGACCCCCACCCAATACATGCCACTGCTTTTGTACATGCCATATGGGACAACTACCTCCCCTAGCATGTCAACCTGGCATGTTCATGAGACAAGCAATTTTTCTACTCTGTAAATTCCATTCTCTGAGATGCTAAGAGGAGATAATTATTCCCCTCTACTTTCTGAAGCATGCAGTTTGCACTGAGATCTGAGAGGTTGCAAAGTTTCATCTGTATCCTGACCTCCTTAATATTTTCTCCTGAGTACAGGGGGGCCCCCATATCCACTGATTCGCTATCCACGGTTTCAGTTATCCACGGATCACGGGGACTCCCCCAGGCTTTTACTTTTTTCGCAGTAAGCTTTGTTTCTTCCTTAAACAAACAGGAGAAGCAGCCTCTGGCTGCTTATTGCAGGCAAGTAGAATGAGACTAAGTCCTAGAGAGGCTCTGCAAGGTTAACAGAAACCTTGCAGAGCCTCTCTAGGACTTAATCTCGTTCTACTTGCCTATCCCCAGCGGATATGGGGGGGAGTACTGTTTTTTCTTTACAGAAATGTATGGCGTTGGGCAGTTTAACGGGGTTGAGAAGTCTTAGGTGCCAGGTTCCCCTTCATGTCCTACCA